>CM039526.1:9066804-9093972 GCA_022433055.1 Begonia peltatifolia | reverse complement strand
CTCTCTCTCTCTCTCTCTCTCTCTCTCTCTCTCTCTCTCTCTCTCTCTCTCAAGAATCAACATTCTGAAGAAAACCGACGTTCGTAGGAGATATCAATTCAATGGATGAAAAGAAATCTTACTTTTCTGTGATCATCATTCAAGCAATCTATGCTGGAATGTTCTTGCTTTCCAAAGCAGCTTTTAATGGCGGAATGAACTGCTTCGTTTTTGTTTTCTACAGACAAGCGACAGCCACAATTCTATTAGTCCCACTTGCCTTGTACTTCGAATGGTGAGTAATATTTTCTTATATATATATATATAAACAATAAAACTATATTTTTAAGTCTTCCACTCTTTCTTTATCCTCCAGGAAGAAGGCCCCTCCTCTTTCTCTGGCCACCTTCTGCAAGATTTTCATTCTCTCTTTATTCGGGTATGTGTTGATTTTTTATTTTTGGTAAATGATGAGCCGAAGAGAAGTAGTGTGTAAAAGGGATGAAATTTGAAATTGCAGGATAACTATAAGCTTAGATGTTAACGGAGTTGCTCTCGTTTCCACTTCTGCAACTTTGGCTGCTGCAACTACAAACTGCCTTCCCGTCATCACTTTCTTCTTGGCCGTTCTTTTCAGGTACTTACTCATACACGCTCTATTTTGGAGAAAAAAAAAAGTTGCCTTCCTTCTTCTTCTTTTTTTCTTTCTAAAATTCTTCCTTTTTCCAAACCCTACTAAATGGAAAAATTCCACTGTTATGAGAAAAAAAATTAAATAAACTATCAAATACAAAAATAAAATTTAAAAAAAAAAAAAAAAAAAACAGGAAGAGTAAATTTTGGGACTCACTCAAGTATGATATGTCTAGTGCATTTAAATTCTAAAACAAGTCTATATTGCTACCTAAGACTCATGCATAACCGAAGACCCTTGAAAAAAGATTATAATTTTGTTGGGAAGCTTTTGTCACCGTGCAAGCTTTTTGGCCAAATCCAAGAAAAATTTGTGTCACCAAACTCTAGAACAAAATTGCTAGAGTCTGAATGGAGAATTATGTGTCAACCTGTAATAATTTATGTCATTTAAACTTAAGACAATGAAATATAGAAGTGTTTGTAATTAGTTTGATAGCTATACTCATTAATATGGGAGATTTATTTACATTTATGAAAGAAAAGGGAAAATTGAACGCTTAAGAAAGATTTAAATCAAGTTTTGTATTTAATTCACAGAATAATAGATTTTACATACACTAATTAAAATTAAGAGCAAAAGCAACACCGACATCCTCAATTAGGGCTTACATATTCTACTTATTTCTGTCAAAATAGATTGAAAGAGATGACATGTATTTTGGATAGGTCGAAAATACAAACCCTAGTCTGGACAAGAACTTGAGCAGCCACATGCCATTGCCATTAATATTACAAAACTGCTTCGCTTTCTAACACCTTTTGTAAAATGACGCATCATTTAGGAAAATCTGGCTCCATTTTCTGATGCCTAAAATATCATTTTTCTGATAAATTTGCAATATGAATATCTCACGTTGATAAAATAGGTTTTAATTGACTGCATTACATCAAATACATGGATCTTAAATATTTCAATTTTTTAGGTTTCTTCATATTAGTTGTCACTAAAATGTTACTGCTTTGTCGCTTAAACTTAGGCTAATTTTTTTTTTTATCTGGGTTAATAATTTTTCCTGTCCTATCAACTTTTGTAAATTATTTTTAAGAGAAGCTTTGAAGACAAGTTTTGGAGCAGATAAGTTAATTTTAAACGTACCCAAAAGACGATGTAACATTTCGACAAAAGTGAGTCAATAATGAAAAATAGAGAGAGAATCATAAGCCGTGAAAAGTACGGAAAAGGAGAAAACGATGGAAACTGGTGCAGAGTTGGCGTAATCTTTGTTGGGTATCTCCCTACTGGTCCATAAAGTTAAAATATATGGAAAAGAAGTAGTTTAGTGGATGCTTTGTTCTAATTTTCATTTAATATAAAATATTTTTACAAAATAAATTCATATATTAACCCATGACTTTGAATGGGAATCATGAGTTGCTGCTAGGTGAAAGCATCGTATCATTAACAGTGTTTAAGATATTGACGAAACCTTTTTTCTAAAGTTAATAATTGAAAGTATTCCACAAACAATAAATAAATATTTTCTTCAATTATCCACAAAAAGGAATTGTTTAAGGATAAGATTGCTTGAATGTTTGTGGTTATTATTTTTGTCGTTGTTTATTCACGGTACTGTGTTTTTATTATCCTAAGTTTTACGATAAACTTGAGTCAAAATTTTAATGGTTTTTTCTATATTTTATTTTTTTCAAAAATGAAATTAAGATGGATTAGAACAAAAATGGTGTCACAGGATGGAGGCGTTGAGATTAAGAACAGTGTCGGGAGTTGCAAAAATGGGAGGAATTATAGTGTGCCTAGGTGGCGCAGCCATATTGGCTTTTTACAAGGGCCCTACTTTTGGATTATTGCCACGTCATCATCTTCTTCATGGCAGAAGCCAAGTCCAAGACCTAGTAGCTCTTCCTTCTGCGACATGGATTAAGGGTTGTTTCCTCATGCTTGCTTCCAACATGTTTTGGGGTCTCTGGCTTGTTTTACAGGTTTGATCCTTCTCCCGGACAATTCTTGGAACAATTTTAATATTCTCATTCTTTTAACACAACAAAATAAGAAAATTTTATACTATTTTTTTTAACTACTGGAGAATGTAATGATTTCGTAAAACTATTCTGCAAAAATTATTTTTGAAATATAAATGTTTCCAAAATTTCTAACTGTTCTCTATATTTGTGGTCTTAAAACTAGAAAAACGGAGGCTATGAGCTTCTTTCCCTTGAACGAATCGAACTTCAATTACAAACTTTGGTTGAATGACAGGGGTTCGTCTTGAAAAGCTATCCTTCAAAGCTTCTGTTCACAGCTTTGCTATGCCTACTGAGCTCAATCCAGTCGTTTGTAATCGCCATGGCTTTGGAGAGAAACCCTTATCAATGGAAACTCAGCTGGAATCTCAATCTCCTCGCAGTCGCATACTGTGTAAATCTTTCTAACTTATTACATTTCTTCTTTATTCATCTTTTCATTCGAAGAAATTAAGATCAAGAAACCCAAACAATGAATAACTTTTCAATGTTCAAGAACAATAATACCATTCCCTAATTACCCATTATTTCTTTCTTTCAATCTGATAGGGCTTGGTGGTGACTGGTGTTACATATTATCTACAAGCATGGGTGATTGAGAAAAAAGGGCCTGTTTTTATAGCCATTTCGACCCCTTTAGCTTTCATCATTACTCTCTTCTTCTCAACCATTCTTTTAGGAGAAGTCATTACTTTGGGAAGGTACATTTTATAATTTATGTATCATTTATTTATCAAACAATCAAATAAATTTATATAAATGAGTTTCTTTATTCTTTTTTTTTGTAGTGTTTTGGGAGGATTGTTGTTGATTGGAGGGCTTTACAGCGTTCTATGGGGGAAGAGCAGAGAAGAAAAGATCAGTTCCTCGACTTCTTCAAATGTTGAACTTCACCAGGAGAAGGACTGCTCAGACGCTAAACATACTAATAATCCTTCACCTTTAACGTTGGTTTAGTTTTGTGTCTCCATTAATACGCATTAAAAAAAGTATTAGCTTTTGCCCTATCTGTCAAAATTTTGATTTAGATTATAAATATTTCTGTATTTGACAAACGTAACATGAATCATGATTTGATTATATTTAAATAATTTATTATTCAACCTGTAGACTACTAGAGTGGGTTGGTGATTGAGACATATATCACTGACTTAAAAATGAAGTTTAAGGTTCTTTTATTTATATAAAAAGAATAATATCAGGATTACTTTTTAATTTTATTTTATAATTAATTTTTACTGTAAATGATATATATTTTAAACACTAAATTTTTCTTAATTACTGTAGAAAGTATAATTTAGAGTGTAAAATATTTAAAAGTACAAATTATGAAATTTAAAATAAAATATCATAAAGTAAAGTAAAAATAAAAAATAACCTTACCATTACTAAAAAAAAAAGAATATTAATTAAAGGTAAGACAATAAACTTAATTTAATTTATTATTTTAACTTTCACTTGTCAATAAATCTAGTCCTAAATAATTATCAAATGATATAAATTATAAATATAATAAGTTATGTAAACAAATTCAAATAATTATTCGTCCTAACCATTAAAAATCTTAGATGAATGGAATGAGAATAGGAAGCGCCAAAAATCACTGTACATGAACCTATTATTATTAAATAATTAGTTGTAATTTTTATGAATTACTTCCATATAATTAATTTAAAAGTAAGGAATAAAATCCAAAGTTTTATATATTAAGTCACCTGTTACATATTCATTTCCAAATGTGCATTTTCATGATTTCTCATCCACAATCCTATCAAGACTTTGATGCATAACGTGGTCCAAACAAAAATAGAACCTAGAGATAAATTGATGCACAAATAAATTTCATGGTCACGTAGCAGCCACAACAAAATGACTGGAACACAACCAAATGACTACTACGCGGACGATGTCTCACAATTCTGCCGACACAAACCCATTGATACATCAATTTTGTCAAGTTCTGAACTGGCCAACTCGTTTGACAACTCATACAATCTTGACCAATAAACGACAAATACAGCACGGGAACAAAACAACTACTATAACCCCATTCTAAAACAAGAGGATTTTACAATGATACCTCCCTTCAATAGAAAACACAAGGGAAGTCATACCAAACAACTCTAACAATAGAACGAGTTGGCAGAGAACTTACAATGACAACATATTTCCTATGAAGGGTCTATTTCACGAACACCAAGGAAGCATTAAGCATCAAAGGTGGATTGGAAACTCCGCCACATCAAACTCATCACGGAGGCGAGGAAAATAAGAAATAGAGAAACATTTTAAGTGGCAACCAAACAAAACCGAATCGCAAGGCACAAAATAAGGAGCAAAATATCCAAGATCCCTACATTTGCCAGAGCAAACAATTCTAAGTATCGAGAAGGGAATTTGAAGTAACACTTGTGAACGAATATTGACTATCAATCCATCTGAACGCGACCAGCATCCAACCAAGATCCAACCCAGGAAACCATTATGATACCCCCTAAGTGAACCAAAAGACCATAGCAACTTGACCTATTATCACCATCTCTTCTTGAGCCAGAGAGCGAACAGACCAAAAGGACAATATTAGTGCAGAAAACCTTCTAGGAAAACCCTACGCTCATGAAAAGCTTACTGAGACACAACTTACTTCAGAATATTTGCTACAGTAGCTCCAACCACGAGCTGAATACGATACAAGCCTAAGGATAATTTAGGAACCAATGGTCCTATTGAGGACAATTATTCACGAGAAAAACATGAAAAAATTTGAAAAGCACAAGAAATTGAAAACTTAGACCACACTCTAAGATGAATCGACAACGTTGAATAGATCCAACCACAAACAAACCCAAGCGAGTTCAGCGACTCATATTTTAAAAAGGGAATTCTATAAGCAAATTCGAAGCTTACCCAACAATGATTTTAGGAAGAATTCTAAGTGCTTTAAACTATGAGCGACCAAATTCAAAAAGGAGTTGTCATCCACTTGTGGACAACAAGAAGTTACCTTCGCTGTAGCATCCTAACTTGCTCGAAGAATTTCATACTAGGTGTTTGAACAATTTCCATGCACAAAGGACGAAAGTTCAAAACACTACACTCAAATTCTTTAGAGATTACTTCGCGGAACAATGAAATCTTGAGCTCTCATCGTAATTTAATTATGTCAAGACAGAAATGTTGGGTTGAGCGACTCAATTCTTGGAGAGAAATTGACCATCTTACTCCAGGCTAGGTTTTACAGCAAAATGTTTTAAATTAAATTGATTCCTAGCCCACAAAGAATGGGTCAACTTCTATATATTGATCACATAAAAAGATAATACAAACTCAAATGAATTCAATAAAATATTGTGTCGTAAGTAAAGTATCAAACACCTTGTAGTTTTCATTGACCACAAAAAGAAAATAATACAACCAAAGAGTTCTTCACCCGGACAAAAAATAATGCTCGAGAATGTGACAAAAGAGGAGGACAATGAAGAGGATTCACTATCAGTAACATCAGCCTCCACGATCCTAACTTGTGAAATTGAGGGAGTTTTTGAGGTAATGACAAACTCAGTAGAGAACCATATATCATACCTAAATGTATATGTAAAACTGTTTTTATCATTTTCGTTCAAACAAAAAACAGTTATTAAAAAAAATTTTAGTGCATGGATTTATATTCAAACTCATTTGATTTTCAATTCAAACAGGCTCCATAAACTAAGGATTTTCGAATCTTCAAGTTATTATTACCAATTTAAAAACAAACTCAACAAGTCATGTATAGGACAGGTTCAAAATCATTGCTACAATAGAAGGCTCAACTAGCCAAAATCAAAATCATCTCATCGGGCTTGTATATACAATCATGCAAATTAAATATCAAGCACCTGAAATTTAAACATACATACATATACGTAAATGCTAATATGCTCCCGACTAAGTTCTATCAGGGTTTTTATTGGTGTAAATCTACCAAAATAAGTTTTGAAATCTATGCAGTGTAATGTAACACAATACAATATAGAAACACCTACCTCAATGATGATCACAATTTTATCGACTTGTCGACATGTGCTAACAAGAACATGCACTAGAACAGAAAAACATTCACCAAAACTCATAACGATTTGACATTAAAACCCCAAATCAGAAAATGAGAAATAACATTAGAGGGAGTCATAAATCGGAACTAGGAACTCACGTAAAATGATTAACATTCAAACTCAATTTAGTGCAGGGAGCGAAATGCATTGTAGAGGTCGACACTTTCTTGCAAGGGTCAACCTAAATCCACACAAAACATAGTAGGGGTCGACACTGCCCGATCGACACTTCCACCCTACAGTTCATCGGGGTCGACACTAGTCGATGTGTTTGCTTGGCTCTGCCATCACCATTGGTCACCTGCTACATCGATTTCCAGCGACGAGAAGCACAAAATTTGGCTTCCCTCCCTGATTTTTGCCTCTCCCTCCTTGATTTTTGCTTCTCCCTCTCCGATTTTAGCCTCTCCCTTTCCGGTTTTTGTCTCCAATCAATGCTAGAACCTGAATAATCACCAAATCTATCAAAATAACACAAAACAAACCAATGATGTCGAGTTTCCAACCTCGAAATCCCAAATCAAAATTAACTAGCCTAACAAAAAAAAAACTAATGAAAATGGGTTAGAAATCGACATACAGCTTGAGATTAAAGTTAACAGTTGAAGACTAAAGCACCAACGCCGCAAAATTTGAGTCAAAACTTTAAGTCAAAATTTTATACTTTAATTTGTGAACTTTTTTTTTCCATAAAATAACTCATTTTTATTTGGACAATTTTCTTGTGAAATTTAGATTAAAATTAGACTAAAAATGGAATCCAAAAAGGGGGTTTGGCTGCCGTCCAAAAGAAATTGGACCGCAACCCAAAGTGACAAAGACATAATGGTTCAATCATGCAGCCCATCAACTGTTGGACTGGTCCAAACATATGGCTCGTTGACATTTCTGAACCACGGTCCAAAAAAGGGATTGGAACTATGGTCAGTAGAACCAACCTGATGTTCACCCATTGGCGATTTAAATTAAACTCAACTATCTATCCAAGTACAACAAAAACGTAATTTTTTTGTTTTCTTTACATATTTAATGACCAAGACAAATAACTCGAATTGGAATGACCGCTTAAGAGTAATTAACACCTACAATCAATTTTTAACCATCAAAGATTAATTCAAGCTTAGCAATTAAAAGCCAGAAAAAAGAAGTAGAAATCAGATATTTCTTCATACCAAAATTTCTAATGCTTTAATCATCTTGGAAAATCAAACTGACAGTAATATGATAAACCCCTTCCAACAGAGAGGAAAATTATATCAATTTGGATCATCAAAAATTAACATTACAAAGAGGAGGAGCAATTCACTTACCCACTTTGGTTTAGTGAACTAATAATTTGTCTAAACAAATCCTACCATTACGCACTACTAGTGCTGTTATGACCCAAAAGCAGACCTAACAAAAGCCGTGTTGGAAGATCAAATCTTTGGAGAGGACCATATCACATAGCCCAAGATTTGGTTCGCAGTGAAAGACTTGAACATAAATCAAAACTCAAAGATCCACATAGTAATTACAAATATAATAGTGCGATAATAAAATAACGCTTCAATAAGGTCTACATATCCAAGTTAAATTCCAAATACCTTATACATGATCAAACTAAAATGAGTCCATGCTAAGAAAACAAATAAACTCTCAAACAAGAACGAGATAAAGATAAGGAAGTTGCTTTCAAACTCCAGCTGCTTCTTTTACCTTTTTATTTCAAAAATGGATGACATAACAAAGATGACATACATCATTTTATGAAAACTCATGTCCATCGTTTTAAGAAAAATATATTTCACAAGCGACTGATGAAGTAATAAGTCAAACATTGTCGTATATAGACAACAATACAAAAATATATCATCATCGTACTTTTAAAATAAAAATCACCTCAGTGAAAAATGAATGTCATTCAAAGACCTTCTAGCACACTAACATGGATTTGAAGATCCATCAACACGACATAACCCATAATCCAATATAAGAAAAACATACTTTGATTAGGTTTAGGGAAACCTTCACGCAGCTGAAGATGTATTATGATAGATTTGTAATATTTTGACATTGAAACCGTCCAAAATATCAAGAGGGTTTGTAATGGTTTGAAATTATTTTTTTTAAAATTCAATTGAAATAGTGAATTCACACTATTTTATTGGGAATAGAAATGAAAATTTCAAAGTGATTAATGATAAATATTGTGATTTTTGAAAAAATAAATAAAAAAAATTAGGATTAATTAATTAAGGAATCTAAAACTAAAAAAATGGATTAGTTTAAAGAAGTGTGATTAATAAATAATGAACCATGGTATTTTGGTGATAAAACAACTTTAGGAGGTTAAATTGTTAAAGTTGAATGCATTAAGTTTGTTAAATGGTAATTTTGTAGAAAATCATAAAGAAAAAGACAAAATAGTAATTTTTACCATAAAGCTTTTTGTAGAAGCTAAGGGTTTCTGAAAACCCATGATCTTCTCCGCGAAAAACCAGAGAAGATTTTGAAAAAAGAGAGGGAGAGAGACAAAGAAACGAAAAGAATAAAAATATTGGAGAGCCAATTAATTTCTTTTTATTACTTTCTTTTTCTTTTTCGGCTTCTTTTTCAACTAATTTTTTTTCACTACTTTTTTTTTTTTTTTTGGCTTTAAGCTTTTGGAATTCCTTTGCAATTTTTTCTTGGTCTAAAATTGCTTCACATGGCTTTAATGGTGTAAGAATCATGATTTTTCCATTATAAACCGACAAATACTCATTCTTGTAACCATTATGCATGACGTTTCGATCAAATTGCCAAGGCCTCTCCAAAAGTATGTGTGTAGCTTGCATCGGTATTACATCACATAAAGCTTTATCTTGGTACCTTCCAATTGATAAAGGAACTTCCACTTGTTTGATCACCTTGATTTCTCCACAATCGCTTAACCATTGTAACTTGTATGGCTTTGGATGTTTCTTGGTTTTCAAGTTCAACTTTTGGACTAGTAATATGCTTGCTACATTGGTGCAACTCTCACTATTAATGATCAAACTACAAATTTTGTTGTGCACATGACATCTTGTATGGAATATATGTTCACGTTGTATCTTGTCTCCATCCTCCTTAGTTTGCACATTCAATAGTCGCCTTGTGACTAAAATCCTTTTACCGGTTCCTCCACCTCTTTGTGATATTCCTCCACGCTTTATGTCAAATTTTGGAGCTTTCGACACACGTATCTATAGTAGTATGATAGAACATACTTTTTTTTCATGTTGGCCTTCAACTCTTCCCATGTGCAAATTTGTGTTTCACCATTTCTCCTCCGGTTTTTAACTAATTGATCCCACCAAATACTAGCGTAGTCCGTGAACTCCATGGTGATAAACTTAAGCTTCTTATCCTCTGAATTATTTTGAAACTCAAATACTAAATCTACTTTTCGTTCTCAATTCAAATATCCTTCAGGGTCGTTCTTCTCTTGGAAAGGTGGAATATTTACCTAGATATTTCGTAAATTATTGTCTTCTCGGTTTGTCCTCTCATTCCTTTCTTTTAGGTAATAATGACTATACTCTTCGAATTCTCCATCAAAATCCCTATTTTATCGTGCATGGTTGGAGGTCGGAGTTTCCAATTGTTCCATTCTCCAATTTAGAGCCGTGTATTGATCTTGCATGGCTTTCATGAACAACTTTAAATCAACATCGTTGTGCCCTTCACTCATTATTTATGGCTAAAAAAATCAAATAAAGAAAAAATGTTAGTAATTAACAAATAAATCAATTTTACAGATCTCACACTCTCCCTTACGTGTTTACATTCTATGGATGTCATTCCACTTATGTTTCACTCAAAATATGAATTTTATAAAATAATCTCTTACTCTTGCCTTTTACCTCTCGATCTCTCTTTTAGTTCTTTACATAAGAACTTAATCGATGGTAAAAATTTAACAAGTCAAACTATAAAAAATCAAACTTTAAAGATTAAAAGTTCAAACTTGTAAAGATGGCTAAATCAAGGGTATAATTGAAATAAAATAAAATTTTGGACAAGGATAATATTTCAAATAAAGATTCAACAACATTTTGAACTTTCAAATAATAAATTTGGATAAAGACAATATTTCGAATGAAGATTCAACAATTGGAATATTCAAAGAACAATTATCTACGAATTTAAGATCAAAATTTTGAATTTAAAAGGATAGAATTTTCGAAATATCTAGAATAAAATTTTGATTTTTTTTTTTTACTTCTCAGAACTTTTCTTTTTTTGACTTTTGACAATTTTTTTTTACCTTTGTTGAAATTTGCAAAAAATTGACAAAGAATAGATTTTTTTTTTTGTACTTTTCGAATTTGAAGAAGTGAAATTCGCAAGAAAAAACAATTGAAGATAAAAATTGAAACTTTATAATAAGGATTGAATTTTATTTTTTTTTGCTTTTTAAGTCTTAGGAAGAATAGAATACGATGAAGAAAAGACTGAAAATAAAATTTAAAGATAGCACCTTGAATCGGCGAATCCCAAGCTCTAATATAACTTATGCAAATCTCAGATCGAAAGGACTCGAGACCCGACAACAACGCAGAATAATTTCAAAGGAACACATTTTCGATTCAAGGATAAAGAAAGAACTAAGACCTCAATCGAAGAATTCGATGGAAGCGTAGTTATCAAAACAGGAGATTGACCGGAGCCACACCTGTTGGCTGAATTAAAGCTATCAGAACAGAAGTTTTACCCAGACCAAACTCGTTGGTAAGAACCAAAGCTATCAAGCGAGATTCTTCAAGCGTGACTTAAAGAAGATCATTGTTTTTTGTAAAGAACCAAAGAGAAATTCTCCCTAAAAAAACTCAATTTTTAATTCAAACTTCTTTTTTTTTATCAAAATAGTTTTTCCATTAAATAGGCTATACATTAAAATTAAATTAAATAAAAAACAAAAATGAAGGTAAAATATCTAATAAAATCTTGGGATAAGAATCTTTTGCATGATTGAATGTCATCACATGTTTAAATTCTGTTTTAACATGATTTCAATTGATTTGAGTAGATTCAGTCGGATATGATCTCTCTTACGTGATTTGCTTGTTTTTGCATATGCTTTGTATGTGCCTTTTTTAATCCTTGTATGAGCATGTGTCTGGCACATGTCTTTTTAATTTTTACATGCGCATGTGCATCGCATGTGCCTTTTAATTCTTGCATATGCATGTGTGTCGCACCCTCCCTTTTAATTATTACGTGTGCACGTGCGCCGCACCCTCTCCAAATCTTGACGTATCTTTGGTCTCCCTTGCTTCAACTTGATCATCTTTAATTCTCGATACATTCAATAGTTTTAGATCAAGTTGTCACAGCTCCTCCCTCCTTTGGATCCCTAAAGTCAATCCTTGCAAGGCTTTCGGCATCTTCTTAATTTTGGACTGCGTCATTGGGCCTCCAATGTCCTCAATTGGATTGTTGCTCTTGGGCTTGGGGTTGAGCTTGACCTTAACTTGGATCACATCATTAACGATGTGAATCTTTATCTTTTTCCAACCCATGCGAATCTTTATCTCTTTCTAGTTTGCGTGCGTCTTTACCCTTCTCTCTCCAATCCATGGAGATTTGTGGGGTCCAATTCTTTGCCTTATAGCTCTTGTTTTGCCAATTTCATGGGGCCCACTTCTATGTTACGAAGCTCTTCATTTTCATAACTTTTTGCTCATATTGTGATGACTCTTTTTCTAGGGTTTCCACGATTAAACCATGTAAATCTTTGTTCGTTGGACCTCATTTATCTTCTAATAGATCATGGTCCTAGACTTTGAGATTTATCGCTCCTCAGTTCACATCATTCCCTCCCATTTGATATGAACCAGTCTAACTCCACCTCAAAAGCTAGCTCAAGAGAGGAGGTTTGTGCAATCATATATACATCACCCAAGACCACCCCACCTAATCAATGTGGGATTCACATCATTCCCACTCTTTTAAGACCAGACTGCCTCAGTCAGCATTCTGACAAACCCATCTGTGACAAGAGTGGAGATGACTCTTATACCATATGATATGAATCTGCCTAACTCTACCTCAACGCTAGCTCAAGGGAAGAGGTTTGCGAACCTATATATATACCACCCAAGACCACCCCATCTAACCGATATGGGATTCACATCATTCTCACTCCCTTAAAACCCGACTGCCTCAGTCAGCGTTCTGACGAATTCATCAGTGACCAGAGTGGAGATGACTCTGATACCATATGATATGAACCCGCCTAACTCCACCTTAAAATCTAGCTCAAGGGGGGAGGTTTGTGAACCCATATATATACCACCCAAGACCACCCCATCTAACCGATGTGGGATTCACCTCACAAAGAGAGAAAAAGTGGGGGAAAGAGTGGGTTTTTGTCCTTGCTCCTCAAGGATTAGTTTTTCATCTTGGTGAGGCAAGTTGTTAGAGCCAAGAATTTATTCAAGACGTGAAGATTTTGTGGGGAAAGTGATTGAATCTACGATCGGTAAATATATTCAACCCTTAGAATAATTTATTTAAGCTTTATTGCTTGCGTTAGGTGGAGATAGTTTAATTTACGCTTTGGATCTGATTATGTTAGAAGATTGAAGTGGTTTGATTGGATTGTGTGTTTAGATTGTGCTTAGGTTGATATTTTGATGATTATGCATGAAATTATTGAATGAATTGAAGGTGTTGTTTTGATGGTGTATCGAATTTATATGAATTTGGATGTTGAATTTGATGTGAATTTGGATGTCGGGATGTGAATTTGGATGTCGAATTTGGATGCTGAATTGGATGTGAATTTAGATGTCTTGTTAGAATATGAATTGAAAGTTATTAAAATGAAATATTTTGAAAAGAATGTTTAAACCAATTTAACATGTTGATTTTCAAATTTAGTTTGCAATAATTGGCAACTGATAAAGCCAATGGTTGGATTGCTTATTCGTTGTGAGGAAGTTTGCAATACTGCTTGTACACTTGGACTTACCTCTGCGATTATGAATAGGAAGTGTATGATTGTGAAAAGAGTAGGAGTCTTACGTATAACGTCATTCTTGGATTGAAAGTCCCTAAACCTCGCGAGAGAAGCAATGGTGGGATTCTACAGTCTTACCAGTGAAAGCTCAAGAATCTGTAGAGAAAAATATGCATTGGTGTTATAAAGCATGCATTGTGCATTGTGGAAAGGAAGAAGTCGACAATAATTGGTAACACTGGAACCCGGTGGTTGGACTTACCTCCGACATTGTTTAAAAGATGCAAAGTTTCTAATAATTGCTATAGATTGTGTTAGAAAAATGATAATAAAAAATGGATTGAGTATTATAAAAGAATGACCTTAAGTAAGTCTATTTTTAAAGCCTTTTAAGTGATTGTTAAAAGAGACACGATATAATTGGTTTGATTGTTTAATCATGATAGAGGTAGACGGAGATTGGTCCTAAGTTATGAGATAGAGTTTAGATTGATGGTTTTAAGAGTTAGATTTATTTGCTAGGTCAATGGCTCATTATGTGGAATATCTCTATTTTTCAAATAACATGAACGCTCACCAGGACGGAAAAATTAAGGCAAGGTGTACAATGAGGCATAAATGACCGATATTTATTTTTAAATGTCGCTTCCTTTCATACTTGATGTTGATGTAAAAATAAATCTTTAAATAGATGAAAAATATGATGGTTGTATAAACTTCTTTATTGATTTTGTTGAATGGATTCTAAATTAGGATGTCACCCCTATGTTGGTTTTAAGATAATGATGTCGTGCGTCGGTCGGTTTTGTATATATTTCTCACCTTGGGAATCCAATTATCTGTCGAGATTCGGCCGGGGGCTGGATCGGGTCCTGACAGGATTCATTCCCATATATATATAAAGAAAATACCATGCATCAATGCTAGATCTGCTGTCACGACCCTGAATTTTCATACTTAGAGATCGGTAAAATTTAAACTTTTCTTTTAACATAAGAAAACTCGTAAAGGTTGGTAATAATACTTTTATAAAACATTTAAAATGCGTAGCGGAAGACTTTATCGTTCATGGAAAACTCTTCTTTAAAATCCTGAAGTAAAAGTTAAAAATACATTTTTACACATTTTTTTTATTCTAGAATGGTCAATCGACAAGCTGGAAGCAGCCGATCTATCGGCTACCATTCTAGTCACCACTACAAATGGTAACCACATCACCCGATCGATCGGCTATGGCCGATTTCACGAGGGGCGATCGATCGCCCACCTTGGAAGATCGATCGGCACTGATGCTGCCCAGTAGCGCCCTCTCGCCCTTCCTCTTCTTCTTCTCTACCCGTTTTTTTTTTTAACTTCTAACACTTCATAATATTTCTACACATTTTCCATGTTTCTACTACCACTTTTAAATAATTGTTAAGTTCCTACTAATCTTTTACTATCATCATCTAACAACACACTTTCAAAAAAATTTTGATTACTAAGATCGTAAACTTTGAAATATAAAAACTCCTTAAAACCTATAGTAAGACTTGGAAATCACCTTTTTTAACCTTCAAAAATATATTTACAAAACATAAACTCTTTTCTCCATGGTCCAAAACAAAAC
Source organism: Begonia peltatifolia (assembly GCA_022433055.1). NCBI lineage: Eukaryota > Viridiplantae > Streptophyta > Magnoliopsida > Cucurbitales > Begoniaceae > Begonia > Begonia peltatifolia. The sequence continues at coordinate 9,078,641 of CM039526.1, read as the reverse complement.
ATCTTAAAAGAACATTAAAAGTTCCAAAAATTAAACAAGACATATACATGTCTGTCCACGATCGAAATTGTAATAACCTGTAAATTTTTAATTTTTAATTTTTAATTTCTAAGATTTTAATTTAATCTCGGTCGGAGTTTTGAGAAATGTTTCAACGGGAAAAGTTAAATTATAAGACTCGGAGCTTACTTTTGCGATGGAGTTCGGAATTTAAAGTCGGGAAGTCGAGAAATTAACGAAATTACGGGAGATTAAAACACGTGAGGGCATTTAAGTAATTTATTATTGTTTAAAGTAAAAAAAAAAAAATGATAACACCCGAATGGCTTCGGGAAGAAGCCATTCGGCTGGTTTTTGCAAAGCGCCCGAGAGCGATCGTGTGGGGGAGAGCATTCTGTGTGCCGAAATCGGAGCTACGATCAACTGCCGACAAGCGCGAGTGTGAGGGGAGAGCTGCGAGCGAGTGCTGCTGTTCCGACAAACCGGAGTTGTTCAGTTTCTGCTGCTCGAGCTCCCGAAGGGTGAGGGCACAAGCGCCTTCAATCGTCGACCGAGAGAGTGAGTCTCCGTCCAATTCTGCCGCCAACGACCAGACGTGTTGTTGGAGTCCTTCTCCCACCCGAGTGCCGGACGCCACCACTTTGTAAGTTCTTCTCTCCCTCTGCTGTCCTGTCCGAATTGACCGAGACTGAGGTTCAACTCCCTTCCATTTTTCTTTGAATTTGGCTGCAAATGTGAGGGGATTAAGAGGGTGAGTGTGTAGGTTTGCAAGTGGACAGCAGGAGACCGGTGAGAGGGAGAGAAACCGAGGGAGAAGGTTGAGCTAAAATTCAGATTTTGTGCTTGAATTTTTGATTTCGGGTTAGATTGTGCTTAATAGGTTGAAATGTGAGTGTTCGGTGCAGAGAACTTGCGAGATTTGCTCGAAGTTGAGATTTTGGCTATTTTTCGTATAAAAACAGCTTCTGTTTTTGGCTGTTTTGGCTAATCTTAAGTTGATCATTTTAAATTCTTTTTGTGGGTTAAAAATAGGTTGTGAGAGGAATGTGTGGCCGCTGGAATCGTTCGATTCCGACATCCGATGCAAAAGTTATGCGCGTCGGACGTTTAGGCCAGATTTTGGTCCAAGTCGAATTTGAGACCATTTTTCGTGGAATTTCGACGTGTGGTAGGAGGGGCATGCCTGTTTTGGTGCGTAAAAGCTAAATCGAGTAAGTTTTAGTTGAAGAAAAACAAAGGTTGAAATTTTATAAAAAAAATGGCAGATTTGGTTTTTGGCGTTTTTCTCCTGTCTGCGGCTTACCGTTTTAAAATTTGTCTTGAGATGTTAAACTAGGTTCCTAAGGGGACGTTTAGCCACTTGAATCGTTCGATTCTGTTGACGGACGCAAAAGTTATGCGCATCCGAACGTTGGGCTGGTATTCGGCCAAACCAAACCAATGGACCGTTTTAGTTGGAATTTCATGAGTGTAGTTAGAGAAGGTTATTTTTAGCTAATTGGTGAATGTTGAGATAAATACTGATGAGAAATTGGTTGTGTTTTAGGTTGAGGCTTTCTTTTGGCGAAGCTGTGCGTCGAGCGAGCTTAGGACGCTAGGTAAGTAGTGCATGCATGTGTTTTGCCCAAGTGGGCCTACACTGTAGAACCTTAGGGTTTATATGATTGATTGTGGTGTGCGTGCGTATTGTTTGACATGCATCATATTTTTAAAAACGGAAACGAAAATGATTTTTAGCATGTTTTGATGTATGAGGTGAGACGTGCGGCGGTGGTACCGCGGATCCCGCTAGTGTGCGGGCCGGTGCTTCACCAGTCGCGGATCCTACTCGAGGGGTGGGCTGGCTGGGCCGTCATGCGGCGTGAATGTGTTGTCGGTGAGGATATGGGCAGTGGTACTGCGGATCCTACTAGTGTATGGGCCGGTGCAACACCAGCCGCGGATCCTACTCAAGGGGTGGGCCGGCTGGGCTGTCGCGAAACTTGTGTGTGTGGCAACTGTGGCCCCGTGCTGGGGAGGCTGGGACGGGGGCGACGTGTCAGGGTGTAGAGTGGCGCGAGGTACACCCTTACCCTGATGTGGTTGCCGTGTGGTGATGCGTGTGTGTAGCTTGTGGGCCTCGTTGCTGGGGAGTCCGGGACGGTGGCGACGTGTCAGGGTGTAGGGTGGCGTGAGGTTCCTCCTTACCCTGGTGCAGCTGCACTACGCGTCACAGATGTGACAACATGAGTGTGAGTGTAGAGACTGCATGTGATAGGATTGCATTGTCGACTTTTACTTTCATATCGCATTACTTACTGAGCGTTAGGCTTATGTTGTGTGTTTTGTGGTGTAGGTGCTGACGATACTGCTAGTGAGCCTCGAGAGCCTAGTCCAGAGGCGTAGGATGGTTGGCGGCGTGCACCCGAGGCACCGGATGGCGGATTTTTGTTAGGACGACCCGACCCGTGGTGGTGGTAGGTGATAGTGGATTTATCATTTCATGTTGGGTATTTGTGTAGATAGCGGGATTGTATAGACATTGATCTTTTGAGATTGTATAGAAGAGTTGTAGTGTTTTGGGGGACTTTCTTCATTTGTATTTGATGGGTTCTTGTTGGCTTCTTCCTCTGATTTGGTTATAGTGATTTCTCTGGATAATGGATAGATAAACATTGTTGGATTATGGTGAATTGTGTGCAGGGTTTAAATTTTGGGATAGTCAGTTTTTAGCCGTTACTCTGCCGAAATTTCGGGAGAGAGGTTGGGAGTCGAGGAGATACGAAATAGGTTGAGGTGTGAATAGTAAATGCTAGAAAAAGGTAGATGAGCGTGGAAGTGTGGCGTGATCGCAGGTGCGCAGGGCATGCGGCCCTGCGGGTACACACGGGTCATGCGGCACCGGGTGTCACACCCTTCTTCCCACAATGCATGAAGGCAAGGGCCAAGTGGCCCAAAGGAGGGGAGGAGCTGGGCTACTCCTCGGGCGCGCGGCAGCATGAGGCGCGCGGCCCGCAATGGGCGCGCGGCAGATGGGCGCGTGGCCCACGATGACGCACAAGGTGCGCCGGCCATGAGGCAAACATGGCCCAAAGAGCAGATCCGTGAAGCTATGCAAGTAAGTGCTAAATTGGCTAAGTGTTGGGCAGGACATTTACTGAGCAGGCAGTTACAAGCACGCGGCGCGCGGCTGGCGCACGCGGTGCGCGCAGCCGGGGCGTTATGCTCCAGCAGGGCGCTGCAGTTATGAGCGCGCGCAGTTGGCGCACACGGAGCGCACACGGACTGGACACGGCTTGGGGATAGCCGTTGGGGCGTTACGGCAGGTGACATAGCCGTTGGCGCGCGGACATAGCCGTTGGTGAGGCATTACACCTCGGCAGATAGCCGTTGGCGCGGGGCGTTACGAGCGCGCGCAGTACGCGGCAGGCACGCGAGACGGACACAGCGTGCCAGATGGGCGCTGGGCGCGGGATGCTACCTTCAGATGGGGCGCACTGGGCAGGCTGGCGACCGAGCCCTGGCGCACGCGGCATGCATTGATGGCGCGCACGCGGCAAGCATTCATGGCGCGCGGCGGGCATCAATGCTGCGCGCAGCAGGCGCGCGGCGGGCATTCATGGTGCGCGCGGCCAGCATTGAAGATAGGCATCCGATGGGCATTTAGTGTCCAATTTAAGACATGGCTCGGCCATGAGTTGTATATAAGCCTCTTGAGACACCAAGCCAAAGGTATCCGATAAAGGAGTTCCTAAGGCAAGTTGTGGTGATCCTTGAGCGAGTGTTCCTAGTCTTTTGTATTCGGAATAGAAAAGAAGGTTGAGAGGTTTTGCTCCCGTAAATACTTGTGTTAGTTCTACTCAATTCCGCAAAGCACCAACGAGGAGGAAGGCTGGTCGAGTCGAGGACCCGGCGCCGCACATCCCGAAGGCAAAAATTCTTGGTGCGAATTTGGGGGTGTGACACCGGGTGAGGGCGTGCGCACGGACGTGGTGTACAGAGGCAGGGTGCGTGGGGCACGCGGCGCTATGAGCGTGCGCGAAATACAGTGACGTTGGGTTGGCACGTGCGGCATCGCGAGGATGTATGCGAGGTGTCGGAGTGGGGACGTGAGTGCTTGGGACCGGACTGGGTAGTTCGTGGGGTGCGTGGGATTCTTTCCTAGGATTTCAAGTCTTACCGTTTTATCTCAAATTGTTTTAAATGGTTTTCTTTTCCGTTGCGTAGTTTTATGTTGAGGACTTCGTGTTTCCTTTTCGGGACGCGAGTTGTTTTTCGAATCAAGTCGAAAAATTTTCATACTCACAAATGTTCTTTTGAAAATGATTTGAAAACGAAAGGGGTATTGAATTGAGTTAGTTATGTCAAGTGTTAGTGTGTGTGTGTAGTGTGTAGATGCACTGTAGCGCACCGAGAATGCGGAGTTTCTCGGAGTGTTATAGAAATCACCCTAACAAATTTGCCAGGTTGCCGCCATGGTCGTATTTCTCCAACTGCTTCTTAGTCCTTAACAGTCTCGTGTAACTAAGCACCTAGTCCTCATTCACTTATATCACACAACTTAAACTATAAGTCTAATGTTTAGCAAGTAGTGAGAATATGAATGAAAACATGTCACTTATCATATGCAGTTTCTACAGTTTTCTATCGCACACACACATGATCCTCTAGCTAGTAGAGAGCAGATCACTTTCTCCACCTCTATATATTCCAAACATACATCTGAAGGGTGAATAAATTTCTTCAAACGTTACCCGTACTACCAATTATAATTTTTTACTCATGAAAACGTAGGCATAAAAATAGTTCCGTAGATTTTCTAATGATGCATGAGTAAGCTAAACATACATAAAACATGCAACATAACCTAACGTTTTGTGATGTAGGCCCGAAAGCAACATGCATGCATACACTACTTACCTAGCGTCCTTAGCGATTTAGTCAACTTGTTCACTTAACTTTGAAACTTGATAACCTATTAACATAAACATCACCATTAACATCTATTATTTCATTTCCCTAACCATTATACCAATCACATTATCATAACCTAACCAATTCACACTTCATCTAAAAGAGACATACAAAGTCTCCACTCAATCCAAGCAGAGTACTTTAACATAAAACATACCCTCAAATCCATTCAACAATAGGCTCATAAGTGCTTCATCCAACCATTAACATACATCAAAATTCATAATTTGTTCAAAAGAATGCATACTTAAATTCGAACTCCATCCAAGCATCCAATGAGGAAGTTTAGCATAAAACAATCTCATTCAATTGAACACATCGATCTTAAGTCAATCCAAGCATAGAATCAAATCATTCACGCTCTCGGATTTTAGGCTAACATTAGGTCAAACTTCAAATTATCATAACTCATTCAATTTTTAACTAAATTCATTAATTCCAAAGGCTATTGTTCTCTCTTTGTGTCTATTTTGACATGATGAAACTCATTTATCAAAAACCATTCACCATAATTGGCAGAAAATTCAAAACCAAAACTGCCTAGTTTTTTACCATAAATTTTCATTCAACTTCAAAATAAATCCAATACTTGGCCGAATTTGATGATTCAAAAGTCTATGTAAACCTTAAGGTGTCTAGTTTCTCATGGTAAAATCCATTTAATAAACCAAATACAATAACTTAACTGAAATAGATCAAAACGGAACCTGCTGTGCACCTAATCCAAAGTTTAGACTTTCATCAAAACTTAACCAATCATCAAATCTTTTCCAATACAACCATATACATTCATTCACACATAATTAAACATCATGAAAAGTAAGAATTTCAGCAATTAAAATCCAACAATTTCGTGCCTCCATATTCATCAAAACAAAACTTTTCCTCTTCCTAACTAAAGCTCAACATTCATCTAGATTCCCTATATATATATCCAATCCCAACGAGAATAGAAGTGAGTCGCTTCCTGCTTTTGGCTTGTAGTCATAGTCTTTTAGCTTATATAGTGGCCAGCCTTCCTACCCGCACTCGCCCGCCAGAATGCCTCCTTGATTCTAGACGAAGCCAAGCCAATACATATGATAGGCGAAGGAAAGACCCCCATTTCATAGCACCTGGGGAACGCAAGTTTGATTGAGGATTGGAGAGGTAGAAGAAAACGGGCATGAGAAGGAGCATCGTTCCCTGCTGGATATCCCTTACTCAAACCCTGGAAAGCCACCTCTTCTTCGTTTTGCTTTTCTGCTTAGGATTTAGGCTAGGGCTCTTTTAGAGTGGAATGCATTATGCTAATGTGCACAAAGTTTAGATGAAATTAGGGTTGACCTTAGGTTAGGGCTGCTGTCTCTCATGCCACTGCAGAATTGGGGGTTCGCAACAACTTTGACAAATTTCTGCAAGAGCTGGCAGATCATCCACTCTTTCCTGAAGCGAAGCAGATTAAGAAACGTTGCGTCAAGTGCCTAAGTTTTAGAAAAAAAAAAGAATTCGAAGATGAGTAACTCCAGCTCCTTGGGAAATGGTAAGATCTTTAGCACAAGAAGAAGGGCTTGATTCGTATCATCTTGACTTGGTTCTTCTTTCTCTATTTTATTAAGAATATCAAGTTAGGTTCTTTTCCTACCCATATCGAATAGAACATGCTGAGCCAAATCTTCTTCATGTAAAACCTACTTTAGTTCTTCAGAATGGTCGCCACCTCTCCCAGGACCAGAATGATTATCCCTGTCCGAGGGGTCTACATCCATCCCTGAATGTCGTCGGGTACTGTTCACTTCCCTGCCATTCTTGTAACTGTCACCTGTAATCCGCGCAGGTGTGTCTGTAACCCCCTGCGTGGACGAGAAAGAAAGGAGATTTCTTGGAGCAACCCCGGCGTTTTTATGCAATAAACCCCTCTGGCCGAACACAAGTGGTAGGTGGTCTCGCGGAGCTTTCGAAGAAGGGTAGCCTAGTGTGTAAGCACAACAATGAATTGCGGTGAACCCTCAGACGACCCATCTAAGATTAGGGGGGAGCCTACTTTTACATATTAAGGGTAGCCTACTTTTATTATTTACTAAAGAATAGTGGATTTTTTTAGAATTTCCCTACTTCCGGTTCTTAGAACAATTTTTGGATAAAATTTTTATCATTGGTCTTGAGACATTGTTTTCTTTTATGCATGCCATATTTGAAAAACAATGGGTATAGTATTTATAATTGCCTATTCAGTTTAGACAATTCGGCATAATGGTCGGGGAGATTTGGATTAGTCAACGAAAGGTTAAACTCGCTGTTATTTATTAATTTCACTTTTTTCCCAATTGTGTATTAGTTGGTGAGATATTATCTTCATATTTCCATTGAAGTTTTGAAGTCCATTGTAGATGATAAACATCTATTTTATCAGCTGACGAACTATTTTAAAAATTTCAACACAAGATGTCCCAAGTATTCTAGGAAAACACTATATACATCATCCATATCCCGATACTTGTATTCATTATCTCAACAAAAATTTTTTGTTGAGAAGTACCTTCAGTTTCATAGAAGTTGTCGAATTCCTATTTTAACTAATCTTTGAATTTTCATCTGTATCAATTTTCCCATCACAAAATAGTTACATCCCATGCCATCCTATATACTTTAAATTCAATGACACAATCCATATTAAATCACTCTTAGTTTATTTTCCATAATGATAGTCATAATATATAGTATATATAATATATATGAAAATTTGCTTGACTCAACAAGACTCATTATTGATTAGGCGTTCATAATAGATCTCCATATAAAGATAATATTCAAACTTGAGTGTGTAGAATCATTATTCAAATAATTTTACTGTAGGAGTTGATAAATAAAGATCTAGACTGTTTCATCAATATATGGAAACTAAATATGGTGAGCAACACAACAAAAACTTACACGTGCGGAAAAAAAAAATTTGATATCCAATGTTTCATCTCCCTCTCTTAATCTAGCGGTCCTCTGTTGGCTTCCTGATTGTGAACATAAAGTATTTGCTTCAGTAGTCTCCATGATCTTAGGACTTCAAACTCATTCGCCAGGGTCATTCTTGAAGAAGGACACTTGAGGGAAACTCAAGCAAATCAATTCAGATACAACCACAGTAATAAAAGTGAAGGATAGATATTGATGTTGCATTTTATGCCATAACATAGTTGAGGAGTTACATTTTGTAATGTTTACAAATAGTTCTTTTATAGTGATTTGCGTCGAGAATCTTTATTTTTCTCTCACTATCTAGTTTTTCTTCTCTTCCATCTTTCACTAGCAAACTCTTTCTTCTATCCCTCATTCCAAGAGTAACAATAAATATTAAGATCAATCAAATATATAGAACGTTTTTTTTCATCTTTTAAGTATTAGCTCACAACTTGTGTTACTCTCACATTTTCTAATTGTTGTAGGATTGAATTAATCTAAAAGGGGAACAGCTAATTAGGTTTAACAAACTTTTTCATGTAATTAAATTTATGCTAATTTGCTATTTCTTACGTACTTTTTCTCTTAATTGAATTTACTAAAGCTAATGTGCAGGCCATAATTGTGAATGGTTTGTTAACCTAATTCGACCAAACTGTTACGTCTACGCTCTAAACCTCCTCCTTGAAGATTCCATTTTCAATAACCCTTTCGGTTATGACCGATTGACCTTTCGAGTATCAATCAAATCTTATGATGACTCTTTTCAAGCGCCACCCTTAATTCATTCCATAATTAACAAAGGTAGTAGTTTGAAGGTTTAAGTTCAAAACCTAACTCTCACAGATGAGAAACCACAAGAAATGAGAGAAGTCAGACTAACATGCAAGAATGAAAGCTAAATGGCCACCACTTTGACATAAAATTTGTTTGGTGGTTTGCAAAGTAGAGTGTGCATGTATTTATCGATGCCTTCAAAAATCTCGAGTTTCACGCACCAACAATATGTCCGTTAGATACATCAATGAGACAATGGGCTTCCTTGTGTGCTATAGCAACAAGCATCTACAATCCTTAATTGGGGATCAGTGGAAAGTTTCAACTTGAATCGTTATCTCTAGACCGAACTTTCGTGAGGCTCCCTAGATGTGCATTGTAGGTGTCTACATGTGTCTCTAAGCTTCCCCAATTAAAACTTCCAAAAACATTACTTCTAGATCTAGCTTCTATAGCTTACTCTTAACATCCGTTACAAGTGTTTGCAACTAAGGTTCGATCGTCTGCACTCCTATATCAAAACTTTAACGCTCAAGACCAAACTTTCATTGTGAGTATCCGTAGTCAAAACATTTTTCGAGACTTGGCATCCGCGACTATTTCCATTTGGTACATTGCTCTAGATTGAGCTTTTGCACTTACAACAAGGCATCAACACGACCTATACTTGGAGCTTTTAAGAAACTTTTTGATTGAGATCTGCAAGTGAATTTAAATCATTGTTGCATAAACCCAAGGAAATATATTAAAAATTCTAAATACTCATTTTCAAGAGTATTTTAATAAATGTAAAAATGAATATAAAGATATTTCTTATTGTACACTCATTGTTAACTTAGAATTAGTATTATGTTAACTACACTTATCATTAAAACAACTAAACTTAATAGTTAATACGTTAATAATCATATCTTTTTTTATGATTACTACATTTATTTTAAATTAATCATCTAGATTCACTTATCGTGTACACTAAATATCATTTAACATTTAATTTTCTTTCAAGTGTCCTCATATCGATAATTTTAATCACTCTATCTTAATATGCGTCAATTACATGTTTTAATTTCATAGAGCATTCCCTTTTTGAGTACTCTTTCTCCCTTCAACACCTTTAATAGTAAAATAGGCAGAGTTACTTTTATTTTATGTCTCTCGTAAGTCATTATCAAAAAAGAATTCAGCAATAGCAATAATATACTAAGTCTAGGTACGCAGGATTTACCATTCTAAAAGCATTCAAAATAATTTGAGAGAGATATATCAAACTGTATCAAAGTAATACAACCTCAAGAAAAGATCACTAGATAATCTTGAAAGCACATGACGTGGAATCGACCTACAATGATCCGAGTTAAAACCCACAAAACAGAAAATGTACTCGGTGCTTGGTGTAGCCGAGAATACCCAAATAACGTGCAAAAAAGTAAACAAACAATCTCCAATTTTTTAACAAAACTTGGGGTGAATAACAATTTATGTATAAAGTTTCAAAACCTGAAAGATTGGATTTAAAAGGTGCTTTGAAAACGCAATTGAAAACACAAACCCTTGGCTAGTCCGATAAAGTCAAGATAATGCTTTTCAGATATTGTTTCTTCTAAGGAGAAAACCAGCAGCCTTATGCAAGAATTACCTCTTTCTTCTTGATTCGTTCTATTATATTAGAAGAAGAGAAATATGGAAATAAGAATCTTCAAGTGTTCTTAAATTTGAAGGCACTCACTCTACTCGGTTGCCTCGCAAATCCGTGGCACTTACCTTGACTTTTAAATTATCTCTATTTTTTTTAGAGAACTAACCGGTATATATTGATAATCCAAAAACACTTGCATACAATCACCAAAAGCCATGCTAAGGTATTTTAAGGTGGCTAAAGGAAAATAATAAGGGTGGACCGCTCCAATTCTAGATCTTCATGTCAGCCATTGAGTGTGTGCACCTCTCCTCCATCCAATAGATGTCTTACATTCTCTTAATGGTAAGTGTGGCTTTGTAAGATAATGATTCTTCAAATTATTGAAGAGTGAATGAGCTAGTGTAATTTGGATTTGCCTTAGGAAAATTCAAATTATAACGACAAATGATGAGAAGGCTTCAGCCTTGGCTCCAATGCTTGTCTGCGGTCCATGTGATTATAAACTTCCTACATGCTCCATTTGTTACACATATTATTAGCCCAAAGCCACCAACTAATCTAACATGCATCTATTCCTAAATGCCTAAATGAATGCATATAATAAAAGTCAAGTGTTTGCCCAAAATTATAATAAGGCCCAACGTTTGCCAAAGAAACCATAAAATTATTCGGTTACATGGTTAAGTTCCGAGAAGACAAATTTCCTCTTGAATTTGAGTAGCTTCCATCCGTGTATCCCAAGTAATGACGTGCATGAATTGATCCATGTCCATTAAGATAGGCTTCTACTCTAAATCATCAAAGAAGTCATCGCCTGCAAATGAAAACAACTTGTCAGCAAAAAAATTAACCAAAGGGCTTTGGTTTGTGATCGAGTAATGGGACTCGGAGGTGTCATGGGCCTTGGGGGCACATCAGGACACATGAGCATAATGATTGCAAAACAAAAGGTGCAACTACAACAGTGAAAAATGAACTTGAAACTAGCCTAAATGACTGAGGGAAGATTGGCAATCAAAGAAAGGAGGAATGCTAGGCTTTGTTGGAGGTCTGAGCTCAAATGTGAATGGTGCACTCACTATCCAAAAGTTCCTGAAGCTTGGCTTAAATCTCTACCCCAAAGCATACTTGAGTCGAATTCAAATCTTGAACTTGACAAATCAAGCCTCAACAATGCAGGTGACACTTGAGAGACAAGGTGACATAATATCTAACGTCTCCTCAATAGTGGAAAGAGACCAAGATGAGTAAGAAGTATAACGACTCATTTTCCCAGTAAGATATTGTTCGCTCTAGGAATTAGGTCATAACTCACTATCCTCCCCTCACGGATTTATTTTGGCGAATACTTTCCAATCGGTCACCCAACGTAGTACTGCACTCGCTGGAGCACTTTTAACTTCAGAGTTCTTATGGGATCTGTTGTCAATTGTGCTAAAAAACGCGTCTTATGATCTTAGAAGGGTTTCTTTACATATGTTTCATTTCCACATACCTCTCCAAGCTATGTGGGATTGTGACGACCTCCTTTTTA
>CM039526.1:9055729-9066794 GCA_022433055.1 Begonia peltatifolia | reverse complement strand
TTACCCCGCAGCCGTGCTCATACGTACATATTTAGGTCATCACAATCACCCTCGCTTGAGGGCCTAACATCCTCATTGGTCACATTTTTGGTTGGGTACAAACTCTGATACCATTTGTGATGATCCCTTTTTCCAATAAGATATTGTCCACTTTAAAGATTGGGCTGTAACCCAATATCCTCCTCCCCTCACGGATTTATTTTGCAATGTCTTCACAGTCGGTCTACGATGTAACCAATAGTGTCAACCATGTCAGAGCCTCTGCAAACAGAAATTCAAAAGTTTGAGTTAGAGATGGTTTCTGAGTTGTCAGCAGTACTTGCAAATTTAACTATACGGCCAACTGTTCTTGACCAAATGAAAGAAGCTCAAAAGGCAAATTCGAAGGAGGAAACTGATATGTTGAACAAGTTGTCTAATGCCTCTTAAGGATTTCAGTTACTCGAATGACTATATTCTAAAGTTCAGGGACGTGTGGTACTTTCCAAAAGATGATGACTTACAGAAGGAAATTTTAGCAAAAGCTCATTCGTCTTCTTTCTTTGTACATCCAGGGAATACTAAGATATACCGCGACTTGAGACAGCACTTCTGGTGGCAGAATATGAAACATGAGGTCGCTTGCTATGTGGAATCTTGTATGATATGCTAGCAAGTGAAAGCTGAACATCAAAGACCAGGAGGAACTCTTCAACTTCTACCGACTCCTAAATATAAATGGGACAATATTACCATGAATTTTGTTGTCGGTTTGCCGAGAACAGTTAGAGGCCATGATAGTATATGCGCCATTGTGGATAGATTAACTAAATCGGTCCATTTTCTGCCTGTGAAGACGACTTTTTCTATGAATCAGTACGCGGAGTTATATATCCAGGAGATTATCAGGCTTCATGGAATTTCGGTTTTGATTGTTTCTGATCGGGATCCAAATTTACCTCAAGATCCTGGGAAAATTTGCAGAGTTCTTTAAGTACAAAGTTGAATTTCAACACGGCATTTCATCCACAGATAGATGGACAATCTAAGAGAACAATCCAGATATTGGAAGATATGTTGAGATCATGCGTGTTGGAATTTCAGGCTTCTTAGAGCAAATTTATATCATTAGTGGAGTTTTCTTACAACAATAACTACCAATCTACGATTGGTATAGCTCCTTATGAAGCTCTTTATGGCAGAAAATGCAAATCTTCCTTGTATTGGGATGAAGTTGGAGAAGCGAAGCTTGTCAGCCACGAGATTCTACAACAGATGTCGGAGAAAGTGGCTATTATCAGACAAAAATTTGAAACTGCTCAAAACCGATAGAAACGTTATGCAGATAAAAGACGAAGAGACCTAAAGTTTGCAAAAGGTGATGAGGTATTCTTGAAGGAATCGTCGTTTAAGGGTGTGCTGAGGTTTGGCAAGAAATGGAAGCTCAATCTGCGGTTCGTAGGACCATTTACCATTTTGAAGAAAGTGGGAAGTACAGCTTACAGACTACAGCTACCTTCGTCTATGGTTGGAGTTCACAACATCTTTCTCGTATCCATGTTGAGAAAATGTGTACGTGACCCTACTCAGATTATGGAACCAGTGAACATAGAGATCCAATCGACACTGACGTACGAGGAAAGACCAGTGAGGATTTTAGAATTTTCAGTCAAGGTGCTACGCAGCAAAGAGATTTCACTGATGAAGATTTTATGACGCAATCATAAAGTGGAGGAAGCCACTTAAGAAAGACAGCAGGATATGATGAGTAGATATCCTAAGCTGTTTGTCTAAGCAAATTTTATGCCCAAAATTTTGTTTAAGGAAGGTGGAATGTAACACCAAAAGTTTCTTTACTATGTAATTATCCCTAAAATAATGTGTACAAATACTTTGTTAATGTGATATATATTTTTAATGGAGATTTTGGTTTAATGAATGAATGATGAAAATAAAAGAGGAAAATATGAAAATTAGTAAGAGGTATTGAAAAGTGATAACTCATGGATAATTAGGCATGATTAAGAGTAAGAAAAGAATCAATCCTTTTAAATTATAAGATGAAAAATTAAAGGTAAACCAAAAAGGGGGAAAAGAATGCTAATTTGAAGAATTTGATTTAAGGTGGACTACAAGTAGTTTCGATAAACTAGATGTAGTTTCCAAGTATAAAATGAAGTAAAAAGGAATACCAAAGATTGAAATTGGCCTAAATCACTTAAAGGAAGAAAGAGGGAGGTAAGCCATAAGAACTACATGTAGTTTAAGCCCTTGTAAAAGTAAATTACAAGGTTAAGAATGAAACACTTCATCTAGATTTAACCCTAAGTCATCTTCCTCTCTTTCTTCATGTTATTCTCCAGCCACTCTCTCCCTCCATTTTCGTTGCTCCATCTTCCACGCCATACTCTTTCTTCAAGTTTTAAGGTAAGGAAAGTTTAGATTATGAATTTTGCTTGTTAAAGGATGCATAGTTGAGGATTTTGGTGTTAGTTTTGAAGATTTTTGGTGTTGGTTTTTAAGATCACGAAAATCTGAAACTTCCCTCTAATTTGATGTTTAATCTTGATTCAAGCTTATCCTTTGATTGTTGGTAGATTGGATTGATTAGGCATGTTTGAATAAATGTTAGAAACTAGGTTATTAAATTTGTCAAAACAGGGCAGTTCTGTTTTTAAGTTTCTGTCCTTGATTCCTATTTGTTTTTTAGGAATGGATACTCTAAGTTAAACTAGACTCCTTAAGGGTTCCATATCATTTTGAATCGTTGGATTCCGTTAAGAATCGAATAAGTTATGAATTTTTGAAACTTTGTGCAAAAATTAGAAATTTCAGTGGGCAGTTCGGTTTTTGAAATTCTGCTCTAATTTTCTATTTGCTTTTGATAAATGGATGATTCTATGTTAAACTAGACAGTATAACGTTTCCAAAACATGTTGAATCATTAAATTCGGACATGTATACCATTTGTTGTGAATTTTTGAAGTTAGATAAAATTTACAACAAAAAATATGGCAGTTTTGATTGCTGAATTTTCTGCCTTTGTCCATGCTTTGTTTTTGAAAAATGAATTCCACCGTGATAAAGTAGACACTTTAATAAAGATTTTGGCTTTTGAATCGTTGAATTCAAATGAAAATTGAGTGAGATATTGAGGTTTGAAGTTGAGCTATTTTAAAGTCAAATCCTAGTTTTTCTCTGAATGAGTTGGCTTTAGTTCTTAGTTTATTATGCTCAAGCCATTGTAAATGGATGTTGAATACTTTGAGTAAAGTCTGGATTAAATTAGAGTTGTTGAACTTTTTGAATTTGTTATTGAAATTGTGATATATTAATGGATTCAATACACATATTTTAAGTTCTAAACTCCAAGGAAAACATCAAGGTTGCTTAAATTCTGAAGGACCAAAGATAAGGTTAAATTACATATGTTTTGCCCTTAAAGCCTACATCACGAAAGTATTATGTTTATGTGTTTTATGGGGTACTTTTGCGGGTAGTTAGGATATTAGAAGTTATTTAGTGTTTAGCATTTTTTATTGTTCACATGTTTTGAGCATATGTTTATGCATATGTTCATACATCATGTTTTCAAGAAAACATTCAAAATGTTTTACATATACATGTTTTAAGTAATAAAGATGAGTAAATGTTAAATGTAATGTACCGATTAAGTTGTGCAACGGGGAATGACATATGTTCTTGTCCTTCTCTGGGACTTATGTAAAACCGTCTTTGCCTAAGGACATATGTATTTTGTCCTTCTCTGGTACAAGGCAAAAATACTAACACATATCAAGTATGTTGAGTCTACTCCCCTAATATGCCCTTTTAACCATGTCCACTTAAACCTAAATGTAAAATATGTACATGTTTTGAAAATGGTCATGCATAGCACGAGCAATTTACAACTTCAATATGATCTTGCTGAGTGTTAGACTTATTAGTTAAACTTTGTGATATAAGTATTAACCGTAAAGATGAGCACTTCGAGCCCCACGCTGATGAGCAGGAGCAGTTGGAGGAACGAGCTCTTGGGGATTGGTTGTGGCAGTTTGGCGACTTGTTGACCCGTGGGTGACGTTTTCATGTTTGAAGAACTTATTTTATAGTCTTTTGAATAAGATGTATAGATAGCTTTTGAGACTTGACAGAATATTAGAACTGTTTGGAAGTCTATTTCGTCTGTATGGATATATTCAATTTTTAGAGTCATCCATATATTTTTTTTTCGTAATTTCTGCTACGTATTTTGAGTTTTTAATTCGATTGAAAGGTCTTCATGTTAATGGTAATTAGGTGATGTATATGATAATTTAGGTGCTTGTGTAAAATCCAGATTTTTTTGTCCCTAAAATATTATGTTTAAATACTTAATCATTTTAAAATATATTTTGGTTGAGATTTTGAAAGAACGGGTAAATGGCTGAAATAACAAAAAGAGATTCAAATGATAAGAAGAGAAAGTGATGTGGGTGAAATTTGAATTAAACAAAGTAGAGGGGTTTAATTGAAATTAAAGGATTATTTAACCTAAACTCTCTCTCTTCTTCATCTTCTCCACGTTTCTTCTTCAGCTCTCCACCATTGTCGAATACCCACTCCACGCCAAGCTACGATTTTTGAAGATTTAAGGTAAGATTGTGTAACACCCAGAATTTTTCATTTAAACTAATTTCGGATTTACGTAATTATAATCGGTGTAGTTTTGATCAGAATTGAGAGCTGAGAATTTTTACCCTTAAATAAAAGATTATTTGAGGTTAATGTAGAAGAGAAAAATTTAATAATCCAATCGGAATCGGATCGTATAACAGTTTGATTAAACGGATTAAAGTTGAGGGTGAAATAGTAATTAAGAGTTTATTTAATAAAAAAAATATAATAAATAAAATAGAGGGGATATGATGGGTGCCTACTTAACTCACACGTGAAAGTGGAAGATGATATTAATGAAAACAGAACGGAAACGAAATAGAGCGTAGAAACTGCATGTGTTAGGGGTTGAATTGTGCATTGATTGTCAGTTCATATTCCATACTTGCTAAGTATTAGGCTTATGTTTTGTGTTCCATGGTGTAGGTGACGGCGAGCTCTCCGATGAGTTTTTTGAGCACGGCATGACTAGAATGGCGGTTGGTGACGTATGCTGTATGCCGGTGCAGGCAGCTTGTTGGAGCGACACGACCATGGTGTGATAGGTTGTGGGATTTTATAAGCATTTTTGTGTTGAACATCTGTGTATAATTGTGGATTGCTATTTTGATGTATAGAAAGTATTTTTAAATCGTACGAGTCATTTGACGAATTGTTAAGATTTTTTTTTAAACGTAAAAGGTTTTTTTTAATGATTGAATACTCTTTGGAAGTTATTTGGGAGAAATTAGTCTGGATTGTAAAGTTTTGATTTCAGGATTTTGGGTTATACCTATTTTTAGCCGTTATAATGTCAAATTTTCATGGAAATGATTTTATGTCAAACTCTTCCGCTGTGACATTAAAAAGGCTTTCAAACGTTTTAAGGTTTTTAAACAGAGTTCTGGGGAGGAAGTGTTGACCGATAGGCTTAGTGGTCGACCAGACCATGCGAGTATCGACCACGAGGATCGACCTGCGTGGGTAGAGCCGAACTAAGTGTCGACCTATGGTTGTAGGTGTCGACCGGCAGTGTAAAAAGAGCAGCGGTGTCGACCGCGTGGGTCGACCTGCGAGGGCAGAGAGGATCAATTTGTCGACCTATGAAAGTTGGTGTCGACCGCTCTCTGAGATGAGCGTAGAAGTGTCGATCGGTATTCTCCGTGTCGACTGTCGAGAAGACCCGAGAGAAACATAGTATCGTCCGGCGTTTACCAGTGTCGACAGATGAAAAACAAGAACAACCCAAATGTCGACCGATGTTTACAAGTGTCGACCGGTTTCTCTGTTTCATATTTTTTATAAAATGAAGTTTCGTTGAAACTGATTTTTATCTAGTTTTCCATTGCAATGTTATTTAAAATATTTTCAAAAGTGTTGTTTAAGTCGAGAAATAAAAGCTTTAAATTTTATACGAATTCTTACGATACGAATGAAATAGTGAGTAAGTAGCAAACCGGGTCCAAGGTGGACCGGGGCGCTACAAGTTGGTATCAGAGCAAAATGGTCAAGTCGTTCAAAGAATTACCCAACATTGATTGCCGCCATGCAACGTGCTCCACCAACTGTAAGTATTTGTTTATTTTTAGTTAGATTGTGACTAAGATTAGATTACGCTAACTTTGTACAGGAATTAGCCAAGATGTATAAACGACCTAGAGTTCCGAGCGAGGAAGCAGAGTCAGAGAATGATGACAACTTGGCTATGATCAAACGACTGACCGAGTTGGTCGACAGGCAGTCCCAACAATTGGGAATGCTACTGAATCAAGGACAAGAGAGCCATGGAGAGGGTTCTAGTGGAGAACGTTTTAAGAGATTGAAGCCTCCGACATTTGAGGGCCAGATGGCAGATTCGACTACCGCGCAAAGATGGATCTGAATAATTAAAAACATGTTCAAGTATGCCAATGTGGAGGAGGGGAATATGGTTACATGTGCGACATTCCACCTATCGAACAACGCTCATAGTTGGTGGGAGACAGTAGAGGCCACCATAGCTGCCCCGGACTTGACCTGGAAGAGATTTAAAGAGATGTTTTATGACAAGTATTACAACCGAACTGTCCAAGCTGCGAAGAGGTTGAAATTCTTACAGTTAAAGCAGAATGGGCCAGTAGCTGAGTACGTCCGACAGTTTGAATCATTGTCCCGGTTTGCAAGCCAATTAGTGAGTAATGAAGAAGAAAAGGTACTACAGTTTGTGCAAGGGTTGAAGCCGCAGATATATAAAGGCGTGACAATCTCTGGAACCAAGGGAGTACCGTATCCAAGAGTCGTGGCCAAAGCATTGGAAGTGGAGGGGGTGGAAGCCAAATGTGTGAAGCAAGGAGAAGCCACCCAAACATTCGTTAAGGAGATCACACCACAGACGAGCAGGGGAGGATCTTCTTCTTGAACCAAGAGGCCAGGTGGCATTGTGAATGATTCGAGAGGGGGAAAGAAACCGCAAATGTAGAAGAAGTACCTGCAATGTCCAAAGTTCTTGAAGAACCATCCAGGAGAATGGGGACAGTTTGCAGCCAAATGCTACAATTGCAATGAAGCTGGTCATATTTCACGAAATTGCACAAAGCCGAGAGTCAACCGGTGCTTCACCTGCAACAAGACCGGTCACATATCTAGGGATTGCCCCGCAGCAAAGAAGGGTCCGGCTAAGATGATGCCCAGGAACTTTGCAATGATAAAGCCCGAGGGTGAAGATCGACCAGCTGTTATTTTAGGTACGATACTAGTTGATGTGGTACCTGCACTTACATTGATAGATTCAGGAGCATCACACTCCTTTGTTGCTATGGCTTTTGTGGTGAAAGTAAATTTATGGGATAAACTAGCCGGTGTACATATGAAGTGAGGCTACCATCTGGTGAGCGCATACACTCCGATCAAGGGGTGCGTCACAGTGTCATATCAGTGGGGGCTAAGAGCATACCTGCTGATTTGATTGTGATGGGGGATAACTGGCTATGACATGATATTAGGCATGGATTGGTTGTTTCGACACTACACAACGATTGATTGTAGAGCTGGAACTGTTAATTTCCAACCCCCAGGTTGTGCGAAACATTCGTTGCAAGCTATGAAGAATGTGAAGAAGCTATCTGTAATGGCACTCATCGAGGCTCGGAGATTATTAATGGGTGAGCATTTTTGCTTTCTTGCAACAATTTTAGATACTCAATTTCATGTGGAGACAAAACCACAGGATATTGTGGTAGTTCGTGAGTTTCTTGATGTATTCCTGGACGATTTGCCCGGTTTACCCCCAGACCGAGAAGTCGAATTTGTGATTGACACATATCCCAGTGCAGAGCCAATATCGAAGAACCCTTACAGGTTGGCTCCTCCGGAATTGAAGAAGTTGAAAAAGCAGTTGGATGAACTGTTGGAAAAGGGGTTCATACGGCTGAGCTTTTCGCCATGGGGCGCACCAGTCATATTTGTAAAGAAGAAAGACAGATCACTCCGAATGTGTATTGACTACAGTGGGCTGAATAAGCTAAACATAAAAAATAAGTATCCACTGCCGAGAATAGACGACTTGTTTGATCAAATCCAAGGAGCTCGGATTTTCTCGAAAGATAAACTTGAGATCGAGGTATTACCAGTTGAAAGTCAGATCACAGAATATCCCGAAGACAGCCTTTCGGACCAGATATGGACACTATGAATTTTTAGTGATGTCCTTCGGGCTGATAAATGCTCCAACCGCTTTCATGGACCTGATGAATCGGGTATTCTAAGAGTATCTAGATAAATTCGTCATTGTATTTATCGACGATATCTTTGTTTACTCCCGTAATGAAGACGAGCATAAAGAGCATTTGAAGATGGTTCTGGAGACTTTGAAGCAGGATCAGCTGTATAAAAAATTCTCCAAATGCAAGTTCTAGTTGGATAAGGTCCATTTCTTTGGACATGTGATTTCCGGTGGAGGGATATCGGTGGATCCAGCTAAGATACAGTCGATCAATGAATGGCCTCAACCAAAGAATGTCAGCGAGATTCAAAGCTTTCTGGGGTTAGCTGTTTACTACATGAAGTTTATTGAGAGGTTTTCAAATATTACAGCTCCGCTGGCTCGTCTAACAAGAAAGGAAGTCAAGTATGTATGATCGAAAGACTGTGAGCACAGTTTCTAGATACTGAAGCAGAAATTGACTACAACTCCAGTGTTGACATTTTCGGTGATGGATGAGAAGTTCAGTATTTATTGTGATGCTTCTAGAATCGGATTGGATTGTCTCTTGATGCAAAACGGAAAGTTGATCGCTTATGCTTCAAGGCAATTAAAGCCTTATGGGCAAAATTATCCAACCCACGATTTAGAGTTAGTGACGGTCGTGTTCGCGCTAAAAATCTGGAGGCACTATTTTTATGGACAGCAATGTGAGATATATTCAAATCATAAAATTCTGAAGTATATCTTCACTCAAAAGGAGCTGAATATGAGTCAGAGGCGGTGGTTGGAGTTTGTGAAGGACTACGACCTGGAGATCAAATACCACCCCGGCAAAGCCAATGTAGTGGCCGATGCATTAACCCGGATTTCGACCTCAGTTTTAGCAATGAATGTCAAGATGTCTAAAGAGTTGAGTACAGAATTTCAGAGATTTAATTTGGAGCTAGTTTCAAATGTGGCAGTAGAATTATCAGTCTTATCTCTGAAGCCGTCAATTTTTGAGAAAATTAGAGAAGCTCAACAAGATGACCCAAGGTGCAACGAATTTAGGTCGAGCATAGCATCTAATGACAGAACCGAGTTTAGCTATTCAGATGATGAAATCCTGAAGTTCTGAAATAGATGGTATGTTCCGAACAATGATCAACTTCGGAATGAGATTTTGTCTGAAGCGCACTCCTCAAGGTTTTTCTGTTCATCCCGGAAGCACCAAGATATACAGAGACCTTAGACAACATTATTGGTGGCGTGGCATGAAGACGTATGTAGCAAGGTATGTAGAGACATGCTTGATCTGCCAACAAATCAAGGCTGAGCATCAGAGGCCGACTGGAAAGTTGCAACCATTACCGATTCCAGAATGGAAGTGGGACCAAATATCCATGGATTTTGTTGTCGGGTTACCCCGAACGACAAAGGGATTTGATGCGGTGTGGGTGATTGTGGATCGTTTAACTAAATCCGCCTATTGTCTACCGGTGAAGATGACATTCAACATGGACCAGTTTGCGGACCTATATATTCAAGAGGTAGTGAGGTTGCACGGAGTACCAATTTCGATTGTGTCGGACAGGGGCCCAAGATTCACATAAAAATTTTAGAAGAGTCTGCACAAAGCAATAGAGACACGACTGAATTTCAGTACAGCCTTTCATCCTCAGATCGACAGACAATTTGCACGAACTATTCAGATTTTAGAGAATATGCTTCGAGCCTGTGTACTAGAGTTCCAGAGTTGGTGGGGCAAGTATTTACCCTTGGTGGAATTCTCGTACAACAACAGCTATTAGGCTACGATAAGTATGGCCCCCTATGAAGCTCTATACGGGAGGAAGTGCATATCGCCCCTCTATTAGGATGAAGCCAGTGAAGCCGGCTTGATTGGTTCAGAAATCATGCAGCAAACGACTGAAAAGATCAAGATTATTCGACAGCGGATATTGACAACACAAGTCGACAAAAGAGCTACGCCGATGAAAGAAGGAGAGAATTGGAGTTCAAAGTAGGAGATGAAGTTTTCCTAAAAATTTCATCGTTCATGGGTGTAATGAGGTTCAGGAGGAGGGCTAAGTTGAGCCCAAGATATGTTGGACCATTCCCGATCACAAAGAGAATTGGAAGAACTACGTACCAACTAGAACTTCCAGCTTCCATAGTAGGAGTTCATAATGTTTTCCACGTGTCGATGCTAAGAAAGTGTCTCAGAGATTCGTCGCTCGTTGTGGTTCAGCAGGAGATTGAAATACAGCCAACCTCTTAGTGTACGAAGAAAAGCCAGTGGAAATTTTAGATTATGCAGTAAAGACACTACGCAACAAGGATATTCCGCTGGTGAAAGCATTATGGCGTAACCACAATGTGGAAGAGACAACATGGGAAAGAAAACAACATATGATGGATCGTTATCCTGAACTTTTCAGGTACGTAAATTTTGAGTACAAAATTTTTTATAAGGAGGGTAGAATGTAACACCCAGAATTTTCCGTTTAAACTAATTTCGGATTTACGTAATTATAATCGGTGGAGTTTTGGTCAGAATTGAGAGCGGAGAATTTTTACCCTTAAGTAAAAGATTATTTTGAGGCTAATAGAGAAAAGAAAAATTTAAAAATCCAACCTAAATCAGACCGTATAACAGTTTGATTAAACGGATTAGAGTTAAAGGCGAAATAGTAATTAAAAGTTTATTAATATAATAAATAAAACAGACGGGAGGAACGAAATCCCCCCTCCCCCCCCTCCCCCCTCCACCCCAATTATCTTCTCTGC
>CM039526.1:8890142-9055329 GCA_022433055.1 Begonia peltatifolia | reverse complement strand
CCCCTCCACCCCAATTATCTTCTCTGCATTATTTCCTCCCTCAGCGCCGAACCCCCTCCCTCCCCCTTCCCTCTCTCTTATTTCCCTTTTTCTACGCGATAAGCCGTTTTTTGTTAGCAAGTTTTTCCTCTCCAGTGACGACGTTCAACCGCTTCCTCCTTTAATCTTCAATCTACGGTAAGCTTAGTTAGTTTTGAGTTGATAATTACTCATTTTGAGCGGCAAAACTAAGGTTAGAGAGAGTATTTGTTAGTTTTAGTAAAACTGTAGGTGGGAGGTATGAAATTTCAAGATTTAATCGAGTGTTAGTCGTGTAGTGGTGTTTAAGCAGGAAGAATGGGTACACTATGGTTTTTTATGGAAAAAATTGAATGTTTAGAGAGCCGGGTAACTCGGGTTGCAGAACGATCACTGTTCGGCCACATACGGCCAAGTTGTAGATGTCCAATTAGGAAATGGATGAGACCATTAGAAACTAGACATCCTGTGGAGCTTGTAGCACTTTGGATCGTCCAATTTGGAAGAGTATTGGAGAAGTTATGAATTTCCGAAGTTGGTCGGAAATTGAGTTGAATTTTGGCTTTAGTAGAGAGTTTTGGTTTTGTACGAGTTATGACTTTCAAGCTAAGAATTTATGAATTTAACAAGGTAGAATTGATGAATGTGTGATTTTATAGGTATTCCTAGTTAGCGTACGAAATGCGAGGAATTTCTAGCACGCTAGGTAAGTAATTGATTGTTTGTGATTTGCCCTTGGGCATATGCCATAGAACGGTAGGGTTGCTTTTTTGTTTCCACTGTTTGTTTTGTTGATTGGTCAGTTGATTGCGCATATGTGTTGACATGCATCATGGTTTTCAATTACGAAAGAATGAGTTTTGAGCATGTTTTGAATTATGCGTATGAAATGTAATCAGATAAGAAAAGATGTCACGTATGGGAACGCTCGTCGTTAACGTGATAGTAAGAAGCACTAGTGGGTTCACATTGATGAAAGTACGTAAGATGACATGGTATGCGAACGCCTTGTTGTTAACGTGCTAGTGAGAAAGCACTAGAAGGTTCTATGATCGATGTTGGGAGGAGATTTTGTATGGCCATCCCGTGCGTGAACATAATGTGTGCCTCTATTCTCGCTCCGTGGGTCATGGTTTGGCCGTTCTGAGTGTGATAGGATGGGTGCCTACTTGATTCACACATAAAAGTGGAAGATGATAATAATGAAAACGAAACGAAAACGAAACAGAGCGTAGAAACTGCATGTGTTAGGGGTTGAGTTGTGTATTGATTGTCAGTTCATATTCCATACTTGCTAAGTATTACGCTTATGTTTTGTGTTCCATGGTGTAGGTGACGGCGAGCTCTCCGGTGAGTTGTTTGAGCATGGGCATGACTAGGATGGCGGTTGGTGACGTATGTTGTATGCTGGTGCAGGTAGCTTGTTGGGGCGACACGACCATGGTGTGATAGGTTGTGGGATTTTGTAAGCATTTTTCTGTTGAACACCTGTGTATAATTGTGGATTGGTATTTTGATATATAAAAAGTGTTTTTAAATCGTACCAGTCATTTTGACGAATGATTAAGATTTTTTTTTTAAACGTAAAAGGGTGTTTTTAATGATTGAATACTCTTTAGAAGTTATTTGGGAGAAATTAGTCTGAATTGTGGGGTTTTGATTTCAGGATTTTGGGTTAGACCCGTTTTTAGCCGTTATAATGTCAAATTTTCATGGAAAAGATTTTATGCCAAACTCTTTTGCTGCGATATTTAAAAAGCTTTTAAACGTTTTAAGATTTTTAAACAGAGTTCTGGGGAGGAAGTGTCGACCGATAGGCTTAGTGGTCGACCAGACCCTGCGAGAGTCGACCGCGAGAGTCGACCTGCGCGAGCAGAGCCGCAGTAAGCATCGACCTATGGTTGTAGGTGTCGACCGGTAGTGTAAAAATGGCAGCGGTGTCAACCGCGAGGGTCGACCTGCGCGGGCAGAGATGATCAAGATGTCGACCTGTGAAAATAGGTGTCAACCGCTCTCTGAGATGAAAGTAGAAGTGTCGACCGGTATTATCCGTGTCGACGGATGAGAAGACCAGAGAGAAACGTAGTGTCGTCCGGCGTTTGCCAGTGTCGACCGATGAAAAACCCAAGACAACCCAAGTGTCGACTGATGTTTACAGGTGTCAACCGGTTTCTCTATTTTATATTTTTTATAAAATGAAGTTTCGTTTAAACTGATTTTTGTCGAGTTTTCCGTTGTAATGCTATTTAAAATATTTTCAAAAATATCGTTTAAGTCGAGAAATAAAAGTTTTAAATTTTATGCGAATTCTTACGATACGAGTGAAATAGTGAGTAAGTAACAAACCGGGTCCAAGGTGGACCGGAGCGCTACAGATTACTTTAGTTTATGAATTTTATAAGTTAAAGATTTAGTATTTGGTATTTGAGTAGAGTTTTGGACGTGGGTCTTGGTGATTTTCAAAAATCCAAAATTTTTCATTCCTAAATTGATGTTCAACCTTGATTTAAGCTTATCTAATGATTTAATGGAGGAAATGTATAGAAATGCACGTTTGATGTAAAAATAGGAATTTTTTTTAGAAAAATCAGCAAGGCATAGGGCAGTCTGCGATTTCAAATTTCTGGCCCTAATTCTGATTTTATAAACAGTTGGTGCTATGATAAAGTAGACATCTTAAGGATTTCATAGCATTTCGAATCATCGAATTCGGATGTATATTAAATTAGTGACGAATTTTCAAAGTTTGCCCAAAATAATTGGACAACTTCAAGGTTGAGTTAGAATTCAAGTTGTTGAGTTAGAATTGGTTGAAATGTGGTTTATACGAAGTTTTTAAATTAAATTGGGCATAATGTAACTCATATTTGGATAATTGGAACGATTGATTAGATTTTTAGTATTGTGCTATGTGTTAAGATTGAAATTTGAGTTGAAACAGGGCAGTTTTGGATTTGATGAAATTCGGCTGTGATGTTGTTGTTAGTTTATTAAATGGATTCCAATGTTAGGAATTAGACACTCGAAGGTTTTTGTAACATTTTGAATCATTGAAAACGGATAAGAATTGAGGGAGTTATGATCGTTGAAGTTTAGGCATTTCCAAAAACAAATCCGAGTTTTATGGAGAAGTTGGTTTGAGTTCTTGAGTTTGTTATGTTTAAGCTATTGTAAATTGATGGTTGAATACATTGATTTAAACTTTGGATTGAATTAAAATTTTTGAAATTAAGGAATTTCTCATTTTATTGTGATGTACTAATGGATTCAATGCAAATGTATTAAATTTTGAGATTTTAAGGAAACGTTAAGGTTTTGCCAAATTACTAAGGACGTCAGATAAGTAGTATATGTATGTTCATTGCCTTCGGGCATACATCACAGATCGATATGTTTGTCTACATGTTAATTGTATGTTTTTAGTATGATATGCATCATGGTTTTAAATATACGAGTAAGAAACAAAAATGAGTTTGCATATTTTTACGAAATGACATAGTATGACGCAAAACGATAAAATATGTAAGAAAGATAATGAAAGTGAGGTTGAGGTATGTTGTCTCGAGAAGTGGACCGCGAGGTGTGCCTTCTTTTCCCCCTCTTTACATAAGTTTGGTCGTCCCGAGAGGTGGACTGCGAGGTGTGCCACTCTTTCTAAGTCGAAGTATGGCCGTTTCGAGAGGTGGATCGCAAGGTGTGCCTCCTTGATCTAGAGCGTAAAGAAGTAGAGAACAATAAGTTAATGAACATGTAAAAATGAAACGGAAACGAAAGCAGAAAAGAAAAGCAAACGAAACTGTAGATACTGCATATGTTAATATATGAGTTATTTACAGTGTTTTCATTTCATTATGCACTATTTACTTACCATTAGGCTAATAGATGAGTTCTGTGATGTAGGTGATGACGAAATAGTTGGTGAGTTTACGGACAAGGCCTAAAACTAGGAGGCAGTTGGAGGAGTACGCTCAGGTGACGATCAGGCCATCTGTTAGGGCGATTTAACCATGGAGCGTATGTATAGGTTTTGAGATACGTGTTGTTTTTTTTTTTAAAATCTCTTTTGATTGTATAGTTGGGTTTTAAACGTCAGTTTTGAGTCATCTTGATGTATAGACATATTTTGAAGTTATTTGGGGAAAATTCAAGTCTTTAAGTTTCAATTATTTAAACGTATGTTGTCCATTTTTTTTTAAGTGATAAAATTTCAGTTAAGGCTACCATGTCGACCAAACTAGGTAAATGTCGACTGCGAACGTCGACCTACGAAGATAGAACCAAACTAAGTGCCGACCAGTGTGTGTAGGTGTCGACCAGTTACTGTAAAAATGGTAAAAGTGTCGACCACAAGGTTCGACCGGTGCAAACAGACAAGATTAAGGTGTCGACCTGTGCAAACAGGTGTCGACCTGTTAGTGAAATGAACATAGAGGTGTCGACCGCAAGGTTCAACCGGTGCAAACTGAGAGAATTAAAGTGTCGACTTGTGCCAACATGTGTCGACCTGTTAGTGAAATGAACATAGAAGTGTCGATCGCAAGGTTCGATCGAGCAAACAAAGAGGATTAAAGTGTCGACCACAAGGTTCGACCGGGGCGAACAGAGAGGATTAGGGTGTCAACCGATGCAAACACGTATTGACCTATGTATACAGAGGCAAACGAGATGCCGACCTATATATGTAGGTGTCGACCCTTGTGTGCAGAACGGGTCAAGTGTCACCGAAGATTTCAGAGATCGACAGGGATCCTTTTTATTGTTTTAAAACTTGAAATTTGCCCAGTTTTTCATATAATGAGTCCTCCACGCAGGAGTTGTCTTCCGCTGTAAAGGTTTGAATGTTTTAAACAATGACATCTTAAGGCGAAGAATAAATTTTAAACATTTCTCAAAATTTTTTTATACGAGTACATAGTCGAATGTCGATTCCAGGTTCAGACAACTCGGGTCACCACGAGTCAGTAGTTTAGAATCAGCGAACCGGATTCAGATAACTCAGGACGCTACAGCTTGGAAGTGATAGAATAATGCTATGATTTGGAGCGGTTTGAAATAGGTGGAAGTGGGTTAAGGAAAAGTCAAAACATTTTACGTCAAAAATGTGTCTGAGTTTATATAAGTCATGTCAGGTCCTGTGACGGCCCACTGGGGTCGTTATATTTATTGTAATAACCCAAATGTCTACATATTAACACGACTACGAGGCAAAACTTAGGTTGCAGGGCAAACCTCGGGACCTGAGCCGAGTGTAGGCAAATCTAGGAGTCAAGTATAAGCGAATCCCGAGTCTTAAAAAGGGAGTCATCATAATCCAACATCACTTAGGGAGGTATATGGAAATGAAATATGTGTCAGGAAACTCTCCCAAGATAGTAAGATGCATTTTGGAGCACAATTGGCAACGGATCCTAGAAGAACTCCAAAGTTAAAAGTGCTCCGGCGAGAACAGTACCATGTTGGGTGACCGACTTGAAAGTTCTCGCCAAACAAATCCATGAGGGGAGGATATTGGGCTACGACCTAATTCCCAGAGCAGACAATATCTTACTAAAAAAATTGGTCGTTACATATGCTCACGGTATGGTTATTGTATGCATCCCTTGTTTTTTCCTTGCACCCATTGATATGAACCGAGAAGCGATAAATTTCAAAGTCAAAAACCATGATCTATTAAAAGATAAAGAAGGTTCGATGAACAAAGCTTCCTATAGTTTAGTTGTGGAAACCTAAGAGAAAAAGTCATCACAATATAAGCAAATAACTATGAAAATAAAGAGTTTTGTAGCATGGAAATGAGAGCCAAAAAATTGGTAAAAGAAGAACTATGAGGCACGGAGTTAAGCCACACAAATCCCCATAAATTGAAGAGAGAAGAGTAAAGATCCACACAAACTAGAAAGACATAAACATTCACGTGGATTGAAAAGAGATAAAGATTCACATGGGTTGGTTGATGATGTGATAAAAGTTGAGGCTAAGTCAAAGCTCAAGAGCAAAGATCTAATTGAAGATATGTTTGGCCCAATGACTAAAGCAAAAAGCTGAAGATTCTTGGAAGATCTTTTGAAAGAATGGTGCAGCACACATACACACATAATAATTAGAAAGGAGGGTGTGACGCACATGCTGTGTAAGAATTAACAAACACATTTGTCATGCACATGCACATGTAGGAATTAAAAAGAACATTCGTCGAGCATATGCTCACGGTATGGTTATTGTATACATCCCTTGTTTTTTCCTTGCACCCATTGATATGAACCGAGAAGCGATAAATTTC
Organism: Begonia peltatifolia; assembly: GCA_022433055.1. Lineage (NCBI taxonomy): Eukaryota > Viridiplantae > Streptophyta > Magnoliopsida > Cucurbitales > Begoniaceae > Begonia > Begonia peltatifolia. Next base: position 9,049,031 of record CM039526.1, on the reverse strand, counting down.
AAAGTCAAAAACCATGATCTATTAAAAGATAAAAAAGGTTCGATGAACAAAGCTTCCCATAGTTTAGTTGTGGAAACCTAAGAGAAAAAGTCATCACAACATAAGCAAATAACTATGAAAATAAAGAGTTTTGTAGCATGGAAATGAGAGCCACAAAATTGGTGAATGAAGAACTATGAGGCACGGAGTTAAGCCACACAAATCCCCATAAATTGAAGAGAGAAGAGTAAAGATCCACACAAACTAGAAAGACATAAACATTCACGTGGATTGAAAAGAGATAAAGATTCACATGGGTTGGTTGATGATGTGATAAAAGTTGAGGCCAAGTCAAAGCTCAAGAGCAAAGATCGAATTGAAGATATGCTTAGCCCAATGACTCAAGCAAAAAGCTGAAGATTCTTGGAAGATCTTTTGAAAGAATAGTGCAACGCACATGCACACATAATAATTAGAAAAGAGGGTGTGACGCACATGCCGTGTAAGAATTAACAAACACATTTGTCATGCACATGCACATGTAGGAATTAAAAAGAACATTCATCAAGCATATGCTCACACGATGATTAAAAGTCACATGCACAAGAACATTTAAGTGCATGCAAATCTCGTAGAAAAGATCTTATCGGTCGAATCTACTCAAATCAATTCAAATCATGTTCAAACGAAGTTTAAACATGAGATGATATCCGATCATGAAAAATATCATTATCCCACAAAATTTCTTAGTTATTTTATCATTTTATTTCTTTTATTTTAACTAATTTAATTTTAATGTATAGCCTATTTTAATGGCAAAACACTTTCGATTAGATAGAACAAGTTTGAATTAAAAATTGATTGTTTTTTAGGGAGGATTTCTCTTTGGTTCTTTGTGAATAACAACGATCTTCTTCAAGTCATGCTTAAAAATTCTCGTTTGATAGCTTTGGTTCTTACCAAAAAGTTTGGTTTAAGCAAACTCATGTTTCAATAACTGCAGTTTCATCAAATTCTTTGATAGAAGTCTTAGTTCCTTACTTTATTTTTTAATCAAAAAAATGTTCATTTGAACTATTCCGCTTATTGGGGATCTCAGATCTTTTAATATCTGTGGTTCATATAACACAGGCTCGTCTTAAAGTATTCATGTTCCATTATTATATGGAAGATTTTTGGTACAGTTGTTATGGATGTTAGTTATGTGATAAAGAATCACTTACCCTATATAATTTTTCTCATGTCTTAAATGTTTTGGTAAGTCTTCACGATCATTCTCAGTTAGAGTTGCTTCCAATTTTTTAAAAGGAATTTCTTGGGAAATACTCTCTTGATTATCATTAATATTAGCTTCAAGTTTAAGGATTTCCATTTCCCTTTCTAGATCATCATGCAACTCCATCTCATTTGAGGATAGAACGGTTTCATCAAATGTGACATGCATAGATTCTTTCTTTCACATTTAAAGTCTCTTGTTAAGTACTCTGCATATTTTAGTACAAGGAACAACCTAAAAATATTAGGTCCATCTTTGAGTCAAATTTTTTCAAGTTATTCTTAGTATTTAGGATAAATCATTTTAGGATCATATAGCAGACCAATCATTCTTAAAAAAAAAGTTATTACATTAGTAAATTAAGATCATTAGTACTAAAATTTAGTAATAAAAATAATAAAATACATGTTTTGTAGTTAGATGTTGTAGCAATGTCTCGTAGCATCAAATTTGAATAAAAACCTTTATTTTGATTATATTTTGAAAAATCATATTTAATATTGATGATTATTACAGATTGAAAATATTAATTTTTTAAATTATAATCAAGATGAGACAAGGAGCTTTAAAAGCAATGCACCAATTTTTAAGATTATGGGAGAGAGAAGAAGAGATTCTCAAAAAGGGAAAAAAAAGTTGGCAAAAGAAGATTTGAAAAAAATAATTTCTAGAATTAGAAATGAGAAATTGAAAGTGAGTGAAATGATTGGAAAAGACTTTTAAATAGAAGATAATGAGTTGTGGAACAGGGCGATGAGGAGAAGACTCAAAAGGGCTAAAGAAAAAGAAATACAAAGAAAAGAAAGTAAGAAGAAAAAAAGAAAAACCAGAATGGCATATTGCTACAGCATCACGAAGAAGAATTTCATATATTTTCTATTTTGAATAATGATTTTTATGATTAATATGTTGATTTTTTCTTCTTTCATGAGTTAAATATTTGATGACTGTGATTAGAGAATACTCTATTATGTTAATTTATCTACTTTTGTTATGATTTGTTGTATGAACTTTTTTATATAATTGGATATGGTTAAATTGCTTATTTTATTCAATGTTGGAAAATATGAATAAATATTAAGGCTGCTATTATACGTGATCGTAAATAGAATTAGAAAATATATAGAATTGTGTAAAATTCAATATTTTCATATCGAAGTATTAATTTTGCATGACTAATTAGAATTATGATTAATTGAGTTCATTATAATATTTGTTTTTCATAAAATAATGACAAAAAATATTATAAGAGATAATCAAATAACTGTGACAAAGCTTGATTTATGAAAAATATTATAAGTCATTTTATTTGTTTACTGCAACATTTTTATAGCATTAGTAATAAATTTCATACCAGAAAATCAAATGAAAGTCATATTTCTATCTTTTGATTTTCTTAGCTGATTTGTTTGTGTCCTAATATAGTTATTTTAATTTCTAATTGATTCATCTTATCTACAATTTCATCGTAAATTAATTTTTTTGTTTAAATTTAAAGTTTGATAATTTTATTATTGTGGGATTGTCTTGGATTTATCATTTAGTACTTGCTTTGCGACACATGCACTTGCACAATGTGAGTTTTTGCACAACACAAACCCAACAAAAACGCCAGATTGAATGACTCATTTCTCGAAAATGACTTGATTGCTCAGCTCAAAACACAGATATCAACCGAAGACTTAAAAAGAGACATGTTGTCGTACAGTCTCCATCATATTTTTATGTATTGCAATCCACAAAAAATATATGCAATGCATAACAATATTAAATCTCTACCTTGACGTCAATCAATTTTGTTACCAACAAGAGCGACTTTCTCTGAGACACGCTCGTAATCGTTGAAGTTGTTAGACCCAATCACAAAAATAATATTAGGAATATCCCTTCAAACAACAAGGGAAAATGGATGAATCTTATAACGAGAGTGGGAACCCAAGCCAAAAGAAAAAATACAAACAGTTGCGAACTTCATGGAGCCAACAAAATTTTACTTAGACAAACCACTATGTGATGGTTCGAACCCCATAACTGTCAACAAGCACCATGCGGAGGTCGAGCTCCAGTGCGGTTGACCAAACTGTCCCCGCTCGACCAGGCTGATTGACCAGCCTAGTTGACCAACCTGTTCTGCGGTTTGACTTGATTGGTAGACTCGTTTGGTGGACTGGCCCCACACAACGGTCGACTGGACAACATTTTGCATTTTGTTATAATTGATTGATCTTTTTTTGTGTCAGTCCAACCTTACAATGACTATTCATAGGCGTCACTCTTTATTCATTCCACAATCAATAAAGGAAGTTGTTTGAAGGTTTAAAGTTGAAAATCCCAACTCTCACAGATGAGAAACCTCAAGTTTATTAATGAGAGGAGCTAGGCGAACACTCCATAATGAAGCAATATAATATTCAGAATGAAATGTCCAGTGCTTTGACGTAAAACTAGTTTGGTGGTTTGCACGGCAGAGTAAGGTTATATTTATTGACATCTTTGAATATATTAGAATGTCCAAATATCCATTTTCAAAGAGTGAAAACATATGCAAGGATATTCATTATCATACACTTATCATTAAGTTAGAATTAGCATTTCATTAATTACATTTATCACCCAAACAATTAAGTTTGATACTAAATAAGCTAACAGTTGTTCGTCGTGTAGGTGAAGTCACAAGTAATATAAAATGTAAAGAAATATTCTGCCCAAGTATTATCTGAATGCAACATAGTTAACTACCCACGACTCTTGAATCAACAGGTTAACATTAGTTTGCCATATGATTATATCTTCGATATGTGAGGTAGTTATAATCGTACTTTATATTTTTTTTGCACGCGTCTCATTTCACTACACTAAATACCATAACTACAATATCATTAAATGTTAATAAAATGTAGAGATTATACATTAAATTACTTTTTTTAATAAAATGAACGTCCACTTTTCAACTACCAGTATTTGAACCTTACCCACCAATTCAAGAATCAATTCGCACCAATGCAAATGGCTTTCCTTCTTCATTGCTCCAATGACTTGTCTCTCTTTCGGCAGCGCATGAAAAATTGTAGGTCGGCTAGAATTTCGAAGCTTTGGTTCCTGGGCTAGCCAGTTGATTTCATAAACAGAAAGCTTCCTGACAAAAGGTATAATACGAGTATAAAGCCTTTCATATGCTCTGTTTTTCGTAGATATGAAAGGAAAAATCGAATCAGAAGATTAGGAGAAAGAGACGTGGTTGGGATAAATGAAGCTGATTCGGCAAAGAGTGAGAGAGAGAGATAGTCGAACATGAAAAATAATAGTTAGAAAGAGAGAGAGATGTTCATTAATTTGACATGTAGAGTGAAGATGAATGTGATAAAGCTATAAATTCTATGTTCTTACACTTTGACAACTCTAAAACAAATCCCATATGTCCAAATTCAAAGAAAATCCAAATTCAAACCCAAACTAAAACACAGAAACCAGAAGAAGAAAAGTCTGCATCAAATCCCAAATAAGTTTGTATGAAATTATCTGTTTACCTTTTGTACCGCAAGCAAGTTTAGTAATTTCTTCAACAATGGAACTGTAGCTAATGCCCTGCCCTCCTTATCAGTTCTTTTCTTCAATACTCACCACCTTCACCTCCATCTCCTCAGATTTCACATCTGGTTTTTCAGGAGCACTAACAGCTTCAACTTTCCCCTCCTTCGGCTCGACAAATTGTGCTTCTACTTGGACTACAGCCTCTAATGCCTTCTCTGCTTCGTCCTTGTTTGAGACCAGCAAGTACTCGTCACTCTCTTTCTCAAGTGTTTCCACAAGTAGAGTCACTGTCTCTGGCCCAGACTCTATGAGTTTCTCAATTTCAGCAGGCTCGGACGAGATGACAATGTCTGTTACTGTCTCCTCATTTTGAGTAATACAAGGTTGTTCAATATCTGGAAGAATTTTCTGTGCTTCCTTTATGGTTTTTACAGTCTCTGACGAATCAATTTTCTCTTGTCCCTGTTCTCTCTTTTCTGTTACTGTCTCTGGCCCAGGCTCTGTTACTTTTTCAATTCCGATAGGCTCAGATGAGATGACAATATTTGCCACTGTCTCCTCGTTTTGAGTTGTACAAGGTTGTTCAGCCTCAGGAAGCTTCTTTTCAGCTTCATCTGTTGGTTTCACTGTTTCTGACGAATCGCCTCGCTTTGGTTCTTCTTCTATCTTTTCTGTTACTGTCTCTGGCTCGGATTCTACGCCTTTCTCTATTTCAGCAGGCTTAGATGTGTCAACAATATCTATCGTCGTCTCTTCATTTTGAGTAGTACAATTTTGTTCAACTTCTAGAAACTTCTTCACGACTTCCACTGCTGTTTGTACAGTCTCCGATGAATCAAGTTTTTCCGGTTCCAGTTCTGTCTGCTTTGTTACTATCTCAACCCCAGATTCTATAGTTTTCTCCGTTTCACTAGTCTCAGATGACATGACATTATCTGGTATTATCTCTTTGTTTTGGGTAAAACAGGGTTGTTCAACTTCTGGAAGCTTCTTCTCGACTTCCTCTATTGTTTTTACAGTTTCTGAAGAATCAAGTTTTTCTGATTCCGGTTCTATCTTCTCTGCCGACTCCTCTTCGTTCTGCAGAAATGTTAATGACCCAATGTCAATAAAATCACACTAGCAAAGTCTTGAATTCCTTAATTCAAAATAAAATAAAACAATAATGCAAACAATGGATTCCAATCTCATTCTTGTCCTAAGCAAAACACCTTCACATGAAGGAAGAATGGAGATTGCATAAGCTTTAAAAAGACAAGACAAAACTTTTCCTACCTCAACGACAGTAAAATAACAACGAAAGATAGCCATAAAACAAAAACATCGATGATTGTATGCAGCCTGTGGTCCAAAAATGAATAACGACACAGCTAAATGGCTCTTCTTAGATACATGTCAATCCAAATTCCTGCCTCTCGATCAATAAATACTTGCTATATATACATTTGTACTGGTTATCTAGCATAAAAGAGTCTCGGTAAAATGATCGAGAAAACTATTTAGTAGCGTATTGAAACAATCGATTAGGGGGCAAAGAGTCTAAAAATTCCAAATGCTTTGACATGTAATTGGTAAGGGAAGTTGAAACAAAGTTAGATCACTATAACTCGAGTAAGAAAATCTGCAAATCAATGATTTGCCTATGAACGAGTCAATTTCAGAAAGAGCAGGAAAAGTAATTAGCTTGTCCCGACAAAAATCTGAAACGTGTTTCTGAATAAATCGTCAAGAGCCAAGATAAGAGCTCTGTTAAAATTTGAATATATGGTAAAAAAAAACAAAGAAAAAGTGAAGAGCTGATTATTCATGCATTTCACTTGTTTGTTTTTCAATCCTCGTCTATGCCAAAAACAAAATGATAATTGAAAACTAAATTCCAAAATCATAACAAATTTGCTGCAGTGGAAATTCATTGACTAAACCGAGAAAACTAGATCTCGAACAAATAGCAACGATTCAATCAAAACGACAAATGTTTGACAAATTTAATCAAAATTTCAGTACAAGAACAGAGGTAAAGCAGCAGAGATTCAGCACAAAAACAGAGAGAAAATATGAACAGTAACAATACCTCCCTGAACAAGTGGCTAAGAGAGCGTCGCCGGTCACTTTGATCATCAACCTTATCATCATCAACAATCTCCTTATAGCCGCCGCCGTCAGCTTCCTCTACAGCAACCACATCCACTGCCTTCTCCTCCACCTTCAAATCGGCGACCAGTCCAGCTCCAGCTGAGTCTTCCTTCGCCGGCTCCGGCATCTGCACCTCGGCTCCTTCCGCCTTCGGCTTAGTCGCACACGCTCCCATCACTGACTGAGAAAGTCGCCTTGTTTGTCTTTCTATCCAGAAGAACAAGAGGGGAGAGAGAGAGAGAGAGTTACAGTCGAGCGAGAGAAAGACGGAGAGGAGAGAGAGAGAGTTGAGATACTTATAGGGAGAGCCCACTCGTTGGGAGGTGATCATTCCGACAATTGTTCGGAAAAGTAGGAAACAATGACTAAATAATTTTGTAAAAAACATAAATATTAATTAAATTACAGGTGGAATATTAAGGGTCACAGGCTGTAACTGCTGGATTGGGCAGTCTCTTTGATTTTCCTTTCCATTTATTTCAACTCTAAATAGGAATGACAAACTATATTGTCACGTAATCATATCCAAATTAGGGTTTTCATAACCCTAATTTATATGACAAATAAAGTATTTCACCAATTCAACATATATTTTTTTAGAAAATTAAAAATACACGAGATGATAAAACGGTTTTCTTTTATACCAATTTATTTTTAAAAATAAATACTTCGACTATTGTATTTGCTCGTAGTTTTTATTTTTGGAAACTTGGAGTATGAGTGTAGTTGGAAAAATAATGCATTTAAATACAACAAAATAAAAAATAAAAAAATAAATTGCATTGGAAGATTTATAATGTGTGCACGTTACACCAATTTTCTGTTAATAATATATATTAACATTAAGTAGTAATAAAGCGAAATTAATAGGTTTGAAATTAATTTTTAATAAAAAAATATTTTTAAAAGAATGTTGAGTATTATTGACCATGTAAAAGAGTGAATTAGTTGGCAGGAATCCAAGGTTGGAATGTTAGGGACTTCTTACTTGTATGGAGGGGTTGGTCTTGGTCGGTTCAATCTGATTCTGAGTCCAGACTGAAATCGACTCGAATAGTTTTGAAATTTGTATCCTGAAATCAAAATCGGTTTTGGTAACACCGATACCGACCTGGGACTATACTAAAACCAATGTTTTTTTTTAAATAAAAAATTAAGAAAAATGATAAAATTTTAAAAAAAATGATAAATATAACAAAATAAATACAACATACAAAATAAATATAAGTATGGAATATACAAACTAAAAATCTAAATTTAACGATCAAACATTAAAATGAAAAGAATACAACATTCAAAATAAATCTAAGTATATAATATACAAATTAAAAGTCTAAATCCAACTATCAAATATTAAAATGTAATTTAAGAAACTAAATACAACATAAAAAAAAAAATCCAACTATTTGTAACATATAAACTAAATACAACTATCAAACATTAAAATTCAAGCTAAGAAATAAAGTCAAGATGCAAAATTAATCCAAGTACTTTAAAACTTAAAAGTACACTCTAAATAATAAATCCAAATACATAGTCAATTTCATAGCACCAACCAAGCAATCAATCTAAATAATTACCAGAACCATAATATCAAGTCATCGATATATCATCTTGTACTTCTAGAAAATTATCATTGGAAGGGTCAATGTCACGACATCTACAAAATGACAATTTTGAAGACATTAGTTAATCATTAATTTTAACTTTAGAGAAAACATGTAAAACAAATACATATTAGAATGTTCGAACCTTCTTGTATAGGTGTCAATATCGTAGTACTATTATCTTCTATATCATTTGTAGAAACTTTAAAATGATTGAAAGTTTTGATCTAACTTTATGAGTATGTCAGAGTTTCAATACTTTGTGGGCTTAGAGAATTGTAAAAAGCATCAAGAACATGACCATCACAACTAAAAGCAGACTCTAACGCCACCGTAGAATGGGAATGATCAATATATCTTTCGTAATGGCACTCAAAATTTGATAGTTCTCATAGTGTCTCTTCCACCGCGATAAAATGTCAAAACTATCTTGAACAATTTCTAACTTCTCAGACAAATATAGATCAATCTCTGACTCAGTAGTTTCATCACCTATATCAGAAGAATTGTCTGGAACATAAAACGTAGAGTACATTTCACTTGAATGAACTTATGCCAAAAAACTCATTGACTTTAGAGACATTTGTTGACTACTGCAGCTAGGAGGCTAGTCTTCATTGGTTGTATCACTTTTATATTCTGTATACAACATTTGAATTATATCATCTACTTGTTTTACGTATTCTATAGCTCTTTCACTTCCAAATGATCCCCAATATTTGTCAATTTTTTTAATCATCTCGTTGGTATTCGTCTCAGAGTTATATTCTCGTTGTTACCATATTTCTCAATAGCAATTTTCAAATTGCAGACTTCGCCTGCGTATATATTTGTTGTAATATCCAGAGAAGCAGAAACATGAAGTGTCATTTATAAAATGTCTCTAAGAATTTAATAAATTCTCGAATGCATCATCAATCTTCCATTGTGAGTGCATCTTCCACTCCCATTCTTACAAAAAAGAGCTTTCATTCTCTACAAATTTTTCAAACGTCGCTTCAAACTGCTCAGCATTTGTCAATATCAAATATGTTGAGTTCCAATGAGTAGGAACATCGAACGATAAATTATATTTCCAAGCAATTTTTACTACATCAACGCAAACTTTAAAATGTTGCAATCTTCCTGGAGAATATCTTATGTACTTGATAACTTTTCTTCCTCTGGCTATCGATATTTGATGGTCTTTCAAACCGTCAAAAACAATTAAATTCAGGACATGTGCAAAACAACACATGTGCATAAGATCGCCGTTTAAAATCAAACTTTTCCAATTTCTAATTAGGATAATTATCGATTTTAACCCTGTACTATACACGTTATTTCAGTCAGCCCCCTGACAAACCAAACCTTGTACTTTGATTCTATTATCAGTTTTAACCTTGCATTAACAATTTCCTTAAATCCTCATTTAAAAAATTACCAAACGATGTTGGATTCACTTGACATTTTTACCACATATTCACTACGTAATAAAAAGATAATTTAAAAATTTTCGTGATTTTTTAACATATGTACTATTTATTGTAATTTTACTTTAGTAATTTATAACAATATTATAATAAACCATACAAGTTTTACAAAATCACGAAAATATTTCTATTATCTACCCATAATGTGGTAAATATGTCAAAACATTGTCAAATAAATCCAATATCTTTTGGTATTTTTTTAAAATTGATCTCAGTTTCTTCTTTATTTTATAAATTAATTTTTAAAAAAATACCAAAATATATTGGATTTATTTGAAAAATTTTTCACATGATCACCACATCATGGGTAAATAATTGAAAAAATTTTCTGATTTTCTAAAATTTGTATGATTTATTATATAATTTTATAAATTACTAAAATAAAATTACAATAAATCGTAAATGTGTTAAAAAATCACAAAAAGTTTCAGATTATTTTTTCATTAAGTAGTGAATATGTGATAAAAATTTTAAATAAATCCAATATTGTTTGGTAATTTTTTAAATGAAGGTTTAAAAAAATTGTTGATAGAAAGTCAAAACTGATAACAGAAATAAAGTACAGGGTTTAATTTGCTTGTTTAGTACAGGGGGCTAACTGAAATAAAATGCATAGTACAAGTTTAAAATCGGTAGTTATCCTTCTAATTATCTTCATCAAATAAGAGATAGTAACGTTGTTGGAAGACGCATTGTCAACTGTGATGGTGGTAACATTTTCAATCTCTCACTTAAGCAAACAGATTTCAATTTCCTTACCAATGGTCTCACCCTTATGGTTCGGAATTAAACAAGAATTCAAGATCTTTTTTTGCACATGCCAATCTTGATCAATGAAATGACATGTCAATACCATGTAATTCAAATTCTGAATAGAGGTCCACGTGTCAGTGATCAAACACACCCTCTGTGATGTTGAAAAAAAAATGCTCTTCAACTTTTGTATTTTCTTTCTGAAATATGCCTCGAATATCTCTTACTATTATCCTTCGAGATGGCGTAATAAACTTCGGATTTAGATACAGACAAAATGTCCTGAAACTAATTCTTTCTACCACTTTCAATGTCAATTCATCGATTATAATTATCTTAATTAGAAATTCTCTAACATCCATCGTAGTAATATATGGGTATACTAACACTCTTCCCCTCAACAGTTTTAAAGGACAAAGTTGGTTGCCTATTGTCCACATTCCGTGAATATTTTTTGCATACTTTGATATATTTTATCATACTTGAAGTCTCATTCTTCGTCGAGTGTGCTACATATATTTGCCCACAATAATTACACTTTACTTGATCTATTTCCGGTACCTTACTGAAGTGAAGTCAAGCCATAGACTTTGATTTTTTTGAATCTACATGTGAACTTTCACTTTTGGAAGGATTCATCCTAACATAGAGCAAAAGCACATCGAACAAACAACCCACAATATTAATTAACAGCCAACAAATAGTATAGTCAACAACCAACAAACAATACATACAATTAAACAACAAGCACATTAATCAACAAAATCACAGCAAGGCAACAAATGATATTTAGATTGTCCAAATGAATCAATACATTGAATTCGAAAAAATCAACAGAATCAACACATTAATTATAAACAGCAAACATAAAATTACACAATCTAAAATTCTAAACAGCAAACAAAAATCACAATGCTCTCGGTCAACAGTTTTGAAGAGTCTGTCACAAGACTTAATTTTTACTAAAATAAAAATTATATAATAAAGAATAAACACATACATCGGAGATCGGGTTCGGGTGTTGGACATAGTTCGGTTGTCATGTGTTCTGGAATTTGGAGCAGTGAGCAGGGGAGACCGAAACCAGAGAGGTCAGGGTTTCGAAATTTCAGACCAGGGGAGACCGAAACTCACAGCCGCAGGTCGAGTGTTCAGGAATTCAAAACAGTGACCAACAATGAGCAGAGCAGAGAGCAGGGGAGACTGACTACAGAGGTCGGGTTCGAAAATTCAAAACTCCATAACAGACTACAGAACAGAGGCTGGGTTCGAGAATTCGATACTGGAGAGGTTGGAATCGGAGGTCGGAGTTGATCGAAGAAAAAGATTTCACCTCTGATTCACCTTTGATTGACTCAGAGCCACCGTCTAGTTATCAATGGACTTAATGTTCCAGCAACCAACCAAAGTTAGGTCGACCTGGTTGGGTGTTCGAAGAGGTAAAAATTTTAGGGGTCGGAGGTCGAAGCGAGACCCAGAGGTCGGGTGTTCGTCTGTTAGGGATTGGTCGACGCCAATTAGGGAAGACTGAACTCATTCAGTTCAGTCTTCGAACCGTGAAGAAGGCTTTAAGCCTCTAAGTTCGGTCTAACAGTTCGGTCCCGATTCTTCGGGAATTTGGGCTGTGTACCGAGAATCAGACCGATTGTCTTTGGTTCTAACGATTTCGGACCGAGGATCGAACCGTGGTCCATCACCTTGACACCAAAACCAGACTGAAACCGTCGGTCTAGTCTGGTTCTCAGTCCGCGATTCGGTCTTGCCCACCCCTACTTGGACGAGTCTAAGAAATACAAAATTTACTCTATATTCACTACAATAAGTGATATATTATTTTATATATTATAATCTACTGCATCGATTTATTAACAAATGACTGACTAGGGGTGGGTAAAATTAGACCGAATCTACAATTTTAACTAAACCATGCGGTTCAGCCTGATCTATCTATATACAGTTCTGACTCCAAACTTTCAAAAACAGTGGGGTGGTTTCCGTTCCGGTTCCACATTCTCAAAAACTGTTAAAATCAATCGATCTGTGGGTTAAATATTTGAAAACGGTTAAAAAATCGACTAATACTCGCAAATTGATTTAAAACTAGACTTTAAACTTTAAAAATCTGACCCAGAAATAAAAAATATATATATAAATAAACTTTTTTTTAATAAAAAGAAAGTTAAAAATTTGGAACCTACGGTTCGTTCTGGATTTGAGTCCATAAAATCATGGGGTCAGAGTATCAGTTTTGGTTTTGGAGTGAAATCGGAGTGAACCAGACAACAGCCCTGTGATTGATTATTTAGAAGTTATAATAAAAGTGTAAAATTAAATTACGTAGGTGAAATTATTAATATATGAAAAGTAAGAAATATATTGTATTATAAAATGTTCACAGGAAGCCTACTTGTAACCTGTGAAATACAGTAGAAATATTAAATACACAAAAACCAAATTGACGCTATCTCCTTTGGTCACGTAACCATGTTGAACGGTCCATCTTGAATGATTTTGCCAATTCAATTTTAAATGAACATAGCAGGTGTAGATATCACTCCACGACATTCAATATCCTACCAAAGAAAATATGTCCCCATATTTGTTATGCACAAACACAAGTTGCACGTTTGTAACAACACTCTATAAAACTTGATTTTGTAAATTAATGTTCTAAAATTGTTATAATTCCATTACATGAGTTCGATTTGAGCAAAATCCTCTACGCGATGGAATGTGAATGACGAATTTATTCCGGAGAACATGTGGTAGTAAAGAAGGAATCCGACTAATTATAATCTTTTATTTATTAACTGAGTTTTGTTTAAGTTCAACGCATTATCAAAATTAAGTCAGACAATTGTATTTATACATAAAAATTCATATGTTAATTAAATGTTTAAAATCTACTTTCATTTGATCATTGATTCCATGATAGTCAATATACAATTTTTATTAAATACATGAATTTATCATATAATTATTAAATTATATCCAACACGTCACGTGTACAAACTTTTCTGCTATTAACAGCGTGTCTAACGAGTCTACCCGTATAAGTCTTATCATCAAACTCTTTTCTGCTATACTCAGCCAATTCACTTAGATTTTAACATAATCAATTTTTTTCATCTACTCGTAATTTTTTTACCATCAAAGTCTGTAGTTTATACATAACTATAAATGGTCCTTCTCTTTCTCTTTTTTTTTTTTCACAATTAATTATATCGAAAATAAACTTTATTCAATGATACTGATGGAAGTGATCTTTTCAAAGCTTTTTTAATAACAAAATACATTTTTTTTTCCGGGTTTTAGGCATAAGCAACCTGTCTTGTTCAAGCATTCCTAAATTTAATTATAATAACAATAAATACTAAATGAAAGAGGAGACCACGTTCCTAAAGGGTGAAAACAGAAGAAGTAGAGCTGTGTGGCATCTTTCTGAATTTAAGCACTAATTAATATATTGTTGGAAAGTGGTGGGTGCTTTCAAATCACTACATCGTGTTACCCATTTTCTCTAATCATATTCCCCACCTATTTAAGAGTCAGTCATGACGTTAAAATCTTAACTAGGTTTAAAGACGGTATCAAACATAACTTCTTTTTGATATTGCCTTTGGTTACTTCATTGTAGGTGCATATTTAATTGAACATTGTGTAATAAATAGATAAATGAGTTTCAAATTCATTTTTATATTTAACTTTTACTAAGCTTCATAAAATTCATGAATAACTCATGGTTATGTAATTCAAACTTTATATTAATATATATTTTATACATGTGGATATAATTTAAAAAGTAATTCTTCTTTAGTTATATTTGAAACGTAAAATCTTCAAATATTATAAGATCAAAATAAAAATTATAACATTTGACGAATAAAAATTTTCAAGAAACTGCGTGTATGGAATGGTGACGAGTTACAAAAATTCAAATAAACACAAATCAATTTGATCTCGAAAAATACAAAAAATTACTTGAAAATTTGTATTATCCTCGTGGGTTCAAAATAAAAATTATATAGTATTGATTGGACACTTTATTGTTGCCAATTGGAAATTGTACAAGAACATCTTCAATTTTTGTTGAATTGATAACCATAAATGAAGTACAATTGGAAAGTTACTTTTTGCTTGATTGGGGAATTAAAAATGTTTTTATTATTACTGTTTATAATGTCTCCTCGAATGATGTTGTAATTTCATATTTGGTTAAAAGTTTACAAAATTGAAACAGCTTGGTTTTAGATGGAGAATGTATTCATATTTGATCTTTTACTCATATTTTAAACTTGTTTGTTATGGGTTGAAAAAACAGAAAAATTCAATTAATAAAGTGCAAAAAAGCGATAAATTATATTAAATCTTCACCAGGCATGTTACAATAGTTTAAGAGTTTTCTTGATAGTGTCAAAATTAAGCTTCGATGTGCTTACTCGATCGAACTCGATGTACCTTATGTTAGACAGTACTAAAAAGTATGCAAAAGCTTTTGAAATATTAAGAGAATGCGATAATCATTTCTTGTTGAACATAGGGGAGGAAGGACCACCTTCAGGCGAAGATTGAGCTAACATTCTACAATTTTACAAGTTTTTAAAGGCATTTTATGACACATCTGTCACAGTTTTGGCTTCGTTGCATACTACCGCCAATTTTATGACACATCTGTTATAAAAGTATGTCAATTGAAGATAATTATCCAAAAATATGTCAAAAGTGATTATATATTATTGAGAAGAATGACTTCTGGAATGCAGAACAAATTGGGCAAGTAATGTGAAATTTTGATAAGATCAATTATCTTGTCTTCGTAGCAGTTTTACTTGATCTAAAATTCAAATCAAAATTTTTAAAACATAGCATTATGTTAGGTAATGAAAGAGCTAGTGGTTTTATTAAGCAAATAGATAATGTAATCGAAATATTATATTTGGAGTATAAAGGATTCAAGTGATGAGTTTGCAAGTTCAAGAATTGACAATATTGCAAATCCACTTAAGGCTACTAGTATTGTTATTTTTCCATACTTCGAAAATTCTCTAAAGTATGATACTTCAATTAATGTCTAAAGTTTACGAGTATTTGAATGAAAAAGTTGAAAAATACTTGAAGAGATTTAATATATTAAGATGGTGAAAATTAAGCTCACATAAGTATCCAACTTTGAGTAAAATAGTAAAAGATGTGTTGATCATTCTAATTTCTACAGCCGCTTTGAAGTCAATGTTTAGTTGTGATGGTCATATTATTAACTCATTTGTATCTCCCTATTATCGACGACAGTTGAATATATAATTTGCACTCAAAGTTGAATTCATTTTAAAACTCTAAGTATGTTTGAGTAGATAGTTAGTCTTTTAGTGTTTTGAGTTGTAAAAATGAAATTAGAGAGAGTATTAGATAGTTTGGTGAAACCCTAGGAGGAATATACAAAATTTGGAGATTTATAGTTGATTTTTATTCGTGTATTGATGTTTAATCTGGAAATATGATTAGGTTATGGGTTTTTATGGAAAGGATTAGGTGTTTGGATAGCCGAAAAACTCGGGTTACGGAATAGTTTTCGTCCGGCCACATTCAGCCAAGTTGTAGATGTTGGATTGTGAAATTGATGAAATCGTTAGAAACTAGACATCTTAAGAAGTGTGTAGCCACTAGAATCGAGTGATTCCGATAACCGACGCAAAAGTTATACGCGTTGGAAGTTAGGTTGATTTTTGGCCGAGTCGGGTTAGTGAGCCGTTTTAGTCGAGCTTTAATGGATTGAGCTAGTAGTCATAATTTTAGTACATAGAATGAGTTGTGAGATGAAATTTAATGTGAATTGGTTATGTGATAGGTTGAACCCGAGAAATTGATAGCAGCCGATCACCATAGAAGATAAGGATGTCAAGTAAGTAGTGTATGCATTCGCATTACCCTTATGGGCCTACACCAAAGGACGGTAGGAATGGCTACGTGTATTGTGTGTTTTGCATATTTTGTTTCAGTCATGCATCATGTTTTGAAAAGTGTAACGAAAATGAATTTGAGCATGGTTTTATGTGCGAGCGTGAAGTGTGACGCGTGGCGGTGATAACGATATGTGTGTGGGCAGCTTTGGCCCCGTTGCTAAAGGAACTGGGACAGTGGCGACATGTCAGGGGGTGGTGTGGCGAGTGTGTCAAGCCTCACCCTGGCATGGCTGCTGCGGTATGTGTATGGTGGTGAGCAACTCTGGCACCGTTGTTAAAGGAAACGGGACGGTGGCAACGTGTCAGGGGGTGGTGTGGCGAGTACGTTCAGCCTCACCCTAGGATGGTTACTGTGTGGGGTGACGAGTGTGTGTGCAGTTTATGGGCCTCATTGCTGGAGGAACTGGGACGGTGGCGACGTGCCACAGGGCAGTGTGGCGAGAGAGTCCAGCCTCACCCTGGTGTGGTTGTACTTCGCGGCATAGGTTACGACAATATGAGTGATGATGTAGAGACTGCATGTGATAGGATTGCATTGTCGGTTTTACGCTTCATATTGCACTATTTACTGAGTGTTAGGCTTATGTTTTGTGTTCTATGGTGTAGGTGCAGAGATTTCTACTGGCGAGTTTCGAAAGCCTAGCCAGGGCGAGTAGCCAGTTGGCGGCGTTCTACCATGTGCTGGCGGGTGGAGTGTGTTAGGGCGACCCGACCCGTGGAGAGCGTTTTGGGGGAAATAGTGAGTTTTGAAGTGACGTATTTTTGAGAAGTCTATGTCAAGTGTATAGGAATCGTGTGTAGATTTTGATGTTTAGGTGGCTTTTGCATGTTAATAGTTGGAATGATGTATAGTCGTATTTTGAAACTACTTGGGAGATTATAATTTGAAAATCTAGGTTTTTTATTTCGTGGTATAATTGATCAAGGCGTTTCGTCGTTCGGTTTTTTTTGAGCTAAGGTTTTTCCTTAGGCTACTGGTGCAAGGTGTCGACCAGTATGCCTAAGTGTCGACCGAACTAGGCAAATGTCGACCGCGAGGGTCGACCTATAGGACAGAACCAAACTAATTGTCGATCTGTATATTTAGGTGTCAACTGGTTAGTGTAAAAAATTGTGAGAGTGCCGACTACGAGGTTCGACCAGTGCAGGCAGAGAGGATTAAGGTGTCGACCTGTGAAGACAGGTGTCGACCGCTTTGTGTGATGAACGTAGAAGTGTCGACCACGAGGTTCAACCAGTGCCGGCAGAGGGGATTAAGGTGTCGACTTGTGAAGGTAGGTGTCGACCACTTTGTGTGATGAACATAGAAGTGTCGACTGCAAGGTTCGATTGGGACGGGCAGAGAGGATCCGCGTGTCAACCGCTGCAAACAAATGTCGACCTATGCAAACAAAGGCAACCAAGGTGTCAACCTATGTATATAGGTGTCGACCCTTGGGTGCAGAACGGATCAGGTGTCGACTGGTGTTTACCGAGGTCGACCGATTTTCCAATTATCAGTTTTAAAACTTAACGAAATAAAAATAAATATGTTTTCTTTTGATGAGTCCTCCCCACAGGTGTCATTTTTCGCTGCATAAGTCTTTATAAAACGTTTTCAAATCAAAATTAAATTTTGATACAAATTGGGTAAAAGAGAGAGACTGGTTGTTCGATATGGTATCAGAGTGAACCGGAAACTAGAGGGGTTTTTGGGGCGTTGCTATCGGGAGCATTACACAGGAGATACCTCTATTAACAAAATAAGACAAAATAAATAAAAATCAATGTCTCTCAAGTGACTTTAAAGTCAAAGAAATGCAAAAGGTTTATTATGCTTCGGTTGTAGGAAGCTTAATATATGATCAAATATGCATGCGTCTGGATATTGCATACATAGTTAGCATATTAGGTAGATACTTGAGCAATCCTGGATTGGATTATTAGAAGGCTGTATAAGGGGTACTCAGATACTTACAAAGAACTAGAGAATACATGCTCACATACAAGAAATCAGATCAGCTCGAGATCATTGGGTACACTGACTCTGATTTTGCTAGATGTCAAGATGACATGAAGTCAACGTCAGACTATATTTTTCTTTTAGTTGTAGGAGCTATCTCTTGTAAGAATGGCAAGCAAGGTATTATGACCTCTTCTATTATAAGAAATGAGTTTATAGCACGTTATAAGATATCCAACCAAGCATTATGGTTTAGTAACTTTTTCACGGGATTACGAATCTCGAATGATATTGAAAAACCATTTTAGATTTTATATGACAACCAGTCAGCTGTGATGTTCTCTAATAATAACAGAAGTTTCTAAAAGTCTAAGTTTGTAGAAATCAAATTCCTTGTTGTGAAGGAAAGAGTTCAGAGTGGTCAAATATCTATAGATCACATTGGATTTGACTCGACCTATCCAACACTTGTATAGGGTTTTGTTAGTTGTCACCTTAGTAGGTACCATGTTAAGTATATAAGTTGTTGTCTTTAGCGTTTCACCCTAGAGGATGTTTAGTAAGGTCGGATGAGCAATCATGCTCCTTATCATCTCCTTAAGCGTTCTATTCCGTCTTTCAACAACGCCATTCATGAAGGGCAAACCCGACGTGGTGTACTGAGGAACAATACTACATTCCTCTAGATATTTAACAAATGGTTCTGGACGTTGTTCACCTGACCCATTATATCTACCATAATATTAACCACCATGATCGGATTTGACGACCTTAATCATTTTATCAAACTAATTTTCAACCTCATCTTTAAAAACGTGAACATGTCCAAAGATTGAGACTTCTCATGGATGAGACATAAGTTGTTATAATGCAAGTAATCGCTAATAAATGATATGAAATAATGTTGACCATTCTAAGATGTCGTAGGAAAAAGTCCACAAATATCCGTTTGTATCAATTCAATGACTTCTGAAACTCAGTTTGCTCACAATCTCCTTTCACTTGTTTGTTTTCCTTTAATACAGCTTACATAAATTTTGAAGTCAGTCATATCAAGGAGACCTAAAATCTCGTCTAACACAAGCTTTTCAATTCTTTTTTGAGAGATGTGACTAAACGCTTGTGCCATAACGAGCCTGAATTATTATTAGTTAATTCACGTTTTGTGCTATTGAATCAATATGCAAGGTTTTATTAAATGAAGTTATGGTTTCAAGCATATATAGATTATTATAAAATAATAAAAATCCAGAACCCATTATATTTGAATTTAATGATAAACTGAACTTTCTATTTTCAAATGAACAAGAATAACCAAATTTGTCTAATGCAGAAATAGAAATTAAATTCCATCTAAAAGATGGTATAAAAAATGTATCATTTAAATTCAAAAATTGTCCAGATTTTAGTAACAATTTAAAATCTCTGCTAGCTTCAACTTCAACTGATTTTCCATCGCCCACAAAGATGATTCTTTTAGCATCATCTAACTTTCGCCAATTCAGACAACCATGCATTGACATACTAATGTGAGTAGTAAAACCTGAATCTAACTACCACATATGTCTAGATACATAAACCAAATTAACCTAAGAACAAACAAAATTGAGAAGTGTACATTTCTTCACACGCCATGCGTGATACTTGGCACAATCTACATTTCTTCACACGTCATGCATGATACTTGACACAATCTTTTTTTTGGAGAACTTCTCCATTACAAAAGAAACAATTGAAGCCCTTACATTTATTTTGTTTCGACTGAAAAGGAGTACCAACAGCTTTATTTTTCTTTTTTTTTCATTTGTCCTTGGAAAATGATGTCAAATGAGTACTTTCTGTCTAATCATGCTTAATCATCTCTTTCTCTTGGACAGAATGAGATATTAGTTTATTAAGCGTCCACTTACACCTCTAATAATTATAACTGATCTTAAATTACCTAAACTGAGTAAGAAGAGAAATCAATACTAAGTGAACAAACATTTTTTTAGACAGCTCTAACTTAAGCTTATTTAGTCTTCAAGTAAGATGAAACATTTCCATTATGTACTCAAGAGGAGTCAACCTTTTCTGAACAGCAAAGAACGCCAAACACAAACAGAGGCGAGCGACTTGAACACCTAAGAAAATTGTTGACTTCCTTCGACGAGCAGAAACAAACCCTTCATTGAACAGAGACGCTCTCTCTCCTCACCCTGCTTCAGTTCCTTTTTTTTTTTTTAATTTAACATATTATATTATATATTTATATTACAAATACAATTAACGTAATTAATTCTCTCTCTAATCTTGTGTTTTTTAAATTTGTAATTTTTTAAATTTGTAATTTTTTTCAAACTCTAATTTTTTCTTATATGTCAAAATATTTTTAATGATATTTATGTAATATTTTTTATTAGATATTCTCAAATAATTTTTTTATCAATACATTTAATTTTATATAAATTAACATAACTAATTTTTAAATTAAATGAGTAAATATCGTTGACATATAATTTTTAATGCGTATTATACAATGTCATGTCTTATGCCCAACATATAAAAATATGATAATTAAAACAAGAGTAGCTAATTTTATAGCATGTTACCAACCATCCTATTTTATAATGTAAGACTTTATAAAAATTGTACTAAAAAAGAGTTAAGAAAATTCATGTATATATATATATTGAATAGTTAGGAAACCTGCTTAGAACCGCGGTGAACCAAGGCCTATTTGACCAAAATGGATCAGCCCAAGACAAATGAGTCGGTTCAACTGAACCAGACTAAAGAGGGGCTGTGTATCAACAACGTAAATCGCCAGGATCTCACCGATTCTGGCAAATTTTCTTTCCAAAATTGTTTGATTTATCGAAAATAATGATAGATCGGATAATAATTCTTAATGTGCATCACAAAAAAATGGATTTGGAGAAATAAAAAATTAAAAAAAAAAATGATGCTTAAATTGGTTTTTAAGCTAAAAAAACTTGATTTCATTTAGTATAATGAGATCGGCTCTGATATCAAATGAAAGAATTCATTATAATTATTGAATCTCAATACAAACAAAAACTTAATTTTCAAATCGATAAGTTAGAAATTCTACAATAAAATCATTAAAGCGAGAAAGACGTACCCAGATCCATTGCTTCAATGTAAAATACTGTAAATCGAGTATGTGGATCTTCCGAATTCGACAAACAAATGATCTCTAGAGTGATGACGGTTTCAAAGAGATAAAAAAAAGTTCAATCATGAATTAGGTTCATAACCCTTTATTTAATCTAATTGGGTAATTTATCATTTTATCAATCATAAACTGATAAATTATCTTTAATATTTTTAACCTAATGTATAATTTATAATTTGACAATTTAAATATAAATAAAATTATAAATTTTTATAATTTCAACACTATTTATTTGCGGTCATTCGAACTCCAAACGCGTGAGATTGACTTTAATTTTTAATTTTGTGCGTAACAAAAGGTTAAAAGCAAAAAAGAACGAGAGGCTACATAACGCCATCATATTCTCTCGTAGATGATCTTGCCAAGCCACATCAATCTTTGCGTCTCGTGACGTTGAGATTGTGAGGGGACGTTAGTATACCCTTCTATTCGAATTTCCGCAGTCCTGCTACAACAATTTATGACACCCACATAAAGATTGGTATTTCGAACGAAAGCACCGCCTTATCCTGAATTCATCAAACAAAATCAAATTATCATTAAATGGTTATTTATAATTCATAGATAATAACTTAATGGCTAGAAAATTTACAAAACAAATACTAGACCTTATTATTTCTTGTTATCAAATTTGTCACATTACTATGTTGAAACTACAACTTTTTTGCCGGCTCCTGCAAACCGAAACCCCTTCTCTAGTCTTGATTATTAAAGAGAAGACAATGTCAATTCTAGTACATCAAAGTGACAAGGTTAAGAAAGCAACGTTTCCTCGTAAAGGACATTAACGCGACAACATTGTTAGTAGCATTGGGACCAAAACAAAATGACAACTGGCTTCTGTGGGATGCATGTCCTTCCAAATTTTAGTTGTGACTACTATGAAACTTCACGCACATGGTACTGATTGTCCAGTAAAAAGATTGAATGTTACCCAAAAAGAAGGTAACAACACTATATAACGCCCCCTTCTACGAGACCAGAAACTCGCCGAAGGTTTACTTTATTAGATTTCTTATATTTTGAAGATTTTATTTACAAAATTACTTTAAAATCATTTTTGTTAAACACTAACTAATTCAAAGATAATATTTACTCCTGCAATGGAGAATTTCTAGCTTTAGTGGGCTGATCTAATCCCATTTACATTCGGTACCAGTAAAATGACTGATGTGATGGAAATGATTACGAATATTCAATGACTGACATCAAGTAAAATGACTGATATCAAGAATATTCAATGCTTTTACTCGCTAGAAACCTCGATAGAAAGAGGAGGTGAAGTTAGGGTTCTTGTGATTTTGAATAGAAGAATAAAAAATGGATTCTATTATTGTTTTGCGAATCTATAACACTGTCTACTCATTGTGTATCTTTTACAAATTCTGCATAATTCATAGCTTCTGTGGATTGAAGAGAGCGTAGGAGACATTTAAATCCAATTTTGCGGAGAACATCAACGAAGGGATTGCAATTCTAGTTAGAGTCTCATGAAAATAAATTCTGGTTGATTACGCGAGAAATTTGTTCAGATTACCATAGTCAAGTAATTACATCGATCGTTTTGAACATTCTACCATTCAAATTCTTACAGAAACATATAGCAATGAAGATCTTCTACAATGCTTGCACTTCTAAGCTCTCTCACCTCGGATTCTCCTCGCAAGCTGAATATCCTTGGGCATAATAGTGACCCTCTTAGCATGAATAGCGCACAAATTGGTATCCTCAAACAATCCAACCAAGTACGCCTCCGCCGCCTCCTGAAGAGCTGCGACGGCGCTGCTTTGGAATCGGAGATCAGTTTTGAAATCTTGAGCGATTTCTCGGACCAGCCTCTGGAATGGAAGCTTCCGAATCAGTAGCTCAGTGCTCTTCTGGTACTTGCGTATCTCTCTCAGCGCCACCGTTCCTGGCCTGAATCTGTGAGGCTTCTTCACTCCTCCCGTCGCTGGCGCAGATTTCCGAGCGGCCTTTGTCGCTAATTGCTTACGAGGAGCCTTTCCACCGGTGGATTTGCGAGCAGTCTGCTTGGTCCGAGCCATTTTCTCAGCAGAATCAAAGTTTAGATAAAAAAGAAAAAGAAAAAAAAGAGGATTTCAAGGAGATTAACCGTCAACGATGGAAGATGCTACGATTGCATCTGAGATTGGACGAAGTATTTATGGAGCAAAGGGGAAAGTTTTGGAGGAAATTGGCGGGTAAATGGAAGAAATTTTGAAAATATAAATGAATGTAAGCCGTGGATTAGGTGCTAAATAGACGGTTTCGATATCGTCGTTGAAGATGCCACGGATCACTATCCGTGTACTTTCCCGCTTCGAAATATTTTGAAGGAAGGATGAAATATTTTGTTATTTTTTTAGGTTTTAGAGGGAACATAATTGAAAATCTACACTAATGGTAATGGTAACGGTGGACTAAATTAACCTCAATGTTTAAAAATTTTGGCTTTTATTTCTTGAAGTTTAATTTGTTTTTCATGATCCTCTCATTTATTTTCACCATTATATCTGTTTCTGAAAAATACTTATTAGAATGAAATAATTAAAATCAATTTAATTATTTTTCAATTAAATTAAATTTTGATAATTAATTTAGTTAAAATTAACTCATAACAAGAGTCGATTCAGTCCAACTACGTATTTTATAAAATAATGTAATGTAATGTAATGCAATGCAATACAAAAAGTGTAAAATCTCTAACTTAATGATTATCGGTCATCTTGCTCACTGTAAAATACAAACTCAGTAATAGGCTAAAAGTTCACAAACTCGTCTGAATCTAAAATCAAAGTTAAAATATGAAAATATTTCATTCAACGCCAAAGGAAGACACTGATAGATCTTATACCCTAATAGTTGGAGTTCGACACTTAGAATGGACTGGTTGACACTAATAAATGGGAGTCAACTCACCGATCGACACTAAAAATATTCAAGTTTGGCCGTGGTCGACATTTGATACCTCTCGAGTTTCAACTCAAATTACACTAATAGTCAACATTTTCTTCAAGTAGTTGACACTTCAAGTGTTAACAAACCAATAATCGACATCTTTAACTTTTTATTTACAGTCACATTGTTTAAAGTGTTGATAGATTTTCACAGCAGTCGATACTTAAGAGATTTTCAGCAATGCAAAGTCACAAAAATAGTCTTCCCTCACCGTTTCTCTCCTTCAATTAACTACATAACTTAAATAAACTTTAAACCTAATCATATAAACCAAATAGACCTCACAAATTCAAGTTTTCACACTAAAATCTAATTTTTCTATTGACCATGAACAACGTAAAAATTTAATTACCTAAAATACCTGTTTTTACACCTCATGCTAAAATAATTTAAGTTAAAAAATATTTTTATTCCATTTCATTTATAATTGGTTTCACTTCAATCTTTGTAGTTCTAATTGTCTTGTGAAAGTTTCTATGATTTCAATTTTAGGCAATGAAAAACAAATACCATTTGCAAATATACTGGGAAGAGGCATTCGTACAGAGAGATTTTATCAGTGACTGGGGATGGAAAGAGATTGATAAGGAACCAACTGTAGTAAACTCACACAGCCATAAAGATAATGGAGCATGCGAGCTAATAAGATTGAGAAACAAACCTCAACAATGTGTCATTTTTCCGTTCAATGCAACCATTTTGCAATAAGGGGTAGCAGCATAAAGCTTAACTTTACCCAAAACTCGTCACCAGCTTTCCACTTACTATACACATTCAGCCCTCGCAATGGATCCACAATTTTAAATAATTAGGAAAAGGACGAGAAATGCAAGCAACTTTAAATGTTCCTTGTCAAGCTTCAATGGCGTAAATTTCCATAACAAGATATGATCTCAAACTGACTAAAATTCTCGTACAATAAGTTTCCAGAGAGCAAAAAAAAGCTTCAAATATAACTTCTTTTTCAAAAATAATGATAATATAAAGGAGCATTACAAACAATCTTCTACCAAGCTTCCCTAGTAAAAAAAAACTGGTTGAACCATTGGTGTAGCAGTGCAAGAAATTTCCTTTCGTCCAACAAATGCAGAGGATCATTTGTCAATCAGCCTTCGACACCTAGGTACACAAACATCTAATTATGAAGGCTAAGGGTGAATCAAGCCCATGCATATACCCCCTCCTCATGTGGACTCAAATCATGCTCTGCCTCAACAATTGGATTCATAATACACATGACACAAAAAAAACCCAAGCAACGGGGAAATCACTGACCATAAGACATTTAACGCTCAGAAGCACTTCCTGTGCACAATAGATGGGCCGGACTCATCATACTCACCCTTTGAGATCCACATCTGATTAACAGAAAAACATTGATGTCAGACAGGCCTGAGGTAACATATCGTAAACTTATATAACATCAATATAAAATCACTCAAATTACCTGTTGGAATGTGCTGAGCGATGCAAGGATCGATCCTCCAATCCAAACACTGTATTTCCTTTCTGGTGGTGCAACAACCTTAATCTTCATGCTGCTAGGAGCAAGAGCCGTGATTTCCTTGCTCATTCTGTCTGCAATTCCAGGGAACATAGTTGAACCGCCACTGAGGACAATGTTTCCATACAGATCTTTTCTGATATCCACATCACACTTCATAATCGAATTGTAGGTAGTCTCGTGAATTCCTGCAGCTTCCATTCCAATGAGAGATGGTTGGAAGAGGACTTCAGGGCAACGGAATCTCTCAGCTCCAATTGTAATTACTTGACCGTCAGGCAATTCATAGTTCTTCTCAACAGAGGAACTACTCTTTGCAGTTTCAAGCTCCTGCTCATAGTCGAGAGCAACATAGGCAAGCTTTTCTTTCATGTCACGGACAATTTCCCGTTCAGCAGTAGTTGTAAACATGTAACCTCTTTCTGTTAGAATCTTCATCAAAGCATCTGTAAGATCTCGACCGGCAAGGTCCAACCGAAGAATAGCATGAGGAAGGGCATAACCCTCATAGATGGGAACAGTGTGACTCACACCATCACCAGAGTCGAGCACAATACCTGTTCAGAAGATGCAATTCAACCACCTGACAATAATACAAATGCGCAAGAACGAAACTAAGATCATAGAATATATCATACGAACCAGTTGTCCGACCACTTGCATACAGAGATAGCACAGCCTGGATGGCAACATACATGGCAGGGACATTGAAAGTCTCAAACATGATCTGGGTCATCTTTTCTCTGTTAGCCTTGGGGTTAAGGGGAGCCTCCGTGAGCAGTACTGGGTGCTCTTCAGGGGCAACACGAAGCTCATTGTAGAATGTGTGATGCCAAATCTTTTCCATGTCATCCCAATTGCTGACTATTCCATGCTCAATAGGATATTTCAATGTGAGAATACCTCTTTTGGACTGAGCTTCATCACCAACATAAGCATCTTTCTGCCCCATTCCAACCATAACACCAGTGTGTCTAGGTCTCCCCACGATACTGGGAAAAACCGCTCTGGGAGCATCATCACCAGCAAATCCAGCCTGAACATGGCAAACAGACAATCATGTTCCACTATCGTAAACAGGTGAATCATAACCTACAAATGGGAAGTAGCCTGATGTGATTAGGAGAAGGCTGCAAACTAACCTTCACCATTCCAGTTCCATTATCGCAAACAAGTGGTTGAATATCCTCACCATCAGCCATCTTTTACAGAACCTGCAAAACAAGTTAACGAATATGAATTGCAGGTTTACTATTATTAACACCTAACTACTTTCCATGACAATGCTAAAAATGTCACCAAATTTCATACATTTTCCCTGATAAAAAAAATTGTATTAGCATCTTAATCTCTTAACTTAATAACCTATGCATATATTTATAATCTGTAAGTTCTGATTTTATTTCTTAACTGTATAAGAAATTCATTAAAAGTATATGGACATCAAAGAAGAAAATGTAAATTCACCACTTACTACAAGGCAAAGGAGTGTAACTCGCGCAACGTAGGGCTATAATTAGGATAAACAGAAAAGAGCTCCACAAAAAGTGTCATAGAATATAGTAGTCGAGAGATGATAATGCTTCAGTAAATTTAGCTTGGAATAATCAAGGATCCAAGTCAAAAGAGATAAGATGTCTCCAAAAATCACACATAAAATTTATGCACAAGAGTAAGCAAAGAAAGCAACACCCAGCACGAAACAAAATTTGAATGTGATAAATTCAAGATTCCTGATCAAAATGTAGATCTCGGCAATGAAAAGCACAAATACATATTAAGATTGACCCAAAAGATGAAATCAGAAGCTATTGTCCAATAGATTCGCTCAGTCAAAAATGGATCCATCCACTACAAACACAAAAAAAGAACTATTGAAAAAAATTCCGATTAAGCCATTGATTAAAAATTCTAAAGAACAAAACCAAAATCTTTGAGCTATTCCTGCACAGAGAGCTGATTTGCGGAACGAAGAGCGATGATCAATGCTTAATTATGGCAGAAGTTGCAAGAAGACAAGCCGATGGGCGGGAACAACGCCATCACCATTTGAAAAACGAATAAGACAGAGGATCTTCATGAGATTAGATGATAAAAAAAAATTACGAAAGAACTGCAACATAATTCTTTCATAGCTACGTAATCGAAGACAAAGCAGATCCATGACGAGGCGATTGTGTCCATCAAGCTACAATAAAATCCAAATTGAAACCCATCGAGAAATAACGAACATAGAAACCAGATCGAACTCCAAGTCTACCTTTGATTGCAGAAAGGAAAAGGATCGAAGACAATATAGAAGACTTCCCAGCCAAATTCCAAGCAAGCACGAAGTTCAGCTCTCTCCTCTCTCTCTCTCTCTCTCTCGCTCTCTCTAATGGGAATTCAGAGACTGGGAAGAAAAAGGGTATTTATTTAAGTTGAAGAAATGAAATGCAAAGGAAATGAAAATGAAATGTAGGCTAAATTAAGAGGTTTGAAGGGAAATGAAGCCATGAAGGAATCCTTTCAACCACGCGAAGGAATAGGTGTGATCTGGCTGACAGCCTCCACCATATCCCCATGTTCGCTGGTTTAATCTCAGCCGTCTTGTCTTCTCTAGGGTCGTCGAAGCCGGTTTTCACCGTTTGGTCGGTCGGCTTTTTTCTCTCTCCATTGTTTTGCTTTTGGTGTGGAACCTCTTCAAATTTTCAAAATTTCAAATTTCAAACTTGGTCGTTTCGTGTGAATGTTACAAATTCATTAAATGTTGTCCCACTTAAATTGAAGTTTCTTTTTTAATAATACTTGTCAAATTAAGTCTTTTTCGTATTTTTTATACCCAACAACACTTCAAATAAAATTAGCTTATAAAAAATAGTAAATATTAAATAAAATTAATGAAATATTGGTCTTGATGATCCTAAACTATATTAGGCTTGTACTTGAGAATCATATTATAGTTGAAAATCCAATGAACTTTTTTTTTAAGGAAAAACAACGAAACCTAATATTTCCTCTTATTTAGCGATTTTATAAAATTATTTCAAAAGACTAGGCTCTAAATCAACAAGAAACTTATATGATATAAGGGGCGCCTAGTATCTTCATAAAGTTTTGTATTGTAATTCATTAGTAAAAAATGTAACTATCAAAGGCGTAAGATTTTCAAGTGAATGATTGTAACGCAATTCACATTTTAAAATTTTAACACTTCTTCAAGTAGTAAGGCTTTTGCTAATTCGAAGTGAAGAGTGATATAAAATAGTTTTATTTTTGGCATCTTCTGTAAAAATGAGTATAACTGTGACAACTCAATTCATGTCAAAAAAATTATAAAATCTCAAATCGTTCAAAAAAAAATACAAAAAAATAATTCATAGCTAGAGATTTTGTCTCTAATAACGGAGTTATGCAAGTTTTGGTATTGCCTGCCAAGTTAGACTTAATCCTATATTAATTATTGGTAGTTTCTTCTCTGAATTGTATCATTGTGGACTAATTCCGGTCCATGTTTATGTGCAAATAAGAAATTAAAGTAGAATTATATATGTATATAACACATCATATTCAAAGTCTCATAAAAACAACGACCACGACAAGGCCGTCAGGTCTACGAACAACCATTTCAATTAATTTTCATTGATTACTACATCAGATATATTAAGTATTATCATATGGTACTATGTATTAAGTCTTAATTGTGACAAAAATTTTAAATAATAGAGTGAAAGTAACCTAATTACTTTATATTAGACCAATTAATATAAAAAAACAAATATTAAACATTATTATGACCTAAGCACAGTGGGAAGTTCTTGTCACGTAAAGATACGACAAATGACTTGGTAAAGGCAATCTGAGTCTAAAAAACTTTAGTTCACCGAATTTAAGAACTTAAACGAGTTTAATGACTCGAGCCAAATGGATTTGTTCAAAACAATTTTAACACAAGCCGAGCTCAGCAAAGGGGCCAACTTGTTTAAGCCTTCTGTTGTCACCTCGAGAAATAAATGGCCATCCAATATTAATTTTGAAATAAAAAAGTATTTAATTTTATAAATCATTTACTTACTTTTTAGAATGATTATTTTAATTTTACAAATTGATTCTTCTACCCCAGTTTGTCTTGCGTCTTCCCAATTTTCATGCGCTAAAAGTTGCCCAATTAATTTCAATAGTTAAATTCCAAAACGACTCCAAGTTTGCCTTGGGTTCAAAAAAAGATTCAAACTAATTTTTTGTCTAAAAAAAAATTTCAAAATATAAAAAATGTGCAAAAAATAGTTTTGCGGTAAATCGATATGCTATCACGTTACAGTTTTTTAAAGAAAAACAAATTGCCGCATCCGGAGAACGACAAACTGTTCTCTACACGGAGTCTGAGGTTGGAGATCTCCAGCGTGGAAAACGATTTGTCATTCTCTGGACGCAACAAACCGTTAAATGAGTGTTCTTAAAATGGTTTGCCACATACGGAGAATGATCCAACCGTTTTCACATATGGGAGGGATATTCACCCTCAGACGGCAAATCGTTATGCATTAGTATAACGTCGGCTGACCCTCATTTGAACAATTTTTCATCCGAAATCTAACTTTTCTTGAAGTCAAATCCCCAAATACAAGCGTTGTGCTGCCGAAATCATTAGATTTGAACATTTTTCATCAAAATCTGCCAAAATTGAAGGTTTTCTTTGAGAAAATCTCAAAACCGAGCCAAATCTGAAAAATCGAGCTAAAAATCGCTGGATTTCTCAAAATTTTGCAGATTTGGGTTTTTCGTGTTGAAAATCAGCAAATCCGTGCTATTATTTTGCCGAAAATAAAAAAAAAAACCAAAAAATTTGAAAATCCAAAAAATCTCAAAATCCCAAAAATGCCCTAAGAATGTTTATGAGTTGAAAAGATCCCCAACAGAATTTACAAAGTGACCCATCAAACTGGGTGCTGGATGAAGTACATCAACTGCCTCCTGGCTATTTTTTGATGGAGTTTCGAAGCTGGGCATGTAAGGAGCAGTACGAGCAGGATACAAGAATTCGCTTGATCTTTTACAGAAAGACTCCCAACTTTAGCGGTTGAGAGTATTTGGGGATCAAAGAGATGTTTGACAACATCTCTCTCCACGGGGTGTACGACATGCGGGGCGAGAGTTGCGACAAATTGTTCACTTATTTTATGTGAACTTGTCTAGTACCAGGGCGATGGGGCACTTGAAGACGTATCTTTACGGTACAGACATTGTCATAAATCCAGTTGTTATAAATGAATTGCTTGAATTTGCCGTAGACGATGCCGAGCAATATTATCACGCTTCCAAACAGTGTGACTTTGCCAAAACAAAAGAGGAATTAGAGTTTCTTCAACAAATCCATTGCAATTCAGAGATTGCAAGGTTCGTGAAGCCGAGATTAAATGATTTGAATGTCAAATCTCAGGTTCTTCACAACCTAATCAGCCACACCATCCTGCCGAGGGATGAATATAAAGATCTCGTTAGCTGGATTGATCTCTATGTAATGGAGAAACTCTACACATGCACGATATTCAACCTATAATACATCATTGTATGTCACATAGAAGAGATCGGGCAAACCAAAAACAAGAATCTATCGTACGGGAACTTGATTTAGAAGATCCTTGAACGAGCTCAGATTTAGCCTCCTGTTGGAGAGGATATGAGCACACAGATCTGTCGATGTATTTGACAAGATTCATTTGATTTGGATGAGCATAGTCGAAGTCGATGAGTCTTGGATGGTTAAGGGATATCTCGAAGCCTCCACATCTCGGGATGTTCCGATGAAAAATGCCCCCGACACCAAGGACACCACCGCGCCACCATTGTACCCCCAGGAGAGTGGTACGTGGGAGCAGAGACTAGAGCATATGTGGAAGAGGAGGTGGGAGAGTACGCAAGATAGCTTGGGTCAAATGGTGAATTATACGTGGGAGAGGTGGGGGCAGCGGTTGGAGCAGAAGTTGGACGGGATGGAGGAGAAGATGGATGTAATGAGATTGGCCCAAATATAGCTCGAAGACACCTATGCACATTCACGTATAGACGGCGATGACGATGACGTTGCACCCTTACCTTAGTTTATGTTGTATATTTGTTGCAATGTACTTTTAATTTTAGTTTGCAACATTATTTCATGTATGTACTGTAATGCAACTTTATTTCTTGTCATTTTATTTTACTTTCTGTAGTATCATTTAGTTTACTTTCTATAGTACCATTTAATTTATATTTGTATTGGATCTGGCTGTTGGGTATATACATGTGATTTGAATATGCAGAAATTGCTTGAAGATAGCTATATAAGAGTCGTAAAACAAACAAAACTCTACTCATTTTTTCAATTTTTTTTTATTTTTTATTAAATAAACTAAAAGATTTTTTCAATTTTACAACGGTCAATTATTTTTGCCGAGGCCGCGCGTAGTAGATTCCTGCGTCCACTAAAACGTGTTTAAACTCATAAATGTATCTTGCGAAGCAGTACCTGTCAGGGCCTGATTCCTCTTCGAATCGGATCCCAACGATAGGATTCCCGAATTGGGAAGATTCTCGAAACGACAACCTAAAAACATACATTCCCTAAGTGGGAACTTCTAAACGACATAAATCATCAATTTTCTACCTGACATCCTAGACTAGGATCTCATCAAAACATTTATCAATAAAAGACATTTCCATAAAAAAATCGTTTCATATATTGAAACAATTTACACATCATCAAACATTACAGAGTATTCTAGCGTAAGCGAATAAAAATATAAAATACGTATGAGTCACGACATGTGACTTTTCAACCCGAATACCATCAACCGTAATCTTTCACCTATGCCTCATTGTACACTTTACCTTGCCTTCGTTTCTCCGTCCTGGATATCTGAAAAATATGAATATCCACAATAATATGTCATTGACCCAACAAATAAATCTATCGACTAGAGTCACTAGCTAAGACCCTATCCACACTATCAAGTCTCATACACCAACCACTACCTAATCATGATTATTTTGAAATTATCTTAAATTAATTATGTTTTGATTTGAAATCTATGTCATTTATATAAAAATGCACGTGTGTTCGTAATTTGAACTTTTTAAAAATTCATTAACCGATTAATGCTTTAAAAATCCATGCCAAATCCAAACTCGTAAAAAAAGAAAACCCATCAACCACAGTTTTAAAATCATTAATTCTTAACAATTAAATAATACTATGCAATTTAAAATAAATATTGCAGGATTCAAAATTATTATTTTTTCTTTTATCAAAGCAACCAATGTCATTTTTAACATTCAATTTAAAATGTAAAAATGCAATCTACTCTAATCGACGTTTGACCATCACACATCTACACGTTACTGGGCTTTCACCGGTAGGGTTGTAGGACCCCACATATTGCTTCCCTGCGAGGTTTAGAGATTTTCAACCCAAGGAAGGCATATAGTTAATCTCCCAATCATTTTCATAACCATATTTATCACCCACGAAGAGACGTGTACCTCAATGGTTTCTTATGTTACCATAGCATTCCTACTTACTCATTCCTAAATGCATGTTTTAAAATAGTTATAAATCAATGTCATGCATGTTAAAAACACACAACGCATCCATGAGATTGATATTTGAAATCAATGCATTCAATTCAATGCAACGGGTTTGAAAATCATGTATGCTCAATTTAGTGTAAATTACTGTTTTTGAAATTCTTCCTTTTAACATTTCAATAAAATCGAAATAAACGATTTTCCACAATTCATCATTCGTTTTACA
This sequence comes from Begonia peltatifolia, assembly GCA_022433055.1. Lineage (NCBI taxonomy): Eukaryota > Viridiplantae > Streptophyta > Magnoliopsida > Cucurbitales > Begoniaceae > Begonia > Begonia peltatifolia. Next base: position 9,014,967 of record CM039526.1, on the reverse strand, counting down.
TAAAAACAATATTCAATCCTCACTTTAACATTCAATCAATTTATCTTATCCAGATATAAGATAGAAATGAAATCTATCTCCACCTATCAAAGCAATAAAGTCTAATATAATTATTCTAATCGGTAGATATATTTAGCATATGTCAATTCCACCAGTTTTCCTTGAAACCTCCACCGAGTCTTTCGATTTCTACGCCAAAACATTCTTCTCAATTAACTGAATAACTTTTCCTAAAGGACAAATTGCTGAATCTTCCTATTTTCCTTCCTTTTTTCCCACTTTATCCTTTTTCGCCCTCATTCTTAGGTTCTTCTCTATCCCTCTCCCTCTCCCTCTCCCTCATTTCCACAAATTCTCCAAAGCCACCTACTATTTCAAAAAGGGTTTGAAGAGTAAAATTACCCAAAAACCATAATTATCCAATAAAAAATACCATTTTACCCCTTCTTTCTTGATTTATTACTAAAATACCTTGATTAATTAATTGTTAACCACAATTAGTTTTAATCTAACCCAAATTAGATTAATTAGAATCTAATTTACTAAATTAAAAAAATTTAAAATTTGAATTTAATTTTTTTTAACAGCGCCAATCTGTCGGCACTATAGCATTGATCGGTCAGCACATGTTCTATATTTTTAGAACATTTTTTTTAATCTAGCCGATCGATCGGCTAAATTGAGCCAATCGGTCGACTCACCCTTGGCCAACTCTCCCAATTCACCATAAATTGGCGATCGATTGGTTCTCTTTCGATTTTTCTCTCCAAACTAGGTCAAATTTTCTAAAAGTTTTATATCATTTCATCCATACCACTTTTACAATGAATATTTACATTACTTTCCTCAAGTTATTTTCAAAATACTATTACAATTGAATATTAAAATTTTCAAATCATTGCAGTACCTAAATTGGATCATCGGTGAAGACAAGTACGACTATTATGCCTCTATTGCCAACATATGTCCCATGTCATCTTCGAGTTCTTCTTACTAATTGTCGAACTCGACAGCTCGTCGACATCTTGTACTATTGTCTTTTTCGGCCTACCAGGTTGGCAATATCTTTTGAGCAGGATGAGTTCCTTCAAACCCGGTCGAATAAATTGTAAATACATCTGCACGTAAATCACCTAGTGATAGCATCAATGCACGTAATTTTCTGGTGTTACTCTCATAAAATACATGCATGGAATGACATGGACACACAAGATTTTAGTAAGCTCTCACCTGGTGCAGTTGCACACACTTGTATTCATGTCGACTGTATATTGTTCGTAGTTGTTGCTCACCTCAAATCGTGCACCTCCCGCAAGTTGAGCACTCTAGTTGCGAGCTTAAATTTGTATTTTCTCAATCTTTTTCTTTATTTGGGGACATAGGAGGTCTGTTGATTGGGCCACCTTCTCAAATTTTTTCACGATGTGAGCCATTATGCACTTTCGGATCATTTCAAATATGATTAGGATCAGTTTGTCCCTCACATGCAGTAGAAGTGCATTGAATGAGTCGCTTAATTTATTTTGGCTCATATTGCACTTGGAGATGGAAGATGCTTCAGAGTCACACATCCAACATAATTCATTTTGACAATGCCAAAATCACCGCTGGTGTAAAATACAAAATACTCTACTTTTGAAGTAACATGGTAAGATACTCTAGAGTTACACACCCAACATGATTCATTCATTATAAGGTTGACAGCATCTTCGCATACAATAACATCTTCACCCTCAGAGACAGTTGTAGTCATATTATTCATTTTTTCTTTAGCCCCTTCTGTGTCTTGTTCTTTCTTCAATTTCCAGCAATCTTTTTTCATGTGGCTCATCTTGTCACAATTATAGCACTTGACACCATTTTTACTTTTCGACTTTGATCTTCCTTGCTTGCTGGCTCTAGAGGGCCCCACGTTCCATTGTTCTCCCTTTTGTTACTGATAAAGCCTCCACAAAGGACAACTTCTTATTTTTTTCTCACTTTCTTCATCAAGAATGGTAACTACAATATCATTGAACATCAATGTTGTTTTTGCACTACCATTAAGCAAATTTATGATGAGGTGATCGTATGAATTTAGCAAACTTTGAAATAGAAGTTACTTTAATAAAAATTAGTGAGAAAAATTCTTAAAAGATGAAAAAAAAACTCGAGATATAAGAAACTCAAGATTCAAATAAATAAAAGATTAAAAACAATAATTAGATCTCTTACAATTATTAATGTGAATCAAAGTATAACCAAGCTTAAGATAAAATATAAAGATTCATGTCAAGATATTAGAAGTTTAATGACAACGTCAAGAACCAAGAAAATGTATGAAGTCTTACATGGATTGATTTTAGAAATTCAAGAGAAAAAATTTTCCTAACATGAGTTCAAATTAAATAAATATGTTAAGCATTGATGAAGAAGCAATAAAGAATAAGATGCATGAAGATCCACCTCGCAAAGCATGAAGATTCATGCGGATTCATCCCCAAAAAAGCCATGTTTCCTTATTTTAAATTGGAAAGCAATTTGCTTTTTGAATTCATGGAGAAAGGGCGCAGTTACTTGGTCCCCAAACAACCCAGGAATTTACCTAAAATAATGCTTTGGAGGGTGCGGCTACTTGGTCCCCTAGCAACCTGCAAAATTCATCTATTAAATGATCTAAGTTTTCTTTTGTTAAGTGGTTAAAGTTTCTTTTTGTTTGGTTGCCAAAATTTTCATTTATTTAGACTTGTTTCTTTTTATTATTTTGTTAAGTCTAGGTTTTCTAATCTTTAGATGCTCATAATTATTTTCTTATTACCATAAGATATTTTGATTGTTTTAATTATTGTTGTACTCTATTTAAAGACAGGCATTATAAACATCAATATACATGATTTTAGTTTACTCTTTATGAGAATTTTCTCTTTGGTTCTTTATGAAAAACTAGATCTTTTTCAAGTTAAAACTTGAAATATCAATTTAATAGCTTTTGGTTCTAGCCACAAATTTGGTTAGAAGTCAAGTTCCTTGTCTGATAATTTTGGTTCCGTCGACAGTGTTCGATTGGAGTTAAGTTTTTCATACTTGATTTAAAGACATTCCTAAAGTTTCTATTTCACGTTATTGAAGGGTCTCGATTTTTATATACTTGTGGTTCTCATCATTTGATGTCAGAGTTTTGACTCCTAGTTTCAAGCCACTATCTTTATTGTTTTGTTCGTCTTCTTGAAATATATTCTCTTTGCAAATTCGCAAAGGACAAAAAAAAAAAATTCAAAATATTGTTAAAAAAAACTTTCAAGCAACAATTATTTATTTGTTGAGTTTTCTTTTTTAAAAAAAATCTCAATATTTCAAGTATCAATATCTCGAGTATCAATTTCTTCTTCTTTATTTTAAGTATCAATATTTATTTTTTGAATTTACAGATTGTCTCAATTAATTTCAAGTTATTGATTCTACTTTCTTGGAGACTTTGAAACTCTTAATTAAAATTATTTGTTCTCACAATATTCAAGCATCATTCATTATTCTGTGAGATATTAAAGTTTCTCTTTCATAGAAAATTTTTTTTTCTTGAAGTCCTATATCCTATTCTAAATTGTTTGATCCTAACGAACTTGGAAATTGGAATTTGAGTTAAAAATTTGATTTGATTTGTTGAATTTTTCTTTTGATTAGGTTTTTACATAAAAAGTTAAAAGAGAAAATTGAGAGATAAAAAGCAAGAGAGTGAAACTATCATATAATAGCTATTATTTTGAAAGAAATATGAGTGAAGAGACATAAATCGAGTGTAAAACAGATGAAGGAGTGAGTGAGTTCCGTTTATTTACTTATTTCTGTTTACTAACAAGTTTTATTTCTTTCTCTTGACATCATGAGTAGTGAGGAAAGACGTGTTAGCTTTGATCCATAATTATACTTGAAGGCTATACAATATCAAATTAAGAGTTTAGACATGAGGTATGAAACAATAAAGTTTCCTTCCAATAGCTATGCGAGGAGGAGCAAATCACCAATGAAGAGTTATTATGAGAAATCCAACTATGATAATGAAAATTACAAAAGAAAGAGGTTTTCTAGAACAAAGTGTGAGGATGGAAACCTAAACAATATCAAAACGGTGATTCTTCCTTTTCAAGGTAAGAGTGATCCTGAATTTTATCTAGAATAAGAAATAAAATTTGAGTATAGGTTTGAATGTCATAATTTGTAACAGTTAGGGTTTTCAATTAAAAAAATTTATAAATTCAAAATTCAGAAATTTCCAAATTAATTCAATATTCAAATTTTAAAATTTAAAATTTTCAAATTAAAGCTAATCTTGAAATTCAAATTTCCTAAATCACAATCCGAATTTTAGGAAATAAATCCAATGAACCTAATCTAAAAATCATCCCGGTATGGAAGAATATTGGATTTCCATTAAAATAATATCTTTGGAAATCCGATTTAGAGATCGGATTGCTGATTTTCAGCAATAAATCCAGGATGAACCTAGACGTTATGAGGGAAGTGTTCAGAATCTAACTGAATAACCACTCAACCAAAAATCTAGCGTCAATCAGATAACAACCGGAAAATTCGAGTGAAATCTGAAAATTTTGGAGGAGCGGAGTGCAAACCTCTCCCATAAATAGAGGTACTCATGAAGGAGAAAAACACATAAGCTCTCCTTCCGGAGTCCTTCAAGAAGGGAAGGAGTACTTACCCCGGCCTCCGACACGGCAAAACCCCTCTCGGTTGAGTTTCACTTCGCGACAGCAGAGAGCACCCTACGATTAAAAGATTTCCCTCAACAGCATAAGCTCTCCCTCGCTCTGTCCCTATCGGTTTCGCTCTCGCTCACTCTCGATCTCTCGCTCGGCAGAACAGGAAAATGAAAAGAGTTGGTTTTATTTAAAAACCAGAACCATTTTTTTTAAGGTCCAGCCGAACCAAACCAGATAGAACCAGTTGACCCAGATCGGCCCAGTTAACCCAAATCGACCCAGTTGACCCGAATCGATCCAGTTGTCCTGGATCGGCCCAGTTGACCCCGGATCGGCCCAGTTGACCCGAACCGAACCCAAACCAAATTTCGACCCGAATCAGACCGAACCGATCCAAGATTAAACCGATATGGATTTTCTGTCCAAATTCTTTTAAGTTGGAATTAATTAAGTAGGATTTTAATATAGACATTCGAATTAGGTAGGAAAGATCCCGGAAGTCATCCGAACCGATCCAACCAACTCGATCCGACCCAAGAGAACAACGTAAGGAATTTCTACTCAAATTTCTTTGAAATTGGATTTATTAAGTAGAAATTTAATACCCAAGATTCTATTTGAGCAGGATATTATTTGAAATAGTAAACGAATCCCGATATCCATACCGCTCGGAATCCAAGTAAGTAAAAATACAGTTTTCTCATGTTTTGGCTTTGGCTCTACATCACAAGATATTATATTATTTTCTTATAACTGTTTTATTACACGAGTTGATATTTGAGCACGCATGTTTCAGCATTGACATAGAATAGTATAAAAATAAAATTGGTAAGACATATTGTATGTGCTGGAATTGACGAAAAATATGTGATAGCAAAAGCCTGAACGACAATGAGATGGTGAGCTTGAACATTAATGGTACTGACGTGATAGCAAAAGTTTGAACGACAATGAGATGGTGAACTTGACCGAAAGTAAGTTGACAAAGTTTGAACGACAATGAGATGACTGAGTCTAAGGTTGGTAAATAAGTACCAACTAGTTCTGTAATCAGGATTCGGCAAAATTAAATGTAAATTTTTTACCATTGCACGTATTTTTCCTTGCTGAGTTAATTTTCATATTCTAAATAATTTTGTGATGTAGGTAAGTTTTTATCTTAGGAGGAACTAGCTGCAATCGAGAATTTTCCAGTGCCAAACGAACATACAGAAGAAGAAGTTGATTTTCCCGAGAAAAGAATTTAAAATATTATGTTTCAGTTTTTATTTTAACTCCAAATAAATTATGTTGAATTTTATTATTAGAGTTTTTATGAATTATTTATGATTCTGCATTTATTTCGAATAAATTTAACTATTGTTTTAATTACAGCTTCTGCGCATTTAAGGATTTTTATTTAAGATTTTAAAAAAATGTTTTAAGTTGAAAATTTAACGCTCGATTTTATATCAAATTTTGGAAAAAAATTTATAGGGTTTTAAATTGGGGATTTTAAAAATCAGGGTGTTACATAATTACACAGAGGAGAACAAGATCAAATTAATCTCGATGGAATTCACGAATTATGTTAACATATGGTAGGATCAATTAGTAAAAACACGAAGAAGGTATGAAGAGCAACCCATACACACATAGGACGATATGAAGGTACAAATGTGTAAAAGATTTATTCCTAACCACTATTATCGAGATATATGTAGAAAATCACAATGTTTGAATCAAGGAATCACAAATGTGGAAGAATATTACAAAGAGTTGGAAGTAGCCATGGTTAAAGTTATAGAGGATGAAGACGTTGAAGCTACATTGCATGATTCATTAGAGGTTTAAATAGAAAAATTGCAGACATTGTGGATTTGCATCATTATGTGGACTTAGAGAATTGTTGCAAAAGTCCATCAAAATGGCCTATGATCATATTGACCTCAAACTCATCATGAAGATCTAAATGGAGAAATAATAAGCCTAATTTAAAACCAAAAGAGGAGTTCAAAGGAAAAACCACGACATCGAATACCATCCCTATAAAAGGTAAAACCGAGACTTTTACGCTTATTAAGTCTCGAGAGGTCAAGTGTTTCAGATGTCAAGATTTTGGTCATATTGCTTCTAATTGTCTGAATAAAGGGGTTATGATTATTTTGGATAATAGTGACATAGCAAGTGTAAGTTCGAGTGATGATAAAATGTCATAATTAGAAAATTGTAGTGATGAGAATGTAGAAGAACCTTTGAGGGGAGAACTATTGACCACTAGGCATGTACTCAACGTTTAAGCCAAGGAGGATGGATGGTTAAGTGTAAAGAAAACACATATTTCACACTAGATTTTGCGTGAAGAACACAGAATGTAGTTTGATAATTGATCGTGGAAGTTATACTAATGTTGCTAGCACGTCATTGGTAGAAAAGTTGAGATTGGAAATCGTCAAACACCCAAGTCATAAAAGCTACAATGGTTGAGTGATTGTGGAGAAGTAAAAGTGACTAGGCAAATGAAGGTTGCACTCTCAATTAGTAAGTATAAAGTTGATGTTCTTTGTGGTGTAGTACTCATGCAGGCTACACATATTGATACACTTTGGATCTCGAGGATCAAGTTACGCATCAAGGTAAATTCACCTATTATTATATTTCTAACAAAGTTCGTTGATCGTGTAGGTAATTTCTTCATAAAAGGCAAGAATCAAAAGATGGACGCTCATTGAAACATTTCATCGAGCAATTGGCGTGCATACATGAAGAATCATAAGCAAACAAGCCCAATAACATAAGAAAGTCTCAATTTCCTTAGAAGCCCACAATTGAAGAATAAAAGCTCAATTTCTCTTGAAGCCCACAAGTGAAGGAGAAAAGTCCAAATTTCTTAAAACCCACAAGTGAAGTAGAAAAATCCATTTCCCTTGAAGCCCACAAGTGAAGGAAGGACTCACGATAAAGCTTCAGCTGAAGGACTCACGACGAACCTCGGCTGAAGGATTCACGACGCAACAGCTAGCACACGTCTAGTCACGAAAGGAATCAGTGCCGTGATGCACGCGCGAGCAGAGGAGAGGCGTGCGTCTGGACGTGCCCAGCACTAGCGTACCAGCAGAGTAACGCACCAACGACTAGTTTTCACAACGGCTAATTCCTTTCGTGTTGGTTATTTCCTTTTCTGTTATTTCTTCCTCTGTAAAATTCGATCACCAGAGGCTATAAAGAGCCTTGCTCCGATCATTTGTGTTAACTTTGATAAATTTTTGGAATTGAATTGAAGTTTGGTCTTCATTAGTGAAGTGATCTCTCCGTGGGTCCTTGGCGCCCTCCTCGCCGGTGCGTAATATCCGACCGAGCCAAGATTGTATTTCTATGGAATGGTACGTGGAAGAACTCTTAGTCATTCCTTCTTTTCAGAAGAAGGATGGTTCAAAACCGAGCCTTCAAGCTGTGAACTCCTTGTACGCGAGGATTCTTCTCACTCAAAGGTGCTGGATTCCTTTGGCTCAGCTACGGGCACATCTACTCCACCATCCTCCACCGTCGGCCTCTTCTGTGGAAGAAGCAATGGACGAGAAGGACTTTTCATCCTGTTGCTAGAGTTCTCTTCGTCCGGGAAGGAGCATTCCCGACGTAGCGCTAATCTGACGTCTACCGGCCGACAAGGACCCCCTTTCAATCCAAATGACGTTCTCCGATGAATTTACGTTCAGTAAAATCTTCAACCACATCACATCGACTGGTAATATCATTTCTTATCTTCATTGTCATTTTCTGTTTTTTATTTCCATTTTTGATCTCTATTAATGAGTGCTCTCGGTTAAAAACGAGAACAGCAAGTCGGCTAATCTATTTGTTGCTTCCGCAAGCGAATTATCCCTGTTTAACGAGAGATTTGCAAGGCCGAATCGTATCATCTGGTATCAGAGCCAAACCTGGAGTTTGATGTTTTGTTTTCTGTAATTTCTGTTTGGCATGTTCACTATTTTTGTTTTCTGCATTGGTGTTCTGTGTTCATGCATGTTTCCCTTTTTTGTTCTTCTTTGTGAAGTTTGTTTCCTGTTTTTGTTTTGTCTGAATCGTTTCATGTCTAATTGTTATGTCCTTAGCATATGTGATTCCATTTCCTGTTTAATGTTTTCTGTTTTGGTCATTTGAGTCAGCATATATATCGTGTCGTTCGCTTTCATCATGTCCTAATGCTGTTTCATTAATGGTATAACATAATTAATCAATCCATGCATATCTACTTTCTGATAAGAACCTAGAACGTTAGAATTAGTAGCATGAAATTCTGTTGATGTCCAGGATAAATTCTTGATGAATGCTTTCTGTTTTTGTTGCTATGTTCTATTTTGAGTTAAGTCTTTTGAGTCTTTGATACTAAATTGATTTGGAATGTTGAGCATGAACCCTTGCACATTAATGGATGGAATTAATAAAAAAATTATGTTCATACCATGCTGAATAATTCTGTTTTAGTTGAATGCATCAAATTTGTCGTATATTTTCTATTTTGTTGTCTAACATCTTAGGATTGTGTTGTTTTTCTTTTTTAGGATTTGTGTTTCAATTTCTTTTGGCATGACTTTGGCAAATCTGATTTTTGAATCTCTGAATTCTGTTTCTATTCTGGAAAATTGTTGCTGATTTCAATAGATATATTCTGTTGCAACTTGATGCTAGAATCTTTGTAGCTTTCCTTGCTGGAATAGCTACATATATTGATGAATCTTCTGTAAAATTGTATCTGTTTTTGGAAAATTCGGTCTGTTTTCAATTGATATATAACCTGTTGCCGAATTCCTGTGTTTGAATCCTCTGTGGATTAGCCAAACTTGAGAGAGTTTGTTGAATTACATTTTCTGTTTATTTCTTGGTTTGCTGGCTGTTTGACATAAAGAGTATGATCTCAAATTCTGCATGATTAATCCTTGTAGAGATTTTCTGTTTTGATAAAACTGTGCATTGTTTATTGCTCTGTTGATTTTGCTAAACTGTTTCATGTTGGTTTGCTTTCTTTTTATTCACTGTTTTAATAGCATATTCCAAGCTCTTAAATTGCTGAAAATAATTGCAAAATCTGTTTTTTTGAATACTGTGATTCTGCTTGCTGGATGTTGCTGAAACTTGTTGCTGGAAGGTTAGTTCTTTTTCTGTTTTTTCAATGTCATATTGCTTACTTTAAGCGATGAACTACCTACATTACGTTCTTAGCAGCAAATATCAATTTGGATGTTTGTTTGTTGCTGAAATTTGCTATTTTTAGTTGATAAAATTATTGTCTTAAGCCCAACATTATATTTGATGCTTGTTTTAAAGCTGCTGTTTAAGTCATATACCAATTCTGAAATTGAATTGTAAACAATCTCCTACCTCTTGCTTGCTGAATACATACATTTGCTGAATATATACTTTGCTGGTTAAGATTGCTGCAATTCTATTCTAATTAATGTTCAAGCATGCTGGGTTATTAATTATAAACCTGTGGATTATTGTTTTAGCATGTTTTCTGTTTATTTATGGCAGCAAATTTATTGGTTAAAATTATGATTATCCTAGATGTATTTTGCTGTTCATTTTGTTTGCTGAAAATTCATGCTGTATTTGCTGAATTTTCTTGTTTTCTTTTGCTATGACTTGTTCTAGTTTGCTGTTTTCATTTGAATTACACGATTCAATTCTGACTTTTTGTGATCAATCATTGCTGGAATTTTCTGTTATTGCATGTGTGTTTAAAAGAAAAAACAGAGAAAGAAATCTGTTTCTGTTCTAGGTTAAAACAGTTTGCTGTTTTCCTAAATCACTTGCATGTTTAACTGATATATAATCTGTTTTCTGTTTTTGAAACTTCTAAGAAAATATGCTGTAATTCATTCCCTGCTTATCTCATGCTTTACTTGCTGTTTTGGTATAAATTGCATGTCTCAAATTCTGTTTTTCATTGATTGATCCTTGCTAGAATTATTCTGTTTGAATGAGCTGTAGATTGCTTGCTGTTTTGAAGTGAAAAGCATGATAAAAAAAACAAAAAAAAACTAGTATGTGAATTGCTGAAAAGTACATTGCTAAACTGTTTTTTGAGTTGCCATTAATCTATTTTCTGGTTTTGAATGCTGATAAATATTTTGCAAAATCTAGTTCATTGTTTCTGTTTGATGTTCACTGCTTGTTTCCCTCTTACAAATTGTAACAATCACTTGCAAATTGGTTTTTAAAAGTATGAGAATCTGTTTGCTGGTGTTGATTTATTTTTCTGGTTTTGGATAATTTTGTGTTACTTTGCTGCTGTCGCCGTGGTTATTGAACGACCCTTAGGATGGAATTATTTGGTCTGAATTTATGTTTAATCTGGCAGCATGTTTAGTGATTAAACTTGTATTTAATTGATGGTTTTGATTTTATATGTTGTTTAAGATATGCATAATCCCTGATTTGAATTGCTGCTATTATAGTTTCCTACTAATTTAAGCTTGTTAAACTTGTAGATTCAAATTTCATTGGTCTGGAACTTGAGAAAAGCTTGATAACATTCTGTTATATCGTTCTAAATTGTTGCTGCATATTTTATGCAAATGGGTAGTCAAGTTTTTGTGATTAAACAAACTGATTTGCTGGTTTAGTTTACTGCTGAAATGTATTATAGTTGAGCATGTTTAAATTTTGCTGAAAAATAACTTGGCTCTGATACCAGATGATACGATTTAGCCTGCAAATCTCTCGCTAAACAGGGACAATTCGCTTGCGGAAGCAACAAACAGATTAGCCGACTTGCCATTCTCGTTTTAACCGATAACATTCATTAACAGAGATCAAAAATGGAAATGGAAAACAGAAAATGGCGATGAAGATAAGAAATGATGTACCAGTCGATGTGACGTTGTTGAGGATTTTATTGAGCGTAAATTCCTCAGAGAACGTCATTTGGATTGAAGGGGGATTCTTGCCGGTCGGTAGACGTCAGATTAGTGCTACGTCGGGAAAGCTCCTTCGCGAACAAAGAGAACTCTAGCAACAGGATGAAAAGTCTCTCTCATCCATTGCTTCTTCCACAAAAGAGGCCAACGGTGGAGGATGGCGTAGTTGATGTGCCTACGGCTGGGCCAAAAGGATCCAGCACCTTTGGGTGAGAAGCATCCTCGCATACGAGGAGTTCACAGCTTGAAGGCTTGGTTTTGAACCATCCTTCTTCTGAAAAGAAAGAATGGCTAAGAGTTTTTCCATGTGCCGTTCCATGGAAGTACAATCTTGGCTCGGCCGAATATTACGCACCGGTGAAGGGGGCGGCGAGGACCCACGGAGAGATCACTCCACTGATGAAGACCAAACTTCAATTCAATTCTAAAAATTTATCAAAGTTAATACAAACAATCGGAGCAAGGCTCTTTATAGCCTCTGGTGATTGGATTTTATAGAGGAAAGAAATAACATAAAAAAAAATAACCAACATGAAAGGAATTAGCTATTGTGGAAACTAGTCGTTGGTGCATTGCTCTGCTGGTGCGCTGTTGCTGGCGCGTCGAGGAGCATGCCTCTCCTCTGCTCGCGCGTTCATCACGGCGTTGATTCTGCTCGTGACCAGAAGTGTGCTAGTTGTTGCGTCGTGAATCCTCTATTCGAGGTTCGTCATGAGTCCTTCAGCTGAAGCTTCATCGTGAGTCCTCCAGCTTTGTCGTGAGTCCTTCCTTCACTCGTAGGCTTCAAGGGAAATGGGCTTTTCTATTTCACTTGTGGGTTTTAAGGAAATTTGGGCTTTTCTCCTTCACTTGTGGACTTCAAGGGAAATTGGGTTCTTCTTTTTCAATTGTGGGCTTCTAAGGAAATTGAGACTTTCTTATGTTATTGGGCTTGTTTGCTTATGATTCTTCATGTATGCACGCCAACTGCTCGACGAAATGCTTCAATGAACATCAAACTTTTGATTCTTGCCTTTTACGAGGAAATCACCTACACAATCAACAAACTTTGTCAGAAATATAATAATAGGTGAATTTACCTTGGTGCGCAACTTGATCCTCGAGATCCAAAGTGTATCACATATCCTTTTGAGGTGACCTTAACAATTCGATAGAAGAGTCAAGTACAATGGTTTCAAAAAGGATGAAACTTAGAGAATGTTGTAAATTGTCAAGCTATCAATAAAATCATGGTAAAGTATCGTCACCTTATTCTTTAATTTGATGATATGCTTGATGAGTTACATGATACATGCTTATTCTCGAAAATTAATCTAAAGAATAGATATTACCAAATTCCCATGAAAAAGATAAATGAATGAAATATGGTATTTATGAGATGTTAGTAATGTCATTTGGTTTGTCTAATATACTGATTAATTTCAAGAGATTGATAAACATGTGTTAAGATCTTTTATTGAAAAATTTGTTGTCGTATAATTTGATGATATCTTGATTTATAGTAAAACTTTATATGCACATTTTGAACACTCGAATTTGGTTCTTAATGCCTTAAGAGAAAATCAACTATATGCTAACTTGAAGAATGTCACTTTTTGCATAGATTCAGTGGTGTCTCTTGGTTTTGTAGTTAGTTCAAGTAGAGTTTTGGTTGATGAAGAAAAAATGAAGGCAATAAAAGATTGGCCGAGACCAAAGAATGCCAATGAAGTAAGACATTTCTACGAATTAACAAGCTTTTATAGGAGATTTGTTAAAAATTTTAGCACCATCGCGGTTCCTTTGAATGATCTTGTTAAAAAGAATATTGAATATAAGTAAACTAAGATACATGATCAAGTTTTTAATCTTTAAAAGGTAAATTTACTAATGCACTATTACTTATTTTGCCTAATTTTCATAAAGCTTTTGAAATTGAATATGATGTGTCTAAAAAAAGTATTGATGGTGTTTTAATGCAAGATTTCAATCTTAGTGCTTATTTTAACGAGAAGCTTAATAAAGCGGTTTTAAATTACTCCACGTATGACAAAGAATTTTTATGTCTTGATTAGAGATTTACAAACGTGGCAACACTACTTGTGGCCGAAAAAATTCGTTATTCACTTTATTCATGAAAGTTTGAATAACTTGAAGTCATAAGAACACAAAAGGCATGCAAAATAGATATAGTTCATTGAAATCTTTCCATATGTGATCAAATACAAAAAAAGTAAGGAAAATGTAGTGGTCAAGACATTATATTGAAGGTATGTACTTCTAACTTCCTTATAATCAAAATTGCTTGGATTTGAAGTTATCAAGAAATTATATGAAATAGATTTGAATTTTAGTGAAATTTGAAAATTGTGTTAAAAGTCACAGTTGAAGAATATTATAGCCATGAATGATATTTATTTAAGAAAAATAAACTTTGTATTCCTAAGTGTTAACCATGAAAATTGTTTGTTAGAGAAATATATGGAGGTGAATTAGTGATACATTTTGGAGTAAACAAAAATTTAGAAGTTTTATGTGAGTATTTTTATCGGTCTAAGATTAGACATGATATGCAATTGATTTGTGATAAATATATTGAAAGTAGAAAAACAAAATAAAAAATCAAAACACACAAAAGTATAATCCTCTCCTAATGTCGAGTCAATTTTGTATTGATATTTCTATATATTTTGTTATAAGTTTATTGAAAACTCAAAGTAGAAATGATAATATTTTTGTCGTTGATGAGTTTAGTAGAATGACTCATTTTATTACTTGTTTAAAAACTAATGATGCTACATATATTGTAGATTTATTCTTTAAATAGATTGTGCGACTACATGTTTTACCTAGAACTATTATAAGTGATCAAGATATTAAATTTTGATTCACTTTTGAAGAATTTTATGAAATAAGCTAGGTATTAAAATTCTATTATCTTAAACGGATAAACAAACTAAGGTAGTTAAAAGAATACTTTATACTTTATTGAGAGCCATTATTTCTAATGACTTAAAATAATGGAAGAAGTGTTTACCAGATGTCGAGTTGTATATAATAGAGTTATTCATTCTACTACTTCTTATTCACCATTAGGGATTATTTATGGTATAAATCTTTTAACTTCGAAGGATATGTTACCTTTGCTTTCTAATGAGTATGTTAATTTTGATGGCAAAAAAAAAAAACCGAGTTTGTTAGAGATCTACATACAAAGATAAGGAGAACATTGAGAAAAAAATGAACATTATACAAGGTAAGCAATCAAGCACCGATTGAAGGTTATTTTTAAGACCGAAAATGAGGTTTGGATTTACTTAAGGAAAGAAAGATTTGTAAACAAAAGAAAAAAAAAGTTGCAACATCGAGGAGATGGCCCCTTTCAAGTGTTGGAACACATCAATGATAACGCTTATAAGATTAATTTACCAAGTGAATATGGTAATATAAATACTACTTTTAATGTTAGTGACTTATCTTTATATGATGCAGGGGATTCAAGGATGATTTTTTTTTAGAAGGGAGGGAATGATATGAATTCAAGTACAACCAAGTTCAAGTCCAAAGACAAAGATCCATATCAAGATATTGGAGGTTCAATGACAAGATCAAAAGCCAAGAAAATGCGCGAATTATTACATAGATTGATTTTAGAAATTTAAGAGAGAATATTCCCAACATTTGCTTAAATTAATAAATATGTTAAGTATTGATGAAGAGACAATGGAAAATACGATGGATGAAGATCCATGCCCCAAAGCATGAAGATTCACTCGGATTCATTCTCGAAGAACTCAAATTTTCTTATCTTAAATTGACAAGCAATTTGTTTCTAAATTCATGGAGGAAGGGCATGGCTACTTGATCCCTAAGCAACCCACGAATTTTCTTGAAAGAATGCATGAAGGGTGCGGCTACTTGGTCCCCCAACAACTTATAAAATTCATCTATAAAATGGTCCAAGTTTCCTTTGATTAAGTGGTCAAAGTTTCATTTTGTTTGGTTGCCTAAATTTCCATTTGTTTTAGACTTGTTTCCTTTTATTATTTAGTTAAGTTTAGGTTTCCTAATATTTAGATACTCATGCTTATTTTCTTATTACCTTATAATATTTTCATTATTTTAATTATTGTTGTAGCCATTCTTGTGACATTATAGACATCAACATACATGATTTTGAGTTTACTCTTTAGGAAAATTTTTTTGTTAAAAACTAGATCTTTTTCAAGTCAAAATTTGAAAAATCAACTTAACAACTTTGGTTCTAACCACAAG
The DNA here is from genome assembly GCA_022433055.1 of Begonia peltatifolia. Taxonomy (NCBI): domain Eukaryota; kingdom Viridiplantae; phylum Streptophyta; class Magnoliopsida; order Cucurbitales; family Begoniaceae; genus Begonia; species Begonia peltatifolia. The sequence goes on along the minus strand of CM039526.1, from coordinate 8,999,120 downwards.
TTTGGTTACGGGTCAAACTCCTTATTTGATAACTTTAATTTCCTTGATAAGATTCGATTGGGGTTAAGTTTCTCATACTTAATTCAAATACATTCTTAAGTTTTTATTTCATGTTGTTAAATAGTATCGAGTTTGATATATCCGTGGTTCTCATAAGTTATAAGATCATCATCAAAGAAAATAAGTGCAAAGAATCAAATCTTTAAAGAATAAAAAAAGAAAAATTGCTCTTGAAACATCTCCACATACATGCAATGGAGCAAGTATTATGGGTGATGACGATGAGCTAGCATTCCTCACAAAGAGATTTAACAAGTTCATGTAAAATAAGATGTCAGGCAAGAATCATTCAAGCGATTGAGTTAAAAAAGACAAGGAACTCACGTGATTCGAGTGTGGAAAATTTGGATACTTCAAGAAACAAAAATCTTCAATAAGCCAACACGAGATAATATATATGAAGACTCTTCATTTGAAGAAGAAGAAGTAAAAGTTACCAACATGTACTTCGTTGCAAAAGAAGATAGGATAAGAAAATCACGCAGTGATTATGTCAATAATCTTAATGAAAATGAATTGGATTAGACTTTGAGTGACCCGTATTATTGAAAGGAGAGAGAGTTCCTTTGCTAGGAATCAGATCTGAAGTTTTTTTGTAACGTTGTAAAGATTGTTTCACTATTTGTCCGAGAATTGCACGAAGAATTTAGCATGTTAAGAGCAAAATATGAACCACCTAGAAGAATCACTAAAGAAACATGATTTTGCGAGCTACTCTCGTTAAGTTTATCAATAAGGAATAAGATCTCATTAGATATATTTTATAAGGAATAAAGAGATGCCACGTGTAATTCATTTGTACGGACGGCTACACCTGAAGCACTTGAGTAATTAATAGCCTTTAAAATGGATTTACAGCCGATATGTATAAATACAAAATCGCTGTTTTAAGAGAAATCCTTTTCAGAGAGAGAGATGACGCTTCCGCTTTCATCAACGCCGCTGGTTGTGAATCGTGATTTGCTTGAATCTGAAATACTGTATGTTTCTCTCGCTCTTCCCAATCTGCGTTAGGGTTTCAGCTTCCATCTTTGTGTTCCGCAGTTTAATTCCTCTCGCATGACGCGAGCCTACCAATTTCAGGTGGAACTCTAATATCTTTATCTTCTTCTATTTCTTTTTTCTGTTTTTCATTTAATTGTAGTTCAATAGGTGAATCTCCCTATTTTTCGAGCTAAGTTTGGAATTTAGCTTTTTTCTGGTCTTGTATTCAAATGTTTTTCTCTTTCCTTCCATTTTTTTTTATAACGTTTCAATTTCAGAATTATTCTGACATTTCGTAATTCCGACGCATTTAATAGTTTTTATTTTAAATATGTTATTGTATTGAATGAAACTTGCTGATTTCTCATGTACTATATTTAACTAGAAAGTTAGTTAGGGTTTAATCTGAAAGCCAGTTAAGGTTACAATTTATCCTTTCTTAGTACGATTATCATAAAACTGAAAATAGTCCAGATTGAATTATGTTTCAGAGATATTCGACAACTTGTGTTCTTAAACTTCTGTATGTTACCTGGAAAAGTCTCTGAAGGTAGCTTAAATTTTTTGTCTTGTAGCAATTTACTGACATTGTTTGTTCTCAATTTAGGAATTGCATAAACTATTGTTTGTAAAAATATGTTCTTGTCTGGTTCGGAAGAAGATGGTGCTGGGCCCATAGATCCTCCGGATCCTTATGTTGTTGAATTTGATCCAACTTGCCGATACATTCGGGTAATTTGGTCATCAAAGTCCTTTTTGGTTTACATTTAAGCCATTTTTTAAATTACGTTACTATGAAATAAAAAAAAGCTTCTTTTTGTCTTAGTCTCTGCATATGACGAATACTGTTCGAGCTGGGTTTTGAGATGGTGAAATTATGTCATATTGATGTCAGCTTAATAAGAAACTCATCCCCCTAATTAACGATTTATGCACAGAGCATTTGTAATCAAGTTCATGTCTTGATTTTTTTTTCCTTAACAGAAAGTAATGTTCTGGTTGTTGGATGTTACAGTACAAAGATATGCTTGGAAAAGGTGCTTTCAAAACAGTGTATCCTGTATTTTCCTTTTGTGTGATTTAGTAGGAGTGTTTGTTCAACATTCTGTGAACCTTATCTCGTCACCCAGTTATGTTTTCTCAGAGAGAGTTATAGGGTTAAGGCAATCTCAGTATTTTATATAAATTTGAATCATATTTGATAAATTGAACTTGTATCGATTTGTTTTGGATACCTTCCTTAAATCACCTCATAGATACAAAGCATTTGATGAAGTAAATGGACTTGAAGTGGCGTGGAACCAAGTTCAAATCGATGATGTGCTACAGTCTCCAGATGACTTGGAAAGGCTATACTCAGAAGTGCACCTCTTAAAGTCATTGAAGCATAACAACATTGTGAGGTTCTACAATTCATGGATTGATGATAAGAACAAAACCGTTAATATCATTACTGAGTTGTTTACTTCTGGAAGCCTCAGACAGTACGTTTTTTTTTTTCCTATTCTTCTTCTCTTTCCTTTCTTATGTGTGTTTGTTAAGAGTTCTCCTTGGGTTAATGTAAATGAACTGGGTCAGGTATTGTAAAAAACACAAAAAGGTTGACATGAAGGCAGTGAAAGGATGGGCAAGACAGATTTTGTTGGGTTTGAACTACCTTCATAGTCATAACCCACCAATTATACACAGAGATCTGAAGTGTGATAACATATTTATCAACGGTAATCAAGGAGAAGTAAAGATTGGAGATCTTGGGTTTGCAACTATTATGCAGCAATCAACTGCTAAAAGTGTAATTGGTACATTTTCTACCTCTAGTCGCACAGATCAGTGATGCCATATCTATGATGTACAAGTATTTTGAAGTCTGTAATAACTTTTGAACTAATCATGATGTAGTAATTGATCTAGGAATTGGTAAAATTTATTGCAACTCAGACACTATGCTAGAATCTTATTTCTAAGATTGAACTGAACTAGTCAACTTATTTGATACGCTTTCTTATGTTGCTGGTTATCTTGATGCTTTAATAGGTACTCCCGAGTTCATGGCTCCTGAACTTTATGATGAAAATTACGATGAATTAGCTGATATATATTCTTTTGGGATGTGCATGCTTGAGATGGTGACTTTTGAATATCCTTACAGTGAGTGTAGGAACTCCGCTCAAATATACAAGAAGGTCACTTCGGTCAGTCTCTCTCCATGACATTTACTCTATTTGATAATTTAACTCAATCAACTGTTGAGTTCACCTAATATTGAATGACCACGTAGGGTATAAAGCCTGCTGCTCTCTGCAAAGTGAAAGATCCAGATATGAAGCAATTTATAGAAAAGTGTTTAGTTCCTGCGACTGAAAGATTTTCTGCAAAAGAACTTCTAATGGATCCTTTTCTCCAAGCGAATGGATCAGCAAAGTATCGTCCTCTGCCACTCCCCGATATTGTTTTTCCCAAATTTGGAACATTTGGAGATCGTTGTTTGATGTCAGAAGGACCTGCCAGTGCACGAAATGCACCAACTTCCATGGACGTAAATAACGAGGGTGAGCCTCCCATTATCACTTCTTTTGATACATCAGTTGATGGGGAGTCCCCTTCTCTGTATGTGGAGGTTAAAAGAACACAGAGGGGGAGTCTCTTCTTATTGAAAGGCGAGCAAAATGATGAGAATTCTCTTTCTCTGATACTTCAGATAGCAGATCAAAATGGTTAGTCTTTTCTCCACTTCTATAACTACCCTGTTAAAATTCTGCTTAGACTTATGTTGTTCCTTTATATACGAAGGTCGTGCTAGGAATATCCATTTTATATTCTACCTCCAAAGTGATACGGCTCTCTCCCTTTCAAGCGAAATGGTGGAACAACTGGAACTACCTGACCAAAATGTTATGCTCATAGCAGAATTGATTGACTTGTTGCTTGTAAACTTAGTTCCCAGCTGGAAACCTTGTGTTCGCATAGAGCATTTGATGGTTGCAAATGGAACGAGAATTCCTATTGGTCATAAAAAAGATGTGCCGTTGCTGAAACAAAATGAAGAAAATATGTTGAGATCTCGACAAAAGGCTTATGAGCCGTCGAATCCTTCACCATCACAAGTTCTCCCTAATTCTTCCTCATTAGACTCATTAAATCAGCCAATGCAGGAAAGGTCCGATAATCCCAGACCAGACGACATTAGATACAGTTGTTTACCAAGTTTAACCACAACAGACAATAGATTTTCTGGAATGTCTTATGTTTCTGCAACCTCTAATGAGTTTAACGATAGGAACTGGTCCATTAATTCATACATGTCAGTCGAGTCTGGATCGATGGACTCCAGTCGATATGGATCTCGAAGAGCTTCTGTGACCGATATGTGTGGATCGCTCGAAATCAGGAATGGGGTTTTGGAAATTGGAAGGAATGAGTTGCTTTGCCTTCAGAGGTCTCCAACTGATAGTTCATGCTTGTCTAATCAGGTGGAAGAAGAAATGAAAAGTGATCTCGAGATAATCGAGCTGCAATTCCAGGAGGCAATGAGAGATATATGCAAGAAAAGACACGAAGCTATCATGGACACGAGAAGAAGGTTATCACAGAAAAATATAGACACGATTTGCTAGTTCAGTTTTTTATTTTCAGTTCTTCCTAGTGTACATGTAGCTTTTTCTCGGAGAATATTATCTCTTTTATTTTTTGGGTTTTTATACACTTGAGGCTTCTTATTTGCCCCTGCTAAATTCCGGGAGTATTATAATATATTTGTTTTATTCATTGGAATTCTCTTTTTAATTTATTTTCTCGCGTTAGATCTATAGATTCATGAGGTAGAGGTGTCAAACGAATCGTGGGGCAACATTGGGCTATGGTTACGGCTCTGGCTGCATAGGAAGTTTGAACTAATGGGCTGGGCCTATTAGGCTTAACTAGGTGGCTCATCAACGGGCTAGTTTGTTCGTTTCTTGTTGAGTTCGGCTCGCTACTTTGTCAAGACCTAGCTAGATCATTTTACAACTACTTCCATGGGCTCATTTCTTTTTGGCTTCTCGTGGTAATTAAGGTTGAATGGGCATGTATAACAATAATGTATACTGAATTTTATTGAAAATAGAGTAATATTTAATTTAAACCTGAAATATAAAGTATTGAGCAAAAACTATCTTCAATTAAAATTTTGAATGATTTAAACCTCAAAATATTCAAAACCATGTCGACCCCCGATCTTCATATCCGAGGGCCGATTTCCCTTGATTTCGTCATTCCTCGATCTTTTTTTAGGGCAGAGATTGGAGGGCCGATTTCCTTTGAATATAAATAGACCGACCCCTCATTTCGATTTTCCATCCCTCGATCTCTGCCTTAGCCCTCGAAAAATCTATTCCGGTGACAATTAAATAAATTGACTCGTATTTATTTTTATAGATTCGATGGATGATAGTTCTAGTAGTTCTTTGAAGTTTGATAGTGCAATCACTCGTGACTCACAAATGGAATGTGAAGCGTGTTCGACACCTATTTATAGCAAGCTATTTGCCTTTAATCACGAAGAAATAGAGGTGCATTCTCTGTCAAAAACAAAAGATGAGAATGAGCTTCGTTCATTATAAGACTCGAAGGATAGTGAATGTGAAAGTAGACCGTCACGCAAAATTTGCGATGAGTTTCTATTTGAAGAAGAAATATAGTTTGTTGAAGAAAATTAAAGGTGAAATAGTAGATTATGCATAAAAAAATGGTTATAAGATTAAATTTAGTAAAAGCGTAACTCAACGACTGACGATAATGTGTGAAGACAGAAGAAATTTGTAGATCTAATCCGGGTAGCACTCTCGAACTTAGTCTAGAACTGGTGCCTGGGTCTGAATCGAATGTTGTATTTCAAAGAATGTACATGAGTATGGCTGCGTGCAAGAGTAGTTTGCTTCAATGTGGTACACCGATCGTATGTTTGGATGGTTGTCCTCTTAAAGGCTTGTGTCTTGGCAAATTATTGACAACTGTCAGCATAAATGGTAATGATGAAATCTACCCCAATGCTATTGCAGTTATAGAAGCAAAATGAAAGGACTCATGAAAGCAGTTGGTGAAAGTACTAAAGACCGACATAAACACTAAGATGGGATACGACTGGACATTTATTTCAGATCGACAAAAGGTATAATGCATTTGCAATTATTTATGATATGTATGCCCAATTTACTTGTTTGTGCAAATGTTAAGGGCTTTTGCCTGCTTTGAAGGATTTATTACCCTTAGCCAAACAACGATACTACCTAAGACATCTGTATGCAAATTTCAAAAAGAATTATCGTGAGAAAACATACAAAGATGCGATGTAAAATGCAGCTAAAGCAACCACGTCATTTCACTCTAAGAGGGCAATGATTGGGGGAAAGCATAAAAAGATGCGATGTGGAATGCAACTAAAGCAATCACATCATTCATTTTGAGAGGGCAATGCAACAATTAGACTCCGTTAATCCAACCATCCACTCATGTCTCGTGAAATTAATCCGAGGCATTGGGCGACACATGCATTTTCTTCGATCTTAAGTGCGACATGATATTGAACAATTTGAATGAGTCTTTCAATGCATTTTTAATTTCTTCAAGGGACAAGCTGATATTGACTATGTTCTACATGATCAAAAGTGTTTGATGTCTTGTATTGTAAAAAGATATGAAAAGATGGCTCAGTCAATAAATTTATTATGTCCTCAAATTAGGAAGAAGCTTGCGAGGCGAGAGGTTGCAGCATGAAATTGGAGTCCAATGTTTGGAGGCGCTGCTTTATTTGAGGTGAGCAATGGATATGAGCAATATGTAGTCGATTTGAATAGACATGACTGCAGTGTTTTCGGTGGGAGCTAACTGGGATTCTTTGTGTGCATGTGATTCCGTGCATGTATTTAATAAAGGTGGCGCCTAAAAATTATGTTTATCATTGCTATCAACGAGAAACTTTTCTCAAGATGTACATTCACACACTTAGTGGCACACACATGTGACTCGTAGTAAATATGCTTGAAATTTGTCGATCTACTAGAAAATGTTAACTCGGGAGACCGAAGAAAAATAGAGTGCGAGATGCCGATGATCTGAGTCGCTCAACAATGAGTAGAAAGAATTCAGCAATGACATGTGGAAGATGTCAGCGTGCTGGTTATAACAGTCGCACATGTAAAGAATTTCCTTCCACTTCAGGCGTTGCTTCGGCTTCAACGTCGAATAACATATTCATGGGTTTCCACACCTTTGGGACGCAAGTAAGTGCTGCTTAAGTTTATATACATGAAGATTGTACTTTCTTGTGGTATAATTCATGTTTTTATTCTTATGCAAGAGTCTTCTATGCATGGTCAATGCAGTAATTACAGACCGTAATCATAAGAGTGTCAAGATTATTTAGAATGTGAAATTGTATAGATTGTAAAGTTTGTTTAGAATGTCAAAATTGTAATGTGTATATCGTTTAGATTGTTTACTTTTTTGTCGTACATGCATGGATTGTAACGTTCTATAATTCATAGAAAATTAAAAATTTGGGCAGAGTTTCCTTTACTTTCTGTCTCCCCCATAACTATTTTTAATAGTTTGCATATCCAAAAAAATATATAATGACAAATAACATATCTAACATCTATATTTTACAAACTATTAGCATGCACAAAGTAGAGTACAACAATACACAAAAGTCTATGTGAAAAAAAATTACAACCGACGTGAATGTAAATTGCAACATTACAAATCTAAATAATCTTCATCTTCATTCTTCTGTTGGTCCACCGTCACCACCTATATTTATCTAGTCCCCGACTTGAGCATCCAAAGCTCTATATACTGCCACAACTTCTTAAATGAGGTCTACACATCTCTTTGGGCAATAGTCAGTTGGTCTACTCTATCAATGAGGATGTCCAGCTTCTGCTTCACTCTATTCCATCGATTGAAGTGTTGATGGGGCTTCATGGGTGGATCCTTCATAGGAATATCTTGTGAGGTGAATGAGGGTGGAGGAGCTGCCGAGGTAGAGGCCGATTGATCGGTCTTGAACACCACCTACCATCGGCTTCAATTAGGCCCATCCTCACTAAATGCAACCTATCAAAGACATTATTTGCTTTACATGTTATCATCTGCTCTTCAGGAGGCATTTGAATGTTAAAGTGGCCCAATATCTTGTGAATTAATGTATTATATGACATATTGTTGTTGCACAAATCTCTAATATGTGGTTCAAATCAAGTACCTTGGGTTAAACCTCTTTCCAATGTACAAGTTCTCCATAACATAGAGATCCATGCAGCTTACCAAATCTTTGTGGCCATCTCATGACAGAATAGTGTGAGTTATGACATTGTGAACAACAAGAGCTTCTACATTGGAGTCCTTCAATTTAAGTTGACAAATGTTCGAATCTTAGGATTTCAATGAATTTTTCTGAGGAGCTCAATTCTTTTGTTAACTCTGATAAAGACGCAATCCAGAGAAGCATGATAGTATTGCTCATAGTTCTCGCTGCTGTCATCCAAAAAACCAATCAAATGATTTACGTCCAAAGGGAATATTATGACTTTCGATCCTAATATAAAGGACTTCACTTAACCATACTCCCCTACCAGAGCCAAATTCGCATAAAATAGTCGTATAAGCCGATCACAACAGTTGCCTTGTAACTCACACAGGCCTCATCGTTCAATCCAATCAAATAATTGGTGAATTCTCAAATATTCAAAATTTGAATATTGAATTTACTTCGAGAAAATAATCGACTGGTTTGTCATGTCATCCTTATACTTAAGTTCACAAAGCTGACTTCTAAACTCATTAGATCGATACGCAGCACCTTGAGTCGGTAGCTGGTTAGATAGACTACTGTGTGGGCGAGGCCAGTTAGTTAGACCACTTTGTGACAGTGCACATTGTGAGGAGCCTCTTTAGACGGTTCACCTTGTGTCGATGGATCATTTCATTTGAAAAACAATTTCAAAACCATTTCTTTACTATTTTTTTGGGAGATTTGGAGAAGGGACGTGATTTTGGATTATTTTGGGTCGATTTGGAGAGTGGGTCGTTATCCCATCAATTTGTGAGGTTGATTTGATCAGTTTTGCGCATGGTAGTCGAAGGTTGTCGGAATGGAGTTCCCGAGGGGTAGAAGACGACAAATGCAAAGATCGGGGATGAAAAATCAAAATGGGGGGGATCTATTTGTATTCAAGGGAGATATACCATTCAATTTTTGTCCTAAAAAGAGATCAGGGGTGCCCTCCTTTCGGTGTGGAGGGTCCCCACCCTTCAATGGAGAGTGCAAAAATTCACTTTCTCAAGATATGCACTCTCCAACATGGGGTGGGGGGTTAGGGCTCCTCTGGAGATAGAAAGAACAATTTTGATTCTTTGAGGTTTAGAACATTTGAAATTTAGTTTGAAGTTGATTTTTGCTCAATACCACATACTTCAGAATTTTAAATTTAATATTATCCTATAAAATATTTAGAAAAATTACACTATAATGTTGTCTCAATGAACTTTCTCCTTAATATTTTGTCACAAATTATTTTTCATGAAATAATCATATAAATGAAATTACATTTTTGTGAAAAGTCAAATAATATTCATACACATACAAAATGTTGTAGTAATTTTATCTTTATATAATTCTATGTCAATGTCTAAACATGCATGTTCAAATATAAAAAAAGTGTAACAAAATAATTATAAGAAAATAACATAGATTTGGTGATGTAGTGCCGTAGCCAAAACATCGAAAACACAATATTTTTACTTGGATTCCATGAGTGTAAGGTTTGGATTTGCCTGTAAGCTCATATGATTCTTAAGTCACCTAAAGTCATTGTTTCATTATTAATGTGAGAATTTTATTTAATAAATTTGTAGCACCATTAAATTTTCTTCTAAATAATTTTCGGAGTTTCGTATTGGTAAACGGCGGAGTTTTAGTCGGAATCGAAAGCGGAGAATTTCTACCATTAAGTAAAAGATTATTTTGATACTAATGAACAAGAGAGATTTATGAAAATCCAACCGAAAACAGATTGAATGACCGTTTAATTAAAAAATTAAACGGTAAGGGCGATATAGTAATTGAGATTAATATTATTATTATTAGATAAAAAATAATAAAACATGAAAGCACCTCTATGTTTTCCCTCGCCGCACCAACGAAGAAAACCCCTCTTTCTCCCCTCCTATGCAATCTCCTTCCAGCAATGTCTAGTAGCCGACAAACCCTCTCTGTTTTCTCCTCCGTTTATTCAAATTTAATGTGAGTTTTTAGTAGATAGTTAGTTTTTTAGTTGTTTTGAGTGATACAAGTGAAGTTGGAAGGAATATTGGGTAGTTTTAGTGAAACCTAGGAGAAAGATATGAGATTTTGAGGTTTGTAGTTGATTTTATCTGTGTATTGGTGTTTAAGCTGGAAGTAAGAGTAGATGATGAGTTTTTATGGAGAAGATTGAGTGTTTAGATGACCAAATACTCAGGTTACGGAACTTTTTCCATTAGATGACATTCGGTCAAGCTGTAGGTGTTGGATTAGGAATTGGATTAGACCATTAGAAATTAGGCATCCTATGAAATCTGTAGCATTTCGAATCGTCCAAATCGGACGAGTATTGGGTAAGTTACGCATTTCCGAATTTGGTCAGAAGTTATGTGGAATTCGGTTTTAGATAGATTAGGTGTTAAAATTCTGATTTCCTTTATAGTTTTATGAATTGGAAGAAAAGTAGAGCTGATAAATGTGTGGTTTTGTAGGTTCTCCAGTTAGCGAGTTATCTACAAACGAATTGCTAAAGACGCTAGGTAAGTAGTGTAGTAGGTGCTTTTGCCTTTGGGCCTACATCACAATTCGGTAGGTTGCATTCATGTTTATTTTATATTTTGTTTTAGTTGATTATGGATTTATGGTTTTAAAGTACGAGATCGAAATTAAAATGAATTTTCATATTTTTACGAAATGAAACAGCAGGATGTGACGTGATAAACGAAATAAAAAGATATGTAAGAAGAAAATGAAGGAGGGTTGAGTGGTCTTGTCCCGTGAGGTGGACCGCTAGGTGTATCTCTTCTTCCCCCGCTTTACGTGGTGACCTTGTCCTGAGAGGTGTACCGCAAGATGTATCACTTTACTAGATTGAGGTTGGTTCTGTCCCGTGAAGTGGACCGCGAGGTGTGTCAACTTGATCTAGTACGTAAAGAAGAATCCAGTAGTAAGAAGATAAAAAAGATGTAAGAAAGAGACGAAAACAAAAGTAGAGACGAAACTGTAGAAATTGCATATGTTAGGATATGTTGTTTTCAGTGTTTATGTTTTTATGTGCATTACTTACTTAGCATTAGGCTAGTAGAGGAGTTCTGTGATGTAGGTGACAAGGCGATAGCTGGTGAGTACTCAAAACGAGCGCAGGACTAGGAGGCAGTTGGAGAAGTGTGCTTGTGGGACAGTCCGACCGACTGTCAGGACGTTTTGACCAAGGTGGGCGTGTGTAAGGATTTTGGGGTTAGTTCGAGTCGTTTTGAGTCATTTGGGTGTATAGATGAATTTCAAACTTTTAGTAGTCGTTTTGAAGTAAAAGGTCGATTTTGAGTTGGGTGGTAAGTGCACGTTTTTGTTATTTTAATGTTAAGTCAGAATTTGGTTGGTTTTAAAGGATTAAGGTTTTATGAAAATTCTGGGAAGGATGTGTAGACCGATAGGCTTAGTGGTCGACCAAGCTTGGCAAGAGTCGACCGTGAGGGTCGACTTGCTAAAGTAGAGCCAAACCAAGTGTCGACCTACATTTGTAGGTGTCGACCGGTAGTGTAAATATGGCAGGAGTGTCGACCACAAGTTACCATCGGGGCGGGCAGAGAAGATTAGGGTGTCGACCTGTGCATACAGTTGTCGACTGGTGAACGTGACGAGTGGGGAGGTATCGACTGCTAGGGTGGACTGATGAAAACAGAGACAAATGAAGTGTCGACCAGTGAGTATAGGTGTCGACCCCTTGGGTGCAGCATGGGTCAAGTGTCGACCGCAGCCTGCAGGGGTCGACTGAAAATTCCTTTTAATGTTTTAAAAACTTGAAATTTTATTTAAAGTGATTTTGATTAAATTCTTCTGCTGCGACGTTTTTAAACGTTTTCAAAAAGGTTGTTTTAAGTCGAGAAACAAAGTTTTAAAATTTTACACAAATTTTATCCGAGTGTATGTGTATGAGCAGAGTTAGCGACCAGGGTCCGAGGACGACTTGGGGGCGCTACAGATATGGTATCAGAGAAGAGAACGAACTGGTAACGTGTGAGTTTTCAGGCACTACAATTATGCTATCAGAGCAGTAAGTAGTAGTAGTGAGCGTACCGAAAACGTGTGGGTTTCCGGTGCGCTACAAGAATGGTATCAGAACTAGATAGTTAAACCTTTCAAATGATTACCTAACAGTTCTGATTGACGCATGACGTACTTTGACAATTGTAAGTGTGTATGTTTACCTGTAGTTATGAGATGTTTATGAGAGTGATTTGTCCAGGGAGTTAGCCAAAATGTTTAGATGACCAGGATGTCTGAGAATACCGAGAGAGACAATCGATTCAAGAAATTAGGATGACTCGATGACGATTAGACAGCTGACAGAATTGGTGATTCAAGGAAGCAGGACACAACATCATGTATTATGGAAACGCTAAAGGTGACAATCATCATAAGATTAGGTGATAGGTGCATGAATTTTCATATTGAAGCAGATAATTAGATTAGTTATCTATGAGTGGTTACATTTTATGAGGTATAAGTTAGGAACAATTAGAGTTGAATTTTTAGTTGACGAATTCTCTCAAAGTTTGGCTAATTCAAACCAAAGAGATATTGATGAGCTTAAGTATAGGTTTGTTTAGATCAAATATCTAAAGAAGGTAGGGAAGTTGAGTTTTATTTGGAAAATGATTATATCTTGAGGACTAATAGAACGAACTGCTAGTTTTGGATATGAGATATCCATCCCAGCCTTTATGGACACATTGCCCAGCCTGACACGTTTGAAGGAATCCATGTTTCTAGTAGCAGTTGCCCATAGGATTTATACTATTAGAAGACTTACTTAAAATATCGATTGGATATTTAGAAATTCGATTGGTGGTAGAAGTGTCGGTCGCAAGGTTTGACCGATGGAAACAGAGAGGATGAAGGTGTCGACCTGTGAAGATAGGTGTCGACCGCTCTCTGTGATGAGCGTAGAAGTGTCGACCACAGAGTTCGACCTGTGCGGGCAGAGAAGATTGGAGTGTCGACGTATGTTCACAGGTGTCGACCTGTTAGTGTGATGAGCAGAGAGGTGTTGACCGCTAGGGTCGACCGATGAAAATAGAGGCAAATGAAGTGTCGACTAGTGATTATAGGGGTCGATCGAAAATATCTTTTTGTGTTTTAAAAAAACTTAAAATTTTATCTAAATTGATTTTAAATTGAAGTCTTCTGCTGCGACTTTAATAACCTGGAAAATTTCAGATTTTTAAATTTAATTTCTGAAATTTTTAATTTAATCTCAGTTGGAGTTTCGAGAAATATTTTAACAGGAAAGTTAAGTCACAAAACTCGAAATCTAGTTTTAGTGATAGTTTTCGAAATTTAAAGTCTGGAATATGAGAATTTAACGAAACACGGGCGGTTAAAACACATGAAGACATTTTGGTAAATTTAATTATTTAAATTAAAAAAAAATATGTTGAGTAGAATGGCTTCACGAAGAAGCCATTCCACTTCGGTGATCTGCGAGCCGAACACCCGAGAAGAGAGACGCGAGAGAGAGAGGCCGGGAGGGAAACTGCCGACGCCGATGCGCAGAGTACTCCGGCGAGCTGAAGGGAGAAGTTGGTTCGGCCTTCTCGCGCTGAATGACCAAAGGTGAGTTTCCTCCTGTTACGATTTTGTCGACCGAGCGTGAGGTCTCGATTTCTTCCGTTTTTCCTAGGATTTAGCTCGGTATAGGGGGTGAGTTGTGATTGAATTGTAGTAGAGGTTGTATGGGAGATGCTGTGAATCGAGAGGAACCAAAGGGGAGCCCTGTCGGTTTCTTGTTTTGGCTGAGCTTAGTGCTCGGCTTCTTTTAATTTTCTGTGAGCTTGGCCGATGTGTATGAGTGAAATGTGGCTGACTGTACATAGAAATTGTGGAATTTGAATCGAAATCAAAATCAGATTTTTGTTTTGTGTAAGAGCAGATTCTGTTTTTGGCCATTTTGGCCTGGCTTCGATTGATCGTTTCAATTCTGTTTTTGTGGATTAGAATATGTTGTTAGAGGGACGTTTGGCCACTGTAATCGTTCGATTCTGATATCCGACATAAAAGTTATGCGCGTCGGAAGTTTATGCCAGATTTTGAACTGAGTCAAATTATTGAGCGTTTTTCGTAGAATTGTGACGCGTGGTATTATCATTGCTGTTTTTAATGCATCAAGCTAGTTTTGAGTGAGTTTTGGTTGAAGGAAACGAAAATGTTGAATTTAGGTGAAAGGGCAGATTTGGTTTTGGTGTTTTTGCACCTAGCTGCGGCTTACCGTTTTAAAATCCGTCTCAGTATGTCAAACTAGGTTCCTAAGGGAACGTTTAGCCCTTTGAATCGCTCGATTCTAATAACAGACGCAAGAGTTATGCGCGTCTGAAGTTTAGATTGGTTTTCTATTGAACCGAATTATTGACTCGTTTTAGTTGGGATTTCAGAGGTTTAGTTAAGGAATGTGATTTTTAGCATATTTAGTGAATTTTGATGCCAAGATTGATGAGTGATTGTTTATGTTTTATGTTGAGGCTTTTTGGCAAAGTTGTGCGTCGAGTGAGCTTAGGACACCAGGTAAGTAGTGCATGCATGTGTTTTGCCCAAATGAGCCTACACCGTAGAACTTTAGGATTTATGTTATTGATTGTGGTGTGCGTGCGTATTGTTTGATATGCATCATGTTTTTTTTAAAAGGGAACGAAAATGATTTTGAACATATTTTGAGTAAGTGGTGAGATGCGTGGCGGTGGTACTGCGGATTCTGCTAGTGTGTGGGCCGGTGCGTAACCAACAGCGGATTTCGCTCGAGTAGTAGGCCGGCTGAGCCGTCACGTGTCGTGTATGTGTCGACGGTGAGGATGATGAACAGTGGTACCGCGGATCCTGCTAGTGTGTAGACCGGTGTAACATCAATTGCAGATTGCACTCGAGGAGTGGGCTGGCTGGGCTGTTGCGAAATGTGTGTGTGGCAATTGTGGCTCCGTTGCTGGGGAGGTTGGAACGGGGGCGACGTGTTAGAGTGTAGTGTGACGCGAGTTACACCCTCACCCTGATGTGGTTGCTGTGTGGTGATGCGTGTGTATAGCTTGTGGGCCTGTCCCATCCATTTCCCATTCGGATGTCCACAACTTAGCCGAACGGACACCGTTCCAAAAATTCACATATGTAGCCAATAAACCATCCAATCTTCCTCACCAATTCTCGTAATCTACTCCTATTTCTATCATAAACACCAACACGCGGATGGACTTCAACTCTACGCTCAATTTCTCGCATTACCCTTCTAGGTTTTCAATAATTCGCCCTATATCCTTGCCAAACCCGGTTTTGCCACTAATAATGCTAACACACCCACTAACTACGCAAAACTAACGAAAACTTACGGTAGATTCGAAGATTCGTGGAAGAAAACTTGATCGCTAAGCAGAGAAAAAGGGACGCCGGCTCGCGAGAGAGAAAAAAATGAAAGGAGAAGGTTTACTGGGAAGAAGAAATCAGCTTTCCCTTTTCTCTTTTTTATTTTTTTATTTTATTTCATAATTACCAATTTACCCTCTACCTTAAACCGTCTCACAATTCTGTGATTTCATCCGATTCCGGTTAGATTGTTTAACTTCTATTTCTGCCATTGGCTTTAAAATCACCTTTCACTTAGGGGCCGAAATTTTTCGTTATTAATTTGGACCAAAACTCCACCGATTACAAATTACAAAAGCCGAAACTAGTTTAAATGGAAATTCTGGGTATTACATCCCTCCCTCCTTATAAAAATTTAGTCCCCAAAATTTGCTACATAAACAGCTCAGGATAACGTTCTATCATGTTCTGTTGTCTTTCCCACGTCGTCTCCTCCACATCGTGGTTACGCCACATCACTTTTACTAGCGGAATATTTTTGTTGCATAGTGTCTTTACCGCATAATCTAAAATCTCCACTTACCTCTCCTCGTATGCTAAGGTTGGCTGTACTTCAATCTCCTGTTGGACTACAACGTGTGATGGATCTCTGAGACACTTCCTTAGCATCGACACGTGGAAGATATTGTGAACCCCTTCCATGGAAGCTGGCAGTTCTAGTTGGTACACAGCTCTTCCAATTCTTTCGTGATCGGGAACGGTCCAATGTATCTTGGGCTCAACTTACCCTTCATCCCGAATCTCATTACACCTTTAAATGGTAAAATTTTTAGAAAAACTTCATCTCCTAGTTCAAATTCCAATTCCCTTCTTCTTCCATCAGCGTAGCTCTTTTGTCGACTTTGAGCTGTCAATATCTGCTGCCGAATAACCTTGATCTTCTCAGTAGTTTATTGCATAATTTCGGGACTAATCAAGCCTGCTTTGCCGACTTCATCCCAATAAAAGGGCGATCTGCATTTCCTTCCGTACAACGCTTCGTAAGGGGCCATACCTATCGTCGCCTGATTACTGTTGTTGTAAGAGAATTCCACCAAGGGTAAATACTTGCTCCACGAACCCTGTAACTCTAACACAAAGGCTCGAAGCATATCCTCTAAAACCTGAATAGTCCACTCAGACTGACCATCGGTTTGAGGATGAAAGGCTGTACTGAAAGTCAGCCGTGTCCCCATTGCCTTGTGCAGACTCTTCCAAAATTTCAAGGTGAACTTCGGGTCCCTATCTGACACAATTGAAATCGGAACTCCACGCAACCTTACTATCTCCTGAATATATAGGTTTGCAAATTGGTCCATGTTGAACGTCATCTTTACCGGTAGGAAATGGGTGGATTTGGTCAGCCAATCCACAATCACCCACACTGCATCGAATTCTTTTGCCGTCTGGGGCAATCCAACCACAAAATCCATGGTTATCTGGTCCCACTTCCATTCTGGAATCGGCAATGGTTACAACTTTCCAGCCGGTCTCTGATGTTCAGCCTTAATTTGCTGGCAGATCAAGCATGTCTCCACGTACTTTGCTACAGACTTTTTCATGCTAGGCCACCAATAATATTGCTTAAGGTCTCTGTACATCTTGGTGCTTCCGGGATGTACAGAGAACCTTGAGGAGTGCGCTTCAGACAAAACGTCTTCTCGAAGTTGACCGTTGTTCGGAACGTACCACCTATTCTGAAACTTCAAGATTCCATCACTTGAACAGCTAAATTCGGTTATGTCGTTAGATGTCATACTCGTTCTGAATTCGTTGCATCTTGGGTCATCCTGTTGAGCTCCTTTAATTTCCTCCAGAATCGACGGCTTCAGAGATAAAGCTAACAATTGCGCTGCCACTTTTGAGCCTAGCTCCAAATTAAATCTCTGAAATTCTGCACTTAACTCCTTAGACATCTCGACGTTCATTGCTGATACTGAGGTCGACATTCGGCTCAATACATCGGCCACTACATTGGCTTTGTCGGAGTGATATTTGATCTCCAGGTCGTAGTCTTTCACAAACTCCAACCACAGCCTCTGCCTCATGTTCAGCTCCTTCTGAGTAAAGATATAATTCAGACTTTTGTGATCCGAGTATACCTCATACTGCTGTCCATAAAGATAGTGCCTCAAGATCTTTAGTGCGAAAACAACTGCCGCTAACTCCAAAATCATGAGTTGGATAATTTTGCTCATAGGGCTTTAATTGCCTCGAAGTATAAGCGATCACCCGTCCGTTTTACATCAAGACACAAACCAATCCAATTTTGGAAGCATCACAGTAAATATTAAACTTCTTGTCCATCATCGGAAGTATCAATACTGGAGCTGTAGCCAATTTTTGCTTCAGCATCTAGAAACTGTGCTCACAGTCCTCCGTCCATATATACTTAACTTCCTTTTACATCAGACGAGTTAGGGGTGCTGCAATCTTTTAAAATCGCTCAATAAACTTCCTATAGTAACCCGCTAACCCCAAAAAGCTTCGAATTTCTCTGACGCTCCTTGGCTGTGGCCATTCATTGATCGACTATTTTTTAGCCGGATCCACCGATATTCCTCTGCCGGAAATTACATGTTCACGGAAATGGACCTTATCCAACTAAAACTCGCACTTGGAGAACTTCGCATACAACCGATGCCGTTTCAAGGTTTTCAGAACCATCTTCAAATGCTCCTTATGTTCCTATTCGTTACGGGAGTAAACCAAGATATCGTCGATAAATACAATGACGAACTTATCCAGATACTCTTGGAATACCCAATTCATTAGGTCCATGAAAACAGCTGGGACATTTGTCAGTCCAAATGACATTACTAAGAACTCATAATGCCCGTATCTAGTTCGGAAAGCTATTTTCGAGATATCCTGTGATCTGACCTTTAGCTGGTAATACCCCGATCTTAAATCTATCTTCGAGAAAATGCGAGCTTCTTTTAGTTGATCAAATAAATCGTCTATTCTCTACAATGGATATTTATTCCTTATGGTTAGCTTGTTCAGCTCCCGGTAGTCAATACACATATGGAGCGATCTGTCTTTCTTCTTCACAAATAGGACTGGCACGCCCCATGGTGAAAAACTCGGGCGTATGAATCCTTTTTCCAATAGCTCTTCTAGCTGCCTTTTCAATTCCTTGAATTCCGGAAGAGCCAACCTATATGAGTTCTGCGATATTAGCTCGGCACTGGGACATGTGTCGATCACAAATTCAACTTCCCGGTCTGGGGGTGATCCGGGCAAGTTATCCAAGAACACATCAGGGAATTCACGAATTACCTCAATATCCTGTGGCTCCGTCTCTACATGAAAGTAAGTGTCTAAAATTGTTGCAAGAAAACAAGAATGCTCACCCATTGTTAACCTCCGAACCTCGATGGGTGCCATTACGGATAGTCTCCCCCTATTCTTCATAGCCTACAGCGAATGCTTTGCACCATTTGGGGGTTGAAAATTAACAGTCCCAGCCCTGCAATCAATCGTGGCGTAGTGCCAAAATAGCCAATCCATGCCCAATATCACGTCATAGCCCGTTATCCCACTACTATCAAATCGGCAGGCATACTCTTGGTCCCCACTGATATGACGCTGTCGCATACTACTTGATCGGAGTGCATGCGCTTACCGGATGGCAACCCCACTTCATATGTGCACCCGGTGGGTTTAGCTCACAAGTTCACCTTTACCGCAAAAGCTGTAGCAACAAAGGAGTGCAACGCTCCTGAAGATAACAGCTGGCCGATCCTCGCTGTCGGGCTTTGTCATTGCAAAGATCCTGGGCGTAATCTTGGCCGGACCCTTTTTTGCCGCGGGCAATCTCTGGATATGTGGCCGGTCTCATTACAGGTAAAACACCGATTGACCCTTGGCTTTGTGCAGTTCTGGGAAATGTGACTAGATTCATTGCAATTGTAACATCTGTCTGCAAACTGTCCATACTCTCTCGGATGGCTCTTCAAGCACTTGGGACACTGCGGTTACCTATTATGTATTTGAGGCTTCTTTCCTCCCCTAGAATCATGTACCATGCCACCTGGCCTCTTGGTTCCCGAAGAAGATCCTCCCCTGCTTGACTGAAGTGTGATTTTCTTAAAGAATCTCCTGGTGGTCTTTGCTTGCTTCGTACACTTGACTTCAGCTCCTTCTACTACTAGTGCTTTGGCCACGACTTGTGCATACGGTACTCCCTCAGTTCCAGAAATTGTTATACCCCTATATATTTCTGGCTTCAACCCTTGCACAAACTGCAGCACCTTTTCTTCTTCGTTGCTCACCAATTGGCTTACAAATTTGGACAATGATTCGAACTGTCTGATATATTCGGCTACTGGCCCAGTCTGCTTTAACTATAAAAACTCCAATCTCTTTGCAGCTTGGACCGTCCGATTGTAGTACTTGTCATAAAACATCTCTTTAAAGTTTTTCCAAGTTAAGTCCCTGGCAACTGTGGTGGCCTCTACTGTCTCTTCCCAACTTTGAGCGTCATTTGAAAGGTGAAACGTCGCACACGTAACCATATTTCCTTCCTCCACATCGGCATACTTGAACATGTTCTCGATGGTGCGGATCCACCTTTCTGCAGCCATTGGATCGATCATTTGGCCCTCAAACGTCGGAGGCTTCAATTTGTTGAATCTCTCTCCGCTAGAGCCCGCTCCATGGCTCCCCTGTCCTTGATTCAATAGCATCCCCAATTGTTGGCACTGCCTATCAACCAACTCAGTCAGCTGTCTGATCGTAGCTAAGTGTCATCACCTTCCAACTCTACTGCCTCTCTCGAAACTCTAGCTTGTCCCGGCCGTCTATCCATTTTAGCTAATTCATGTACGAGGTTAGCATAGTCTAGCCTTAGTCATAATCTAACTAAAATAAACAACTACTTACAGTTGGTGGAGCACGTTGCATGGCGGCCGGCAAATGTTGGGTAATCCTTTGAACGACATGACCATAATGGCTTTGATACCAACTCCTGTAACGCCCCGAAAACCTACTTATTTCCGGTTCGCTACTATTTTGATACCAACACCTTACACTCGTATCATAAAATTTTCGTAAAATTTGAAACTTTTATTCCTTGATCTAAAACAACAGTTTTGGAAAATATTTTTGACAGCTCTGCAGTGGAAATTCGATTAAATTCCCTTTGGATAACATTTTATTTTGATAAACATGAAACATGGACTCCCGATCGACACCTATAAGCAGCGGTCGACACTTGAGTCATTTCGAATTTCTCATCGGTCGATGCCGGGAAAATCGGTCGACACTTTGCTTCTCTCAGGTCTTTTTAGGTCGACACTGAAAACATTGGTCGACACTTCTATACTCACCATAGAGAGGGGTTGACACCCGTTTCCATAGGTCGACACCTTAATACTCTCTACCAGCGCAGGTCGTCCCTCGCGGTCGACACTGCTACCATTTTTACATGAACTGGTCGACACCTGTAACCAGGGTCGACACCTGCTTCGACTTTGCCTGTCACAGGTTGAGCATCACGGTCGACACTCACCTTACATTTACACTGACCGGTCGACACCTATCGACTTCGGTCGACATCTCACACCAGTATCAATAAAACTCAATACTAGTTCATTTATCCACAATATTCTTACTACACCACCTAAAATTCTCAAAATCTATATAACGTTGTTTGGCTCAAAACACTTACAAAAATCACACCCTTTACCCGTCATGGTTGTGTCACCCCAACATTTTCCTACACCGGCACACGACGTCTCCTGCCAACTTCGATTTAGTCCTGCCCATCACCTAGCAACTCACCCGAAAGCTTGTCGTCACCTACACCAAGGAACACAAAATGTAAGCTAATGCTTAGGAAGTATGGAATATGAACTCGAAAACCAATGTATAACTAGACCCCTAACACATGCCGTTTCCACACTCAATCCCGTTTTCTTTTCGTTTCATTATTTTCGTCTTCCACTTTCATGTGTAAGTCTGGTAGGCACCCATCCTTTCCACACTCGGGACGGTCATTCCATAACCCACGGAGCAAGATTAGGGGCACACATCATGTTCGCACACGGGACGGCCCTACATAACCTCCTCCTAACAGAGATCATAGAACCCTCTAGTGCTTTCTCACTAGCACGTTAACGACGAGGCGTTCGCAAACCGTGTCACATTACGTACTTTCATCCATGGGAACCCCCTAGTGCTTTCTCACCAACACGTTAACGACGAGGCGTTCACCCATGCGTTACAAATCGTTTCTTATCTGATTACGTTTCATATGCATAATTTCAAAACATGGTCAAAATTCGTATTTCGTAATTCAAAACCATGATGCATGACAATCACGAATGCACAACTAAAACAGCAAAACAAACAAGCAAGCAAACAAGCAAGCAAACAAGCAATCCTACCATTCCAAGGTGTAGGCCTTGTAATAACCTGAAAAATTTCAAATTTTAAATCTAATTTGCTAAATTTTTAATTTAATCTCAGTTGGGGTTTCGAAAAATATTTTAACAGGTAATTTAAGTTATAAAACTCGGAGTTTGAAATTTTAAAGTCGGGAGGACGAGAATTTAACGAAGTTACGGATGATAAAAACACGTGAGGGCAATTTGGTAATTTTTTTATTTATTAAAAAAAATAATAAAATAAAGGTAACAACCGAATGGCTTCGGGAGAAGCAATTTCGCTGTTACACCTTCACGCCCGAGAGAGAGGGAGACGAGAGAGAGAGAGGGTGACGAGAGAGAGAGAGAGAGAGAGAGAGAGAGAGAGAGAGAGAGAGAGAGAGAGAGAGAGAGAGTTTCAACCATCGATCGCTGAGGATGAGACACTGGTGCGCGAAGTGTTCCGACGAGCTGAAGTGGAGGCGCGGGTGCGGTTCTTCCCGAGCTAAAAACCTCAGGTTAGTTCTCCCCTGTTTCGGTTTTTGTCGACCGAGCGTGGAAGCTCAGTTGTTCTTGAATTCCCGATGGTTAGAGCTCGGTTTTTTTGGGGAGTTTTAGAACCTAGTGTGTTTTGGAGCCAGGGTGTGTGTGGCTCGGCCCTTCCTGCGATAAAACCTAAATGAGAAACAAGGAGTTTTCCCTTTCGGTCTTGTCCTGCTTTGATGGCCGAGGGTGGAGTTGTTTTTGCTTCTAAATTTCGGAGATTTTGTGTTAGAATTTAGGAGAATTAGAGGTGAAATTCATGGTTAAATGAGCCGGTTGAGAAATGCATAGTTTTGGAAAGGAAACCGTGAGGATTTTGTGCTGCCATTGCTGTTTTCTAATTAAGAAGCACCAAATTTGTTAATCTATGCATAGGTGAGCTAAAATGTGGATGTTCAGTGAAAAAATTGGCGAAATTGGATCGAAGTTGAGATTTCAGATTTTTTTCGTATAAAAATAGTTATGTTTTTGGGGATTTTTGACGGGGCTACATTTAACTATTTTAAATTCTGTTTTAGTGGGTTAAAATAGGTGGTTAGAGGAACGTATGGCTGCTGAAACCGTTCGATTCCGATATCAGAGGCAAAAGTTATGCGCGTCGGACGTTTATGTCAGATTTTGGTCCGAGTCAAATTAGTGAGCATTTTTCATAGAATTGTGACTTGTGATAGTATCATGGCTGTTTTTGATGCGTAAAACTAGTTTCGAGGGAGTTTTGGTCGAAGGAAACAAAAATGTGAAATTGGATAAAAAGAGCAAATTTGGTTTCAGGATTTTTCCACCTAGCTGCACCTTACTGTTTTAAATTTCATCTTACTATGTTAAACTAGGTTCTTAAGGAAACGGTTAGCCTCTTCAATCACTCGATTCCGTTAACGGACGCAAAAGTTATGCGCGTTCGAACTTTACGCTGGTTTTCGACTGAACCAAATTGGTAACTCGTTTCAATTGGGATTTCATGGGTTTAGTTAAGAAATGTCACTTTTTAACTTATTTGGTGACTTTTGAAGTAAAGATTGATGAGTGAATTGTTTGTGTTTTAGGTTGAGGCATTTGTTGGCGAAGCTGTGCGTCGAGTGAGCTTAGTATGCTAGGTAAGTAGTATATGCATGTGTTTTGCCCAAGTGGGCCTACACCGTATAACTTTGGGATTTATGTGATTGATTGTGGTGTGCGTGTGTATTGTTTGACATGCATCATTTTTTTTTTAAAAGGGAACGAAAATGGTTTTGAGTATATTTTTGAGTAAGTGGTGAGATGCGTGGTGGTGGTACCGCGGATCCTGCTAGTGTGTTGGCCGGTACGTAACTAACTGCGGATTTTGCTCGAGAAGTGGGCCGGCTGGGCCGTCACGCGGCTTGTATGTGTTGACGGTGAGGATGATGGGCAATGGTACCGCGGATCTACTAGTGTGTGGGCCAGTGCAACACCAGTCGCGGATTCCGCTCGAGGAGTGGGCCGACTGGGCTGTTGCGAAACGTGTGTGTGGCAATTGTGGCCCCGTTGCTGGGGAGGTCGGAACGGGGGTGACATGTCAGGATGTAGTATGGCGCAAGGTACACCCTCATCCTGTTGTAGTTGCTGTGTGGTTATGCGTGTGTGTAGCATGTGGGCCTCGTTGCTGGGGAGTCCCGGACGGTGACGACGTGTCAGGGTGTAGGGTGGCACTAGGTTCCTCCTTACCTTGGTGCGGCTGCACTACGTGTCACAAATGTGACAACATGAGTGTGAGTGTAGAGACTACATGTGATAGGATTGCATTGTCGGCTTTTATTTTTATATCGCACTACTTACTGAGCGTTAGACTTATGATGTGTGTTCTATGGTGTAGGTGCTGACGATATTGCTGGTGAGCCTTGAAAGCCTAGTCTTGAGGCATATGACGGTTGGTGGCATGCGACTGCGGCACCGGACGGCGGATTTTGTTAGGGCGACCCGACCTGTGGGGATGGTAAGTGGTGGCTTGATTCTTTTGCGGGTATTTTCTTTTGCTGTGTCGATGTACAATTGACTAGACGAGTTGTATAGGCGTCAGTTGTATAGGGATTTATGGAGTGCCATGTAGAAACTTGGTAATGCTCTGTACTGTGAATTTTCTTTATTTGTAGTTGATGGATTTGTTGTCTTTAAACTTCGATTTGGTTATGGAGATTTCTCTAGATGGTTGATGGATAGATATTTCTAGTTTTCTGGTGAACTGTGTGCAGGGTTTTATTATTTTGGGATAGCCAGTTTTTAGGCGTTACTCTGTCGAAATTCTGGGAGAAAGGTTGGGAGTCGAGAGGAAATGGAATAGGTCGGGGTGTGTACAGTGAGGTACTAGAGAAGTGTGGATGGACGCGGGAGTGCGGCGTGGTCGCAGGTGCGCGGAGCACGCGGCCCTGCGGGTGCGCACGAGTCATGCGGCGTCGGGTGAGGGCGTGCGTGCAGACATGCTGTACGCAGGCAAGGTGCGTGGGGCACGCGGCGCTGTGAGCGTGCGCGTTACACGGTGCTGTTGAGTTGGCCCGCGTGGCACGAGAGTGCGCGTGGGGCGCCGAAGTGGAGACGTGGCGCACGGCACCGAATGTGTGTGGTTCAAGGTGTGTGTTGGACTCTTTCCTAGAGTTTCAAGTTTTGTTGTCTTATTTGTAAAACTACTTTAAATTAATTTTTCCCATGTGTATTTTATATTGAGGATTTCATGTTTCCTCTTCGGGGCGCGAGTTGTTTTCGAATCGAGTCGAAAATTTTTATACTCACAAATGTTCTTTTGAATATGATTTGAAAATGAAAGTAGTATTAAATTAAGTGAGTTTGTGTCAAGTTTCTGTATGTCATAGCGTATAGACGTACTGTAGCGCACCAGGAACGTGTGGGTTCTCGGGGCGTTACAGTTATGGTATCAGAGCCACGAGGTCGACGTCGTTAAGAGGATTACCTAACACCACCAGCAGCTGCACGGGAGCACTCCACCAACTGTAAGTGTTTAGATTTAAATTTATTGTAGGACTAATGTGAGTTTTGTATATGTTAAAGGTAGAAAATATCAGAAGAGGCGAGGGGTAGAGGTCGAGGTCGACCACGATGAGAGACGCCTAGAGCTGTGGGCGATATGGATAATACCGTCCGGCAGCTTACCGAGTTAGTCCACCGTCAATCTCAGCAGCTAGAGAGATTTATAGGCCAAAACGACCAGGGTCAGTCTAGTGCCCAGGGTTCGTCTGATAGAGGGTGTGATAGGCTGCATAGACTCAGACCCCCGACTTTTGACCGATCATATCCGGATCCTCTCAGTGCTGAAGAGTGGATACAGAGCATGTAGAGGATGATGAGTTTTGCAAAGGTGGAGGAGCAGGACAAGGTTTCTGGCCAAGGATGCGAGCCATTGGTGGGATACTGTAGTGGCCACGAGAGATGTGGAGACCATGACATGGGAGGAGTTCAGGTCGGTGTTTTTCGTAAATATTTCAGTCATTCTGCCAGGACACGGAAGATGGTGGAGTTTGCGCAGTTTAGGCAGACCGGCACTATGGCCGAATATGTACGACAGTTTGAGGCCTTGTCGCAGTTTGCGGGGCATTTGGTGAGCCTCGATGAGAATAAGGTACATCAGTTTGTGCAGGGCCTGAAGCTGGATATCTATATGGGCATGCAGATTGCGGGGACTCGAGTACCACCTGGGAAAGGCAAACGTGGTGTTAGACGCCTTGAGTCGGATAACAGCTTTGATTTATGCCATGACTTCCATAGGGTCTATTGAGTTGATGATAGAGATGCAGAGTTTTGGCTTGAAGGTAGTTTCTGATCTGGTAGCCACTCTTTCGGCATTGTCGTTGAGGCTGACTATTCTGGACAAGATTAGGCAGGCTCAGGAGGCTGACTCAGAGTGTAGAGAGCTGAAGGCAAGTATGGAGGCCAGGCCTAATTCTGAGTTCAGCTATTCAGAGGACGGGATTCTGAAATTTCGAGATAGGTAAGGATGAGGAGCTGAGGAAGCATATATTATCAGAGGCTCATTCATCTTCTTTCTCTATGCATTCCGGAAACACTAAGATGTACAGGAATTTGAGGCAGCACTATTGGTGGCCTAACATGAAGTGAGCGGTGGCTGAGTATATTGAAACCTGCGTAGTCTGCCGGCAAGTGAAGGCGGAACATCAGCGACCGTCTGAGATGCTCCAACCATTGCCAATACTGGAGTGAAAGTGGGAGAGGATCATTATGGATTTTGTGGTCGAGCTGTCGAGGACTACCAAGGGACATGATGCTATCTGGGTGATCGTCGACAGGTTGACGAAGTCGTCTCACTTCTTGCTCGTGAGAATGAGTTATACCATGGATCAGTTTGCCCAGTTATATATTCAGGAGATAGCCAGACTTCATGGGATTCCAGTGTCGATTGTTTCAGACCGAGACCCCAGGTTCACGTCTAAATTTTGGGGGAGTTTGGATAAGGCTATGGGAACCAGATTAAATTTCAGTACGGCCTTTCATCCTCAGACCGATGGCTAGTCAGCGCGGACTATACAGATTCTGGAGGATACGCTCAGGGCCTGTGTGTTGGAGTTTCAGGCGGCTTGGAGTAAGTTTTTACCGTTAGTGAAGTTCTCATATAATATCAGCTACCAATCCACTATTGGTATGGCGCCGTACGAGGCCCTTTACGGAAGGAAGTGCAGGTTGCCATTGTATTGGGATGAGGTTGGGGAGGCCCGATTGATAGGTCCTAAGATTTTACAGCAGATTGTCGATAAAATTTCTGTGATACGGAAGAGAATTAAAGCAGCTCAGAGTCGACAGAAGAGTTATGCTGATCAGAGGCGTCGGGAGTTGAAGTTTAGTGAGGGCGACGAAGTATTTCTGAATATCTCGCCGTTCAAGGGAGTGGTGAGGTTCGGAAAGCGGGGGAAGCTCAACCCTCGGGTTTGTGGGACCATTCTCGATTGTCAAGCGGATTGAGAGAACTGCGTACCAGCTTCAGTTGCCTTCGTCAATGGATGCCAACCATGATGTTTTCCATGTCTCGATGCTGAAGAAGTGTATGCGCAATCCCTCTCAAGTAGTGCCACAACAGGATATAGAGATCCAGCTGACGCTGTCCTACGAGGAGAAGCTGCTGAGGATCCTAGGATTTGCTGTGAAGGTGTTGCGCAACAAAGAGATCCTTTTGGTCAAGGTGTTGTGGCGCAATCATGGTGTGAAAGATACTACTTGGAGCGGCGTGAAGACAGGGAACATCAGTATCCCAACTTATTCGGTACGTAAATTTTGGGGACAAAACTCTTATAAGGTGTAATAACCTGAAAAATTTTGAATTTTAAATCCAATTTCTGAAATTTTTAATTTAATCTCGTTTGGGGTTTTGAAAAATATTTTAACGGGTAATTTAAGTTATAAAACTCGGAGTTTGAAATTTTAAAGTCGGGAGGACGAGAATTTAACAAAGTTACAGACGATAAAAACACGTGAGGGCAATTTAATAATTTTTGTATTTATTAAATAAAACAAAATAAAATAAAGGTAACAAACCGAATGGCTTCGGGAGAAGTCATTCGGCTGTTACACCTTCACGCCCGAGAGCAGAGGGAGACGCGAGAGAGAGAGAGAGAGCGATCAGGAGGGAGTTTCGACCATCGATCGCCGAGGGTGAGACGCCGGTGCGCGAAGTGTTCTGACGAGTTGAAGTGGAGGCGCGGGTGCGGTTCTTCCCGAGTTGAAAACCCCAGGTGAGTTCTCCGTTGTTTCGGTTTCTGTCGACCAAGTATGGAAGCTCAGTTGTTCTTGAATTCCCGACGTTAGAGCTCGGTTTTTTGGGGTGTTTTAGAACCTAGTGTGTTCTGGAGCCAGTGTGTGTGTGGCTCGGCCCTTCCCGCGACAAAACCCGAATGAGAAACAGAGAGTTTTCCCTTTCGGTCTTGTCCTGCTTTGATGGCCGAGCGTGGAGTTATTTTTGCTTTTAAATTTCTGAGATTTTGTGTTAGAATTTAAGAGAATTAGAGGTGAAATTCATGGTTAAATGACCCGATTGAGAAATGCATAGTTTTGGGAAGGAAACCGTGAGGATTTTGTGCTGCCATTGCTGTTTTCTAATTAGGAAGCACCAAATTTGTTAATGTATGCATAGGTGAGCTAAAATGTGGATGTTCGGTGAAGAAATTGGAGAAATTGGATCGAAGTTGAGATTTTTGGATTTTTTTTCCGTATAAAAACAGTTTTGTTTTTGTAGATTTTGACAGGGCTATGGTTAATTGTTTTAAATTTCGTTTTAGTAGTTTAAAATAGGTTGTTAGAGGAACATATGGCCACCGGAATCATTCGATTCCGATATCCGACGCAAAGGTTATGCTCGTCGGACGTTTATGTCGGATTTTGGTCCGAGTCAAATTAGTGAGCGTTTTTCGTAGAATTGTGACGTGTGATAGTAGCATAGCTGTTTTTGATGCGTAAAACTAGTTTCGAGTGAGTTTTGGTTGAAGGAAACGAAAATGTGAAATTGGATAAAAAACGTAGATTCGGTTTTGGGATTTTTCCACCTAGTTGCGGCTTATCGTTTTAAAATCCGTCTTAGTATGTTAAACTAGGTTTTTAAGGGAACGTTTAGCCTCTTGAATCACTCGATTCCGTTAACGGACGCAAAAGTTATGCGTGTCCAAACTTTAGGCTGATTTTCAGCCGAACCAAATTAGTGACTCGTTTCAGTTGGGATTTCATGGGTTTAGTTAAGGAATGTCATTTTTTAACTTATTTGGTGAATTTTGAAGTAAAGATTGATGAGTGAATTGTTTGCGTTTTAGGTTGAGGCATTTGTTGGCGAAGCTGTGCGTCGAGTGAGCTTAGTACGCCAAGTAAGTAGTGCCTACATGTGTTTTGCCCAAGTGGGCCTACAACGTAGAACTTTAAGATTTATGCGATTGATTGTGGTGTGCGTGCGTATTGTTTGACATGCATCATTTTTTTTTAAAAGGGAACGAAAATTGTTTTGAGCATATTTTTGAGTAAGTGATGAGACACGTGGCGGTGGTACCGCGGATCTTGCTAGTGTGTGGGCCGGTACGTAACTAACCGTGGATTTTGCTCGAGAAGTGGGCCGGCTGGGCCGTCACGCGGCGTGTATGTGTTGACGGTGAGGCTGATGGGCAGTGGTACCGCGAATCCTACTAGTGTGTGGGCCGGTGCAACACCAGTCGCGGATTCCGCTCAAGGAGTGGGCCGGCTGGGTTGTCGCGAAATGTGTGTATGGCAAATGTGGCCTCGTTGCTTGGGATGCTGGGACGGGGGCGACGTGTCAGGGTGTAGTGTGGCGCAAGGTACACCCTCACCCTGATGTGATTGCTGTGTAGTGATGCGTGTGTGTAGCTTGTGGGCCTCGTTGCTGGGGAGTCCAGGATGGTGGCGATGTGTCAGGGTGTAGGGTGGCGCTAGGTTCCTCCTTACCCTGGTGCGGCTACACTACACGTCACAGATGTGACAACATGAGTGTAAATGTAGATACTGCATGTGATAGGATTGTATTGTTGGCTTTTACTTTCATATCGCACTACTTACTGAGCGTTAGGCTTATGATGTGTGTTCTATGGTGTAGGTGCTGACGATATTGCTGGTGAGCCTCGAGAGCTTAGTCTTGAGGCGTAGGACGGTTGGCGGCGTGCGACCGAGGCACCAAACGGCAGATTTTGTTAGGCGACCCGACCCGTGGGGATGGTAGGTGGTGGCTTGATTCTTTTGCGGGTATTTTCTTTTGCTGTGTCGATGTACAGTTGATTAGAGGAGTTTTATAGGCGTCAGTTGTATAGGATTTATGGAGTGCGTGTGATTTTGGTGACGCACGCGTATACTTTACATGTAGGAGCTTGGTAATACTTTGTACTGTGGATTTTCTTTATTTGTAGTTGATGGATTTGTTGTATTTAAACTTCGATTTGGTTATGGAGTTTTCTCTGGATGGATGATGGATAGATATTTCTAGTTTTTTGGTGAACTGTGTGCAGGGTTTTATGCAATAGGTCGGAGTGTGTACAGTGAGGTACTAGAGAAGTGTGGATGGACGCGGGAGTGCGGCGTGGTCGCAGGTGCGCGGGGCACGCGGCCCTGCAGATGCGCACGGGTCGTGCGGGATCGGGTGAGGGCGTGCGTGCGGACGTACTGTACGGCGTTGTAAGCGTGCGCGCGGGGCACGCGGCGTTCGCGCGTTACGTGGTGATGTTGAGTTTGCGCGCGCGGCCCCGCGAGAGTGCGCGTGGGGCGCTGAAGTGGAGACGTGGGCGCGTGGCACCGAATGTGTGTTGGACTCTTTCCTAGGGTTTTAAGTTTTGTTGTCTTATTTGTAAAACTACTTTAAATTAACTTTTCCACTGTGTATTTTATATTGAGGATTTCGTGTTCCCTCTTCGGGGCGCGAGTTGTTTTCGAATCGAGTCGAAAATTTTTATACTCACAAATGTTCTTTTGAATATGATTTGAAAATGAAAGTGATATTAAATTAAGTGAGTTTGTGTCAAGTTTCTGTATGTCATAGTGTGTAGAAGTATTGTAGCGCACCGAGAACGTGTGGGTTCTCAGGGTGTTACAGGCCCGAAGACAATTCACACACATTCCCAACACTTACTTGGCGTTCACGAAATCTTTTCGTGCTTCGTAACTGGCGCTCTAACTGGAATGCTTATAAAATTATACATTCGTCAAATTCTGACTCATAAAATTCATAATTCCTTAACTTGAAAGTCCTAATCCACATCGAAATCAAAACTCTCCGCTAAACCCGAAATCTCGCACAAATTTTCGTCCAATTTCAGAAATTCACAACTTTTTCAATACTCTTCCGAATTGGACGATACCAAATACTACGGGTTCCTAAGAACGTCTAGCTTCCTATGGTCCCATCCATTTCCCATTCGGATGTCCACAACTTAACCGAACGTGACCGAACGGATACCGTTCCAAAAATTCACATACACAGCCAATAAACCATCCAATCTTCTTCACCAATTCTTGTAATCTACTCCTATTTCTATCATAAGCACCAATACGCGGATGAAATTCAACTCTATGCTCAATTTCTCGCATTACCCTACTAAGTTTTCACTAATTTACCCTATATCCTTGCCAAACCCGGTTTTTTCACTAATAATGCTAACACACCAACTAACTATGCAAAACTAACGAGAACTTACAACTTGATCGCTGTGCAGAGAAAAGGAGACGCCGACTCGCGAGAGAGAAAAAAACGAAAGGAGAAGGTTTGCTGGGAAGAAGAACTCCACTTTCCCTTTTCTCTTTTTTATTTTTATTTTTTATTTTATTTCATAATTACCAATTTACCCTCCACTTTAAACCGTCTCACAATTCTGTGATTTCATCCGATTACGGTTAAATTCTTTAACTTCTCTTTCCGCCATTGATTTTAACATAACTTTTCACTTAGGGGCTGAAATTTTTCGTTATTATTTTGGACAAAAACTCCACCGATTACAAATTACAAAATCCAAAACTAGTTTAAACGGAAATTCTGGGTATTACATTGTCTCAATGAATTTTCTCCTTAATATTTTGTCAAGCGCCAATATTTTTCACGAAATAATCTTATGAAAGAAATTATAGTTTTGTGAAAATTCAAATAATACCAATTAAGGCAACCATTTTTGCAAAAGCTATTTTCTAAAGTAGTTTAAAAAATCATCTTTCAATGGTACTAGAAATCTTAGACTGACCATTGTGTGGCCGAGGTTGGTTAGTTAGACCCCCTTGTGAGGTTGCACGTTGAGATGAGTCTTCTTCAGACAGTTCACCTTGTGTTGATAGAGCCTTTTATTTAAAAAATAATTTCTTTATTATTTTTTGAGAGATTATTTTAGAAATACGTGATTTTAGATTATTTTGGGTCGATTTAGAGAGGGGGCCGATATCCCATCGATTTGTGAGGGTGATTTGATCAGTTTTGCACATTTAAGATAGTTGAACGTCGTTGGAATGGAGATCCCGAGGGGTAAAGGATGACTAATGCAGAGATCAAGGTGAAAAATCAAAATGAAGGGATCTATTTATAATTGAGGAAGATAGACCCTTCAATCTTTGTACTAAAAAGAAATTAAGGGATGCCCATATGTCGGTGTGGAGGGTCCCCACCCCCCGATGGAGAGTGCAAAAATGCAGTCTCTAATGTGGGGTGGGGGGTTAGGGCTCCTCTGAATATTGGGGGAACAATTTTTATTCTTTGAGGTTTAGAACATTTGAAAATTTAGTTGAAGTTGATTTTTGTTCAATACCTCATGTTTCAGGATTTTAAATTGAATATTACACTTGAAAATAGTTAGAAAAATTACACTCTACTATTGTTTCAATGAACTTTCTCCTTAATATTTTTTCACACGTCAATATTTTTCACGAAATAATCCTATGAAAGAAATTACATTTTTATGAAAATTATAATAATACCAATTAAGGCAAGTTGGACCATTTTTGCAAAAGCTATTTTCTATAGTTTTCAAAAATCACCTTTCAATGGTAATAGAGATCATGGTATCATGATTAGTTAGTTGATTCAAAATTAATGAATGGGTAATGATCCATTTACGTTATAATCTTGCATTTTAACATGAAGTTACGTGTCATTTATTCATCTAATTTAAAAATTAAATATAGAATTATGTTCATATTTAATATCTTTTAATAGATAATTAAAACATAGAAAATGTATTCTACATAAACCCTCTAATTTCACAAAATACATTAATATTCTTTGTAGATTTAAAGATAAAAATGGATATTTGTGTAGTGGGTTATTAATAAAATATATTCTGAATATTTATATTATTTTTACTATAGTTTTATATTGTATCACCTATATTTGTATAATTGATTGTAGTATATCAGGGAGAACTATTTTGTTTTTTCATGTAATAATTAATGTTTTTGTCAAAAATATTAATTCTTGATTTTTTATATCCTGTATTCATAGATATCTTGAATAAGATTAATTTTAAAAAAAGGTAAAATTCAAAAAACACCGGAGAGGTGTCCAACACACCACGATAAACTATTTTTTTGATGTCGTAGATTCTGAAAGCAAATATATTGCAAGTATGCTATCATCTTCATTTTTTTTATCTTTGTACCTACAATACATTTTTTTTTACAAGATCGGTATTAAAATGATGATTTAAACATTTTATTAAAATAAATAACATATATAAAAAAGGTACCAAAAGAACGTAACATTTTACAACTTGTCCTGCTCTACTCTTGTTAACAAAATATAGTTTATTTTGGGTTGAGGTGTAACGACTTGACTTGGCCCCTACTACCGAGAGAATTTGCGGTTCAAATTGTACGGCCCATAGCTGGACATCTATTAGCGAGAGGATTCACGGACTAGCTCAAGTGGTACCAGCTCTACTGTTTTCCTGGAGGTAATGGGTTCGAGGGTTGGGGAGGGCAAAAATTCCCCACTAGAGGGAAAAAATCATGAGTACGGTTTGCAAATGCTCTCACTGGTAGGGTCGGGTCGGGCCGGGCCACAGCGGTGGCTATGGGTCGCACGATTTAGACCGCGAATCTTCTCGGTGGTAGGGACCGGGCCAGGTCGTTACATGAGGTCTGTGCAGATTTGTTCTTAATCATGTCCCAAAATGCATCTTGTTAGTTTAGGGAGAGAATTGTAGTTACATATTGATGTCCTCCAACTTTACAAAGTGATATGCCATTGTCTAACTCATTTAGTATTATCTAGATTTATAGCTATGCTTAAAATCATGAGACAAATTGTCACAATCTTTCTTCTTAAGGGCTAGATATCCAAGTCACACTTTTATTAGAGTTTGCCTTTAATATCATTTGTATAGCTCTAGTCGAATTAGTAAGACCATGTATACCTTGGGCCATATATCGTGTAGATTTTGTTATTGTTTGTTATCTCAAAATGTATTTTATTGCTTCATATAGAAAAATATGCTTATCTAATAATTTTTTTAATATTTTTTAAGCGACGTAGAATTGAGTAACTCCATTGATATTGGTTTGGCAGACAACCATATTTGCTATTACAATGCAAATTGACACACGTTGCCTTGTATTGCATGACAATGTCAACTAATTTTAGAACGTGCTTTGTTTGGGATAGTTTTCCAAAATGTGTCACACTTGTAGGGTTTTTGAAAAAGCGATTTTTTTTTTTAAAGGTAGCATTGAGACATCTCAGCCACAAACACAAAAGTTGATAATCAATGTATACTTTTGGAAAGAAGTTATGATCAGGTTGAGAGGTTGAGAGGCTTAAGGTTTCAGATTCATAATGAGAAAATATTTTTGTAGTACTCAAAAACAATACTGGATAAAAATCAATTTTAACCTTAAATTTTTAAAAAATCTCATAAACTAAAAATTCTAATAACTAAAATCTTAATCTATAAAAAAACCTAACAAATCAAACCATAAAGGAGGCTTATCACCCCCCATTTTGAAAATACGCCTAAAACAGGGCCAATCTAAAATGGACGGCCCCCCGTTATGAATTTTTGCTTAAAACAGGGGGCTGATCTTAAATAAATGGTCCATATATTTTTTCCACGTAGGAATGAGGGGTCGATGTGGGGGATGGACACCCCGTTCACGTGTCTTAAAAACGATGGACTGTTTTTCGGAGCTGCCCCTGTTTTTATCCATTATTGTCACGGGTCAGTAATTGCTACACTGCACGGACCATTGTCCGGATCTACCCCATATTTTTGTCCATTATCGTCATGGGTCAGTAATTGCTACATTGCACGTGTCTTAAAAACGGGAGGCCCTAAAAATGGGGGGCCATTGTCTAGAGCTGGCCCCTCATTTTTAATTATTTTTCTGGAAAAAGAGGGGCTGCTCTCGAGAATGAGGAGCCAATCTTTGACCTTATATAAGGATACAGCCCACCATTTTTACCTGTCACACTCCGAAAACTATAAAACCTCTACACTTTTTGCTTGCTTCTGCAAATTAACTCATTTTATTAGCGATGTGAAATAAATTCTGATTCAAGTATATCTGTTGAAGCAGACGAGACAACAACATGTGATGCCAATATGGACTGGTATTCATATGTCATGCCCATATACGATGATTTTCAAGCATTTGATCACTTATAAGGCAATGAAAAAGTAGAGGTGCATTCAAGCTATAAAACTCTGAACGATGAGCTTCAACACTAGTCAACCCGAAAGGTGATGAAGCAAAAAGCATACCGGTAAGGGAATAAATTTCTATGGTTTTTTTGTGTAAAAAGTATAGTTCCTTAAATGAAATTAGAGATGAAATAGTCGAATATCCTTGGAAAATAGTTATGGCATCAAATTCACTAAAAGTGAATCTCGATGACTCATGGCAGTGTGTGAAGATGGATGTGAGTGACAACTGCATATTTCGAAGATGCAAAATGAGCTTACATTCCAAATAAATAGTTACATCGATTCTTATGGTTGTGCAAGGAAACCATTTTTTTGGATGAGATCAAGAATCAACTTACCTAGGAAATTCCTTCTATTATCGAGACGATAAGGAAGGATTTAAATGTTAACATTACACCAAGTTTTACCAGAAGAGCAAGTTCAAAAACTTAATGAAGGTAAGGACGACGAGCAATACAAGCTACTACAGTCGTACGCAAGGGAAATATTTAGATCAAATTCGGGTAGCACAGTGCCCCTACATACTTACTTGGTGGGCTCTGATGCTAATGAGGCATGTTCATTCGAAAGAATGTACATGTGTCTGGCTGTTTGCAAGACATGTTTGCTTTAGTATGACATACGTATTATCTGTTTTGATGGTTATCATCTGAAGGGATCGTGTCTCGGCCAATTAATCACAACCGTCAATATTGATGGCAACGATGACATACATCCCGTTGTTGTTGCCAATGTGGAATCAGAGTGTAGGGGCTCATAGACGTGGTTTTTGCAAATATTGAAGGAAGACATACAGAATGAAGCGGGATATGGATGGACATTTGTTTCAGATCGACAAAATGTATAATGCCTTTCTAATTGTTGTTTCAAATATTGGGGCGTTGTGGTCTTTATATTGTTTTGTATTGACTTTGTTGTTATTTCAAATATTAGGGGTTGTTGCCTATAGTACAGGATGAATTACCGTTAGCTGAACACTGCTATTTTCATTTTGAGATGGAAATGTGAAAATTGCCTCAGATCAACTTGGATGATGCTCATGCAGCTCTTCGAGTCATAGTGCCTATATATTGGGCTAGCTATGCATTTTCTTTGATTTCCAAGTGTGAAATGAGATTAAATAATTTATGCGAGTCATTTAATGCAATTCTATTATCGGTCACTGACAAGCCGATTCTAACCATGTTAAAGATGATTCTAAAGTGCTTGATTACTCGTATTGTAAAGAAAAATGAGAAGTTAACTTCGTCAACTGACCTCCTGTGTTTTAGATAAGGAAAAAGTTTGCAAAACTAGAACGTGCAGCTCCAAAATTGGAGTGCTATGTTTGCAGGAGTTGCACGAATTAAGGTCAGCAACGATAACAAACAATATATTGTCGACATGAATGTAGGTGTGTGCAACTATTATATGTGGGAGTTAACTAGAATTTCGGGTGTCCATTCCATTCCCTGCATTCATTTCATGAGACTATTATAAAAAAATTTTGTTCATCAATACTATCATCGGACGACATATCTGAATATGTACTCAAGCTTCATTCGTCCTATTAGTGGCCAACAAATGTGGCTACTCGTAGAAAATAGGAACGAAATTCTTTCACCCAAGAGAAGGCGCTAACCTAGTAGGCAGAAGAAGAAAAGAGTGCGCGATGTCGATGAGCCGTCAAGTTTGACAATTACTAGGAAGAACTCAACGTGTCGTTTCGTATATGTCGGTGTCACAGGCAAGTCGCACTTATCCTGATAGAAAATCCACTTCAGGCTCTGCTACCGCGTCAGTTTCGCAAGACACATTTATGACTTTTTACATATTTGTCGAGATGTAGACACATTTCAACTCTTTTTTTTTTCTCATAAACACACTTTCATTATTTTATAATATAGTTTCCATTATGTGTAGTAATCTTCTTCACACGGCCATGGAAAAAGAAACGTATGACTATATTTGGGCTATAATTTATGTATTTATTATAATGAGTAATTGATGGATTTATTGAAATTTGTAATTTATGTATTTATTATAATATATAATGTTGTATGCATGTATTATAATGTGTAATTTAGTAAGATAAAGTTAAAAAAATGGGTAGAGTTTCTTTCGTTTTATGACTCTCGCATAGTTAGTTTCAAACCATTCTTGCATATTCAAATTACAATTTTAAAATCACCAGTCAATTCCAGGTATAACATAAACTAAATTACATCAATTACAAAAATTAAATTACAAATATAAAGTAAAGTACATAATGAAGAACAAAACATATACTAAATTCACAACGGTGGGAGGTCGTTATTAGAGGCCTCCATCCAGTCCATGATGATTCACCTCATATCGCTATGGTACTCCATCATATCTCTAAGGTATTCCACTTATCTCTAGGGGTCGATTTGTCTCACTTCGAGCTGATCGGGTTTGCTTGTGAGAGACTTTATGTCCATCATACTAGGCCTCTGAGGGACGTGGCCGCAGAAGGACGTCCTCCATAGAAACATTCCGAGAAGTGCAGACCCTAACATCTCCCTTGAACACTTAAGTCTCGTCGACTTCAACTAGGTCTATCTGAGTCAAATTAAACATAGCAAGTACATTCTCGGGTCTAGGTGCTCTCCTCTGCTCTACCATCGGTAGCTGAATATCAGATCGCTCGACGATCTTTTGAATCAATGGGCCGTAAGAGAGGTTTTTGTTGGATGTCCGCCCGATTGACTGTAACACCCCGTGAACCCACACGTTCCCAGTGCACTACAGTACGTCCACACACTATGACACACTGAAACTTGACATAACTCACTCAGTTTAATACCACTTTTGTTTTCAAATCATCTTCAAAATAACAATTGTGAGTATGAAAAATTTTCGACTCGATTCGAAAACAACTCGCGCCCCGTAGAGGGAACACGAAATCCTAAATATAAAAATACGCAGCAGAAAAGAAAACAATTTTAAATAATTTTAAAATAAACCGACAAAACTCGAAATCCTAGGAAAGAGTCCAACGCACCCCTCGAACTACACAAATCTGGTCCCGCGCACCTACGTCCCCCATTTCGACGCCCTGCGCGCACTCTCACGGTGCTGCACATGCCAACTCAATATCACCACGTCACGCGCACGCTCACAGCGCTGTGTGCCCCACGCACTCTGCCTCCGTACCACACATCCGCACACATGCCCTCACACGGCGCCGCATGACCCAAGAGCACCTGCAGAGCCGCGTGCCCCGCGCACCTGCGATCACGCCGCACTTTCACGCTATCTACACTTCTCTAGCACTCACTGTACATATCCTGACCTATTACAATCATTTCGACTCCCAACCCCTCTCCTGAAATTTCGGCAGAGTAACGCCTAAAACTTGACTATCCCAAAAATTTAAAACTCTGCACACAGTTCACTAGAAAACTAGAAATATCTATCCATCAACCATTCAAAGAAAACTCCATAACCAAATCAAAATTTAAAAACGATAAATCCATCAACTACAATTGAAGAAAATCCACAATATAGAGCATTTCCAAGCTCCTACATGTAAAGTATACGCGTACGTCGCCAAAATCACATGCACTCCATAAACACCTATACAACCGACGCCTATACAACTCATCTCATCAACTGTACATCAACACGGCAAAAGAAAATACCTGCAAAAGAATCAAGCCACCACCTACCATCCCCACGGGTTGGGTCGCCCTAACAAAATCCGTCATCCGGTACCCCGGTCGCACGCCGCCAACCACCTTATGCCTCAGGACTAAGCTCTCGAGGCTCACCAGCAATATCGTTAGCACCTACACCATAGAGCACACAACATAAGCGTAACGCTTAGTAAGTAGTACAATATGAAAGTAAAAGCCGTCAATGCAATCCTATCACATGCAGTCTCTACACTCACACTCATGTTGTCACATCTGTGACGCGTAGTGTAACCACACCAGGGTAAGGAGGAACTTAACGCCACCCTACACCCTGACACGTCGCCACCGTCCTGGACTCTCCAGCAACGAGACCCACAAGCTACACATACACATCACAACACAGCAACCACATCAGGGTGAGGGTGTACCTCGTGGCACACTACACCCTGACACGTCGCCCCCGTCCCAGCCTCTCCAGCACGGGGCCACAGTTGCCACATACACGTTTCGTGACAGCTTAACCGGCCCACTACTCGTGCAGAATCCGCGACTGGTGTTGCACCGGCCCACACACTAATAGGATCCACGGTACCACTGTTCATCGTTCTCAATGTCAACATATACACGCCGCGTGACGGTCCAGCCGGCTAACTCCTCGAGTGAACTCCGCGGTTGGTTACGTACGGCCCACACACTAGTAGGATCTGCGGTACCACCGCCATGCGTCTCACCACTTACTCAAAATATGCTCAAAAATCATTTTCGTTCCCTTTTTTTTAAAAAAAATGATGCATGTCAAACAATACGCACGCACACCACAGTCAATCACATAAATCCTAAAGTTCTACGGTGTAGGCCCATTTGGGCAAAACATATGCATGCACTATTTACCTGGCGTCCTAAGCTCGCTCGACGCACAGCTTCGTCAAAAAAGCCTCAACTTAAAACGCAAACAATTTACTCATCAATCTTTACTTCAAAACTCACCAAATAATTTAAAATGACATTCCTTAACTACATTCATGAAATTCCAACTAAAACGAGTCTTTAATTTGGTTCGGTCGAAAATTAGCCTCAACTTCGGACGCACATAACTTTTGCGTTCGTCAACGGAATCGAACGATTCAAGTGGTTAAACGTCCCCTTAGGTACCTAGTTTAACATACTAAGACGAATTTTAAAACGGTAAGCCGCAGCTAGGTGGAAAAACCCGAAATCGAATCTGCCCCTTTTTATTAAATTTCACATTTTTTGTTTTTCTTCAACAAAAACTCACTCAAACTTGGCTTTACGCATAAAAAACAGCCATGGTACTATGACGCGTCACAATTTTACGAAAAACACTCACTAATGTGACTTGGACCAAAATCCGACATAAACTTCCGACACGCACAACTTTTGTGTTGGATATCATAATCGAACGATACTAGCAGCCATACGTTCCTCTAACCACCTATTTAAACCCACTAAAATAGAATTTAAAACGATCAACTGAAGCTAGACCGAAATGGCCAAAACAGAACCTGTTCGTGCACAAAACAAAAATCCATTTTTGGTTTCACTTCCAAATTCCAAATTTTTACATACAGTCAACTACATTCACACCAATTTAGCATATTTGAACCACAAATCAGAGAATTCGAGCTTGTACCCAAATTTCGGCTCAACCTCTGCTCGACAATTTTTCCTCCTCCACCGGAAACTCACTGTCCATTCACTAGACACCCACATTCACAGCCTAATTCGACCCCTACACCGAGCCAAACCCTCGAAAAACTTGGAAGGAAACAAGTTCTCACGCTCGGTCAACAGGAACTGAAACAGGGGAAGAGTTACCTGGAATATTCAGCTCGAGAAGAACCACAACCGCGCCTCCTTTTTGGCTCGCTAGAACCCTCCCTGCACCGGCGTCTCACCCTTGGCGATCAGTGGTCAAAATCCCCCTTCCCGATCTCTCTCTCTCGCGCGTCTTCTTCTCGGGTGTTGAGGAGCAGCAGCAGCTGAATGGCTTCCTCCCGAAGCCATTCGGCTGTCATATTATTATTTTTTAATTTAATTAATTAAATTACCAAAACGCCCTGACGTGTTTTTATCGTTCGTAACTTCGTTAAATTCTCGCCCTCTCGACTTTAAATTTTTGAAAACCATCACCAAAACTAGACTCCGAGTTTTATAATTTAATTTACCCGTTAAAATATTTCTCGAAACTCCAACCGAGATTAAATTAAAAATTTCAGAAATTAAATTTAAAAATCTGAAATTTTCTGGGTTATTACATCCTCTCCACCCTATAAGAATTTTGTCCCCAAAATTTACGTACTGAATAAGTTGGGATACTGCCGCTCCATATCATCACGTCGCTCCCAAGTAGTTTGCCCCACACCATGGTTGCGCTACAACACCTTGACTAAAGGAATCTCTTTGTTGCACAGCACCTTCACAGCTGATCCTAAGATCCTCACTGGCTTCTCCTCGTAGGACAGCGTCGACTGGATCTCTATATCCTGTTGTGGCACTACCTGAGAGGGATCGCGCATACACTTCCTCAGCATCGAGACATGAAAAACGTCATGGATGACATCCATCGACGAAGGCAACTGAAGCTGGTACGCAGTTCTCCCAATCCACTTGACAATCGGGAATGGTCCCACAAACCGAGAGTTGAGCTTCCCTCGTTTTCCAAACCTCACCACTCCCTTGAACGATGAGATTTTCAGAAATACCTCGTCGCCCTCCCTAAACTCCAACTCCCGACGCTTTTGGTCAGCATAACTTCTCGATCGACTCTGAGCCGTTTCAATCCTTTTCTGTATCACAGAAATTTTATCGACAGTCTGCTGTAAAATCTCAGGACCTATCAATCGGGCCTCCCCAACCTCATCCCAATACAATGGCGACCTGCACTTTCTTTCGTAAAGGGTCTCGTACGGTGCCATACCAATGGTGGGCTGGTAGCTGTTATTATACGAGAATTCCACTAACAGTAAGAACTTACTCCACGCCGCCTGAAACTCCAACACACAGGCCCTGAGCATATCCTCCAGAATCTGTATAGTCCATTCTGACTGCCCGTCGGTCTGAGGATGAAAGGTTGTACTGAAAT
Organism: Begonia peltatifolia; assembly: GCA_022433055.1. NCBI lineage: Eukaryota > Viridiplantae > Streptophyta > Magnoliopsida > Cucurbitales > Begoniaceae > Begonia > Begonia peltatifolia. The sequence continues at coordinate 8,956,623 of CM039526.1, read as the reverse complement.
CTAACTTGGTGCCCATGGCCTTATGCAGACTCCTCCAAAACTTGGACGTAAATCTGAGGTCTCGGTCTGAAACAATTGACACCGGGATCCCATGAAGCCTGACAATCTCCTGAATATATAAATGGGCAAACTGATCCATGAAATAAGTCATCCTCACAGGCAAAAAGTGAGACGACTTCGTTAACCTGTCCACAATCACCCAAATAGCATCATGTCCCTTGGTAGTCCTCGGTAGCCCGACCACAAAATCCTTAGTGATTCGCTCCCAATTCCACTCCGGTATTCTCAATGGTTGGAGCATTCCAGACGATCGTTGATGTTTCGCCTTCACCTGCTGGCAGACTATGCAGGTCTCAACATACTCAGTCACTGCTCGCTTCATGTTAGGCCACCAATAGTGCTGCTTTAACTCTCTGTACATCTTAGTGCTTCCGGGGTGCACAGAGAAAGAAGATGAATGAGCCTCTGATAATATATCCTTCCTCAGCTCCTCATCCTTCGGGACGTACCACTATCTCGAAATTTCAGAATCCCGTCCTCTGAATAGCTGAACTCAGAATTAGGCCTGGCCTCCATACTCGCCTTCAGCTCGCTACACTCCGAGTCAGTCTCCTAAGCCTACCTGATCCTATCCAGAATAGTCGGCTTCAACGACAAGGTCGAAAGAATGGATGCCAGATCAGAAACTACCTCCAGGTCAAAATTCTGCATCTCTGTCATCAACTCAACAGGACCTATGGAAGTCATGGCAGAAGTTGAAGTTGTCACCCGACTCAAGGCGTCCCCACCACGTTTGCCTTTCCCAAGTGGTACTTGATCTCCACATCATATTCCTTAACTAGCTCGAGCCACCTCCTCTGTCTCAAATTCAGCTCCTTCTGCGTGAAAATGTATCTCAATCTCTGATGGTCTGAGTAAATCTCGCACTGCTGCCCATAAAGGTAATGCCTCTAAATCTTAAGTGCAAATACAACAGCCGCCAACTCCAAATCGTGAGTGGGATAATTCTGCTCGTAAGCCCTCAACTATCTAGAGGCATAGGCAATGACTCTCCCACCCTGTATCAAAACACACCCTAAACCAATTCTGGAGGCATCACAATAAATGCAGAACTTCTCTCCTTCCACGGGCAGCGTCAGTATAGGAGTCGTAGTCAACCTCTGCTTCAATGTCTGGAAGCTGTCCTCACACCTATCGGTCCATTCATACTTTGCATTCTTCCTGGTTAGCCGGGTCAAGGGGGCCGAGATCTTAGAGAACCACTCAATAAATCTCTGATAATATCCAGCCAACCTTAGAAAACTGTGTATCTCGCTAGCACTGGTCGGCCGCGGCCACTTCTTTACAGCTTGAACTTTTACCGGATCGATTGAAATACCCTCAGAGGAAATAACGTGCCTCAAAAAGTGAATTCTGTCCAACCAAAACTCAGACTTCAAGAACTTAGCGTACAGTTGATGTTGGCTCAGAATAGTCAACACGGTTCTCAAGTGCTCCCTGTGCTCCTCTTCACTCTGCGAGTAAATCAGGATGTCGTCGATAAACACAATCACAAACGTGTCTTGGTACTCCCTGAACACTCGGTGCATCAAATCCATAAATGCTGCAGGGGCATTGGTCAGCCCGAATGACATAACCAGGAACTCAAAATGTCTGTACCTCGTCCTGAAGGCCATCTTTGGTACATCCTCTCCCTTTACCTTCAACTGATGATAGTCGAACCTCAGATCGATCTTAGAAAACACTCAGGCACCCTGTAGTTGATCAAACAAATCGTCAATCGTCGGCAATGGATACCTGTTCTTCACCATCAACTTATTCAGCTCCCGGTAGTCAATACACATACGTAAGGATCCGTTCTTCTTCTTGACGAATAGAACTAGTGCACCCCAAGGTGAAAAACTAGGGCGTATAAAGCCTTTATCCATCAGTTCCTTCAACTGAGCCTTCAGCTCCTTAAGTTCAGTAGGTGCTAACCTGTACAGATTCTTACACACCGGCTCGGCACCTAGGAAAACATCTATCTCGAATTTGATCTCCCTGCCAAGGGGCAGCCCTGGCAAATCATCACGAAACACCTCCGGGAACTCTTGCACAATAAGAATATCCTGTAACCGAGTATCACCCTGTGATTGCGCATCCCCGACACTTGCCAAAAAACCCCTGTCAACTCTTGCCCAACAACCGTGGAGTCTGACGAGAAAAGATTGGAGAAATCCTAGCAAGACCTTTACCTGCTTTAAATGTGTAGCTTTCCCCGCCCGGGGGCCGAAAATGAACTTCTCTGGTCCTCAAGTCAATCTTGGCATGATGTCTGAACAGCCAATACATTCCCAAGATCACCTCATAACCGTTCATATGGAGTATGACTAGTTTGGCATATAACCGCTTTTTCCCCATTGTCACCATATTGCCCCGCACCATCTGTTCTGAATGTAAATGTTCCCCTGATGGCAAGGTCACATCATAATGTTGTTCGGCGAGACTGAACTCCAAGTTTGCCTTAACAACAAAACCCGTCAACACGAACGAGTGCGTAGTATGAATCAAGGTATAAGCTACCACACCAGAAAAAAAAAATTACCTGCAATCACTGATGGCTGGGCAGCATCATCTGGCTCAAAAAGGGCAAAGACCCTCGGTGCAACTCTGGCTGACGTCTTGCTCGCAGCTGGGCATCTGTTGGCAAAGTGTCCCACCTTATTACAATTGAAGCAGCGGTTCTGATGCGGCTTCTGGCACTCTCTAGACATGTGGCCCACCTCGCCACAGTTATAACACCGCACTGGGCCCACTCTACACTCGCCCGGGTGGCTCCTCTGACACTTCGGGTACACTGGAAACTGTCCTGACCCCTGCGGCCTCTTGGTGCTCCCCTGACTGCTAGAACTATCACTAGGCCTCTTCAGGCCTTTCTACATGGACACCCCCTCCCCGCTCGACTGTGACAACGACTCTTTGAATGATCTCTGAAGCTGCTCCTTGGGCACCTCTCTATAACTAGGAAGCTTCGCTCGAGCCTCCTCAATGTCCAGGGCCTTCGCTACCACCTCCTCATATGGCATGCCTCGAGTCCTCGCGATTCGCATGCCCATATAGATATCCGGCTTCAGGCCCTGCACAAACTGATGTACCTTATTCTCATCGAGGCTCACCAAATGCCTTGCAAACTGCGACAAGGCCTCAAATTGTCGTACATACTCGGCCACAGTGCCAGTCTGCCTCAATTGTGCAAACTCCACCATCTTCAGTGTCCTGACAGAATGACTGAAATACTTACCGAAAAACACCGACTTGAACTCCTCCCAGGTCATGGTCTCCACATCCCTCGTGGCCACTACAGTATCCCACCAATGACTTGCATCCTTGGCCAGATAAAATGCCGCACTGGAAACCTTGTCCTGCTCCTCCACCTATGCGAAACTCATCATTCTCTTCATGCTCCGTATCCACTCCTCAGCACTGAGAGGATCCGTAGATGACCCGTCAAAAGTCGGGGGACTAAGTCTATGCAGCTTATCGCCCCCTCTGTCAGACGAACCCTGGGTGCTAGACTAACCCTGGTAGTCCCTGCTCATAAATCTCTCCAGCTGTTGAGACTGGCGGTGGACTAACTCGGTAAGCTGCCGGACGGTATCATCCATATCGCGCACAACTCTAGGAGCCTCTCGTCGTGGTCGGCCTCTACCTCTGTCCCTCGCCTCTCCTGACATTTTCTACCTTTAACATATACAAAAACTCACATTAGACTTAAAATAAATTTAAATCTAAACACTTACAGTTGGTGGAGAGCTCCCGTTCAGCGGCTGGCGATGTTAGGTAATCCTCTGAACGACGTCGACCCCGTGGCTCTGATAACATAACTGTAACACCCCATGAACCCACACGTTCCCGGTGCACTACAGTACGTCCACACACTATGACACACTAAAACTTGATACAACTCCATCAGTTTAATACCACTTTCGTTTTCAAATTATCTTCAAAAGAACATTTGTGAGTATGAAAAATTTTTGACTCCATTCGAAAACAACCCGCGCCCCGAATAGAGAACACGAAATCCTCAATATAAAAATACGCAGTGGAAAAGAAAACAATTTAAAATAATTTTAAAATAAACCGACAAAACTCGAAATCCTAGGAAAGAGTCCAATGCACCCGTCGAACTACACAAATCCAGTGTCGTGCACCCACGTCCCCCATTTCGACGCCCCGCGCGCACCCTCACGGTGCTGCGTGTGCCAACTCAACATCACCACGTCACGCGCACGCTCACAGCACTGCGTGCCCTACGCACCCTGCCTCCGTATCACACGTTCGCACGCACGCCCTCACAGGGCGCCGCACGACCCGTGAGCACTCGCAGGGTCGAGTACCCCGCACACTTGCGATCACGCCGCATTCTCATGCTCATTTATACTTCTCTAGCACTCATTGTACACATCCCGACCTATTACAATCCTTTCGATTCCCAACCCCTCTCCCGAAATTTCGGCAGAGTAACGCCTAAAACTGACTATCTCAAAAATTTAAAACCTTGCATACAGTTCACTAGAAATATCTATCCATCAACCATTCAAAGAAAACTCCATAATCGAATCGAAATTTAAAAATGACAAATCCATAAACTACAATTGAAGAAAAAACACAATACAGAGTATTTCCAAGCTCCTACATGTAAAGTATACGCGTACGTCGCCAAAATCACATGCACTCCATAAACACCTATACAACCGACGAATATACAACTCATCTCATCAACTGTACATCAACACGGCAAAAGAAAATACCCACAAACGAATCAAGCCATCACCTACCATCCCCATGGGTCGGGTCGCCCTAACAAAATCCGTCATCCGGTGCCCCGGTCGCACGCCGCCAACCATTCTATGCCTCAGGACTACGCTCTCGAGGTTCACCAGCAATATCGTCAGCACCTACACCATAGAACACATAACATAAGTCTAACGCTCAGTAAGTAGTACAATATGAAAGTAAAAGTCGTCAATGTAATTCTATCACATGCAGTATCTACACTCACACTCATGTTGTCACTTCTGTGACGCGTAGTGTAACCGCACTAGGGTAAGGAGGAACCTAACGCCACCCTACAGCCTGACACGTCGCCACCGTCCTGGACTCCTTAGCAACGAGGCCCACAACCTACACACACACATCACCACACAGCAACCACATCAGGGTGAGGGTGTACCTCGCGTCACACTACACCCTGACACGTCGCCCCTGTCCCAACCTCCCCAGTACGGGGCCACAGTTGCCACACACACGTTTCGCAACAGCTCAGCCGGCCAACTCCTCGAGCGGAATCCGCGACTGGTGTTGCATTGACCCAGACACTAGTAGGATCCGCGGTACCACTGCCCATCGTCCTCAACGTCAATACATACACGCCGCGTGACGGCCCAGCCGGCCAACTCCTCGAGTAAAATCCGTGGTTGGTTACGTACCAGCCCACACACTAGTAGGATCCGCAGTACCACCGCCACGCGTCTCACCACTTACTCAAAATATGCTCAAAAATTATTTTCGTTCCCTTTTTTTTTTTTTTGAAAAATGATGCATGTCAAACAATACTCACGCACACCACAGTCAATCACATAAATCCTAAAGTTCTACGGTGTAGGCTTACTTGGCCAAAACACATGCATGCACTACTTAACTAGCGTCCTAAGCTCGCTCGACACACAGCTTCGCCAAAAAAGCCTAACCTAAAACGCAAACAATTCACTCATCAATCTTTACTTCAAAACTCACCAAATAATTTAAAATGACATTTCTTAACTACACTCATGAAATTCCAACTAAAACAAGTCTCTAATTCGGTTTGGTCAAAAATTAGCCTCAACTTCGGACGCGTATAACTTTTGCGTCCGTCAACGGAATCGAACGATTCAAGTGGCTAAACGTCCCTTAAGTATCTAGTTTAATATATTAAGACAAATTTTAAAACAGTAAGCCACAGCTAGGTGGAAAAACCCAAAACCGAATCTGCCCCTTTTTATTAAATTTCACATTTTTTGTTTTTCTTCAACCAAAACTCACTCAAACTTGGCTTTACGCATCAAAAACAGTTATATCACTATCACACGTCACAATTCTACGAAAAACACTCACTAATTTGACTTGGGTCAAAATCCGACGTAAATTTTCGACGCGCATAACTTTTGTGTCGGATATCAGAATCGAACGATTCCAGCGGCCATACGTTCCTCTAACCACCTATTTTAACCCATTAAAACAGAATTTAAAACAATCAACCGAAGCTAGGCCGAAATGGCAAAAATAGAAATCGTTCGTGCACAAAACAAAAATCCATTTTTGGTTTCACTTCCAAATTCCAAATTTCTACATTCAGTCAACTACATTCACACCAATTTAGCATAATCTGAACCACAAATCAGAGAATTCGAGCCTGTACCCGAATTTCGGTTCAACCTCTGCTCGGCCACTTTTCCTCCCCCATCTGACACTCACTGTCCATTCACTAGACACCCACATTCACAGCCTAATTCGACCCCTACACCGAACCAAACCCTCGGAAAAAGTGGAAGGAAACAAGCTCTCACACTCAGTCGACAGGAACCGAAACAGAGGCGGAGTTACCTGGAATATTCGGCTCGAGAAGAACCGCACCCGCGCCTCCCTTTCGACTCGCTGGAACCCTCCGCACACCGGCGTCTCACCCTTGGCGATCAGTGGTCGAAACCCCCCTTTCCGGTCTCTCTCTCTCTTGCGCGTCTCCTTCTCGGGTGTCGACAAGCAGCAGCAGCCGAATGGCTTCCTCTCGAAGCCATTCGGCTATCATATTGTTTTTTTTTTTAAATTTAATTAATTAAATTACCAAAACGCCCTGACGTGTTTTTATCGTTCGTAACTTCGTTAAATTCTCGCTCTCCCGACTTTAAATTTTTGAAAACCATCACCAAAACTAGACTCCGAGTTTTATAATTTAATTTACTCGTTAAAATATTTCTCGAAACTCCAACCGAGATTAAATTAAAATTTTCAGAAATTAGATTTAAGAATCTGAAATTTTTCGGGTTATTACATTGACGGTTATGTGACCTAAAATCAGAAAACTGAGGTCAAACATTTTACTGTTGTAGTGTTTTTTCATTATATAGAGATCCATGCAGCTCACTAGATCTCTATGTCCATCTCGAGGTAGAATTGTGTGGATTATTAGATTATGAATAACTCGAGATTTGAGGTTCAACTCTTTGGATCTTGGCTTCACAAACCCGATGATGTTGAAATTGCATTGAATTTGCCTCAAGAACTCTACCGATTTGAAAAACTCATAGTTTTGATGGACGTGATAGTGTCTCTCCACGTCCATCCATTTTTTGGAAAACCCAAACACTTTGTTAATCGTGTCTAGAGATATGAGGATCTTTGTACGTAAAATGTACGTCTTCAACCACCCAACCCTCCCGGTAGAGGCCAAATTAACATAAAACAAGCAAACAATTTTGTCGTAGCTATCACCCGTCATTCTATACACCCGGTGCAAGGCGATTATGTCAAACATATCCTGGATCCTCAAAGACTTCCAACCTCTAAAGTTGACGTTATTCACATGAATAATCGAGTGACACGTCTGGTTTTGAAATTCAATTGGTCCCTTCATTTTAAGCAAAAATTTATAACGGGGGCCGTCTATATTAGATTGGCCCCTCGTTCTAGGCGTATTTTTAAAACGTGGGGTGATTGTAGGGTTATCGGCCTCCTGTCAGAGTTTGATTAGATTTTTGTGATTTAAAATTTTAGTTGTTAAGATTTTTAGTTTAGTGATTTTTTTTAAAAAAATTTATAATTTAAGGTTTAAATTAATTTTTACCCGACAATATAACCCTCTTACCAATTAGTCAAAAAGTAATTGTCATGAGAGGATTTACGCCCACATTTTTAGCAATATTACACTTTTTACCTAAAAAAACTAGTTAGAAACGAGTACAAGTAATCTTGAGTGAAAATCGTTATAAATTTTAAACATTCTTTTGAACTTATCATAACATTTTTAGTAGGTAATTCAGACCTACCCTGAAACTCTATGACTCTTTCCTTCGACTTTGCCTTTAACTCTCCTTTGTTGGTCGTTCTCAGAATTTGAAAAACAAGAGATAAAACAATAGAGTTTGTATAAAGATCACTAAGTAAATCCTTAAACTAAATATTTAATAAAACATCCATAAAAAACTCATGATCCAAGTGTAAAACGCATCCCTATGTACAATGATAAATGTGAGTGATAATGGACAAAAAAATCACACATCATGACATTTTCTGTGTAATGCACATGAAACATCATATGTGGTACAACATAGTAACATGATCATATATCAACGTGCCAATATAAATGCTAATATATGTTTAAACATGCACACATTTAGTCTCACGCACTACTATGCTTCCTGGCCTTTACCCGTAATATGTAGCAGCCTAGTCATTCGGCTCATGAGATCTAGGGCGTCACACCATATGGAGGATATATAGTGACTCTTTTTCTGTTAAATTCAGATTAAATGTGCCACATTCATCATGAAAATATACATAATTGGGGTCAAACATAAGCCGTTCATATAACCTCTATCCAACATATATTGATATATAGTATGAACGTCATACATGTCATCCAATTCATTTTAATTTACGAATGTAACGTTACTCATACAATGTTTATATATATTAAAATATGAATAATGATGTTATAACTGGCGGAGAATTCATAAGAAATTAATTTTCTCTTACGAAACTCCTTTTCCATTTAATCAAGCGCTCATCTCCCTTCTCTCGCTCCCCATTATTCTCTTTGTGCAAGAAGAACAACCTTGTTCCTCTCTAGCCTCTCCCTCTTAGTAATATGTTCTCTATAAAATTTCAATTTTTGGATGAACAACTTTTGAATTGTCGATGTTGGGTTCTAATTGTGGAAGAATCTTGATAATCGGAGGCTTGAATGATTCCCGATAAGACAACAACAAGAATCACAACAACATCGTGAGAACGACATTGTTCTGCTACGATAGAGCAACACCTTGTTAAGCCGCGATCCAACTTTTGTTTGGACCGTGGTTCAGATTAAGTGGTTCTTGTTTGGACCTTAGGTTAGGCTGCAGTCCAACCCTCTTTTGGGCTCTCATTCTGATTCATTTTGGTTTGAGATTTTGAACTTATTTTGTCCAATTTATGGGTCATTACCCAAATAATTTTGGACCGTCTTTTTGGAAATAAATTGAAAAATTAAGGTGTAAAATTTTAGCCCAAGATAAATTGACGATTTTCTTTTAATTGGATATCAACTAATTAAAATAAATTTGGTCTTTGGATTTAGGCTTGGATATATTGAGATTTAGATTGGAATAGACCCATTCAAGATAGGGATTTAATTTTATGTACAACATATTTATAATAAATATTTACTTTCAGCAATTACATTTAAAATTTAACATGTTCTTTCATTTGAACTTCTTTTATTTATACGTTGTGACAATGAATAATAAAATAGCTGTATGTGTCGTATCCTTGGATTTTGAATTTCTAAATCTGATCAGAGTATTTTTTATAGTTTTTGCGATCGTTTAGTAGCACTGTTTTTAATTTAAATGCATAAAACATTATATGCTAAGACGTCTTGAGTGGCTCCTTTTTTTTTATTTGATTATCATATGCTGTGAAATTATCAACTTAAACATGAATGTTGTAAATAAATTGAGTTTAAGGGTTACACGACTCGGTCTGGTTTCTTGACTGAGTCATTCTCTGTTTTGTCTCGGATCCCATTTGAGTAGTGAAAAAATTTTTGGTATCCGAGCCAGGTCAGCTTATTAAAAGTGATATCAATAAGATAAATATTACACTGAAATATAAAAAAAAAAAATTTATTGTGCCTAAAGATGTAATTCAAAGATTGATTGGGTCAAATGTGCTATTTAAAAAGCATCTCGATGTTGTTCGCTAGAGAAAGAAGCCATTTCCCTATTTGTGTGTTTAGAGTGGTTGGAAATTTAGGGTGAAGCGATAAGTGTAAGCTTTGTAAATCGATAGAGTCTAATAGTTTTTCTATGTTCGTGTGTGGGCTGTGATTTGACTATAAGAAATATGTCTTATGTTGCAAGTATTAGATTGTTTCAAAAAAATTCAAGACTCATCATGTTTTATTTGGAAATTCTTTAGTTCGAGTTAGGACCTTCCATTCATATATTTCAATTCAATGACGAATTATACTTGTATTCTTGGTCGAGAAAGTATGGGTAAACGTTTTGAATAGGTCTTGTTTTAATGTATTTTGGCTCTAGGGTAGATTTCTACGTAACAGGTTAAAGATATTTGGATTACAAGTTGAAGTCATTCAAGTGGAGGGACGATTGTAGCAAAGATATCCCTAATCGAATGTTATTTCAAAACCGCTTAGAAAGAGATATCGAGTAATTTAAAAGCATTGTAATGTTTGCGAAGCACGAGATTAATTTTGCCATAATTTATTTTGAGGTTAAAAGAGAACTTTTATGAATTAATTAATTAATGATTGATAATATGAGATTGAAGAGATTCGATGCAAATTCAAGTATAATCTAAGACATAATGTATTAAAAATTTGGCCGAGAGAATCTCCAATTTTGGAAGAATGCTGTGAAGGAATGGAATTGCCACAGTATAGTGATTGACTGTGCTTGAGAAACATTTAAGAGAGCTTCACTTTTGAAGGTTTGGTTACTTGTAATCTTTTAGGGCCAATTTGAATGAGTATTGAGTGTGTAGAGAAAACTTTTGGCAAGAATTAACTTAGTTAATGGATGATGAAGATGATGAATAGAATATTCTTTTAATAGGTAAAAGTAGTGGTTTTAATGCCTATTATTGGATTAAATTTCATTAGACTCATATATGAAGTGTGGTTCACTTTCTTTGGGCATGATGAGATGGTTTGTAGAGGGTTTTCATTTGAATGTTGATCAATTTATAAAGAAGAACCTAGCAAGAATGAGTGGAGTAGGAAGAGCTAGTAGAGAAGTTCCTTTTAGTGCTTATGATTGAACTGGATTTTCGGTCACCAATGGTGCGACAAGTCTTTCCTGATTTATTAGATGAGTTTATGGGATGTTAGAAACTTAACCACAAGGGTTCCTTGAGAAACTTTGTGGACTTACCCAGAGTAAGTTGCTAACTTTAATTAGTTTTCATGACCAAAGCAAATATTGGTTAGTAAGTATACATGTGGGATTGACTTTCATAAGGTATCATTTTAATTATAATATAACTATAAGTGATTATATTTTGCAAAGATTCAAAAAATAATGTCACGTGCTATTTTTTGCCTTGAAGATCAATCAAAATACAGAAAATAATATTGTGAAAACAAAAATTTTACCATGGCAATTAAATGTACGTTACAATCTAAATCTAGACTTTCTTAATAGCCTTATTGCTCCCATAAACTTATTGTTTACACAAAACCCTAATTCCCTGTCTTCATCACTGAGAGAGAGACGGACACAGAGTGGAAATACTTCCCCTCCAAAGTGAATCTTCTATGAAGTCAGAGCAAATTGACATATTGGACGTGAAGTGATTCGCTTTTTCAAAGAACATTCTTAAGTAATGGAATTTCTCTTTGGTTTGAGCCTTTTTCTATTTTACCAAATTCAATTTTCTGTGTTCAAATTTTTCATAAAACTGGATTCCAATTGTTAGAACCTTGTATAAGAGTTTTGAAGGTCAGGATTGTAAAAATCGGCAGTTTTAAGATTTTTGTCTAATACTAAGTTTGGATAAAATTTGTAAATTCTTTAAAATAAGGGTTTAAATGTAATTTTGTAGAAATTTGATAAATAGGATTAGTGAAACCCTATAATCACTACTGCTTGGAGTCGCCGAGGAGAGGGAGAGAGGAGCGATCTCATTTTGTGCGATTCGTCTTGTTTGGTAGCTAAGGAATCGTTCGTGAGCCTTCGTGCACCATCTTTCATGAGGAGACTTTTAGATTTGGTAAGTTTTCTTCTCCATTTTTTGTGTTTGAAGTTTAGGGCTTTAGATCAGGGATGGATTCAAGCAGAGCTTGATTCCATCTGATTTTTCTAGATAGATTAGTATATTAAGGTTATGTGCAAGTATTGTCGTCGTTTGGAGGCAAAAATCAACAAAGGAGAGCAATTTCCGTGACTTCCTGTCGCTAGAAATCACCCAAGTGTCGATTTCCACAGCTTCAAGCCCTGTGCTGGGAATAGAGAGCTGTCAGTGTTCAATTAGTAGTACTTCTAGAGTCCACTTCTTCCCTATACTACGAGTGCAAGGGAAAATGTAAAGACTACCATTAAAGCAGCCCAAGCGAGACTTACTATATCCATGTGAATTATGTCCCCTATCTCTATAAATATAAAAGAATTATTCCATTATTGTTCACTAATCATTATTGTTCACTAATAATAGTGAAATCACTAGTTCAGAGTAAAAAAAAAAAAAAATTAAGGCACAACACCATTCACCATTGCACTTTTGAGAAGTATCGACCGCTAGGGTAAATGAATTAAAACCCGAGAGTTTGGAGTGTTGAAACCTCAGGAGACTTTTTGATTGAGAAAGTGTCGAGACTTGTGGATGAAGTATCGATCTCTAGAGCATTTGATGTTTCAACCCGAGAGCTTTGAGTGTTGACCACTTGAAGAAAGTGTTGACCGCGAGTTAACCCAAGAGGTAGGAAGTTCGACCTATGGTCCGAAGTGTCAATCGTACAATTTTATTTTTGGGAAAAACGTCGTCTCCTTAGCACTACGCTCCTCATCAAAGTTTGTGACCTTTTACAGTGTTAAGGATTGAGTTCCTAAACCTTATTTAGAACACATCATATTGTCTTCCCTTAGTGTTAAGTTGGATAACCTTAACCTTGATTTTATTTTAAGCTCAGACAACTTCGAGGGCTTCAAGCCAATTGTTGAGGTTGGGCCTCCAGTTGGAAAAAGAAGCGCTCAGTGTAAAGGTAGGGTTTTTCATTGAAATGATTTTCAAATGAAATGTACAATGATGACTTATTTTTATATAATCGTCTATGTATGTGACAAATGTTTTACTTAGTGTCTCGTCATTGGCTCATGGAGCATATTTTCCTTAAATGGTAAAAATAATAGAACAATATTTATCACATTATGTTTTGAAAGAAAAGATAAAAAAAGTTTTACATGCATTTATTATGGTATTCCTACTGAGCTAGTCACTCATCTTAAATGTCTCCCTCCCCTTTCTAGAAAAGAACAAGAGCAGTGAGTAGTTAGAGTTTTGAAGCCATTAACTTTACAAATTTCTTTCTGTATTTGAGTGTTTAGTTGAATTTCTGGTGAGGACTTGACTTTAGTTTGACTTGTAGTAGTTTATTGGTTTTAGATATGGACTTAAAAATCTTATTGAGCTATTATTTCTTTTATCGCACTATTGTATCTGTAGTCACTGTGTGGATTTAACTTTTGATTAGTGTTCAAGTCTTTTCCTGCCAACCAAGCCTTGGATTGAGTTATCGGGTCTTCCCCGAGAATTAAGTCACCCGACCCGATATTTTGTTAAGCTCGTCTCTAGGTTGTGACGAGGATTTTAGAGGAATAAGAGAGGACTAGCAATTTAACTTGATTCTTCACATTTATTTTTGCTTCAAGGTGTTGAATGACAAATTTAGATTTTGGTCCAAAGTTTTGAAATTAATGAATAAAAGTTTATGTTATGCACGAAACTGGTGGTAAAAGTATAGATTAGATTTAGCGTTGTTGGAATCAGAAAATTGAAAGTAGATAAGTGTTTTTCAAAAATCCAAGGGATGGATTGTCATGATCAATCCACCAGAGTTCGGCAAACTAATCAAACTTGTGGATCGAACATTAGAATTTGGCATACTAGTTTGGTCGAATTAGTCCACTGAACCAGTTTTGCTCGATTTGGTCAATTGAGCAAACTTTAATGTTTGGTCCATTATACTGTATGAACTTCTCGATCAAACCTTAATGTTTGATTGACCAATTGGTCGAATTGGTTGTGGTGAACCAAACTTTTACTTGTGATCAAGATATGGTTATTTAAACCTTATTTTTTTTAGATTACTTTTCTTGGGATTTTTCTATAAATCCTAGTGTTGGTTTCTATCTTGGTTATGAGTCCCACGTATCATTCTGCTTCTTAGAAGCTTATTGATGACCTTGTTATAATAAGTATTGAGATTTGACTACTTTTTTGGACAATTGGATGTGGATTACAAAAATATTATGTTCCATATCAGTCATGGTAGAAATTTATATTTATGTTTAGTGCATATCATGATTTGATAAAACTTATTTTTTGACACTATCTTATATATGACATGTCCTGATTACAATATATTTGTTTTTATCATATATGTAAATTTCACTATTAGTTCTTATTTTTATTGATGACTATATCAATTGCGTGCTTCGAGTTTGATCGATTTGAGCAATAGTCATTGTTTGATGCAAACTTTGATAGTTTGAGAAGGGTTTAATATGTTTTGCCAATATAGTAATTAGACTATGTCTGAGTCTTGACATCTGATTGTGATATTGAGTTCGATATTGACTTAATTTTGGCATAAGCTAAGTTGAAAGAGCCGAAATCATAACTAAATGATTTAATGTGTAATGATTTTATTAGTAATAGCATGTCACCATGGAACACATAAGTGTTGTTTTTTAAGAAATATGATAGTTAATTTTGTTATTCATTGATAACTAAAAGTTAGATCAAGTGGTGATCAAGGGTAAGTATTTGTTGTCTAGAATTGATGAGTTGTTCAATCAATTTAGTGAATTAAGATATTTTCCATGATTGATTTGAGGTTGGGTCTAGATTTGTTTGAAGAATATTCCTAAGATAATATTTTGGACACATTAATGAACATTTTGACTTTATAGTTCTCTTGTTTGGTTTGATCAATGCCCTATCTAGTTTTATGGATTTGATAAACCAAGTCTTCCGAATTTATTTAAATCAATTTGTCGGGTTGATAGATTTATTCTACGACTGATGATAAGAATGTGGAGAAATTTAAAGATGTACTACAAATATTGAGAGATTATCAACTATGTAACATCCAAAAATTTTATCGATTTAATTTATATATATGCATACTGTTTAGTTAGATTATTATTAAATATCATGAGAAATTATAGGAAGAGAATGAAATGCGATTGTGTGTTGGGCGTTGGAATGAAAGAAGAAGTAAAAGGAAGAAAAAAAAAAGGTGGAAAAGTCAAAAACCTGTTGTTTGGCAATAGAGAGAAGAAAACTTCTCTGAAAAAGAAATCCTTCTCGTTGGAGGAGAGAGAAATGTAGTGAAGGGTAATTTTAGGAATGAGAGAAATGTTAGGTTTTTAACACTTATCCTTTAAGTATTTAATATGGAAAAAAAAAACCTAAACCCTCAATTGGAGCTTCTTCTCCACGCCAAGCCTCCCCATTTTCAATATCTCCCTTCCAGACTAAAGGTCAATTTCTTCTTCTAAAATCAAAGGTAAGTAGAGTTTTGCTTGAGTTTTGTGGTGAACTGATAAACCATAAATGAAGCACGAAAACGAGTTTCCTCTTCCTTCATTTTTGGTTTGTTTGATGATTAATGGGATGGTTTTAGGTTGTGAAATGTTTTAAGCTATTTGAATTGGATGTTTCAGAAGGTTATTTGGATATGTTCTTTCAATTTGATGAAGTTTTGAAATGTGTTAAGTTTGATGCATAGGTTGTTAGTAGAAATGAGTTTTGGTATTGATGATAATCGATGAAATCGTATAGGTTTGCAAGTAAAAAAGGAAGCTGAGCAAATTGTCGAAACCGAACTCGAGACACGAGGTAGGTGATGTTTGCATGCGTTTTGGCCAATTGGCCTACACCATAAAGAATTAGGAGATTGATTGATAGATAAGGAATTTGGAGACTTTAGTTTCGAGAGTTTTGGTTGGGTAGAAATTTTAGGTTGTGAGTTTATTATGATAAGTTCTTGTTTATTGATGGATTTGTTTATCTGTTTATGTTACTTTACGTTTACAACCTTGAGGATATGTGTATGTAACATACATTCATGCATCATAGTTTTTTCCAAATCATAGAAAATGGTTTTATGCATACGTTTTCATGTAAACAGAACAAGAAGAATATGGTACAGTAAAATACGTAAACAGTTATTGTGGGTAGGGAACTGAGTATGGTAGTTCCGTTAGAGGAACCGGTTCCGTTAGAGGGACTGTTAGATATGTCATTCCACTTTCCCTAGAGCGAGTTGGTCGTTCCGCTAGAGAGACAATCAGTTAGGCCATCTCTCCTCTAGAATTAGTACCCCAATAACTTATGTTATGTAAGAAATAAAGAATAAATTCAGTTGCATATTTTACGAATAGCTTAGCATAATAATCATGAGTATGCATTCTTTATTTCACATCACTTATTGAGCGTTAGGCTCATTAGTTACTTTGTGGTGTAGGTGATATCATTACAGGTGAGGACGTTGATCCTCAAGATGGTTGATAGTGCGGTTGGTGGGGAACGTCCATGGAGCGTGCTTGTAGCTGCTAGGGCGATTTTGACCTGTGGGCGGTTCTCTAAGTATTTTGGGTAAAATGTATATATGTGTGTATATATATATATAATTTTAAAGATTTGACAAAATAATTTTATAAGTTATGAGGTCTATTTCCGAACTAGGTTGGTTTTGGATTGGTTAAATGAATTGGTCAAATTTTGGGGTTTTAGTTTTCCGCTACACTTTAGAAATGTTGTTCAAGAGTTTAAATGATGTTGTTAGATAGCAAGGTTTGATGATGAAAAATAAGGGGTATGAAAAAAAAAGGAGATACAGGAGAAGAGGAGTTTCATCGCCTCAGAGGAGGGACCGATGTATCGCCCTAGTGGGGGCGATGAAACGTGCCTGGGCAATTTTTCATCTCCCCATCTCGAAGATGAGGCAATGCATCGCCCCAAAAGAGGCGATCAGTCGCCCCAGAAGGGGCAAAAAGTTCATCCCTGGACGAACAATCGCCCAAATGACAGTGGAGGGGGCGATTGTTTGCCTCAAGGGGCGAGTGATCGCCTCAGCACTGTTCACATGAACAGTGCCGCGGGCGATTGTTTGCCCAAAGGGGCGAGTAATCGCCGGCACTGTTCACAGGAATAGTTCCAAAAAAAAAAAAAAAAATTTCTTATGAATTTTATGAAAAGTCAAGTCAGTAACAACCAAATTACGAGGCATTACAAACTGTAACCAAAAGAGAGAAGTACAAGTTTTAGATGACAATTACTTAGACACGTTGGTTCTCAAGATGATAACTCATTGGATCCAGCTAAGGATGTAGTTGTGTATAGTTAAAGTCACCAAGGAACGTCATTGACGTTCAGAGTTTCTTGAAATTAGCTTGTTATCTTTTAGTTTTTTCTTCTATCGTCATACTATAATGGCAGTTGACCCAAAAAAATGTTAAATTTTCTGCGATGGAGTGTCTAAGTCAATGTTTGAGGAGCTGAGCCACATTATTTACTGCATTATTTTTACAGTGTCTGATGGTAATTTAGCATGTATAATTTATATAGACGCATTGGGAGGATGTGTGGTAAGGCAGTTAGGTAGAGTTATTGCATGTGTACTCAGACACTTGAAGTTTCACAAGCAAAGTACCCTACCCATAATTAGAACCATCGTGATCACAAAGTTATTTGTAAGGTGTGAAATGTGATGTTTCTCATATCATACAAGTTTTAATTATTCATTCACACAACGTAATTTAAATCTCAACAAGAGGAGATTTATGAGTTATATAGAGAATTATAATATTTTATTTTTGAGTACGATCCTGGTAAAGCCAATATTGTGGCAAATATTTTGCATCAGCATCCTTAAAACATTATTTATTTGT
The DNA here is from genome assembly GCA_022433055.1 of Begonia peltatifolia. Lineage (NCBI taxonomy): Eukaryota > Viridiplantae > Streptophyta > Magnoliopsida > Cucurbitales > Begoniaceae > Begonia > Begonia peltatifolia. The sequence goes on along the minus strand of CM039526.1, from coordinate 8,938,711 downwards.
ATGATGTTGGAAGTTGGAAGAGATTTTTAACTATTAATGACTATGATATGCGATATCAAAATGATGGTTAAATAGTTTGTGTAATTTGATAAATCATACCATTTTGCATCATATTAAGGAAATGCAGAAGTTTTAATGATGAGCTCAAGGAGAGATTTGATGAACTGTAAAATGGTGAATAATATGACGCTTTAGATGTTAGTGTTGATGGATTTATTCTTTTTTTTTTTTTTTAAGTAAGAGTTGTGATGTGTAATTATTCAAAGTTGAGACAGAGAATTCTTGCTAAGAGTCTTAAATCAAGATTTTTTATTAATTAAAGTAGAACTAAAATGTTTTATGATTTGAGGTAATGTTAGTTGGTTGGTATCAAACATATTAAGTTCATGTGTTTGATTTAGATTAACGTTGAGCATCAGAGACCCGCATGATTTTTACAGCCTTTACTTATCCGAGAGTGGAGTTGAGATTTGATTGTTGTAAATTTTGTGATTGAATTACCAAAGTTTGTGTAGTGGTATGACATTCTTAAGTTGTTGATGGATTGACGAACTGATACATTTTATCTCTGTGAGGATGAATTACTCTCAGCTTAAGTTGAACATATTTTATGTAGGAAATATCCTTTGTTTGCATGTGTTCCATTCAGTATTGTATTTGATAGAAATCCGAAGTTTATGTCTAAGTACTGAAGAACCATATTGAGAATTTTGGGCATTGAATTTGACTTGTGTATGGCACATCATCTTGAGACAAATGATCAATTTGAGATGTAAATCTAGATTCTCAAGGATATGTTACAATTTTTCATTCTTAAGTTGTTGATGGATTGACTAACTGATCTATTTTATCTCTGTGAGGTTGAATTACTCTCAGCTTAAGTTGAACAAATTTTATGTAAGGAATACCTTTTGTTTACATGTGTTCCATTCTTATATCTAAGTACTGAAGAACCATGCTAAGAATTTTGGGCATTGACTTTGACATGTGTATGACACATCATCTTGAGATAGATGATCAATCTGAAACGCAAATCTAGATTCTCAAGGATATGATACAATTTTTCATTCTTAAGTTGTTGATGGATTGACTAACTAATACATTTTATCTCTATGAGGATGAATTACTCTCAGCTTAAGCTTAAGTTGAATACATTTTATATAGAGAATATCCTTTGTTTACACGTGTTTCATTCATTTTTGTATTTGATAGAAACTCGAAGCTTATGTCTAAGTACTGAAGAACCATATTAAAATTTTAGGCATTGAATTTAACTTGTCCATGACACATCATCTTGAGATAGATGATCGATCTGAGACACAAATCTAGATTCTCAAGAATATGTTACAATTTTTCATTATGGATTTATGTTATGGTTAGGTGGACCATTTGTTGTTGATTGAGTTTATATATGACAGTAGCTATCAAACTAGCATTGAATTTTCTTATTATGAGGCCCTTTATAGGAGACTATCTAGATCACCTTGTGTTGGTAAAGGACCGATCTTTAATTATTCAGATTCCACAAAAGAGTTGTGCAGAACTTAGAGATTAAGTGGGAAGCTAAAGATTTTGTTTTGCTTAAAATCCAACTTAGTCATAGATTTAGTTATTTTTTTTAGAAGGGCAAGATAACCCCAAAGTATATTGGATCATTTATAATTATTGAGTGGTTAGTACAGTGACATTCAGCTTAGATTTACAATCGAAGTTGAGTAATGTAGATAGTGTTGTTTTACGTAGAGATGTCGAGGAAGTAGTCTTTGAATCTATCACATGTTATCCCCTTGGAAAGACGTTCCTATTTAGTAGGATGTTTCTTATAAGAAAGAGTCCGAGAATAAGTTTTTGCCATTATGAGATTCCATAAATTCGTGTTTAGTGGATAAACTATAGTGAAAGAGAAAATACTTAGAAAATCTAATCAAAGATGTCTTTGTAACGCCCCGAGAAACACACTCGTTCCCTGTGCACTTACCACGTCTACACATTGTGACATACAGAGACTTGACGCGAACACACTTACTTTAATATCACTTTCACTTTAGATCATATTCAAAAGAACATTTGTGAGTATAAAAATTTTTTGTCTCGATTCGAAAACAACTCGCACTCCAAAGAGGGAACACGAAATCCTCAATATAAAATACACAACGGAAAAGATAATTTAAAGTAGTTTTAAGAATAAGACAACAAAACTTGAAACCCTAGGAGGGAGTCCCACATACACCTAGAACTACACAAATTCGGTGCCGCGCGCTCACGTCTCAACTTTGGCACCCCGTGCTCACCCTCTCGGTGCCGCGCGCGCCAACTCAACATCACCGCGTCACGCGCACCCTCGCAGCGCCCGTGCCCCACGAACCCTGCCTCCGTACAGCACGTCCGCACGCACGCCCTCACTAGACGACGCACGACCCGTGCGCACTCGTAGGGCTGCGTGTCATGCACACCTACGATCATGCCGCACTCCCGCGCCCATCCACACTCCTTTGGTACCTCACAGTACATGCCACGACGTATTCCATACCCTCTCGAATCTCAATCTTTCTCCCGAAATTTTGGCAGAGTAACGCCTAAAAACTGGCTATCCCAAAAATTTAAACTCTGCACACAGTTCACCAGAAAATTAGAAATACCTATCCATCAAACCATCCAGAGAAACCTCCATAACCAAATCGAAGTTTAAGGACAACAAATCCATCAACTACAAATGAAGAGAATTCACAATACAGAGCATTACCAAGCTCCTACATGTAAAGTGTACGCGTACGTCACCAAAATCACAAGCACTCCATAAACCCCTATACAACTGACACCTATACAACTCGTCTAATCAACTATATATCGACACAGCAAAAGAAAATACCCACAATAGTTAAGCCACCACCTACCATCTCCACGGGTCGGGTCGCCCTAACAAATCCATCGTCCGGTGCCTCGGTCGCACGCCGCCAACCGTCCTATGCCTCAGGACTAAGCTCTCGAGGCTCACCAGCAATAAACCATAGAACACACAACATAAGTCTAACGCTCAGTAAGTAGTACAATATGAAAGTAAAAGCCGACAATGCAATCCTATTACATGCAGTCTCTACACTCACACTCATGTTGTCACATCTGTGACGCGTAGTGTAGCCACACCAAAGTGAGGAGGAACCTAGCGCCACCCTACACCCTGACACGTCGCCACCGTCCCGGACTCCCCAGCAACGAGACCCACAAGCTACACTCACGCATCACCACACAACAACCACATCATGGTGAGAGTGTACCCGCGCCACACTACACGCTGACACGTCGCCTCCATTCCAGCCTTCCTAGCAACTGGGGCACAGTTGCCACACACACATTTTGCGACAGCCCAGCTGGCCTACTCCTCGAGTGGAATCCGCGACTGGAGTTGCACCGACACACACACTAGCAGGATCCGCGGTACCATTGTCCATCATCCTCACCGTCGACACATATACGCCGCGTGACAGCCCAACCGACCCACTCCTCGAGCGGAATCAATGGTTGGTTACGCACCGGCCCACACACTAGCAAGATCCGCGGTACCACCGCCACGCGTCTCACCACTTACTCAAAATATGTTCAAAACCATTTTCGTTCCCTTTTTTAAAAATGATGCATGTCAAACAAGACGCACGCACACCACAATCAATAACATAAATCCTATAGTTCTACGGTGTAGGCCCACTTGAGCAAAACACATGCATGCACTATTTACCTGGCGTCCTAAGTTCACTCGACGCACAGCTTGGCCAAAATGCCTCAACCTAAAACATAAACAATCACTCATCAATCTTCGCTTCAAAATTCACTAAATATGCTAAAAATAACAATCCTTAACTAAACCCATGAAATTCCAACTAAAACGAGTCACAAATTTAGTTCAGCCGAAAACCAGCCTAAACTTCGGACGTGCATAACTTTTACGTCCGTTAACAAAATCGAGCGATTCAAGAGGCTAAACATTCCCTTAGGAACCTAGTTTAACATACTAAGATGTATTTTAAAATGGTAAGCCACAGATAGGTAAAAACACCAAAAACTGAATTTTCCCTTTTTATCCAAATTTCACATTTTCGTTTCCTTCAACCAAAATTCACTCAAAACTAGCTTTACGCATTAAAAACAACAAATGCTAATACCACGAGTCACAATTCTACGAAAAATGCCTAATAATTTAACTCGGTCCAAAATCCGACATAAACTTCCGACGCGCATAACTTTCGCGTCGGGTATCGGAATCGAACAATTTCAGCGGCCAAACGTCCCTCTAACAACCTAATTTAACCCTTAAAAACAAAATTTAAAATGGGCAACTAAAACTAGACCGAAAAGGCCAAAAATAGAACCTGTCTTTATACAAAAACAAACCAAATTTCAACATCAACCCGATTCCCACAAATTTCTTCACCAAACATCCACATTCTCACCAATTAAGCCTAATCTGAACAAAATCAGGGATTTCAAACTCAAGAACTAGAACCCCATAGCCAATAAATCTCGTGTTTTTCTCCTCCCAACCCGAGCACTCACTGTCCACTCATTAAACACCCGCGTTCACAGCCTAAAATCAACCCCTATACCGAGCCAAATCATCAGAGAATCTGGAAAGAGTTGAGCCCTCACGCTCAGTCGACAAGAGCCGTAACAGGGGAGAAGTTTACCTATGGTTTTCAGCTCGGGAAGAACCGCACCCGCGCCTCCACTTCAGCTCGCTGAAACACTCCTCGCACTGACGTCTCACCCTCGGCGATCAGTCGTCGAAAATCTCCCTCCCGGTCTCTCTCTCTCGCATCTCCCTTCTCGGGTGCTCACTCTCGGCGTTCGCGGGCAGAAGAGAAGAAAAACCGAGTGGCTTCTTCGTGAAGCCATTCAGTTTTTCTTAATATCTCTTTTTTTATTTTATTTACAAAATTAAATTTACCGAAACGCCCTCATGCGTTTAATCGTCCGTAACTTCGTTAACTCTCGACTTTAAAATTTCAAAAACCATCACAAAACTAGACTCCGAGTTTTATAACGTAATTTACCCGTTAAAATATTTTCTCAAAACTCCAATCGAGATTAAATTAAAAATTTCAGAAATTAGATTTAAAAATCTGAAAGTTTTCGGGTTATTACAGTCTTCGAGATATTTCAACTTATGCAATGGTAAACTCGAGGTTATTTTCAATTTTAGGGACGAAATTTCCTAAATAGTGAAAAATGTATAATTGAAATTTTATCATGGGATATAAAGGTACGTTACAATGAAAATCCATATTTCTTGAAGAGTGTTACTATTGCCAAATGAATTTTCTAACTAGCATGCCTCGTTAGTAGTTAGTCAAATGATAAGTGTGTAATTTACACATTTAATTATACTATTTTATACTTGATACGATAAGTTTTGTTCAAGTGTTTAAGAGAATTTGATATTTTTGGTGTGAATGTGCAGATTAATGAATTATGGCAGATTAGAGTTTCAACAAAGGCAATTAGATAATTCTGGTGCATCATGAGGCAAAATTTGACAATTTTAGAGAACCAAACTCGAGAGAGTGCCGATCGATTTCCATATCAGAGGCGATTAATCTCCTGTATAAGGAGGTCAATCGGTTGCCACGTTTTAAAAATCCAATTTTGGGAGTTTTTAATCAAAATAATCTTAGTTGTTGATTATATGGATGCTTAATTTACTTCAGAATTATGTTATAAATCACGGAGGAGGCCAAGAGGCAAGGGATGGTAAAGACAATGGGGAGAGAGGAACAAAGAGGAGGTTAGGGCAAAAACGAGAAAAATGAGATTGCTTCCGTTAAGATTTCTCATTCAAAAACATAGTTTTTATTTCTCTTTCTCTATTGCAAATATGAACAATGAGATTGCTTCTGTTAAGATTTCTTATTCAAACATAGTTTTTATTTCTCTTTCTCCGTTGCACATATGAACATCATCACTTTTCTTATTTGTTTTCATTATTCTAGCGTGAACTAATTTTTTCTTCTAAAGCTAAGATATAGCCTAAATATGATTGTTGGGTATTTTTTTTAATTTAATTTACTGATATTTTATTCCATTGTGTGTTGAGTCAATTATTACTGTTTTTATTGCTTGTGATTGCATGATCAACAATAGTATGTTCGTAAGATTATTTTAAAACCGAGAGGTAAAAAAATAATCGTGCAATGAATAGTTTGCCATGAAAAGAATCTTAGACTAGAGATAGATAAGACGTTTGATTTTTGTTCGTAATATATTCAATTAATTGTTAGGGTTTGAGACTAAGACGTGATAATCTTTTAGTTGGATAAGTGTGTTATTACTTGAGAGAGATTGATACATATATTTGTGAAATTGTTATCAACACATAGGAATAGATATTAATAAATTGAGTTAAGACTACAAAACATGATTAATTAAGGTGAAATCGAAAGTTTTAGATTTTTCTCTAATTAAATTCTATAACTTTATTTAATTTTTGTTTATTTAATTAAATTCTATTGTTTTCTTACAATTAAAAATCATCAAAGTTGCATTGTTCATTTATAATTAGAGTTAAAGTCGTTTAATAATTAATGAAAATAGTCTTCCCGAGTTCAACTCTTATTTATTCACTTTATTATTTTTACGACACGTGCATTTGCATTCATACAATTCGCAACATCGAACTCAATATACAAATTTATTGTTGAAACAAAACCCTAATTATGATTTTGTCCTTAAGAGAGAGGTCGTGGAGAGGGAATTCTTTGTGAATCTTTGGTAGAATTACACCAAATCGAGGTGTTCACGATAGAGTAATTTGGTTTTTCAAGGAGTAATCATAAGTAATTAAACTTCTTTTTGGTTTGTGCCTTTTTCTTTTTGTCAAATTTGGATTTTTATGTTAGAATGTAATAGATCTAGGTTCCAGTTTTTAACACCGTGAATTACAGTTTTAGAGGTTAAGATTTCTAAGGAATTAGAAAGAACGACAATGGTACTATCTTGATTTAATCCAATTCTCGTCGTTAATTTTAGATTTATGGTTTCAAATGAAAATTGGGATTTTGATCAAAAGTTTCGAATTCAACAAACAAAAGTTGATATTATGCACAAAAGTGATGATTTAAGTATAGATTGTACTTAGTGTTGTTCGGAATCAGAAAATTGAAAGTAGATCAAAGTTTTCAAAAATTCCAGCAATGGATCATCGAGATCAGTCGACCAGAGTTTGTTGAATCGGTCATATAGGTCAACATCTCAAAGGTTGGTTGACTGATTTGGTCGAACCGGTCAACTAAAATTTAATGTTTGGTCGACTAGATTGGTTTTGCTTGGTCAAATTGGTCGAGGGAGCTGTAAAGTTTGGTTTATCGAACAGTATGAAATGATCCAGCGAACCTTATTGTATGGTTGATCGATTGGTCGAATTGCATGTTGTCGACTAGACTTTTACTTGTGATTGACTAATGTGTGTTTAAACCCTATTTTTTTGACAAAGTTTCATGGGATTAATTTTATAAATCCCAAGTTTTTTCTTTTCCCGGTTATTGGATTCAACAATTATTTTGAGAGTCTTAAAACACTATTAATGAATGTGTTATCATATATATTGTCTTGAGTGCCTTCCTGGATATTTGGTACATTTGTTGAGACAGAGATTTATTTATTGTGTATAGTTTCTATCGTGGTTTATAAAATATATTTTGAGACTTTATCTGATTCTCTCTATGACATGTCCTAATTACAGTACGTTAGTTTTTATCATATATATGCATTATAACTATCAAGCTTAATTCTTATTGATGATTATATCAGTTGTGTACACAAAGTTTGATCGACTTGAGCAAAGGTTGTTAATTGATGTACGCCTTTAATAGTTTAAGAAAATGCTTGTATGTTTTGTGATTAGAGTAATAGGAGAGTCGAACATGCCTTGTTCTTGGATCCAAATTCTTAAATTTGATCAGGGTTGTTGTTTTGTGTTGCAATCATCAAGTATAACTTTTTTCCGTTGTGCCTATGACATAATGTATCTGAAGACCATCAGTGGTGTCTTTTCATTGATGTTTTATATACGATAATAGTAGCCTATTTTTATTACTTACCCTAATATAGTGGATCATTTTATTACTTACTAGTGGTTCTTGAAGCCTCTTTTGGACAATGTTTTTATTCTTGATATAAATCATGATTTTCTTTTATGTATGTACAAGTTCATTTTTGAAACACAAATATAACACTTAAAATTTTTAATGATTTTTAGTCAACTCACTTCAATCGAATCTATTTTTTAAGTCATAGTCAAAGATTTTTGAAGGATTCAACTATGGACTATGCTTGACATTATTTTAGTTGCTCTTTCATTATTTTTGATGATAGACTCTATTTGGTGAGTTTTAGTGTTGTCTTATTTTAATTTATTTATTGTTTGTGTAACAGTTGCGGAAATTCTCATTGTGAAAGAACAAAAATTTATGGGTACAACTAAAGAACGTGAACTGTACAAGTTATCAATAGAAAAGAAATAGCTCCGGTGTACAAAGAGGAATCCAAAGTTTTAGAACTAAGCACATAAACAATGGAATCCACTATTTCTTTTTAATAAAAAGGGAAATTTTTGTCATTATGTAAATTTCCTACTTCCTCTTACCGTGGAACGTTACGGGCTAAGGAAAGAAATTTCCTTGCCTTGCTTTGCTTATTTCCCTCGTCAAACAGAAAATTCCCCTCTTTTCCCTCTACATTGTCTCTCTCGTCTCTCTCTCTGCAAATTATTATCGACGTTTTGGGGTTTCGATTTGAGCTTTTGATAGAAGGAAGAAAAGTTGATCTTGGTAAGCAATTTTTCCCCTCATACACTCAAATTTGTGCCTGCCAAAATCAACGAATTATTTTTATGAATACAGACTTTCTCGACGTATTTCATCGCCACTTTTGGAACGATCAATTTCTGCAATTGAGGCGGAAGAAAGCTGGATTGGGTAAGCCAATCTTCTTTCTCCTCTATGACATTGTTTCTGTAAAAAAAAATTAAGGAATGAAAAGAAAACTCTCCTCTGTTGGAAGGAAGCAAATCGAGCTGTATTCGAGGCGAGTTTAGCAGAGAAATTGCGGCGTTGATCGAAGTTCCAGAGGGTCGAAAAATCGTCGGAGTTGACGTATAAAAAATGCGAATTTCAGCCTCTCTGTTTTGCGTTGGAATTGTTTGATAAAAACTGAATTTTTGTATGGGTCTATCAATCGATTTCAAACCATGGAATCGCCGGACTCGTGGACGGAGTCGGGCAAGTCCGCGCGCTATTGCAGACGAAACCGGAGAGAGCGAGGCGCTGTCTCGCTTTTCCGTCCGCGAGGCAGTGAGGGCCTGAGGCAATTTCTCGCTGATTCGTCTGCGGGCTGCGGTCCAGATGATATTGTGGACGGCGGTTCAAATTTTTATGGGCCATTAATTTGGGCTGCTGTTTATTTCTATATCTTGGGCTTGGGTTGGGATGCGAAAATCGCCGTTCTTATTGTAACTGCAATATACATGGTATGCTAGTAAATCGTGAGTGACTCTATTTTTATTTAATTACAGCTAAATTGTTAAACTTAAACATAAAATCTGTAAATAAAATATGTCCTCCTTGAGTTTAGTTGACTTACTTTAAACAACTCTTTCCTTTTGATAATTTAATCAAAAGAATTATTAGTTATTGACTGAAGAGTAGACTTATCGTGCAAATTATTCCATTTTAATTTCTTTAGAAATATATGTTTGATTGAGAAGTTAGGCTTCATTAGGGGAGAGCAGTACTGGATCGCAGACCAAGAATCGGACCGAACCAAAGGTTTTACTAAGATGTTGGGCTATCCTCCACGTTTCTCGCTCCAGTACTGGTCCTTAACAGATTTTTTGTGGGAAACGGTTTGGTACAGGGTCGAAATATCCCAAAATTCTAGACCGGACCGAACCATCAATTGAAATTGGGAATTATGGCTGGATAATGGATTGTGACTCAAGATTGAAAATTCATTTCCAAAGAAGAGAACCTTCTCTTTCAACTTTAGTTCAATCCTCTCGGCTCTCCTTCCCTCCTCGACTCCCAACTCCTGTCAAGCTCAGTCGTGTGTTGACCTTTTGCCTTCAATCCTCTCCCCTCAGCTGATCAGCTATTCTCGTTGCTCGCCCTAACTCTCGGTCCTTCACTCAGTCTCTCTCAGTCCTTCACGATCACAGTCTCAGTTTTTGAACCTAAGCAGTAAGCTCTTTCTTAGTCTTTTTGGTTAATGTTTGTGTTGTTGTTGTTGAACTCTGAAATAGCAAAACTCTATTTGATTTTTTGTTTATCGTTTTGTGTTATTGCTTTTAAATTTTCTGTTGCAAATAGAATATATCTTGTTATTTTCTCTTGCTGAAAATTCATTTCTAGAGAAGAGAACTTTCTCCTTCAGCTTCGGTTCATTCCTCTCGGCTAGATAGTGGATTGATTTCAGAAATAGAAAATATCAGCTTAATTTTTGGTTTAACATTTGTGTTATTTAAACTCGGATAGTCGGATATAGCAAAAATAAGTTTAATTTTTGGTTAACAATAATGTTTCAACTAGCATAGATAAAAAATTTATTTCAATTAAATGTAAATTTAAAATTTTAAACTGAGTGCTTCTAAATTCTAAGTTGACTTTGTGACAAATGCTGATGAAGATTATCTGTTCATCCATTTTATTTAGGTTGATTAATGTGTTAATTTGTTTATTGTTTTTATCTCTATAATAAGATGAATATTTTTCATAGTGAAAGTTCCCATGTCGAATCTAAAAGAACTAAGTATGTAGTTTGGATTCACTTCAGTAGTAAATCAAACATCAATTTAGCTATATGTAATTACTGTGTGCAGATTTATGCAGCACACCCGATGAAAAATAAAACTTCAAGTTTAGTAAAATATATTAAAATATGCAAAAAGTTCCCCTGAAATGTAGACAGTAAGCAAAAAATTTTGTTCTTTAAACTTAATGATATCAATACTGATAGTATATCCATATTTACTATAATGATTGCTAGAGAATGTTTCGTAAAAATGATTATTTTGAATGAATTTTCACTGAAATTAGTAGAAGAAATTGGTTTTAGGACGTTTTGTTTGTATCTCAATCATAAGTTTATTATGCCATATAGGTTTACAGTAGCAAAAGATATTCGCAAAATATATCAGAGAGAAAGAACCAAGTTGAAGAAGTGTTTTTTTTACAACATCACGGAGGGCATGTTTAATCACTGACACATAGACCTACATTCAGAATTGGAATTACATGGTGTTGACATGTTTGTGCAAAAGAAAATATTGGATTTTGATTTGATTCCAAACTATAAGGGTGAATCTATTAGCAAGTAAGTTGAAAAATATTTACTTGATTGAGAGATTGAAAATGTTAAAACTATAACCGTTGATAATGCTTCTTCCAATGACGTTGTTATTTTCTATTTGACGAAAACAATTTGAAATTGGAAATAGTTGATTTTAAATGGCAATCATATGCAAGTAAAATGTTTTGCACATGTCCTTAATTTGATCATTTTTTATGGTCTGAAAGAACATCATGAGTCAACAGTAAGGATAAGAAAAATTGTTAAGTACGTAAGGTCTTCTCCGAGAAGATTGCAATAGTTCAAAGTCTGCGTTTATGCGGTTAAAATTACTTGTAAAAGTAATTTATCGCTCGACGTTTCTACTCGTTGGAACTCTATTTATTTGATGTTGGCAAGCGTTGTGAAGTATGAAATAGTTTTTGAAAAATTAACAGAAAATGATAGATTTTTCTTGAATGAAATTGAAGTAGAAGGTTCACCCACATCTGAATATTGGTCATACATTTGAAAATACATAAAATTTTTAGAGACATTTCATATTATAACACTTCATGTTTCTGCTTCTCTACATATTACAACGAATATGTATGTAGGTGAAGTCTGTAATTTGAAGATTGATATTGAGACATATAGTAACAATGATAATTTTACGCAAGAAAGAATGGCCAACGAGATGGAAAATAAGTTTCATAAATATTGGGGATCCTTTGAAAAAATAAATGTGCTTGTATATGTTGATGTTGTTTTTTATCTAAGTTGCAAAACAAAATTTTTGCGGCATTATTTAGCCATTTTATTTGACAGTGAACGAGTTGTACAATACTCAAATCAAGTAGAGGATATAATTGAAAAATTGTATACTGAATATAAAAGTGATACAACCAATGAAGACCAGATTCCAAGTAGCACCAATAGTCAACGAAGGTTTCTAACGTCAATGAGTTATTTGACGCAAACTCGTTTAAGTGCAGTTTACTCGATGTTTTATGGGCTTGACAATTTTTTAGAAAAAAAATGATGAAACTAATATGTCAGAGATTAATCTATATTTGTATAAGAAGTTAGAGAATTTTTCAGACAGTTCTGACATTATTTTGGTGGAAGAGGAACTCCGATAAGTATTGAGTTTTGAGTGCAATTGCAAAAAAATATATTGATCATTCTAATTTCTATGGTAGCGTCAGAATCTGTTTTTAGTTATAGTGGTCATGTTGTTGATGTCTTTCACAGTTCTCTAAACCCACAAAGTGTTGAAGCTATTATATGTTTTCAAAGTTGTTTCAAAACATTCAATGGTTTAAATTTTTTTACAAATATAAACATTAAGGATGATTTCGAAGAGACTCCTATCAAAATTACATAAGAAGGTTCGAACATTCTAATATTTATTTGTTTAACATGTTTATTTTTAATGATTAACTAATGGTTTCAATATTTTCATTTTGTAGATTTCACTGACCCTACCAGTGAAAATTTTATAGAAGTAGAAGATTATACTTCGATGACTTGATATTTTTGCAATTATTGACTTCGTTTTAATGTTTATCTCAAATGATTTGGAAGTTGGATTGAAATTAACTATTTAGTTGCATTTACTATTTAGTTTATATTTTTACATAGTTGAATATAGTTTGTATGTTAGAAGATAGTTAGATTTATTTTGTATGTTAAATGTGGTTTCTTAGATTTCATTATATTTTATTATGTTAGATAGTTAAATTGAGTTATTAGGTTACATAGTTGGATTTATTTTGGTATTGAATTTAATTTATCAAATTTTATTATATTTTATAATTTTAGATAGATGTATTGAGTTTTTATATTAAATAGTTAAATTTATTTTAAATGTTGAATTTAGTTTATCTTATCCGATTTTGTTTTAATCAAAAATAGTTTGATTGAATTTTTTAGATTTTATTTTAAAAATAGATAATTGATTTAATATATATTACTTTTATTTTTTATTATTTGGTTTAAGGGCAAAAGCAACATATATAATATGTATATTGATTTTATTAGAAAAAAAATATATATGATTGAAATTTTTTTATTTTTTAATAAAAGAAATTTAGCATTATGGTGGGAGAAACTGGAATCAGACCAAATTTTTTGGTTCAGTCCCAGTCTCTAAACCGATCGGTTCTGGAATTCGGGATAAAAATCTTGAATCTCATAGTCCGGTCCGATGCAGTCCCTGAACCAGGCCGCAGCGAACCATGCTCATCTTTAGATTTCATTGAGATTTGTAAATTTTTAATTTATTTAATTTTAGTTTTATTTTCTACTTATTTTAACCTCTTAATCCTTTTGTTTTTGAATCTTGACTTCTTTTTAATTATTAAGTCTTTTACTGTTATATTTTATGTTAAAAATTAAGCATCGGGCGATTTGGTCTGGTTTTCGTAACAACAGAGAGTTAGTATTTCATATCACAGTTGTCACACAAATTCTTCTATTTTAGACTCTTATTATATCATTATTAGATTTTGGTTCTAGTCTAACATTTTAGGATCATGGTTTCTTAATTTATATTGGCTTTTTAATTCTCCCTTGAAAGTTTATTAATTTTTGAGGATGGCGGAATCGTTACTCGTTTCGTCACGGGCTCTTGCAATTCGTGATAAATACGATATGAGTAGGGTTATTATTTAATTTGACTAATTTATTTATTTTTTAAAACAGAATGTTAAAAAAAAGAAGGCATGAACCCTAATTTTCAAAATATGGTTTAACTAGACAGGAAGCATTTATTTCAGGAAGAAATGTGACCAAACATTTATGGAAATAATACAATAATTTTTTTTATGAAATATTAATTGAATTATTTCAATTAATTTTATTTTTTTTCCATTAGGATGTGTATAATTTAAATTTTGTTTTACGTACTACTTTTTACAAAAAGTTGATCAAATGACACATCTAACATTTCTTAATTGTTTAATATTTTGTACCAATTCTAATAATTTTTTTTTTCTCTTTATTTATTTATTTTCTAATCAATATTTCTTTTATTTAAAATTTGTTATTTCACTCATTTATCTTGATATCATCATTCTTGACTCTATCATCCTCTCTGTCTTGTTTTTGTTTTATTTTTTGCCTTATTATATTTAATTTTTTAATGTACCCATTTGATCTTCTGTCGATATTTCATCCTTTCTCAACGTCTTTATTTTATTTTCTATGTTCATATTTCACTTAATTTATTTTATTATGAATATATAATTTATTTTACTCATATGAACTTAGTCACGTTCTCTCTTCCTCTTTGGTATCTATTTTTAAGAACACCTTAAAAGAGAGTTGGATTTTTGTCGGTATTGATTAATTTAGATTCCCTAATTTGCAGTTTGCCACTAAGCCCTTTGATATCAAGATGGTCGTGGGCAGATAATGGAAATCGAAAAATGATAATATTAGCTTGGGGAAATTGTGCCAAATTTAACGAAAATATTAGCAAGCTGGTTAAACTACTTGGACAATCTCTTGGTCTGCCAGATGATTAACAGTGCTTTCACTCTTTAAAATGTGTACATCTGTGGCTAATGTATCTTAGTTTGGAAGAAGAGTCCTAAACTAGAACCACTACAACATATTTTATTTTAATATAACTTATTGTCTAAATTTTTCAGAAATTTCTAATATGTGTGTAAATGTACAACAAATGTCACATTTGCATTGGGTCAGCGTGAAGTCCGTAGTTTTAGAGATTATTACTTGTTTTTTACATTCATTTGTACTTGTTTTTGTATTCAGTTTTGGAGCTAATCATAAAGAAGATAAATCAATGATTAATGTATTATATTAATTTGAAATACAGTTTGTTATTTGTTTCCCACGACCATCTACGAGATGATCAATTTCATAAACCCTAATTACATGTATATTTAGCTAACTTTTATAAATGTTTATTTCATGTCATCATAATCTGATTATGATGCATCACCTACATTTTTCGTTTCTCAATATCCTCTTTTTTCATGTTCTTTTTAATTTTAATATCACAAATTGAAGAATCCAATATAACTGAATATGTGATAGTCCGCCAAGTGAAAGCTAGAACTGACTAAATGTGAGGGTCAATTTTTACTAATAGAAGTGTACAATTTCACATTGCTTGCTAGAATAGAAAATTATTAATAAATAGAATAAAAATTTTATGTAACAATATTTTGAAAATCTGCACAAATGATAGCTTATAGAGCTTTTTTACAAAAAAAAAAAACGAATAAAAAGATTTTGATGAATGTGTAAATCTACGCACTGCATTTTTACACTACTCGCTATGTTTAAAATAAAATGAAAAAACTAATTTCTCGTGTGGTATAAGATTCCATGGAGTTTCTTTTCGTTGCTTTTTTTTTTTTCAGAGTATTTATTTTCTTTCTTTTCTTTAGTCAAGATTGTTTCTTATATGTCTTTATATCGCTATTTGTATAGTTAATCTAGGGTTATATAATATTAATCATCCTCCTATTTTTGAATATATTGAAAGTTGGTTGTCATATAAATATTCTCAATGAAGTTCTCTTAGTTTCAATTTTATTTTTAATAGTTTTATTATAGTCAACTCAACAAGTTTAATTGTATTGTTATTAATGTGAACATGTTTATTTCATTTTTATTAAATAAAAAAGTTCTTTCCATTTCTTGAGGATTTAAATTTCAAGAAATATAAATATTAATATACTTGGTCAACAATATAGATGTTTTTTTAGGTAAATTAAGTCTTGGAAATATCAACAATCTTGTTTTCTTAACGTCGTCTGCAAATAATCTTATACCATTCTGTCAATTAGAAAAGTTGCACTTTTATATTAAAAATTGAGAATTGTAATTTTGTGTTGAATTTTATTTAAACTTCAATATTTTTAACATTTTCGTAAAGTAATTATGTTCGATAATTACGACTGCTCCATAGCTAGAAATCAAAAGTCAATGAAGAACAACAGTAAAATGAAATTGTTAGAAGCATTTTAATGTCAGTAATAATAAAGATTTCTTCAATAATCTTGTTGATTCCATTGCATGATACCACTACAGTCAGAATTAGTTTTTAAATAATTGATGAAAGTATAAAAATCATCAATTATACACTTTTAATTAAACTGTATTATGTTAAAAAATCCAGAAAATTTCAGATTAATAATATTACAGTAAGTTGGCAACTCTCCTTTAGAAGTCTGTCATGCAAGAAATGAAAAGAGAAAACAGAGTTAAACACAGAACAAATGCCGAACTAACAAAAAGTAGATATTAAAATCTAAAAGAAGTTCTATTTACATCAATCCAATCAGTTCTCAAAGTTATATCCATGAAAATTAATTTATAAAACCAAACAGAAGAAATTAAGTCATGTTTTTTTGTTACCAAAAAAATGGTTGATCATCTTCATGGGGATCTCCATGACTGTAAACCGATTTGATTATGTTTTCTGGAAGGACCAGAAGCAGGAATTGGTATTCTTCTGGGTAAGAATCCGAAGAAATGGCCTGAATAGTTTGGCCCTGGGTTCAACTTGAAGATTTGGTTACTGCTTCTCGTAGCTTTGCAGTGGCTGACCGTGGAGATTATTAGTATGACAAAAAGGCAACGGAGTAGATTCAGATGTCCTCCACATAGATCCATGTTGGTAGCAGAGAGAGAGATCTAAAGATGGGCGTGGGCTGATTTTAATGTTATGCTTGATTTGAGATGTGTAGTTGAAGAATGAAACTCAGAGAGAGAGAGAGAGAGAGAGAGAGAGAGAGAGACTAGGGAGCGTACGGGATTGCGTGTGTAAGTTTTGCTCGTAAATTTAGGGGTGGGAAGAGAGAGAGAGAGAGAGTGATGGCTTCTGAACGAACAAGATGGATCTAGCAGTAGAGGTAAAGAAATTGCATAAAGTTGAAAAGAGTTTAGAAAAGACGTTTGATCTACAATTTTGGGTGGAGAGAGAGAGAGAGACTTTGGCAATGACCATAAATCAAAAAAAAAAAAAAAGAAGAAGACAGTAAGAGAGACAGACTTTAGGGAACACACAGTGTAAAAATATACGGTTTTCAATGAAAAATCCGCGACGAAGGAGGAAAAAATGGAGGAAAAGGACTGTTTATGTCTTCATCATTTATGGCCGACTTCGCAACTGGCTCTGTTTCTATCTCTCTCTCTCTCTCTCTCTCTCTCTCTCTCTCTATCTAACCCACACTCTGCGGGAAGGATCTGATTCACTGTTAGTGTGCACGACCAGTGAGGAAACAGATCTGAGTAGACACGAATGAACTGAGCTCAATCTATAGAAATGTCCATATCAAAACTCAAAACATTGTCCACGTACGGATCTCATGTTCTTATCTTCTTCATTGCTGTTTTCAATAATTGCTCACTCTTTCTTTTAGACGACGCACGCGAGGCCCAGCATATTTGACCTAAAATTCGGACTCGTTGAAATATTAGGTCAATGAATTCATACCTGGAAACATTTTGTGTCGCAGCAAAACTCAGTCTTGTTTGACAACCACGACGAGTTGGATGAATCTGACCAAAATTATCGACATTTCAAGGCTAAAGTGTGTATCGTCAAATACAATAGGACACAGGTTCAGGAGTAGTCACTTTGATTATTTCGTGCCACTACAGAATGGCAAAAAATTACGTAAAAAATAAACCATCCCTCTTCTTATTCTCCCTAAATCCTAAGGATCAGGGATTGTAATTGTATTAAAAATGACAGCTTAGGAATTAGGCTGACGCTCACATCATTGAATATATTTGTTTGTGAAAACAAGATAACTACTCTTGCGTTGAAAATCTCTCCAACGTTCTTTGATAGCAAGAATGAACGCAAAATCTTACAACAATAATAGTACAATCTTACATCGCTCGAAAAATATAGAAAAATTAATATATAAATAGAGTTTTTTTTTTAAAGTAACAGATAAATATGATAGTTCGTCATATGAAAATTAGGACGACATAATGTGACGATCTAGTCCTTAATAATAAAAGTAAATAATCTCATATCGTTTGAGAGAATTAAACGTCCATAATTTATATGTAAAGTTTTTTTTCTTACAAAGTACAATACATTTTGTGCTACTCTTAAGAATAAAACTATACGGATTCCTACCCGAAGTAAACGATTATCTACTTGAAGCACTTCAAGACATTACAACAAGTTTTGAAATAAAATTCAAGAACAAATGAATATGAGTTTTGGCTTAAAATAGGCAATATATTCTTGACTTCATAGATCTCCAAGGTGATTTTTCTAACTGAGAAATTCACAAAGATTTTTATCCATCTTTGTTTTCCTCCCAATTCTAGCTTCACACAATTAGTGAAAAATTAGAGATTAAATCTCATGTAACATGTTAGAATATAACAGCTTCTATCGCCATTAGATATGGCCATTTTTAACTGGAAATCTCACATAACATGTTAAAATATAACAGCTTTTAACTGCAAATTCACATAACATGTTAAATTTAACTGCTTTTTTTTGTCCATGTCCTAGGATTGATTTAACCTGAGACAGAGAGTAACCTAGAGAGAGAGAGAGAGAGGAGTGAGGATGAATTAGGTTATAAAATTTTGTTCATTTGGTAACAACATTAGTCTGCACATGTCAAGTAGATTATACGTTGTAGTCTATTTGAAGATTCTAAGCTTAACAATGATCACCAACAATAAACTAAAAGAAAAGAGTAAGAGAGTGCAAACACTTCTTTAGCGTAGTTTGACCACTCTTGCCTACATTCGCGTTTCAAAGCTCTTCTAAGAAGATGGTTTCTCAACTCTAATCTTTGGTTCAATGAATTAACCTTTCAAGCATCAATCTAATATTTTTCCAGTGAACTTTTATGGGCGTCACTCTTAATTTTTTCACCAAAATATAAGAGTTAATGCAAGATGAGGAATACAGTACTCAAATCTTCCACCAGCAAGACTTTCAAATTATAGGAAGAGAGATGAGATTACTAAGTAGAAGAAAATAAACTTCCCTTGAAAATTTGGAAGAACTTCGTGTAGGATTCGCGAGTTAGAGAGAGCTTTCAATTTGAAGTGCGCTTCTAGTTATAGGCTTCTCCAAAAATTTTGATGAGCGAGACTCCGCATGTACGGCGCAGGACTCCGTGATAGATCTGTTAGGCACAACAAAAAGGAATGGGACTTCCGCTTCTTTGAAACTTTATCGGCTTGAGATTTTTCGCTTTGTACTTTGGGACTCCGCTTTTGCATAAAAATGATATTTTTATTTCTTCACAGACTTCCGCACAATTCGCTATCTAGTCTGGGACTTTGCTTATGTTGATTCTCTTTAGTTTCTTAGCGAGTGGGACTCCGCTTTCTAGGCTAAAGTTCCGAAAACTTCGAGATACAGGAACTCTCCAAAATATCCCCTCTAGACTGGAACCCGAAGTACCAGTTTTGATCTGTTCTGCCCTTTGCTAGGTTTCGGACCAATTTCGCTTAAAAAACTATTGTAGTTCCTGGTCCAATACACGGTTCAGATTTTGAAAAACCAAAGTACTGTGGAGAATCAACCTTTGCACTCGTTTCAGCCTTCAACCTTGAGCCTGCAGAAACCAAATATCATTTCAGTCTTTCACTCGTTCCAGCAGCCTCATTAGTCTCCTCTGCCTTAAACCTTGCCCTTTCTCACTTCGTCGTCCTCCTTCAGGTCAAGTTTTCAGATTGTTTGCGGTTCACAGCCCTCCATCAATTCGTAGTTTGCAATTCGCAAATCACAAGGTCAAGTTTTGCACTTTGCAATCCTCCTTCCATTTGCAGTTAGCTCTTCACAATTTACTCTGCCCAGGTGTGAGGTTTGTACGTTGTTACTTTGTAGCAAGATTGACTCTTTCTATGCTCTTCGCAAGATTGACTCTATCTCTGCCCAGCATGAGCCCCTCCCTTCGCACGACACACAGAGGCATAGCCCACAAACAGAGACTCTATCTGTGCCCTTCGCTCTATCACCGCCCAGCGGCCAACGTCCCTCTTCGCACATAGAGGCCCCTCTACAGTCTATTGTACGAGATCTGAAAAATTAAAAATATTGGGTGTGTTCAGCCCTGCCCAGTTTCCACCCCTAGTTGATTATTGTCCCCCCTCCCCCCCCGGACTAAACGTCCTCTATTGTACGAGATCTGAAAATACTAGGTGTGTTCTGTCCTGCCCTTTACCCTTTATTTTGGACGTTGAGTTGAATTTCTTAGATTTTATTTTAATGTTTGATAGTTGAATTGGATTTACTTTGTATATTAGATAGTTGATATATAAAAAGACAATGATTTCGAAGGGAGAAAAGCAATTTTTTTAAAATTTTGGTATTTTGTACGTTAATAAAAAAGGAGTATATTCAGTATTTTTAACGACCTTTTTTCCCAATACGATACTGTCCCCTATAGGGATTGGGTCATAACTCAATATCCTCTTTTCACGGATTTGTCTGTAGATAACTTCTCAGTCGGTCACCCAATATGGTACTGCTCTCGCCGGAGCACTCTTAACTTTAGAATTCTTATAGGATTCGTTGCCAATTATGCTCCAAAATGTATTTTACTATCTTGAAAGAGTTTTCTTACATATATTTCATTTCCATATACCTTCACAAGTGATGTGGAATTGTTATGAGCCCTTCTTCCACGACCCGGGATTTGCCACCTACAGTCGGCTTACGTCCTGAGGTTTATCTCGTAATCCGAGATTTGCCCCGCATTCGTCTTCATATGTACACATTTAGATCATCACAATCACCTCCCCAGGGGGCCCAACGTCCGTTTCCAGTTGGTTACAGGTTTTGATATCATTTTTAATGACTTCTTTTCCCAATAAGATATTGTCCACTCTGGGGATTGAGCCGTAACCAAATATCCTCTGCTCACAAATTTGTTTGAAGAGTACTTCGCAGTCGGTCACCCAATATGGTATTGCTCTCGCCAGAGCACGATTAACTTTGAAGTTATTATGGGATCCGTTGCCAATTGTGCTCTAAAACACGTTTTACTATCCTGTGAGGGTTTTATTACATATGTTTCATTTCTATATACCACGCAAAGTGATGTGGGATTGTGACGACCCCCTCTTCCACGACTCGGGATTTCCCTATACTCGAGTCCAAGATTTACCTACACTCTACTTACGTCCCGAGTTTTGCCTCGCAATCCGAGGTTTGCTCCGCAGTCGTGCTCATACATACACATCCAGGTCATCACAGTATTGTATTTAAAATTAAAAAGTTGGGAGGAACCGATACTGAACCGGAATCGGATCTAAATTTTGGTGCCGATTTCGGGACTAGAATTGAACCAAACCGGACCGCACCCAGCCCTACTAATTAGGCCTACTTATCACTTTCATGCTATTCATACATCTCATTTACATCCTTCACACATGTGCTAATTTCTAAACCATTATAATGATTATTGGTATTGTCATGCTAATGTTTATACTTACATTAAAATTACTAATAACGTATGTAAAATATTGCAAATAGTGGCATTGTAACAATTCAGCAAATTAAAGAATGCAAAATTAGGATTTCATAAGATTGAAGGGAAATCGATAAGGGGTATTCATGATTTTAATAGTTTATGAATTGACTACGTTGGAGTGAACTTTATGAACGTTTGAATTTCAGAACTAACACCTAATTGCAAGGAAATTGAGATCTAAATGTTCAAAATAATTTAAAAAAGATTTAACAAATTGAGAGAAATGATTAAATTAGCTGAATTCCAATGATGATAGTTCGGCATGACCCAATTTCTAGTTGAGTAGAATGAGGTCTATCTTCAATATTATGGTTCTTTATATTAATTTATATAAATATGCAAAACTCAGGTATAAATTTAGTTTGATAGCAAACTTTTCATATGCCCGCAATTTTTTTCTTCAAAGATTTCTACATAAATCTTCGTTGTATCAGCCCAAAGAAGAAGCTATTAGAGCTCTGCATCTCCATGAATACTGAGATTTTCTCGAATCTATGAAATCACTTAATTTTTTAGCCGACCTCGTCTAGTCACAGGTTTCAGTCCAAAAAAGCTTCAATTTTTAGTCTGAGCTAATTTCTTTGATTTGGTTTAGTGATTTTCTGTTGGTAAATTTCAATGAATAATAAAGTTCAACTTTTCTATTAGATTTGTTAAATTTGTATATTTTTTTTATTTTTTATTTTATTTTGGAGCATACATTGTTTATTGTTGTTGGTTTATTCATTAGAGATATTTGATTTTTGGGTGAGTTTTATTAGTTCAAATATTTTTTTTAGTAAAATTGGAAAATGAGTTAATTGAAATTTGACATTCTGTTTTGGATTAGAATATGTAGTTTCAATTAATATAGGTGAAGATGTGCTTGCACGAATGGTTTTAAATGATGTGTTGTTAGGACTTAATAAAGGGTCCATGTCTTGGAATTAAGAGAACAAAACTAGTAAGAAGCAAAAACTCTATCTTTGATACAACTGCATTTGTCAAATCAAATTTTGTAGGATGTTTTGAATTAAAAAACTACCACTTAATTATGGTTTAGTTGGAGTAGTTGTGTATGAAGAAAATCCTAATTAGAAAATTCAATTTGAAGCAATAACGCCATCGTCATCAGTTTATTGAAGGACCTTCTATTACATAACACTTGACTACAGTCCAAGAATTAGTTTTGGATTTGGGGACTGTGAGTGCAAGTATAATTGTGATTATTTAAGGTTGATTATACTTTGCTCATTGCCTGTTTCACATGGTCTTTTCAGAGATATGATATTATACAGTATGAAAAGTGTAATTCTAGAAGAAGTTTATAGTGCCTTGTTATCTAAGGAAAAGATGAAACAGACTTTTGTTGAATTCGAGTCTCAAGAACAGGGACTCGTCATCCAGGGTAGAACACAAGAATCAAACAAAAATGGGAGTGATAATGTTTAGATCTCAAAGGATATATCAAAGTCAAAGAACCATGATAGAACCTATCAATTTTATCAAAAAATGACATTAAATATGAGTGTTGTAAATTGCATAATGAGATTAAGAGAGTTGCAAGGAAAAGAAAGCAACCGAAGATGTCTAATGAAGTTGTCGTTGCAGAAGAAGAAGACTACAGTAACAAAGATCTTCAAGTTGGGTCATAAGGAAACTTAAAGCCAAATAAAGATTGAATTCTAGATTTGAATTGTTATGTTCATATGTATTACAATCAGAATTGGTTTTTGACATATGATATTCTTTCAGATGGTGTTATGTTAATGAGTATAATACGTCTTGTATGACAGCTGGTATTGGTACCGTCCAAATCAAAATATTTGATGAAGTTTTCAAGACACTCGATAATGTGCGAAACATTGTTGAGTTGAAGAAGAAACTGATCTCGTTCAGTACTATGAGTTTGAAAATGTATACATATAACGTTGTAGGTGGAGCTGAGAAGATCAGTAGAGGTGCACTCTTCATAAAGGATACAAAAAGCCTGCGAATTTGTATGTGCTGAAGGGTTCTATAAGTTATTGGTAATAAGACGGCTAAATTTATGAACTTAGCTTCTAAAGTGTTGTCTAAGAAGAATCGCAAGAAGTCAAATTCTCATATGAAGTTTAACTTATGATCTAAATCTATATAAAAGTCGATATTCATCTTAGCTTAGATGTTTGTGGTGATGTCGTCACCACATCGTCACAAGTTTCAGTTTCACGTCAGAATGGTAAAGTAAAAGGCAAAACAAAGAGGAAGGTTAATGCACCAGGCAATATGGTGAAACTAGTTCAATGAGTTATGCGTTGAATGTGTTTGATGATATTGATTTCAATTGGACTCTTCCACATATTCAGATACAGTTCATTGTGACGATTTAAATAGTTTGGTTATACCATTAAGGAGATGACATTGCTTCTCAAGTGTCTCTCAAGTTTATTCGGTGCTTAAACTTGATTGGCATCAAATACTAAGTTGATCCTTCACGGGACTTTTCTAGAAAAGTAGGTTATCTTGTATTTGGATCTCTCATATGGAATTCGTGTCAATGGAAAAATTTTTAGAATTTGATGTGACCAGCATTTTAGTTAGACCGAGTTGAGCCTTTATTCAATATTAGAATTTTCTACATATTGTTGTTTAAGTTGAAAAACTCTATTATATCTTGATTTCGATTGTAAATTTTTGTTTTCCCATGATTTTTTCTTATATTGGTTTTCCACATAGAACTCAGTGTCCAATTTTCGCATATTTTTTTCTATTATGTGTTCAATTTTCAATAGTTTCAACCCAAAATTTGTGTTTGAGTTATTATGAAAAAGCTAAAATTTTTACACTTGCAATACATTCATCATATTCTTTTTATAAATACCATGTTTGATGTTCCTCTTTTAGCAAAGACACCATTCTATTCTTCTTCACTAACGTTCTTTAAAATTCATCATTCCCTCCTACCTATTTCCTTATTTTTCCAAAATTTGCATTTCGTTTCAACATAAACAAGGAATTGAGAAAGTGAGAAACACTTTACTTGACAAAACAATACCTGGTTTCCTCTCATTGCACACCAAGTGGATCCTCACCCAAAATGAAATGAAAAGAGAAGATTTGAGCCATTAGGTGTGCTAGTTTGAAAGGGACATTCAATCCTTCTACCTTTGTTGGTTGATTTACTAAGCATTTAGCTAGTAAACTAATAGCCTCACATTAAACACAATGGCATTTTAAAAGGCCGATAGCAAATCGAATTATCATCAAATGAGAAGTAAAGAAAGTGTTGGCTAAAAGATGGTATTTCAAACTTGAAATGTGACTATGAGTTTCAAGTAATATCATTTGGTCTAACTAATGCACCACTTTCGTTCATAGAAATCTAATCGAGTATTCAAAAAGTTTGGATAGTTTTGTAATAGTTTTCATTGGTGACATCCTTATTTATTCTCAAAATGAAGAAGAATATGAAAAACATTTAAACGTGTTATCGATCTTCAAAAATGATATGCTTCAACTATGCAATAAGATGCAACACAAATGCAAGCAACAAATCGGTTTGGCCTAAAACTCAGATTGGTTTTAAATACCCTAAATCTCCTTCGAAATAAATTCAAATGCTCTGAAATTTTAACACAAACTTACTGTATGTGTGATGAAATTCCCTTTAAATTGCAGGACTAAATTCGTAGGGAAACAGAAGATATGGATGACAGAAGACTAGTTAGTCTGATTGGTGATGAAATGCACCTCCTCGGGTATTTGGTCTCCTTTTGGGGATGACATTCCAACGAGCTTGGAAAATGAGATAATGCACTCTTGCTGAAAATTCTACCCTTAGGAAATAGGCTGAGAAGGGTGCCATGAGATTGGTTTCCATCACTCATGAAATAGAAGCCAAGAAGAGCAACGATCCATGGATATGACTCACCGTGAGATGGAGTTGTTTTAGTGCTCAAAGAGCTCCGATTTTGAAGAAGGGTCTTCTTTTTTTTTCTATTCAAAATTGCCTCTAATGGAAACCATAAGGGGAGTTTAAAAACTTCAACTCTTCTTATAATTTAGGGATACAAAAGCAGCACAAAAGAAAACCACTCAAATGGGTGTGATCGGCTACTTCACCTAGTTGAGGACACCTAGTGTCTTGCCAAATTTGGCAACCACTTTTCTCTCACCAAATGTCCCTATCATGTGGTCCTTCCCTTCTTCAAACACAACCTTCAACCCTTCTTTGCTGATCATTTGGCTTGGTTGTTACAAAGCATGCACATCATCCTCCTAGAGTGGTTAATGATTTGACCTTAAATCCGGTTGGTGCTCCTTTTATCCTCTTCCTCTTTACCAAGGTATAAAGATACGTCTTTAACATTAAAAGTGGCTGAGACTCCATATTCACTAGGAAGCTCGAGCTTATATGTATTATTGTTGATTCTTTCCACAATCTTGAATGGTCCATCGGCTTTTGGAAGGAGTTTGGATTTTTGTTGTTTGGGAAACATTTCCTTCCTTAAGTGAAACCAAAATAAGTTCCCTTCTTTGAAGATAATCTCCTTTCTCCCACGGTTGGTATGCTTGGCATACGCTTTGTTCTTCATTTGAATGGTTTTTCTCACCATCTTATGCTTGCTCTTGACTTGTTTGGCCTTGTTTTCTCTTATTGGATTTGCGAGTTCATTCATGGGCAATGACACAAGGTCCAACAGTGTAAGTAGATTGAAGTCGTACACTACCTCGAATACATTTGATAGAGGAATGTATGCTCCTATTATAAGAAAACTCAGTATATGGAAGTTGAACATCTCAATCGGTGAGTCTTTTACCCAAGATTCTATTTATGACCTCAGTATGGTCATCCGTTTGTGGATGGAAAGATGTGCTAAAAACCAACTTCGTACCAAACTTCTTCCATAGTATCTTCCAAAAAGAACTTAGAAACTTAGTGTCTCTATCCAAAACTATAGACTTGGGAACCACCCTATGCCACCGAACCAATTCCTTGAACAATAACTCGACTACGTGGATGGAGTCATCCGTCTTAGAGCAAGCTACAAAATGTGTCATATTTGAAAATCAATCTACGACCACCATGATTGATTCTTTGGCTCAAACTGTGCGTGGCAATCCCAAGACCAAATTCATACTAACTTCCACCCAAGAGTGGCTTGGCATCGGTAATAGTAGCTAAAGTCCTTGAGGGAGTACCTTACTCTTGGTTTTCTTGCAAACAATGAACTTCTCTAACATACGATGCACATCTCGAGGTAAGTGTGGCCAATAAAAATGTTAATTGGTCATGTTCAAGGTTTTTTTTTCTTCAAAATGGCTAGTCAAACCTCCTCCATGAGCCTCATTGATTATGAACTCTCTAATACACCCGCTTAGTATGCACGATTTTCCTCCTTTGAAGAGGTAACCATCCACTACACGATATTCTTCTTTGGCCTTTTCTTTACATTTCTCATACCAATGGCCGAAGTTTAAGTCTCCCTCATAAGTGTTCTTGATTTATTGAAACTTAAAAAATATTGTACTAAGCTAGGTTAAGAGGACATACCTCCTAAAAATATTAGCTACCACATTTGATGATGTACGGGTATCTTTCAAGGAATTCTACCCATTTTGCAGGCCTCCTATTAAGTTTTCCTTAGCTTTTAATGTGCTTGAGGGCTTAATGATCGGTATGAATAATGAACTCCTTCAATAGGAGGTAATGTTGCCAAACTTCAAGAGCTTGGATGATGGCTAAAAACTCCTTATCATATGTCGAATAGTTGAGGGTGGCTCTTTTGAGTTTCTCACTAAAGTATGCAAGTGGCTTACCTTCTTGCATGAGTAATGCTCTGATTCCTAACCCGAATACATTACATTTGACCTTAAAAACTTTGTTGAAATCAGGAAGCATAAGAACAGGTACATGACATAATTTCTGCTTTATTGACTCAGAGTTTTGTTGGCAAAATTGAGCCATTGAAACTCTTTTTTTTTCTTGGTACAATCAGTAATGTGGGTCATGATGGAATTAAAATTCTTAATGAATCTCCTATAGAAAGATGTCAGTCCATGAAAGCTTCTCACCTCTGAGATCCCCTTTAGAATTGGTCAATCTTGATGGCCTCAATCTTTGCCTCATCGACCTCCATGCCATCTTTTTTTATGATGAAACCAAGAAAATACACTATCTTCTGATAAATAACATTTCTTGAGATTTCCAAAAAGTTTGGCATTTCTAAGAGTTTCAGAGAGGATTCCTAGATGCACTAACTGGGATTCAAGGTCCAAACTATACACCAAAATGTCGTCGAAGTATACCACTATAAACTTGCCCAAAATATTTTTGAGGACATAGTGCATGAGTCTCATAAAAGTGCTAAGAGCATTGGAAATGCTAAAAGACATTACTAGCCATTTGAAGAGTTAATACTTGGTCTTGAAATCCGTCTTTCACTCTTCTCCTTGCCTCATTTGTATTTGGTGGCAGCCACTTTTTAAATCAATCTTGGAAAAATAGGAAGCTCTGCTAAGCTCATCTCATATGTCTTAGAGTCGTGGAATAAGAAATCAGTACTTGATGGTTATTTGATTGATGGGTCAACTATCCACATACATTTCCATCGAGTCATTCTTCTTTGGCACTAGAAGGGTAGGTACGACACACAGGCTCATTGATTTTCAGATGTAACCCTTCTCTAGCAAATCTTCCACTTGTCTTTGCAACTCTTTAGTTTTTTTCGAATTCATTCTATAAGCATGGTAGTTTGGAAGCACAACCTCTGGCTATAGATCAATTTGGTACTCAATACCCGGAATGAGTGGTGGGCCTTATGGTAGGTCTTCTAGAAATACGTCTTCTAATTGGTTCAAGAGAGCTCTAACTTTCATAGAGAGTTCCCTTAATTCTTCTGTCCTTTCTCAAAACAATAAGAGAATGAGAGGTCCCCCCTTTAAAAAAGACTTCTTCAACTCTTTCTTGGATATGAAAAGATTAGACTTATCTTTTCCCTTCCTACTTACTTCTTCATCTTTAGCCACTTACTCTCGCTTGAGTGGGGATAGCTTAATAATTTGTCCCACGAATTTTAAAGAAAATAAATTGAAGTACCCATTATGAGAGACTCTTCTATCAAATAGTCAAGGTCTTCACAATAAAAGGTAGCTAGCACTAATAGGCACCACATCAAATAGCACCTTATCTTTGTAACCTCCAATGGAAAATTCTATGCATACTTGTTTGGAAACTTTGACGTCATCCCGATCATTGAACTATCTTATCTTGTAGTGGTTTGGGTGTGTAGTGGTCTCCAACCCAAGTTTGTCCACTAATTCAAGAGGGGCCACGTTGATAAAACTTCCTCTGTCAATTATGAGGGAGCAAACCTTCTCTTTGATCAAACACTGGCTATGGAAGATATTCTCTCATTGACATTCTTCATCATTGGCCTTGGATATGAGGGCTCTTCAGATAACCATCAAGAGTGGTCCCTCTTGCACATGCAAAGCCTCCTTTTGACTTTCAAGGTTCTCATAGAACATTCCTTTTGCTCATCCTCGCTTACTACTTCACCGGTGCTCTCGTTAAGAACCATTACTCTTCTATTGGGACATTGAGAAGTAATGTGCCACAATCCAAGACATTTAAAATATTTGATTTCTCTTGCTCTTGGCCAATTTGCATCCTCTATTATCCTTTTGCCTTCTACCCTTTTTGGAGGCCGATTCTTAGTAAAAGATTTCTTGTCCTCCACTTTAGTTGGTGGTTTGAAAGAGCACTCGATTTTAAGAAGAAACCAATTGCTAATTCCCCTGCTTTTCCTCTTGACTTGTCTTTCAACTTTCAAAGTAAGTTGTACCACTACATCCATATTATCCATAGTTTGTAGCTCTACAATGTCACTAATCTCTCTATGCAAACCCATTATGAATCTCTCAATTGCTTGCTCTTCGGGCTCCTCAATCTCACTTTTAATCTTGGGTGTTTGAAATTTGGTTAAATACTCTTCAACTGTTGTGAATCTTACTTCAAACTTTGCAATTGTAGGAACAATTCTTGTTTGTAGTGGTTTGCCACGAATCTCTTCCTTATCAAAGATTTCATAACCTCCAAGCACAATTGGATCATCTTCACGCTTCGTTTAGGCTCTCAAGTTGTTCCACCATAAATTAGCATATCTGGACAATCATAGAGATACTAGTTATAACTTCACCTTCTTGGAAAAGTTGTAATAGGCAAATATGTTTTCCACTTATTCCACCCAATCCAAAAACACATCTCCATTGCATGAACGATTAAAGGAAAGAATGAATATTTTCACATGATTTAAATCTTTGCTACCACCATGTCTAGCATGTTGATTATCAAATTTCTCATCTTCGAATTTCTGTTCAACAACTTCAACAAAATTATTTCTTGTCCTTGGACCATCAAAGCCAACTCCCTAACTCTATTTCCTTCTATTCTAATTATTTTTCATACTAAAAACTTCAAAGTTCAATCTAAGACCCTAATCACAACATATAATCAAATTTCATGTCTTTAATCAACCATCAAAACTTCAGTACCAACATAATATAACTCAATAATAACATTACATATAATTATTTAATCCAATTATCCATGTTTTTTCACCAATTTTAACTATCAAACATGAATTCATGCTTCTTTCAATCATTATAAACCAAATCAAGCTTACATTCTCAAAGATTATCCACTTGCAATTTCATAAATATCACATTTATTCTCCACAACATAATTTTTATCCACTTAATCTATACAATATTCAACAAAGTTTAGAAAATATCTAAATTAGAGATCCTTATCTCTCTGATGTATCTATTTCTCCACTTTCACCTTTTACTTTTAGCTCAAATGATTCTTTTTTTATGTAAGCAACAGCTTTTCTCAAGGTATTAAATACTAATTTCAACTTCTTCCCCTTCAATTTTGAACTTTACCTCTATTCTTTTTCTCTTTTCTCTCCCTAACTTTTTTCTCTCTCTCTATTTTCTTCAGCCAAGTACCTACTGGGTGGCAATCACTCAATTTCTGTGTATCTTTTAGTAGCTGAGTAATAACCTATAGAAAAATTGTAATACCCTAAGAACCTCTCCGTTTTCGGTACGTTTACTGCTCCGATACCACATCTTTAACGCCCCCGAGTCGTTCCCGGACCCGAATCGCCAACCGTACACTTACTTTTTTCCTCGATAATTTCGTAAAAAATTTTAAAATCTTAATTCCTCGACTGAATACAACATTTTTTAAAAACATGTTTAATCAGCATTGCAAAGAAAAACTCATTTAAAAACGGTTTAATGGACTTCACCTTTTTAAAACATAGAAATGCAGAGACCGGTCGACACCTGTAAACGTCGGTCGACACCTGGGTCGTCTCAGGTTTGCATCGGTTGACACTGGCAAACGCCGGTCGACACTGCGTTTCCCTCGGGTGTTTTCATCTGTCGATACTAGGAATCACCGGTCGACACTTCCACATTCATTTCAGAGAGTGGTCGACATCTGCTTTCACAGGTCGATACTTTGACCCTCTCTGCCCGCGCAGGTCGATCTCCGCAATCGACGTTCTCACTGACTTTACACTGACCGGTTGATACCCACGGTCACCAGTCGACACCTCACTTCTCTCCGTCTGCACCGGTCGAACCCCGCGGTCGACACTCACCTTCCAATTTACACTAATCGGTCGACATCTATGGACTTCGGTCGACACTTCCTCCCCAGAACCTCAGTAAAAACCTTAAAAATTTCACAAAATCGATCGGACATCGACATAACTCTAATAATGACCCAACACACACTTTTCCCATCAACTCGAAATTGCTATCTACCTCAAAACTACTACAAAATCTTCAAAAATTTATTTTCTTTACAAAATGACTCAATACGACTCCGACTCGACCTCTACGCCCGTACCTATGAGCATCGCGTCAAAATGCACTAACAGCTGGCCGGATCATCCACGAACGTCTTCCTCCAACTGCCTCCTAGTCCTAGGCATGCTCCGGATACTCAATAGCTGCTGCGTCGTCACCTACATCACAGAACTCAACTATTAGTCTAATGCTAAATAAGTAATGCATATAAACTTAAATATTGAAAAACATTCACATCCTAACATATGCAATTTCTACAGTTTCGTCTCTACTTTCGTTTTCGTCTATTTCTTACATCTTCTTTATCTTCTTACTACTAGATTCTTTTTTACGTGCTAAATCAAGGTGACACACCTCGTGGTACACCTTTCGGGACAAGGCCAACCTCAATCTAGTAAAGTGACACACCTCGCGATACACCTCTCGGGACAATGTCACCACGTAAAGCGGAAGAAGAGTGATACACCTCGCGATCCAGCTCTCAGGATAAGACCACTCAACCACACCTTTATTATCTTCTTACGTATCTTCTCATTTCATTCGTTTAATCTCATCCTACTGTTTTACTTCGTAAAAGCATAGAAATTCATTTTCGTTTCGTCTCGTAATTTAAAACCATGATGCACAATCAATAAAGCATAACATAAAATAAACGTGCAATGCATCCTACTGTACTGTGATTTAGGCCCGAGGGCAAAACTTTTAATACATTACTAACCTGGCGTCCTTAGCACTCGTAATCCAAATCTCGTACGCTAACTAGAAAACCTATAAAATCACACATCTATTAACTCTATTTTTCATTAATTCCGTAAAACTTAAAGGAATCAACCATTAAATCCCCACTCAGTCTAAACCAAAATTCTAACTAACGCTCCAACTAACCTTCAAAAATTCATAACTTCGCCGATACTCGTCCGATTTGGACGATTCAAAATGCCACGGACTCCTCAGGACGTTTATTTTCTAACGGTTCTACCAATTTCCTAATCTCACACCTACAGCTTGCCCGAGCGGAACCCGTTCAGTAACCCGAGTCGTCAGGTTATCTACACACTCAGTTTTCTCCATAAAAACTTATAATCTAGTCATATTCCCAGCTTAAACATCAACACGCGAATACAAATCGACTATAACCCCCAAATTTTGTATCTTCCTCGTAGAGCTCACCTAACTCTCTCCCTAATTCCACTTTTACCGCTCAAAACGACTAAAGAACTAGTTATCTACTGAAAACTAACCAAAACTTACCGTAGATTTGAAGAACGAAGGGGGAACGGTTGATCGTTGGCTACTGAAAGGGAAATACCGTGCTTTCGTGAGAAGAAGAAGAAGAAGAAGAAGAAAGAAGGGGGGGGGGGGGGGGGGGCTATATAAATTATTTAATATAATTTATTTTAATTACTATTTCGCCTTCAACCCTCAACCGTTCAGTAAATCTGTTCTACGGTCTAATTCCGATTGGATTCTCCTAAATCTCTCCCGTCCATTGGTTCTGAAATAATCCTTTATCTAGCGTTACAAACTTTCTGCCCTTGATTCTGACTGAAACTCTGCCGCTTACCAATACGAATTTTCGAAAGTTAAATCATAGAAATCCCGGGTGTTACATTCTACCATACTTAAAAAAATTTTGTCTTCAAAATTTGCGTAACAATAGTTCCCCAACATTGCCACCACAAAACCACTATCTCATATCCAGGCCCTCTCTCCGAGCAATGTCAAGTCTACCTTAAACTCTTAGTTCTTTAATATCCTTGCATTTAACTTCATTTCTCACCTAGTGATCATCTTACATATCTTCGAGTCCGCTCCATTTATACTTTAAGACTTTAGTTGTCCATCCGCTAAGGTCTCAACCTCACGTTCCTCCCGTCAATAGTCTCTAAAACCACGTATCCAATTTGGGTCCCATGACCGCGTTTGTTATCTTCAATCTAACTAATTTCACCCTTAACTATGTATTAAGCACCACCCAATTCTCATAATTCAATTGTGTACGTTACACTCAACTGTTCATTAATTTTACCAGTTATAGGCCGACTTCTCTAATTCCTTTATTCTAACTTCATATCTAAATTCTCTTTGCTAGAATTTACTCAAACCCTAAATTCTCTACTCTGATCATCTTCAAAGACTTCGTACCAGAACCGTTCTAAGCTACTTATCGTAACCTTAAATCGCTCCTGAATATTCTTCTCGCTCCTATATAATTATTCGTTCATCAATCGTATTGTTTGCAACTTGTTGTAGACTAAGCTACATTGTTGCTCTAAATCTGTTCAAATTTTTAAGTCCTCAAGCCTCACTCAATAGTAATTCTATCCACTTAACCACAATTCAAATCTCTGAAACCGCCTAACTAAATTCTTTCTCTATATCCTCTCAACAATATTTCATCCAAATTCTCAATTCTCAAGCTCATACCTAGCACCGCTAATAAGATACTACTCTAAATCTCCTCGGGTCATGTTTGTTTCGATTAAGTACCTTAATTAAATTTCTAAGTCCTTGATTTTCACCGGATAGACTGAACTCCCACAAAATCCTTGTCGATAATCTACCATCTCATCGACGTAGCCCTTCAAAATTTTTCTTAATTAAAGTCTCTAACATTTATCATTTAATCCGTCTATCTCCAACCAATATTAATAGAAATTATGCACTTGCACTCTCAGCTTATTCCTAAGTTTCCCGATATAGTCATATATATTTCATTTCCCCAACATACATACTAGCGTACAGAATTACAATTCAAGTCCCTTAACTTCCTTGTGATTTGCTATGCTCCTCCACTCCTGATCATACTACCTCACATCCAAATACCTCAACTATGTTTATATAATTTTAATCAGCTTTTATACTCCTTGATCGAGCAACACCAAGCACTCGACACTTCTACTATCACCATTCCTCTTTATTGATAAGATACTATTAAACTCTCATATTTTCAATTGAATCATTCTAAACTACATTTCTCCACACTCAATCATCTTTCTATCATCAAATTTAACTCTGCTACTATGTTCCTCCGAACAAAATTGTACTCAAATTCTGAAGTCCTAACCTTGGTATCCTTAAGTATTTCCTCCATTGAGTAACACTAAATATTTAAGAAATTGTTTCCTTATCCTGAATTTCCTCCCTCAAGCTGATCAGCCATATTCTAAAACTGGTTACCTAGGACGCGCATCACACCCCCTTGTTACTAAGCACCTCATTATA
The DNA here is from genome assembly GCA_022433055.1 of Begonia peltatifolia. Lineage (NCBI taxonomy): Eukaryota > Viridiplantae > Streptophyta > Magnoliopsida > Cucurbitales > Begoniaceae > Begonia > Begonia peltatifolia. The sequence continues at coordinate 8,903,825 of CM039526.1, read as the reverse complement.
ATTTCAATCATAAAATTTTTGATATTCTCACTACTTATTGGCTTCGTCACACTACGATGGTTGCAAGTTCTCACATTGATGGCAATATCTTAGAGTAATGGTCTTATCCGATCACTGGATATGACTCCATGCAACGTTATCCTCAATTTCTCATTGATTCCTTAAGGCCTTGAATTATACTTTATATCCCTCCTATGTCCTCGAGTCGTACAGCTAAAATATAGTCTCTAAATTCCTAAATTAACTTATACTACATACTCCTGTATCATTTATTTCCTAAACTTCTCATTGATCGAATTTATCCTCGCGTATGACTCTTCGATTTACTTAAACCTCTACCTACCCAATCGACACTCTACGCAACCTTTCTAACAGCATAGTCCTGTGGGCAACTGCCATCAGGTACATGAATTCCTTTATACGTACGAAAAGGGCTATGCATCTAACTTAACCACGAATGCAATGAACGAGTGCGTCGCACTGAGTCACTCAAAGTATATGCAGGTACAAAATTTACCAATATAGTACCTGATACCGCGGTTGGTTGGTCATTCCCGCCCAACTCGATCATGGTGAATACTCTCGGTGTTGTGCGCGTCAAACCCCTCTTCAAGGCTGGACAATCTCTGCTAATGTGGTCCACCACGTTGCAATTGAAACATCGGGTAACTCTAGGTTTCGAGCAATCTCTTGAAAAATGTCTGGCCTCATTGCAGTATAACATCTCCCTGAAATCAACCTGCACTCACCCAGATGATATCTCAAACACTCCTGACACCGGGGATACCTCCCAGCCTCCTTGACCCACTTGGTGCTCCCCTGGATGCAAGAGCCGTCACTAGGTCTATTCAGGCCCTTCTGCTGGGGCGATCTCTCCCTACAATCTACAGAGACACTGGCGCTAGGCTGGCCCTGATCCTCTCAACTCATAAACCGTTCCACTTTCTGAAACTAGCGGTTGGCCAACTCAGTAAACTGTCTGATGGCATCATCCATATCACCTATCGTTCGATGCGATCTTCTAACCATAGTGTAAATCCTATACACAATAACATCTAATAAGTCTAAGTAAAAGACGAGGGTTCTAAGAAATACTTACAGTTGTCGGAGTACGTCGTGCAGCAATTGGCGCTGTTAGGCATTCTTCTGAATGGTTTGACTCACTGACTCTAACACTCGTAACATCCCCTCCTACTACTGATTGACTGTCCCCTCTACTTTCTCCCAAGCGGTGTGGAAATTGTGACAAGTCTTCATGCCTTCACAATCCACCCCCCTCTATAGGGGCCCGACACTCTCGTCGGTTACACTTCCGGTTGGGTAAAAGCTCTGATACCAACTCTGTAACGCTCTGAAAACCTCCCCGTTTCCAGTACGTTCACTGCTCCGATACCACATCTTTAACGCCCCTGAATCGTTTCTGGACCCGGATCGCCAACCGTACACTTACTTGTTTTCTCGAAAATTTCGTATAAAATTTTAAAACCTTAATTGCGCGACTGAAGACGACATTTTTTTAAAACATTTTTAATCAGCATTGCAACGGAAAACTCATTTTAAAATTAAATGGACTTCACCTTTTTAAAACATAGAAATACAGAGACCGGTCGACACCTACAAATGCCGGTCAACACCTGGATCGTCTCGGGTTTGAATCGGTCGACACTGACGAATTCCAGTCGACACTGACGAATTCCAGTCGACACTGCGTTCCCCTCGGGTCTTCTCGTCGGTCGACACTAGGAATCACCGGTCGACACTTCCACATTCATTTCAGAGAGTTGTCGACACCTGCTTTTACAGGTCAACACTTTGACCCTCTCTGCCCGCCAGGTCGACCCCTGCAGTTGACATTTTCACTGATTTTACACTGATCGGTCGACACCCACAGTAACCGGTCAACACCTCACTTCTCTCTGCCCGCACCGGTCGAACCCGCGGTCGACACTCACCTTCCAATTTACATTACCTGGTCGACACCTATGGATTCGATCAACACTTCCTCTCCAGAAGCTCAGTAAAAACCTTAAAATTTTCACGAAATCGATCGGACATTGACATAACTCTAATAATGACCCAACACACACTTTTCCCATCAACTCAAAATTGCTATCTACCTCAAAACTGCTACAAAATCTTCAAAAATCTATTTTCTTTACAAAATGACTCAATACGACTCCGACTCGACCTTTATGCCTGTACCTATGAGCACCGCGTCAAAATGCACTAACAGCCGGCCGGATCATCCATGAACGTCCTCCTCCAACTGCCTCCTAGTCCTAGGCATGCTCGGGATACTCAATAGCTGCTGCGTCGTCACCTACATCACAGAACTCAACTACTAGCCTAATGCTAAGTAAGTAATGTATATAAAATTAAACACTGAAAAACATTCACATCCTAATATATGCAGTTTCTACAGTTTCGTCTCTACTTTCGTTTTCGTCTATTTATTACATCTTTCTTATCTTCTTACTATTAGATTCTTCTTTATGTGCTAGATCGAGGTGACACATATCGCGATCCACTTCTCGGGACAAGGTCAATCTCAATCTAGTAAAGTGACACACCTCGCGGTATACCTTTTGGGACAATGTCAACACGTAAAGCAGAGGAAGAGTGATACACCTCGCGGTCCACCTCTCGAGACAAGACCACTCAACCCCAACTTTATTATCTTCTTACGTATCTTCTCGTTTCATTCGTTTCATCTAATCCTATTGTTTTACTTGTAAAAACATGAAAATTCATTTTCGTTTCGTCTCGTTATTTAAAACCATGATGCACAATCAATAAAGCATAACATAAAATAAACGTGCAATGCATCCTACTGTACTGTGATGTAGGTCCGAGGGCAAAACTTCTAGTACATTACTAACCTGGCGTTCTTAACACTCATAATCCAAAACTATAAAACCACACATCTATTAGCTCTATTTTCCATTAACTCCGTAAAACGTAAAGGAATCAACCACTAAATCCCTACTCAATTTAAACCGAAATTCTAACTAACGCTACGACTAACCTTCAAAAATTCATAACTCCGCCAATACTCGTTCGATTTGGACGATTCAAAATGCCACGGACTCCTCAGGACGTCTACTTTCTAACGGTTCCACCAATTTCCTAATCTCACACTTACAGCTTGACCGAACAGAACCCGTTCCATAACCTGAGTCGTCCTATTATCTACACACTCAATCTCCTCCATAAAAACTTATAATATACTCATATTCCTAGCTTAAACACCAACATGCGAATACAAATCGATTATAACCCTCAAATTTTGTATCTCCTTCCTATGGCTCATCCAACTCTCTCCCTAATTTCACTTTTACTGCTCAAAACGACTAAAGGAATAGCTATATACTGAAAACTAACAAAAACTTACTGTAGATTTGAATAACGAAGGGGGAACGGTTGATCGTTGGCTGCTGAAAGGGAAATACTGAGCTCTCGTGCAGAAGAAGAAGAAGAAAAAGAACAGCGGGGGAAATCCGTTCCTCCCCTCTATTTTATTATATATTTTTTTATATAAATTAAATTATAATTACTATTTCGCCTTCAACCATTAACCGTTTAGTAAATTTGTTATACGGTACAATTCTGGGTGGATTCTCCTAAATCTCTCCCGTCCATTGGTCCTGAAATAATCCTTTACCTAGCGTTACAAATTTTCCGCACTCGATTTCGACCGAAATTCTGTCGTTTACCAATACGAATTTTTGAAAGTTAAATCATAGAAATCCCGAGTGTTACAAAAATTACTAGTTTGCTATTAAAAATCTATGTGAAATGGTTTATATTCACTTGACCAACTTACCAACGTAATTATATTTTGAAGTATTATTAGTTTAAACAAATTAATTTTGATTACTTTTAATTTAGTCATCAAGATGTACATGATTAATCACGATTAGTTAATTTTAATTATCATCTACTTACATCTCAATCACATCAATAATCACTAATCTTGAAGTGACAATGACACTATCACTGTTGTTCGACCACATACTCCAATAGCTTTGTTCATACTCTGTCTATTGAGTTTAATTTGAAGTCATTTACCAAATTGCAGTTATATATAAATCTATTTAATTAAACTGCACATATCCAAATCTTTTCAATCCAAAGCTAATATCGTCATTTATGTATCTTTTTTAACATGTTGAATTTTAGAATGATCCAAATATCACAATAATTATTATAAAATTTACACTCTCTCATATTTCAATAAAATAGTTTCATTTTGATATGAAAAATATTTCATATTCTTTCTAATCACATTTTACCATTTTAATTTTGATTAGTTTTAAATCTAAACTCAATCAATCACATATGTATGTTTTTCACTATCACATTCATTTCGTCCATGCATCCTCATTTTTAACTGATGATCATCCAGGTCAAGTGAACTGGCTTTGATGACCCCCAGTGAAAGTTATTGTTTGATTGTGCACCTTCGACTATTGAAGAACGTGTTTGTTTGCTATATCAATAGAATAATAAAATAGTTGACTGTATCATCGTGTGAATTTTTAAACTTGATTAGGATTATTTTTTTACATTTTGATCATTGAGTATCTCCTTTTTTCCAAATGCATGTGACATAACATGTTTGAAGATAGTGAGCGGCTCTTTTTTCACTAACAATTTTGTTACACTTACAACAATGACTTATGTTTATTACTTACCACAATATAACGAAGTTTTAACATTTGTCGTACTTATAGTTCTTAGTACCTATTTGGATAACACATCTCAGATTCTAATACATGGATTTCATTAAAGCATACATAATAATATTTTGCAAACATTGGGTATATCACTTAGAATCTCTGCTGCGTTTAGGCAACTAACATGAAATGGCTGCATTTTTTAAATCATAGTTAAGGAGGTTTGAAGCATTCAATGCAGGACTAAGCTCAACATTATTATATTATTTCTTTTACTCGGGGAGGATTTCCCTTGGTGAGACATAATTAGTCTTTTTGTTGTTACAGATACATATGCTCTCAAAACAAGGGTCTACTAGAGATTTGTGTAGCTTGCTTTTGCAAAGATGGTTCTAACTGGAAAACTATTAAACTATAAAATGATTTTCTTACGTAATTACACACAGTCATTAGAATACCCTACAGAGTCAATAACCGACAAAAATGACCTCTCATATGTTCGGAGAGTTCTTTTATTTATTTTTTGTATGGAAATTTGTAAAACATTCGAAACTAAACTTTTTTTGAAGAATAGTTTTCAAGTCTTATGTTGTAAACATTCAAATTCTGGTGGCCAACTCTCCGTCTAGAGTCATGCCAGTCGATTCTTGAGATCGCCAATGGTGGAAACCATTTTTTACTGCCCTTTATGTTTATGTGGCTATTGTGCTTATATGCCATAGGCTAAAAACTGAACCAAAACCTGGACCAATCTTTAAAATATTTGAGATAACGCAATTCAATAAATGATTTTGAGATAACTAACGGAGAAGAAAAGCTTGAGTTCTATTCATCTGATAATGAAGTTAGACTGGACCATATTTTTAAATTTTTAATTATTTTGTGTTCCAAGCAAAGGCTCGAGGCTAAAATCACACATAATTCATTTCCCTTTTAGCTTTTATGATCTGTAAAATGCTATATTATTGTACGTTGAGAGGGCCTAGAGATTTTATGCTCCTTTTTGTCTTCGATCATGACATTTATTTGATTTTGTTTTATTATTTTCATTCAGTGCAAATTCTTTAAATAATTGAGTACAAGGAATAAAAATACGAGACTTGGAAGTCGGAACTCTCGATCAAATGGTAAAACGGGTAAGAACTTGGAAGTTACCATCCTGTTAAAAATCCAAAATAGTGCTAAGAAATTGAGATTACCGTATATAGAGTTTTAGATCATGTTTAGATTTTCAACTAATCTGAATTTTAGTATTTATTTAACATATACAATATAACACAAAATGTTATGGGGATACTATGTTGTCATTGACAAACTATTTTTGCTAACAAACTCACTCTTAAACTATGCTCTGTTAATAAAATAATTTTCAGTCAGATTCCCGTACTTACATGCAGGAACTCGCTGTCCACTTTTCTATTACTTATTGATACCCCTCATAATCCTACTCTAAAATAGAGAGATCCCGCTCTTAAAATAGCGGGATCCCACTCCAAAGAACAAGTTTAACAATAGAGTGGATTCTGTTCCAGATAACAAATCGTCATTCTGAAGATTGACTACCTCATAAAATACATTAAATGATATCATATATTTTTTTTAAAAATTTTTATATATCCATTATGCCGTGGGAAGTTAATCAGAAAAATTTTGTGATTTTTCAAAACTTATATGATTTATTATAATTTATTATTTTTTTTTTACAAAACAATTCATTAAAATTATGTATGTCATCAAAAAACTATGAAACTTTCGCAATAGACTCTATTTATGCTCCCAATTAGAGTTATCAAATCGATTTGCAAAAGGAAGCCACCACATTTTAGCTTCAAGTATGGGATTATTAACAAACTATAGATAATCTGTTTGGGATTGTTTTATTAATTTTTGGAGGGCATAGATAATTTTCATTTGTAACTCTAATTAGGAGTATAATCATGGTTTATTATGAAAATTTTATAGTTTTTGGACGACATACGTATTTTTAATAAATTATTTCGTAAAATAATTGTAATAAATTATTAGTGTACAAAAAACACAAAACTTCACAGATTAGCGACCCACAAAATGTAATATGTGGGAAAATTCTTTTTAAAAAAATCACATATCATTTTATATGTTTTCTGAGGTAGCAAACATTACGAGTGACAATTTGTTATATGGAGCGAGATTCTATTGTTTAAGAGCGAGATCTCCCTCTTAAACTTGTTCTTGGAGCAAGAGCATGCCGTTTAAGAGCATGTTTCCACTCTTAAACTTGTTCTTTGCGTGAGTCCGCCGTTTAAGAGCAAGATTCCATTCTTAAACTTGTTCTTTGGAGCAGGATCCCATAGTTTAAAGAACGAGAACCCGCTATTCCAGAGCAGGATCCTAGTAATTTCAATATTTAACGAAACGTTGACAGGGAGATCCCGCTCGTAAGCATCAGGCTTCTATTGAGGATTATTTTGTTGACATAGTATTTTTTAATATCAAGTTTGTTAACCGAAATAGTTTAGAGGTGAGATTATTAATGACTATTTAATTTGAAAATTTTTTGTTAACAACCCTATATTATATTTTATATTCAAAATTAAAATTTTGAAAATAAAGTCTTAATTTCAAACAACACAAAGTCCTGTCGCTTAGACAGTAAAAGCAAATGAGAGAGAGAGAGAGAGATGCCACATGATTAAGAAGTGTTTTCTTCGTCAATTCAACTGTCAACCCCTTGAATCTTCGATTTCTAACAACGGTATTCAAGGATACATCAAATCTAAATCTATGTTTCGTTAACTTTCACTAGCTTTTCATATTCTAGTTAGAAAATTTGATTTCAAGAGTGAAAATTTGAAACTGTAAGTTGAAATCAAAAGACATGGGTGGATTTTGTGGTAGGAATAAGTAATTATGGGTTTTAAGCCAAGTTTTAGCAAACTTGGTGGGAAATTGGGATTTTTCTCGAAATCTTGTATGGAGGAAACCCGACCAGACCCGACTTAGTTTCTGCAAAGCCGCAATGCAAGAGGTTTTCTTCGTGAACTCCTCTGTAGGCAGTAGTTTTTGTCTTGCGTCTTCACTTGAAGGAAGCCATGACGTAATGCAAGCAAGCCTAAACTTGTGAGCTTTTCGTAACTAGGTTGTCCATCTTCTGTTTGAGGTTATCCCCACTCGTGCCTAACTCCATGTTTGCATCATTTGGTATCACAATGTCTATTTTCATGCCAGTTCGTATCAATTCTTTGATTTTCACATCAAAAATAATTTTATCATTTCTTTTATTACCATAAGTTAGTGATGAAAATGCAATGCATAAATTTACATCATTATAGCTATTTTAACCATTTTACAAAACAGACTTGACAAACAAACGATGAGGCTATCTCGAAATCATTGCTACATATTAAGGGTGGTCAGAATTGGCCGCAGGCTGGTTCTTGGCCGATTCCGTGCAACTGGGAGCCGGTCCTTGTTCCAATAATGTAGGAACGGAGGATCGTGGTCTATTCCACAGTTTCGAGGTTCAAGAACCGACCTAAACCATGGGAGTACTAACTCATGGGTCGGCTTGGTGGAAACGGGTTATCAGACCTATGAGTCACATGCCCTAACTAAGTTCAGAGTTCAGAGTTTAGAGTCTGAACTCTGAAATCTGAAGTTGAACCTCCTGACTCTGAAGTCCCGAGTCCCGACTACCAAGTCCCTGTCTCCCAGACCCAGAGTCCCTGACCTTGCTTCTCTCTCTCGACGTTCTCTCTGACTCCCGACTACTCTCTCTCTCTCTCTCTCTCCTCTACTCTTTGTCCATTGAACTTTGAAGGAAGTATAAATTTTCTTTCAAGTATTCTGAGAGAGATTGTTTAAATTTGTGTAATTTATCAAATCTAGCTTGTGTATTTAATCTATCTTCAGTGTTTCCATAGTTCTGGACAGTCTGTTTTTGCTTCTTTATATCAGTGAATTAGAGTTGTGAAACGTGTTAAATGTGTTTATTGATCTGTGTCTCATGTTGTTGCTTGTGATGTGGTTGTTTGCGAGATGTAATTATGTTTTTGTTTTTAGCCACCACAAATTCCAAATGAATATGTTGCATACATATTGAACCTATAAATGTTCTATTCAAGTAAACCATAGAATTCAATTAAATATAATTACATGTTCAAATGAAAAGAATTACACCCGTGTTCATTTCATTATATATCTATCTAATTCATAAAAGGGTTGTAGATTATTGTCAACCTTACCTGATTTGTGCTGTGATTTTTGCTCATTGAGAATGAAATTTAGGTTGTGTGCTGTCATTGCCTTTGTTCAAACATAGTTTTTTTCATTTTTAATGAAAAAATTAGATTAATATTTTGGTCTATGACCTCCTTCCTTTATTTGTATTTGGATCTTATTGTATGTGTTAATTTCACATTATATACTTTTTGTTATTTCTTTCTGAAAAAATTGTATATTTGTGTGTTTTGTATTTTTGTTACAGTTTATTATTTATGTTGGTAAATTTAACTTGATATATTGTACTGCAATGCTGATTGTTGAATTATAATTGTTGAAAATGTTTTTTTGTTGTACAGTAGAATAGATACTCCTAATGAAAATTTAGTTTCTTTATTTTATTTTAATTGGATAGTTGGATTTAGTTTGTATTTTAGATAGTTGGATGAATGTTGAATTTAATTTGTATCTTAAATAGTTTGATTAATTTTAGATGTTGAACTTAATTTATATCTTAAATAGTTGAATTAATTTAAGATGCTAAATTTAGTTTCTTACATTTTATTTTAATCATATATAGTTGGATTGAGTTTGCTAGATTTAATTTTAAATATAGATGGTTGAATTAATATATGTGGTTTTACTTTTCATCATTTCAATTTATTTATAATTTCTCTAAAATTAAAAGAAAAAAAAAAGTAATCGGAGGAATAGGTTTCGATACCGGTTCCTCTCGGTGCCAGTTTCGATCCCGAGTGTCAAAATCTCGAACTTCCCTATCCAACTCCGGCTTGGAACCTCGACCGGACCGTTCCCACCCTTACTACATACTTAGGCATCTAAATATAAAATAGTGCCCCTATCGTTTTTGGTTGAATAGTACAAATGAAAATGAGATCACTTACAAATATTTACACATCATTTGTTGGGAAAAGAACAAATGTTTAAAGACCAGTAAACGTGATCCGATCATAACAATAAAAAATTCTTATTATGTTTAGGTATTTGAACTTACAAGCATGAAAACATCATTGTCCCTATAGCACGTTGACTGTACAAACAAAAAAAATTTCACATAGCAGAAGGTTTGTATCACAATCCAAACAATGGGAGGTTCGACTGATGTATTAACGCAATACGTCAAGCATGCCTAAACTGAAACGTTTAAGACTAGCTTACATAAAGTATAAAAATGAAGGGTTGTTAAACAGAACATGTCACGTCATATATGTGATATATCACAAAATAAGAGTTTTGATAACTATGTTACATAGGCTGTATAGAAAAGAAACCCATACCTCGATGACTGTTGTCCTTTCTACCTCACGAATGACGCACTCAGGGACAAATTTGAAATCTATAAAATTGTCAGAACATATAACAACTTGTAAGATGTGCTTCATAATTGGCATTTGACTAGTGTGTATCGAATGAGGGCATATTGGCAATTCAATTAGAAGGAACTTAAAATGCTTGTTAACGGATTTTAATGGGTGTGTTGACAGAGAGACAATCTAGAAAAGAAAAATAGGGTGTCTTCTTTTAGGGGCAGTGAGCGATTAGAGTTCATGCATTTTCTGTTTTGGTTTTCTGATAGGATAAAGGCAACGCTCTTTTTGGTTTATAGCTTAAGGATTTTTCTGTTTGTGGCGCTCTAGCTGTAATTTTTTATCTTAATTAATAAAAGAAGGCAAACAGTGTTAGATCCGTGGATGTAGAATTAATTCCAAACCACGTTAAAATTCATTGTTAATCTTTCATTTAATTTTCTCCTTGGATATGATTGTGTTGTGTTCGTCTCCGCTCACCATTATAATTGGTGTGGTGAGCATGGGATTCCGATTCGTGTTCTGTTCTTGAAGGATTTTGATTTTTTTTTTTTGAGAAATGATTTATTTGAGGTCTTTGGTTTTTCTAGTTAAAGAAATGATTAAAGATTCTTGAATGGCTTAGTTTAAGATGGATAAGTTCACCAAAGATAATGGTTTTAACCTATGGATGGTTAAAATGAAAGTGTTGCTTGTACACCGAGAGCCTGGCTCAAGCCATTGTTAGAGAGGCCATGGAGAAGCTGAAAATTAGCAACACTAATAAGGTGGAGAAGATTGAAGCTAAGACACACTCGCAATTTTACTTAGTCTTGGTGATGAGATCCTAAAAGCAGTAATAGAGGAAGAATATGTCATTGTTGTTTGGATGAAAATGGAGGTATTGTACATAAAGAGATCCTTAGCAAACAAATTATATTTGAAAAAAAAGTTGTACACATTTGCTATGGACAACAATAAACGGATGAGGAGGCATCTTGATGACTTTAATAAGATAATCATGGACTTAAAGAGAATAGGGGTTAAGATGCCAAGGAAGATCCCGCAATCATTGTGCTTAGCTCCTTGCTAAGGGTGTACAAAGCCTTAAATTCAAAGGAGCTTCAAAAATGTTCTGATGGAAAAGACGCCTCTGAAGGTGAAGGTCTTACCATAAAGAGAAGGTCCCAAATAAGGGAATCTAAGAATTCTAAAGGAAATAGAAGGTCTAAATCAAAGCATACAAGAAGTTGTTTTTTTCTATAAGAAAGAGGGACATTATAAGAAGGATTGCTTCGAGAGGAAAATGAAACTTGGTGAAAAGAAAATAGACAAGGGTGATGAACCGATTGCTTCAGATGGGTATGAGCCCTCAGATATTGTGTGTTCTGAATTAGAGTCGACAAAGCAATGGTTTTTAGATTTCAATTGTCCATTTTGCATGACACTGATAAAGGATTAGTTAATGAAACCATAAGGCGTCGGGTGGCAAGGTGTTGTTAAGAGAACAAATCTTTCCTAATTAAAGGTCAAGGCTCAGTTCAAATCAAAATCGTCAATGAATGTCTTTGAAAAATTTAAGAAATTAGATATGTACCGCAATTGAAAAGAAATCTATTATCAATCGGTATGCTTAATGCAAGTGGATGTTCAGTGAATTTTGCTGACGAGAAATTGAGTATATCCGAGGGTAGTTTGACTGTTCGAAAGTCTGATCTTTACAATGAGTTATATATATTAAAGAGGTGTACTATAACAGGTGCGGCTGGATTAATTACTGAAGATAAAATGGACAAAACAACCAATTGCTATATGCGAATTTGTCACATATGCATCTTCACGGTAGATGAATTACATAAGCAGACCTTATTGGGAAAGGATAAGATATGGGATTCAAGGTTTTGTGAGAATTGCATACTAGGTAAGAGTACCCAAGTTAAGTTCATACAATCTCACATACCTCACAAAGTGTTTTAGATTATTTCCATTCGAACGTGTGTGGGGTTGAAGAGGAGTGCCTTTAAAGGGGTTATCGCATTACTTTGTCACCTATTTTATGATTGTTCAAGGAAGATGTGGATGTATTGCTTAAGAATTAAGAACCAAGTATTTGACATTTTTGAAGGTTGGAAGAAGATTGCTGAGAGTCAAACCGATAAGAAGGTTAAGATGCATCTAGCCAATAATGGTATGAAGTTCTATTCCAAGAAATTTAATAAGTTTTGTGAGGATGAAGAAATTGTAAGACACCACATAGTTGCATACATTCCTCAACAAAACGGGTTAGATAAAAGGATGAACAGAATAATTTTGGAAAAGGTTTGATGTAAACTTTTAACGGCTGGTTTTCCAGGGACATTTTGGTCTGAAGCGGTCAAGACAACTTGATACTTAATAAACCTAAGTCCTTCTATTGCCTTGAGATTTAGGACATTATTTGAAGTTTAGCACGGGTATCCATCATCATCTGCTACCTTTCGATATCCCAAGGGTGTAAAAGGATCTCGATTCTAGTCTATAGGGCCAAATCAGCAAAAAGTTGTGGTAAGCTAAGGTGTGACATTAAAAGAGAAACTTCCTTCTCCAAGAAAATATTTCTGGTGCTAAAAAAGGACATGAAAAATTGAGTATTTTGTGGAGAATCAACAACAAACTTAAGATCATTATGCCAAAGGTAATGAGCTTTTAGATAGAGATCAGCAAGATGAAAATGTTGAGGGAATTAGATGATGAGGTTGATGTTGACTACCAATTGACAAGGGACAGATCTAAGAGAGTCATAAAGCCGACACAGAGGCTTAGATATGCTGATATAATAGCATATGCTCCTCTCATTGCCTCATATCTAGAAAATTCAGAGCCAACCTCATTTTCGAATGATATGTCAAGGAAGAATAAGAGTAAATGGTATGTTGCTAAGCAAGAAGACATGGATTCCTTGGATAAAAACAACACTTGGTTTCTAGTTGAAAATCAAAATCGTCATAAGGTTATTAAATCTAAGTGGATCTTCAAATTGAAGGATGACATTGATGGGGTGAAAAAGCTTTGGTGTCGTAAAAACGTGTTTAAAGGGAAGGAGTGGACTATAATGAAATATTCTCACCAATGTTAAAACTGACTTCCATTCCAGTATTACTTACTATGGATGCCATTGAAAACTCGAAGCTTGAGCAAATGGACGTAAAGACTACTTTCTTGCATGGAGATATGGACGAGGAGTAAGGTTTGCTTGCTGAAAGAATCCTTATATGGATTGAAGTAATCTCCTAGACAATGGAATAAGAAGTTTCACAACTTCATCACTAGGATAGGATTCACTTGGGGTAAATATGACAACTGTTTCTATTCTAGAGCTATTAAAGGTAATGATAAATATTTGTTTTGTTGTATGTTCGCGCCTCTGTTACAATATGTAGATTTTCATCTACATATAATCTAAAATCTACATAGATCCACATAGAAGGGGTTTGAAGGCAATGAAATCATAAACATATATT
>CM039526.1:8837783-8885142 GCA_022433055.1 Begonia peltatifolia | reverse complement strand
GAGGAAAAAAGTCCATGCCCCCCCCCCCCCCCCGTTTTCTTCTCTGCGTTTCCCCCTCCCCTATCGTTGAAAACCCTCCCCTTTCTTCTCCCTTTGGCAATTTCCTCTTCCTGGGACGCTCAGCAGATTTCTTCTCCATTTCTTCAGATTTACGGTAAGTTCTAGTTAATTTTTAGTAGATAGTTAATGTGTTAGTTGTTTTTAGCGACAAAAATGAAGTTAGTGAGGGTATTGAGAGATTTGGTGAAAACCTAGCAGGGAGATATGAGAAATTGAACTTAGAGTTGATTTTTATCTGTATGTCGATGCTTAAACTAGAAATAGAAGTAGATTTTGAGATTTTATGAGAAAGATTGACCGTTTGGGTAGCAGAGTGCTAAAATGTGGAACAGTTTTTGATTGGCCACATCCGGCCAAGTTGTGGATGTCCAATTAGGAAATGGATGAGACTATTAGAAACTAGACATCCTGTGGAGCCTGTAGCACTTTAATCGTCTAATTCGGACGAGTATTGAAGAAGTTATGAATTTCGAAGTGGGTCAAAAATTGAGTTGGATTTCAGGTTTAGTAGAGAGTTTTGGTTTTGTACAAGTTATGACTTTCAAGCTAGGAATTTATGAATTGAACGAGGTAAAATTGATGAATGTGTGATTTTATAGGCATTCCCAGTTAGCGTACGAAGTTACAAAGTGCGAGGAATTTCTAAGACGCCAAGTAAGTAATGGATTGTTTGTGATTTGCCTTCAGGCCTACACCATGGAATGGTAGGGTTACTTGTTTGTTTTGACTGTTTGTTTTGTTGATTGTTCAATTGATTGTGCTTATGTGTTGACATGCATTATGATTTTGAATTACGAAAGAACGAGTTTTGAGCATGTTTTGAATTGTGCATATGAAATGTAATCAGATAAGAAAAGATGTCACGTATGGGAACGTCTGGTGGTTAACGTGCTGGTAAGAAAGCACTAGAGGGTTCGCATTGATGAAAGTACGTAAGATGATATGGTTTATGAAGGCCTCTTCGTTAACGTGCTAGTGAGAAAGCACTAGAGGATTCTATGATCAACGTTAGGAGGAGATTTTGTATGGTCTTTCCGTGTGTGAACACGATGTGTGCCTCTAATCTCGCTTCGTGGGTCATGGTTTACCCGTCCTGAGTGTGATAGGATGGGTGCCTACTTGACTCACACGTGAAAGTGGATGATGATAATAATGAAAACGAAACCGAGCGTAGAAACTGCATGTGTTAGGGGTTGAGTTGTGTATTGATTTTCAGTTCATATTCCATATTTGCTAAGCATTAGGTTTATGTTTTGTGTTCCATGGTGTAGGTGACGGCGAGCTCTCTGGTGAGTTGTTTAAGGACGAGCATGACTAGGATGGCAGTTGGTGACGTATGTTGTATGCCGGTGCAGCAGCTTATTGGGGCGACACGGCCATGGTGTGTTAGGTTGTGGGATTTTGTAAGCATTTTTGCATTGAACACCTGTGTATAGATTTTGAGGATATAGGTTTATGTGTGGCACGATTATGGTCGGGATTGGTGTAAGGTTGTGTTTTTGAAATTATTTGTGGAGATTATGTCTTAAAAATACAGGTCTTTACTTTATGATTTTAATCGTTGAAGTTTTTGTTGTCCGTTTCTTTCGAACTGGTGTTATCTTTATATTGCTGGTGCAAAGTGTCGACCGAAGTCCATAGGTGTCGATCGGTCAGTGTAATATGGAAGGTGAGTGTCGACCGCGAGATTTGACCTGTGCGGGTAGAGAGAAATGAGGTGTCAACCGGCGACTATGGGTGTCGACCGGTTAGTGTAAAATCAGTGAGAGTGTCGACCGTGGGGTTCGACCTGCGCGACAGGGCCGAATTAAGTGTCGACTCATGGTTGTATGTGTCGACCGACAGTGTACAAATGGCAGCGGTATCGACCGCGAGGGTCAACTTGCGCGGACAGAGGGGATCAAGGTGTCGACCGGGAATGAAGGAGGTGGTAGAGGTGTCGACCGCGAGGGTCGACCGATGGAAACAGAGA
This sequence comes from Begonia peltatifolia, assembly GCA_022433055.1. NCBI lineage: Eukaryota > Viridiplantae > Streptophyta > Magnoliopsida > Cucurbitales > Begoniaceae > Begonia > Begonia peltatifolia. Next base: position 8,883,110 of record CM039526.1, on the reverse strand, counting down.
GAATTGAAGTGTTGATCGCTAAAGAGAAGTGTCGACCGGTTTCTTTATTTTTGTGTTTTAAAGAAAAAAAAAAGTAAAGTTTATTTAAACCGACTTTAATTGAGTTTCCCCTGCGATGTTGTTTAAAATATTTTCAAAAAAATATTGTTTTAAGTCGAATAGCAAAAGTTTCAAATTTTATGTGAATTCTTACGATACGAGCGAAATAATGAGTAAGTGGCAAATCAGGTCCAAGGGGGGACCGGGGCGCCACAAATTCACTCTATATATCATCAATACTATATTGTTGACTAAAACTATTTTTACTACTACCACTACTATTAAGATAATTCTCAGTATGTAGAGATTATGAATAATGACGATTAACATTGAAATATTTTATTTCATAAGAAACTTCATTTGTTATGTCATCATTAGTAATAAAGGTGCAATACATAAATTTGTAGAAATCGTTTTTAGTACAAGACATACTTCTTTTAATTTAAATTTTGGATCCATGATGCATGACAAAAAATAAGAGAAATATTATGTCAATATTTTTTAAATTTTTGTTTCTATTTTATTAAGAATTTACTAAATTCATCTACTAGTCGATATTTTGCAAAATTACATGTTAAATCTACGAAAATAAAAAGAATAATATTAGAAGTGGGATAATAAATTTCATAACATTGATTTATAACATCACAAAAATGTTTTATCAAGAAAAATATTAGCAATATCACAACTAGATTTGTCAAAGTTAATACTATGTGTCTTATCATTAATAAAAGTACAAATAACTTGTTAATATAGTTTAACATTTTGCAACATCAAATAAGTTGAATTTCATCTATTATTTACGTCGGTTTTTTATTTTTTTAGTTTAAGTTGTACAGCTGTACAAAAATTTTTATATTTTTGTTGTCTCGAATTACACTTAATAATATAAGAAATTGTAAATCTAATTAATTCAATATAAGGTTAAATATATAACACATCATCTTTAACAACCAAATTTAAAATATGACTACACAAATCTCATGTGATCTTTGGTCTTTAGGCAGTATACCCATACTCATCTTGAGTATCTATGATGTAACGAAGCAGTGTGCTCATCATCTAGAAGGAATCTTTTCAAGCGCCCATACATCATCAGAGTGTATGTAATTCAACTTGCCTTGAGATTTGTGAAATGATTTTGAAAATTTTACCCAATTATTTTTCTGAAGTACACAATCATCACTGAACTTAAAATTTTAATTTTGATCCTTTCCAAAGACATTTTTCTTTTGTAATTCAATTTCTCACTAACATGTCCTAATGCCCGACATCATTTTTGTCAAAGTTATTCTCTTGAACCAAGCTGACTTCTCCCATTACACCGATACCCTTCATAATATATAGTCAATTATGAAGTTCGTAGTTGATAATTGTCAAAATTCCTTTGCTAATCTTTAATGTTCCCAACTCAATCTTGATTGTACATCCACTTGAGTCAAACATCCCAATTGATAGTAAATTGTGCTTCAAATGTGGCACATACCTCACTCCTTAAATAGTCTGAATACAACCACATATATTCTTAACTAAATGGATCCTTCTGCTTTAATTTGACAAGATTTATCATCTCCTAATAACACACTTCCTCATGCGGTCTTGTGAAAATTTTGGAGTCATTTCTTTCTTGGTGTCATATGGAATGAACATCTAAAGTCCAATACCAATTCCGAATAAAAAGAACATCTAACGACTCAAATCCATCATAGGCCATTGAGGCATCCTCTTTTTTAGCTGTTTTTTTCATATTATTTTCTTTTCCTCTCGCAGTAGTCTCTTTTGAAATGTCTCTCTTTATTACAATAAAAACATATATTTTCTTATTTAGACTTAGAACTAGACTTGCCTCCTTTGTGTTTGTCCTCTTTTGACTTGTTTCTTCCCCTTGTTGTAAGTCCTTCACCGTCCGTGGTTGCTTTCAAATGAGTTCTTTTCCGCAACTCTTTGCGAATTCAATGCTACCTTAACATCGGCCATTGTTAGAATCTCTTTATCATACAATATTGTCTCTACGAAATGTTCATATACTTTTTGGTAAAGAACTTAGAATGACAATCGCTTAGTTCTTTTCAGCGATCTTCATACCTATGTTGTTAAGATCCAAAATAATTTTATTAAGATCGTTCAAATGCTTCATTATTTCCTTTGTATCTTTCATTGTCAATGTGTACAACTTCTTCTTTAAATACAACCTACTTGCAAGAGGCCTTTTCAAATAAATAACCTCCAACTTTTCCAACCTTTCCGCTATTACTTCCCGGAGCACTTCATCGCCAAGACTTGGCAGAATTGCACTATGAGCTTCTGACTCGATTTCATCTGCTTTACCTTTATCAATTGTCTTTTATCTTTCAAGTACCTCAAGATCAACTGCTTGAGGTAAAGCTTGTTGAACAAGCAGCACTTTCATTTGTATTCTCCATAAACTGAAATCATTGTCAACGGTAAATTTGTCTGTTTCAAATTTAGCCATCTTATCCACTTTCTTAGACCAAAACTAAATCAAAAAACAAACCTCCTTAGAATAGAGAAATCAGCAACTTCTTAACCAAGAAAAGAGACTAAAACAAATCCACAATTTCTCAATATCAATCAAACTATCTTTAAACTAGAGAAGACAAACAGTGACCTAATTTTTGAATAATCTTGAAATACAAAATCTGAAGGTCGCGAGTGAGGTCCACGCTCACCGCACCCAATTGTAGTTTAATAATTGATAATATCCAACTTCAACTAGATCAAGTAATCAAACAAAAAAGACAGAACACAATGGTTTAACACGTCCTACATCCATGGATAGAACTCTCGAGCACTTTAATTATAATCTCAATAGAAATCGAGAATCCTTTACAACCAAGAATAATCTTGACTAAACCCAGAAAGCAATGTAGCTAAAAAACTAGAAACAATATAGAAAATGGAATTCAAAGCACCCTTTCTCACTCACTCATACCGTGCACGCAAACATCCAAGAACTCGCTCTAACGCATCTTCTCCATTCCACGTATCACATCTCTCTAGCCCTAAATTGCACATTGCTATTCTCTTTTTTCTTCTATAGAAACAGCCCTATTTTATTTAATTAAAAGCTGCCGTAAAAGAATGACAAGCTTACACTTGGTGACAAGAAAGCACAAAGAAAATTGCACAAAAAACTGCTTGGTAAATTCTGCTACTTTGCCGAAAATACACCAAACTCCAAACACTATAACTTCTTCAAATTAAATCTAAATGCTCTAAAATTTTAACAGGAGCTACCTCACATGTGTATGAAACAACCTTAAAATTTTAACAGAAAATATGTAGTGATCAAAAAGTTATTCTTGGAGTAATGAAACCTGTTCAAAAATGTCCGAAAATCTACTATGATGGCCGAGAATGGATGAACTTCTGGACAACATAATTTTTTCTCTGTAGCTCCAAATGACTTGAAAATTTAACACAAACTATCTGGGGATGTGGTTGAAAGACTGTCCGGGAAGGTGATAAGTGTGCATCTCTCGGGTTTTACGACTCTTCTAATGGAAGAAACACTCCAGCTCGCAGGGATGAGAGTTTCCACTCTTTTCCTATGAATTCTACCCTCCAAGAAGACAAAGAAAGAGTGTTAATAAGAACTTCCAAGTATCCTCACAAACTTGGAAACAATGCACACCAAAGCGGCTCGGATATAACTCACCAACAGCAAGGATTTTGGAACTCTAATTTTGGTGATTAAACTTCAATTTTTATCCAGCAAAAGATGGCTGCTACACCAATTAAAAGAGGGTTAAATATCTTTCCCAATTACAACTAGGGTTCAGCTCACAAAAAAGATGAAGAATGGTCTAAAAGGAGGTGGTCATTCGGCCACCTCATTGGCCGAAAGTATAACTTTCTCTCTCCCATGGTCGTTGTACTTTCTCCTCTTCAAATGCTGCTCTTTTTCCCTCCAAAAAATGTTCAGGGATGCATAAAAATGTAAACATAAAATAAATTAAAGAGTATTTGAAAAAAAAGTTTAAAAGGTGTTCGATTACATTATTTGTCAAAAAGGAAAACAAATTCCTCCTTTAATTTGGTATGGCTGAGAGTTTGCTACCAAAATTTGGTGTGGCCAAAAGTTGCTCCCAAGTTAGCACATAGAAAGCTTTCTCCAAGCTTAGGGTGTTTGGTTCCAACTTCAAGTCTTCAAAATAGTTGTCTCTTGTAAAAAGAGCAAATTTATTAAGAAAATGGTCAGCCGAGGATACGACCTTGGCTCGGGATAGTGTCATTGGCTTCCTTAGCATATCAAAGAATAAATATAAACCGGTTTAAGTGATCAAGCCGAACCAAACCATTAAAAAACACACAATAGAAAGAAATAGAAGAGAAAGAACCAAATTGAAAAATTGAACCACATTTTACAAGAACTTTTATAGCTTATTTAGACCTGTGGAAAGGTTGATTTCTTTGTCTCACACAAGACCTGGTATAGCTTATATAGTTAGAGTCATGGCCAATTAATGCATCCTTTTATGGAAAAACATAAACACCACCCTATATTCATCTTTGTAGGCAATAATTTGGTACCAAGGGGGAGAAGAAAAGGTAAAAGTTGTATTTAGATCAAGTGTCGAAGCTGAGTATAGGATGATGGGTCAAGATATATTTGACTAACTATAGGTGAAGACATTAATGAAAGACTTTGGTTAATTTCTACGGTTGCAGTGTCTTTATATTGTCAAAATAAATCTCCAATCGCAATAGCACACAATCCTATGCAGCGTGATCGCTCTAAGTGGTACACATTTCATTTAAGGATAGTTAGATGATCAAATTATTGAAGTAACAGTTCAACTCCAAAGAGCAGTCAGCAAATATCCTAATCAAGCCAATGTCAAGCGGATGTTATCTATCACGCCCCATTTTCTATAGTAAATGATGGCAAGGGCCAATTGACCCAAAGAAATGAAGGATTCAAATTCTAGGGGCAAATTCAGGGTGTGACAGTATCCAACTCATTAAATAAGTTATTTCTATGCACCAATGCGATTTATGATAAATTATAAGAGATCTCGTGCATCAAATAATTATATTATTTACGAAAAAGAGTGATTTTTAATCATAAGAATAATAGATGGAATTCCTAATTGATATTATAATTAGACTTTCCCTCAAAATATTATTCTTACCCCTCCAATGACTCACGGTGGTAGTAAAATAAATGAATGTAAAGTAACCAAAGTATTTTTGTCATCATAGTTGTATTAAAAGCGAATATGTGTGAAGTTAGAATTATCTAAATTTAATAAGTCAGTTACAAAATAATGAATTTGATTAATATACAAAAATAATAATGAGATAAGAAATAAAATTAGTGAAAAAAAAGTATTTAACAATATAAAAATATTTAACATTGTTTGTAGTTGAATATCGGAATTTCAAAAGCACAAACTTCTATTATTATTACATTAATAATTGAAATAATTAATAAATTTTACGACTCAAATTTTTACTGTGAAGAATGTGTCGATTTGTTAACTATCACAAACTCTAAAATAAACATTCATAATTTTATTTTAAAATATTTGTCGCAACGAGAGATTTTCAAGTAGCCCGAAATTCACATCACAACGGTGTAACAATTATTGTTGTTTAACAAGACATTAAAACAACACAATTGACAAACCTAAGAATAATAATAAATATTGCAATATTTAAGTAAAAATTAGAACTTCTGTTGAATAAATCATTTATTATTTTTTGAAATTCAATTTGTCTAGCAGATAAACCATATACCTAAGAATCGAAGACCCTCGGTAAATCGGCACGTAGGGAAAAATTAGAAACCAATAAAAAACATCAAAAGATCAAATAAAAGTTCAACCATTGTAACATCCCAACAATTTAGTTTAAATGATTGTGCACGTATAGTTCACCATTTTCCTTATTATTACATTATAAATCTCATAGAGATGTTAATATTTCATCCTAGTTTAAAAGTTGACAATTAATTTCATAAGTATATGTTAAAATTTTAATTTTTTATATAATAATAAATTAATTAATTAGAAAATAATAATGATAGTAAAACCTTAAAAAGTACGAAATCAATGATGTTGGGTATTATTTCAATTTATTAATGGACCATTGGATTTATATTAGTTTTATTTTTTATAAAAAATAAAAAAAAAAAAGCATTTCTCTCTGTCCTGACGACCAAAGCCCTCCCATCCCCTTCCATCTATCTCCTACAAACCCGCTAGTTCTCCTCTAGTTCTCACTCAACTTATAAACAAACCATGTCTTATTAGTAAAACCCAGAAGAATTTTTAAAGCTACTAATTTAAGCTTTATTTCCTCCTGAAAAATGGACTTCCACTGACTGCCCCTCCCACTCTATAAAAATAACTTCCTTCTCAATCATTTTCTTCACGGGACCGGATTAGGTCCCAAGAACCAGATCGGATCGAAGATTTTGGTCCAGTTTCGGTCCCAAATCGTTGGACCATAATCCGATCCTCGGTCCAAATATTAAAATCTCATCGGTCCTCGATCCATAACTCGAAATCCTGAAATATTGAACCAGATCGAAGATTTTAAAAAATAAATTCTATTGATTTTTAGCTTTTTACTGAACCGTTCAACCTGAACCTTGAATTTGAGATTTCGGGCACAATAAGAACTATGAACTTCAAATTTCAGAGTCTAAAGACTGAAGTTTCAACTACCTCCAGAGTATCAAACGAGACCCAAGCTCCTGACTCCCGTGCAACTCCCATCCCCAACGACCACCGTCGTTCTCCCAACTCCCGTGGTGTTCGAATCCTCCAATTCGCAAGACGCAAAGCTCCGTCGTGCTCCGTCTCCATACTCCCTGGTCACTGCTCCCTGCTTCGTCATCGTCTCTGTCTCCGTGCTCTGTCTTCAACTAGCCTTTGTTAACAACTCGTCTGGTCTCCTCGCCTCGCCTCTGTCTTCTGCTCGCCATCGTCAATGTTCATTGTATGTGTATTGTTTAATTTTTGTGCAAGTAAAAATTAAGGCTAATTTTTCTGTATTCGTATAATTACTTTGTTGCTCATTGTTTTTATATCTGAAGATTGATTTTTTTGGTTTTGTCTTATTTATATATTTTGTTATCTGATTTTTTGAATCTTATAAGTTTTAGATTTTTGTTGTTTTTCACTTCTGCGATTTTCCAAATCGAAATTTTTATTCAAGAAGTGCTTTTTTCACCTGTTTTCACTCTTTGATTCTTCTGAATCGTAAATTTTCATCCATTTTGGTTGTGAAAAAAATCTGTTTTTTTCGTCTCGATGATTCATTGTTTCTATTTTTCTCCTATATTCAATCTACAAAAAAATATTTGTGGACGGAGGTACTTTCTCTGAATCTCTGTATCTATCAGAAAGAATTTTGGATAGTTTTAAAAAAAATATAGTGTTAATGGGAGGAACAGGGACTAGACCAAAAATTTCAGTCCGATTCCGATGGTCACTGGGTCGGTTTCAGGTTTTGAGAAAAATTCCTGAAACCTTGGTCCGGTTTCAGTCTGTGCTCAGAACCGAACCAAATGAGACCATGTCAACCTCTATTTTCTTCTCATTCAATCGGCAAATGGAAAGGAAAGATTGCAAATTTTAAATCCCGAGGAGAGGAAGCCAACAACCATACACGAAATGGAAGAAGCAGAAGAGAAAGAGGACGATGGATTTCAGTTTTCAATATCATAAAGAAAACTCTTCTAAATGAATCTGAAAAATGGGTTCTGATTCAACTTTGCTTGCTCTCCATTGTCGGTCTCACTGTTCTTGACCATCTGTTGTTCGACATGCAAAGAAGAAGAGTTGGACAAATCACTTTTCCTTTTGGGTTTCAACAGTCTCGAAGATCATGACGCTATTCCCATTGAATTAATGGAGGTTGCTTCGTCCGGTTAAGATTCTTCCGAAGCAGTGAAAGGAGAACCGGTCATCTCTTTTGTCAACGATTTTGGATTGGCAAAAGTTTTGTGGAACAGAAGTTAAAATTAGTGATATTCGAAATCTGTTTGAATGTTTGAAGAAAACATGATTAGGTCGGACTTCGGAAGGGAAATCGGGAATAACACTTGAGTTTTCTTAGGTTTGAGTTTCAGTCAAGACTAGGAGAGCTTGTGTTGCCGGCGTTGTATCAACGGTGGTATGTCGAATCTGATTTTGTTTCTGTAATCTGCTACAGTGATTTGAACGTTTCAGTGTAAGAATGGAGTTTTTTTTAATGGATGAAGAACATATTTTAAAGTACTTTTGTAAACCAATGATAATCCGGAAGCAAACTTAATCAGAAACTATGGAGTAATTCGGCGGAAACCGAGGATAGTTGTTGGGCGTTCTAAATTTTTACGCTACGCCGCGGCTTAGCAAGACATTGTCGCGGCTCAAGCTTTAATAAAAGCCACGATTCGTGCTTAAATAAAGCTGCAGCTCAGAATTTGGTTTGGGCTAAACGTTGGGCTTTTTTGAGTATTTATTCTTGGGTTATTCTTGCCCCTAAAATATGAGACTCGTAAGAAAAATCAATGGGTGTTTTACATTTATATTAATGGTGACATTATGACTAGGTATTGAAACATACAATATTTATTTAAACTTCTTGGATTCTCGAGCTTTGGCTGTGTTAGCCCCAGTTTGACGTAAGGATTTAATTTTATATACAATATTGCATAAATTTTCAAAGATTTATTTTGATACGTGTTCTCATATAAAATTACGTGTCTATTTTATGTCTCGTCAGTTTTCATATTATATATATATGTTTTTTTTCACTATACATATTTTTATTGAGCATGAACATTATATTTTTCATCATCTTGGTCGAAGTTGATCGACTCGCATTTCAGTTCTGTTTTTATTACGCATGTTAAATCGTTAAAAAATTTATTTGTTTGTTGTTAACTATAGTAAGAGATAGTTGAATGTCATCTTTCTAAGCTCAAAACTTTAAGTCTTATCAAGATCGTCATGGCTGTTGTGATTGTCTTGAGTATTACTGTTATTTAGTTATATATATTACGGTTTTTATATTGTGTGTCTGAGGTATGAGAATGGCCTCGTTTCACTAAAATTTTACATAACAAGGATTTATTTTTATTCTTCTGTAAGTTTTTCTAATCATTTCTATAAAATTGTTTTTATACATGGTATGCTTGTACATTGTTCAAAATTAAGAGTTTAAATATAAAGTTTCAGCTCTTCAAAAGACTCTCCGCTTTTATTATGATATGAAAATATTTTTTGGTGAGACATTGTTTGCAATTTGGTTCATTTCTTTCTATTGGAACCGAATTGGGGATACCGAGGAAAAATCTCTACAGAAGCTGTGCTGGCCCATCTGCATTTGACGCTATGGCTTCCAACTTTGGACGCCACGGCGCCAGCGGCATGGCACCCGACAAGTATCAAACTCAATGGCATTCTAGAAGAACATCTAAGCCTCATGGCATCATGATCGAGTCAACAAAAAGTGCATTACAAATCGACTTTTTTTATTAAAAAAAAACTGATCTTTCTCTAAATCCGTAATCAATTTGATCTAAATCTAGCAATCTTTTAATGTTTTCAAGCAATAAAACTTAACATTATTAGTCAATTTTGAATCTTTATACTAGAAATCTTAATTTTCACCAAATTTTAGAAATTGTATAATTCAAGAGCAAAAGCATTCAACTTACCGTTGAAGTTTCTCTACAATTTCTTTTTAGATCTACTTCTACAACAATTTTCCAAGTTTATTTCGTCAAGATTTTATATCTGCAACATAGTCCGACATAAAAATCTGAATTTAAAAGTAAATCCAATGAAACGATGTTAATATTTGACACTATTCAGTTTCGCCAACGTATAAACATAATGAAAAATTTCATTATTCCAATTTGACTTCAATTCCACTATCAAGTATATCTCTGAATGGCCATCCAACTATTTTCTAAAATGAAACACTAAGTTAAAGTGCGAATAACACAATTTTTATATCGTAACCCCAGCTTGTTTCTAAAAAGCATTATAAAAACGGTTATTTTTATGGTATTATTAATTTTCAAATAAAATTGTCATGATATTAATTGTCAACGGGTCATGATTGACTCATTTGTCGTGTTGTGACCATGTTCGAATTGTTAAAAATTTCGTCAAATCGATGATTTGACGAATGACATTAATGTTAGGTAAATTGGAGATTTATCTCAAATTGAAATTTTGGAAAACATTCAGACTTGACGAATGACATTGTAAAAATTTTATTTAATTTAAATAATCTTTATTTTAAATTAAATGAAAGAAATGGGTTTATTCTACAAAAGGGCTTGGAGGAAAAACCTCTTCCCTCATTTTGCCTGACGAGAGAGAGAGAGAGAGAGAGAGAGAGAGAGAGAGAGAGAGAGAGAGAGAGTGTGTGTGTTGAGACGGGTTGTGCAAACCGACGCAATCGAAGGTCTAAATTGTGTTCTCTGGGCCACGAGCAATAACATTTGTGAAGGGATTTCAAATGTTAGTACGTATTTCTCTTGATTTTGAATTTAAAATTTAGGGTTTTTTATGAAAAATCATATTCGAAATCGGAAACTCAAATCTTTGGTTTGTTTCTGGTGTATTTGAAGTTTATTTAAATATTTAGTCGATTGGAGATGAGAAACAGCAAGGCAAGATGATTTTCGCAACTTCCCGTCGCTGGAAATCGACCAAATGTTGATCATTGTTGAAGCTTGTCGACACTTCAAATCCTGCGCTGGAAACTGAGAGTTGAAACTGTCGACCTTGCGTCAGTCCACACCTGAAATGTCAATCGCTTGAAGGAAGTATTGACTGCATACAATATTGTTTTGAAAGGTGTCGCCACTTACGAAGGAAGTGTCGACCACTAGTGTATTTTGGAATGAAACCCGAGAGGCAAGAAGTTTCGACTGCAGCCAAACGTGAGTGTTCTAAGTGTCAGCCAGTAGGTCGAACCCTCGACTTATAAATGTCGACTGTACAATTTTGTTTTTGGTAATTTTTGTCGACTTGGCACCACACACATCGATGAAGTTCGCAGCCATTTATAGTAATTTGGATTGAGTTCCTAGTTTCCATATAAGACTCATCATTGTGTCTCCCTTGGTGTTTGACAGAAATTTTCTAACTTGGATTTTGTTTTAAGCTCAGACCAGTTTGTGAATTACGAGCTTGTTGATGCGAAAAATGCTAACATAAGTGTATGTGTCGTAAAAGTAATAAAATACATAAATACAAGTCGATTCTACGAGGACTAGTTTTGTAATTTATTAAACAAAATTAATTCCAGTTTAATTTGAATAACAAGATTTTGATAATTTTTTATTTAAAATAAAGCAACACAATCAATTAACTAATTTAATTAATAGAAATATTAAATAAAGTTGTAGAAATTAATATGAGAAAACTCCAGAGTTTACGATTTCACCTAAATTAATCACATTTAGTATTTATAATTCAATTCATTAATATCTATTCATATGTGTTGAAGGCAATTTTACTAATATATTTATCAATCTCTCTCGAGTAATAACAAACTTATTCAATTAACGGATTGTTACCTTTCGGTTTCTAACCCTAAGAATTAATTGAATACATTATGAACGAGAAATCAAAGCACCACATAAACGCCCTAGCTATCTCTAATCTAAGATCTTTTTCATGGTAAATTATTCATTACACAATTATTTATCTTCTCTCGGTCTCAAAATAATCCTACGAATATGCTATTATTGATCAAACAATCGCAAGCATTAAAAACAAAATAAATTACTCAACACAATAACGAAACTAAATATTAATAATATAAATTAAAGAAAATACTAAACGTTCTCAATACGACTACATCGTAGCGCAAGAAAAATGAGTTAGTTCATGCTAGAGTAAAGAAAGACAACGAATAATAAAGATAATCATAATTCAGAAGAGAAAGAAAAAGAAAAACTATGCTAAAATCCAGTTGCCGAAGCTCTTGCTCCGTTCCGGTTTTCGTCTCTCCAGTCTCTGAACTTTCTCCGACGATCTCTCTGAATGATGGATGTTTGCCTCTTGGCCTCTAAGTTCAGTTATAATGCTAATTCTGAGTGAGACCTACTGCCCACAATCGACGGTTGAGATTAAAACGATGAAAATTCCTAAAACGACCTTCAAGTTTTTAATTCCATTTTATCTGTACACTTACACCAAAAATATTAAATTCCTTCAAACACTTGAGAATAACTTATCGAATCAAGTACAAAAGAGTACAAATAAGTATGTAAAATATACATTTATCACACCTCTAAACTTGAACGAAAGTTTGTCCTCAAACGAACAAAATTAAATACAGCTATCACGACATATTTTAACCTCAACCCATTTAACAATATAAAATAAACTATGGCAATGCAATTTGAATCAAAGTTAATGGCAATTGTCTCAGCTTGAAAAACACATACTAAAGTCACCAAGATTAACACTTTGCAAAAGAAATAACTTATATTAGTACATTGACAATTGCTTATTTAGAAATCCTCGTGTGTGTGTGTGTTCATTCTTCTTGCCTCTAACTGTTAGTTTAACTAATGTAGTTACGGGGAATGAATGCATTCACACCTCACTTGGGATCACTCTATTCACTTTAATCGTTCAACGCCCTTGCCCACCAATCAACTACTAGCAAATATCAATTAAACAAAACAAGAGTCGATAGGTCTTTTAAAATCTTGTAATGAAAGGTTGGGCTAAATGGTAGAGGTTTTGTGAATTCAAACTAATATTCAGAACACAACTCATCCTTCCTTATTTCACTTACTCAAAATTTTCTTCGAATCACACACTCACTCATTAAACTCAATCAAACTTTCTTTTTATCTCTCACCCTCAAACTGATCTCGTTCAAATTTACTCATTTGTCATTATTACAAAATACAATCAATACAAACATAATGAAATATAAAATAAAACTTGAAATTTTGGCTCATTTGCTGTCATTTTTCTTTTTCTTCTCTTTTTTTTCACAATCGTTACTTTGGTGATTTTTTTTTTCAATTGAAATACCCTAACACAATTCTAATAATAGAGCATTAAAAATCGAAATACCGTAATACTAGTTAATCGAATAAATAAAACAACATAAAAATAAATTGACATATGATAAAAGAGTTTTTATTCATCCTTACCACCACTTTCTTCTATTCTCTTCTAGATCCTTTAATATTTCTGTGCTCATTAGATAAGGTAGGAAAGTATATATGCGGCTAGGTTGAAATAGGTATAATTGAATGGTAAATAATATGCTCAAAGAGTGACTAAGGGTGTCATTAAATGACACAACGGGGTAGGTCAAGAAAGCTCAAACGGCCCAATGATGGCCTAAGTCATTCTCTTATTTGTTAAAAATTTCAATTCTCATTCAGGGACGTTGGGTAAAACGAAGAAGGATTTTTATCTCACTAGCACTCGTTATCGTTATATTTGATGGGAGCTGCACTCCATTACCATGTTTACGCTCTTTCACTCCCTTACTGTGTTTGGGCTTCGATATATGTAGATTACACGAGTATGACACCAACAGATTAAGTTTAAAAAGAATGAAAACGTGTGTAGGATTTTGAGTTTAACTTCGTAAGCTCAAGTCAATACAAACTAACACAGGTCAATCTTTTATTTAGAATTTTTCTAGGAGATAAGGCATAAATTTATTAAAAATTTCAGTCATAGACACCTCAATCAAAATTTTAGATTACAAACCAAACAAAATATAGCAAAGATATAAAGCAAGCGGACCCCTCAAGACCCAAAACTTAAAACTTAAAATAAACATTGTTCTCAATGAATAAAATAAAAGGCAAGGGAAAAAGTAGCGTACCTCATGATGTGTTAGGTCTATCGCTATCAACATCCTCCCGTGGTGGGTCATATGGTTGAAGTAATCATTCAAGGAAGATGAGAAAAGGTGGGTTGGAGTATCGGAGGTCGTTGGAGCGGTGGATTGGTCTGCGTTGCTCTTCTTCTTCGTTTTCTTCTTTCTATATTTCATTTATCTTCTTTTTTAATTGTAACTTAAACATTAAACACATTAAACATACCAAAATAAATAACAATAAAAATTAATATTACTAAGCAAAATGACTAAAATAAAATGAATGGGTTATCTCTCACCAAGTGTTTGTTTTAACGTCATCAGCTTGACGTCTGATGAAGCTTATGAGTCTGGTTTAAGGTGAGTGACAGATGTATCACTATCAATAATACCACCAGAATACGGTTTTACTCTATGACTGTTTACCAACTTATCAATCTCAAGAAGCTTTTCGTCTGGAAAATCATCCTCAATTGGTTTATCTCTATTTGGTACATGAGCTTGAATCTCTACATGTGAGAGATGATATTTCTCCATTAAATTTTTATGAACACATAATGCATAGTGAAGGTGCGAAGGTAGAGACTGAAGTTCACGATCGAGAGGACTCTTAATAGTTGGTAGAATCCATGATGATGACTCCCCCAAACTTTCAAAGTACTTCCTCCCATTAGGCTTAAGAGAGTCGCATGATTGAAGTGAATCTTCTCTTATTACGGTGTCAAGGAATTCCACCCGAAATACATCATCGCTAGCTTTTGGGTATTTCATTTATTTAAACGCATTAGATGTCACTTCTTCATCTTGCACTCACAATTTAAACTCACATTTTTTAACATCAATTAATGCACATGCTATCGCTAAGAACGGTCTGCCTAAAATAATAGGGATGTCATGATCCTATTTTTCACTAAGTGATTTTATATGAAAAATATGACATATTTTCGTATAGTTGTCTATGTATACAACAATATTTTGAATGAAAACCTCATTGTTGGCTCGTGAAATCTATTTTTAATAAAATGATGGAAAAATGAGTTTCTGGAAAGATATTTGAAAACTTTTATAACCTACTCATGTTTTGGAAATTAAAATGAAAGAAATTTTACATGCATTGCATTTAATATATCATGTCTACTGAATTAGTTACTCGCCTCACTAACCCCTCTCCTTCTAGGAAAGAACAAGAGCAGTGATTAGTTATAGTTCAGAAGCAGATACCTTTCCTTTATTTTCGTTTGAATGTTTAAGTATTTTCTGATGATAACTTATTTTTATTTAGACATGTCTAAGATAACTAGAATTTAAATTTGGATATTTGGATATGTAAACCTTATTAAACTATTTTTTATTTTATCGCACTATTATATATGTAATCATTGTGTACATCTTTAGGTTTTGATTACTGTTCAAGTCTATCGCTGCGAACCAAATCTTGAACTGGGCAGTCTGGTCTTCTCCGAGGATCGGGTTGTCTAACTCAGCATTCTGTTCAACCCGCCTCTGGGTCATAAGAAGCATATTATTGTGAAATATACACAAGTGCATATGTACAATATCATATAAATAATATGATGATTAAGATCGATTATCGTACCCACATATAACAATTTATAAAAGTTTCTTATAAAACTGATTTTAATCTTATACTTCAAAAGTGATAAAAAATGATATTTATAAATGATGAGATTAATAGCTAAGGAATAAAAGAAAGCAATGTAACAAGAGAAATAAATATATATGAAAGATGATTAAGATTCAATTTCTCGCCTTTTATACTTTTGTCTTTACTTGTCACAACAATGCTACAATGAATTAGCTAACTCGAAATTATTAAATACATAGTATAATAATTTATTGATCCACTATGTTAATTTATTTTATTCTTATCATATGTCTATAAAAAGATATAATAAATGATAAAGATGAATTTCATAAAAATTGTGTCATACACTCATATGTCTATACTGGTTCATAGAAATCTTATCTTTATGTCTAAAGCTGTAATGGTTTGAAAGTTTTAAAACAAAATTTGTAATTATGGTTGTACATTATAAATGAGAGACGTAAATTAAGATTTGAAAGAAAATGTGTTGAAAAAAAAATAAATTAAAAGATGAAAATTTGACGATTTGGAAAATAAAATATAAAAATAAATAAATAAACAAATTTGATTAAAAATAATTAAATTGTGATTAAATAAAAATTAATTATGGTTAAGAATTAATTAAAATTGTGTTAATTGGTAAATAATTAAAAAGGGGGAACAAAAATGTCTTTTTTAATAAATAAGTTTGGTAAATTTGTAATTAACCTTGATGCACTATTGAAAAGGGGATAAGGTGGCCTTCAGCTAGTGATGTTTACGTAGAAAGAGATCTAGGAGGGAGGGAGGGAATCCGTAGAGAGAGGAAAAAAGTGAGAATTGTACATCCGTCCTTTAGGGAAAAGCGTGCGTCTTGATGAGAGTGTCGTTTTAGCGTAGGAATCGTTAAGCTCGGTGGAAGATTTTGATTAAAGAGGTGGAACTGAAGTACAGTAAATAATTCTAACTATTAGAATAGGTAAATTAAATAACCTTGATAGGTGGAGATAGATTTTAATTTCATTTGAATTCTGTTATATTCGAATTTTGGGTGAATTGACTATAAGTGGATACGTTGAGATTCGATGTTGAGATGAGGATTTTACATTGGTTTTATGAAAATCGTTTATTTCAATTTTTTTTTATTAAAATACTAAAATGAAGAATTTTAAAACAGATAATTTTTAATTGAATTGTTAATGTTGTTTAAATTTAACTTTTATTAAATGGTTTGTTTCAAATATCTTGTTGAAAATATTGAACTGTAAAGTGTTGAACGATAATTTTTCATTTAATTTAGCATATTTAATTTTCAATTATCAATTACGTTGATTTGAACTCATTGATTTTAAATAAAAAAAAATGTTATGGGTGAGTGCCCTTTTTTTTAACATGTATAACATTGTTTTATAAATGTTTTTAAAACATGCATTTAGAAATGAGGGAGTTGGAAGCCGTGGTAACATAAGAATCCATTACACTGGACTTGCCTCTTTATATGCGATGAATATGACTATGAAAGAGGAGAGTGACTATGGGTCATCTTTGAGTTCAAAATCCCTAAAACCTCGTGAGGCAGCAATGTGTAGGGTTTTATAACCTTACCAGTGAAAGCCTAGGAACGTGTAAAATTGTGTGATGGTCATATGAATTGATAAAGTGGATTGCATTTTTAGATTTTAAATTGAATGTAAAAAAATGACATTGGTTGCTTTGAGAAAGGAAAATAGTTTTAAATCATGCAATATTTATTTTAAATTGCATTGGATTTGACTACTCAATGAAAGGTTTGGAAACACATTATTATTTTATTAGTGGATATGATTTAATAATTGTTGAAATGGTTTTAGAATAGTGTTTGGGATAGATTTTAAAAGGTTTGAATTTCGAACCTACTTGCTGTAATAACCCGGGAATTTCGAATTTATATTTTTATTTTTGGAATTTTTAGTTTAATCCCGGTCGGAGTTTTGAGAAATATTTCAACGGGAAAGATTTGAATTATAAGACTCGGAGCCTACTTTTGCGATTTTTTTTTTTCGGAATCTCAAGTCGGGAGATCGAGAAATTAACGAAATTACGGAAGATTTAAGTACGTGAGGGCAGTTTTGTAATTTGGTATATAAAAAAAAAAAAAAAAAATCTCACATAACAACCGAATGGCTTCGGGAAGAAGCCATTCGGCTGTTTTCCCTTGCCACCGAGGGAAGCAGGGGAGTGGCGCGAGGGAGAGAGGGCGATCGGGAGTGGAGGTGCGATCTTCGATCGGTGGACGTCGAGCTCGAGGGTGTGAGCGAAACCGCGGCCGAGTGGTTCTTCTCCGGCGATTCGGAGTCGTTTGGTTGCTGTAGCTCGAATTTCCGAAGGTAGCGAGGCCGAGCGTGTTCTGCCAACGACCGCGAAGGGCGGTTGCTGACCAGCTCTGCCATCGACGATTTGGGCGCCTTACTGGAATATTGCTTTTTTCGTTGCGCGCAGAACTTCATTTGCTCGGTAAGCCTCTCTTCCTCCCTCTGTCTGTTCTGTCCGGTTTGGCCGAGTGTAAGGCTCGGCCCCTTCCCCCTCCATCTTCGGTAATTTTGGCTGAAGTATTGACGGGGAAGTGCCGAGAAATTGGAAGGGGGGGAACCGAAGGCGAGCCCTGTCGGTTTTCCTGTTGTTGGCCGAGCTTGGTGCTCGGCCTCCTTTCAATTCCAGCAAGCTTGGCCGGAATGTATAAGTGGGATATGACCAATTCTGTATAGGAGTTGTGAAATTCGAATTTGGATCAAGAATCGGACGTTTTTTTGTTTGGAGGCAGTTCTGTTTTTGGCCGTTTCGGCCTACGTTTGGCTGATCATTTTAAATTCTGTTTTTGTGGGATAAATTAGGTGGTTCGGGGAACCTATGGCCGCTGGAATCGTTCGATTCCGATATCCGACGCAAAAGTTATGCGCATCGGAAGTTTATGCGAGATTTTGGTTTAAGTCAAATTAGTGACCGTCTTTCGTGGAAAAGTCGACGTGTGAGAGTAGCATAGCCATTTTGATGCATATAACTAGTTGGGAGTGAGTTTTGGTTGAAGGGAAGTGAAAATGTGAAATTTTAATAAAATGGCAGATTCGGTTATTGCCGTTTTTCGCCTATCTGCGGCCTACCGATTTAAAATCCATTTTAGGATGTTAAACTAGGTTCCTAAGGGAACGTTTAGCCACTTGAATCGTTTGATTCCGTTGACGGACGCAAAAGTTATGCGCATCCGAACGTTGAGTTGGTATTCGGCCAAACCAAACCAATGGACCGTTTTAGTTGGAATTTAAAGAGTGTAGTTAGATAAGATTATTTTTAGCTAATTGGTAAATGTTGGGAGAAATACTGATGAGAAATTGGTTGTGTTTTAGGTTGAGGCTTTCTGTTGGCGAAACTGTGTATCGAGCGAGCTTAGGACGCCAGGTAAGTAGTGCATGCATGTGTTTTGCCCAAGTGGGCCTACACTGTAGAACTTTAGTGTTTATGTGATTGATTGCGGTGTGTGTGCGTATTGTGTGACATGCATCATATTTTTTTTTAAACGGGAACGAAAATGATTTTTAGCATGCTTTGATGTATGAGGTGAGACGTGTGGCGGTGGTACCGCGGATCCCGCTAGTGTGCGGGCCGGTGCTTCACCAGTCGCGGATCCTACTCGAGGGGTAGGCCGGCTGGGCCGTCATGCGGCGTGAAAGTGTTGACGGTGAGGATATGGGCAGTGGTACCGCGGATCCTACTAGTGTGTGGGCCGGTGCAACACCAGTCGCGGATCCTACTCGAGGGGTGGGCCGGCTGGGCTGTCGCGAAACGTGTGTGTGTGGCAACTGTGGCCCCGTGCTGGGGAGGCTGGGACGGGGGCGACGTGTCAGGGTGTAGAGTGGCGCGAGGTACACCCTTACCCTGATGTGGTTGCCGTATGGTGATGCGTGGGTGTAGCTTGTGGGCCTCGTTGCTGGGGAGTCTGGGACGGTGGCGACGTGTTAGGGTGTAGGGTGGCGTGAGGTTCCTCCTTACCCTGGTGCGGCTGCACTACGCGTCACAGATGTGACAACATGAGTGTGAGTGTAGAGACTGCATGTGATAGGATTGCATTGTCGGCTTTTACTTTCATATCGCATTATTTACTGAGCGTTAGGCTTATGTTGTGTGTTCTGTGGTGTAGGTGCTGACGATACCGCTGGTGAGCCTCGAGTGCCTAGTCCTGAGGCGTAGGATGGTTGGCGGCGTGCGACTGTGGCACCGGATGGCGGACTTTTGTTAGGGCGACCCGACCCGTGGATATGGTAGGTTGTGGCCTGGTCGGTTTGTGGGTTTTCTTTCTTTTGCGGTGGTTATGTACGGAGGATGGGATTGATTGTTGTATATGCGTCAGTGTATAGGTGTATATGGAGTGCGTGTGATTTTGGTACGTACGCGGATATTTTCCATGTTAGAGTATGTTATTTCTCTATACTGGAGACTTTCTTCATTTGTATTTGACGGATTTTCGTCGCCTTCTTACTCTGATTTGGGTTGGGATGATTTCTCTGGATGATGGATAGGTAAATATTGTTGGATTTTGGTGAATTGTGTGCAGGGTTAAATTTTGGGGTAGCCAGTTTTTAGGCGGTACTCTGCCGAAATTTCGGGAGAGGGGTTGAGGTTCGAGAGGATACGAAATAGGTCAAGGTGTGTGTATGATGAATGCTAGAGGAGTTCATATGAGTGTGGATGTGCGGCGTGATCGCAGGTGCGCGGGGCACGCGGCCCTGTGGGTGCACACGGGTCATGCGGCGCCGGGTGAGGGCGTGTGTGCGGACGTGCTGTACAGAGGCAGGGTGCGTGGGGCACGCGGCGCTGTGAGCGTGTGCGAGATACAGCGACGTTGGGTTGGCACCTGTGCCACCGCGGTGGTGTACGCAGGGTGTCGGAGTGGGGACGTGAGTGCTTGGTACCGAACTGGGTAGTTCGTGGGGAGCGCGGGGTTCTTTCCTAGGATTTCAAGTCTTACCGTTTTATCTCAAATTGTTTTAAATGGTTTTCTTTTCCGCTGCGTAGTTTTATGTTGAGGACTTCGTGTTTCCTCTTTGGGACGCGAGTTGTTTTTTTGAATCGAGTCGAAAAATTTTCATACTCACAAATGTGCTTTTGAAAATGATTTGAAAACGAAAGGGGTATTGAATTGAGTTAGTTGTGTCAAGTGTTAGTGTGTGTGTGTAGTGTGTAGATGCACTGTAGCGCACCGGGGACGTGTGGGTTCTCGGGGTGTTACACTTGCATTTTTGTATAAATGGTATGGATTTCAAATCAAAACGAAAATTGATTTAAGATGATTTAACAAAATAATCATGATAGGTGGTGGATGGCGTATGTGTCTGAATAGTGTGGATAGATTATGGGCTAACTATTTTAATGGTTAGATTTATTTGCTGAGTCAATAACTCATTTCGTAGATATTCATATTTTTCAGATAGTCATCAGTTCGGAGAAACCAAGGTAATGTACAATATATAATGAGGTATAGGACTTTTGGGTTGTAAAGTCATATGTCGTAACTGACTTATGTATTTATTTTATTTACGCTTCCGCTAGAGTATGTTGATGTAAAAGATGACGAGTTTGATGTGATTTGATATTGATGTAGAAAATGCTCTAATGATGATAATATTTCAATTTATGAAATATGCATTTTGGTTAGATTAAACTGATGATGAGAATCATAATTTAAAATGCCTAGATTTAATTTTAAGATTTTAGGTTCCAAAGGGGATTAAATAGAAATTTAAACGTATTCATACGGATTGAAAACTCAAATTTATTTAAGTTATTTCCCATCTCGAATGCCCAATCGTCGAGGCTCATCAGGTCGGGTTCTGACAGCTTGGTATCAGAGATATACGTCATAGTTCTAACTATTTGGGAGAGTTAGTAACTATTTTTAGAATGCTTCTTGTATTGCCTTGGTAGTGATCGTTTATCTGATTAATATTTGATTTATTTGTGGATAGACGAAAAAAGATCTAAAAGTGGGAATGAAAATCGTGAAGATGAGATTGCGAAAATGTGAAGAGCTATTATAGCTCTAACATATATCGTGACGAGGAATGTTGCTCAGCAAAGCAACGAAAGCATTGAGAATACAGATTCGACTGAGATGAAGTTGTTGGATCGGTTTCAGAAAGTCAAACCTCTCGTGTTAAAAGTGGAGATGTGATTGAGAGAAGTAGTGTTGTTGAAATTTTGTGAGTTGTGGTTATGGATATAGAGTTTAATGCTTTGGTTTTGGTTAGATCCAATTTTTTAAAAATTTTGATGAGAAAAAAGTTTAGGATATTGAAATGTATATTGAATGGATATATGTTTTTGAATTGTGGTTAGATGGATATTTTGGGATTTTAGAATTTATAGAGTTAATTGTTTTTGGATATGACAATGATTAAGTTATGGATTGTGGATTTAAGGGATTAATGGGACCGTGGTTTTGATGAGAAATGAGTATGTTTTGTAAAAGTATTTTGGTATGTTTTGAAGGAGTTTTTGTGATGTTTTGATGGATTGAGGGTGAATTGGTTGAATTGGATTAGAAATTTAAAGGATTTTGAAAGATTTTATAGTGTGGAATTGAAATGAATGGATTAATGTTGGTTTTGATTGGATTATGATTGTTTTGGATTATGATGGGAAAAGATTTATGGTGTTGATTGTGGATCGGTTGGGTTTGTGGAGTTGGATGGAAAAGGTATAGGCATTCGGATATGATTGTGAGAGCTTTGCTTATTGAACTAGCAATTGGGGCGAGTGATTATGAATGAAAATTTCAAAATGAAATTTGAAAAAAGTATTCACAAGTTTTACTTTTGAGAATTAGGTTATAAAGAAATTTTGAGACGATATTTTTTTAAGAGGGGGAGAATATAATGGTTTGAAAGTTTTAGAACAAAATTTGTAATTATGAATGTACATTTTAAATGAAATGGAAATTAAGATTTGAAAGAAAATGTGTTGGAAAAAAGATAAATTAACATATGAAAATTTGATGATTTAGAAAATAAAATATAAAAATAAATAAATAAAATTTGATTAATTATAATTAAATAAAAATTAATTATGGTTAAGAATTAATTAAAATTGGTTAATTGATAAATAATTAAAAATGTATGACAAAAATGTCTTTTTCAATGGATAAGTTTGGTTAGTTTGTAATTAAACTTAATGCACTATTAAAGAGGGGATAAGATGGCCTTCATCTAGTGATGTTTAGGTAGAAAGAGAGGGAGAGAGAGAATCCGTGGAGAAATAGGAGAAAAGTGGTAATCGTCCATCTGTCTTTTAGAAAAAAGTGTTCGTCTTAGTGAGATTGTCGTTTTGGCATAGGAATCGTTAAACTCGATAGAGGGTTTCAGTTAAAGAGATGGAACTGACATACGATAAATACTTCTAACTATTAAAATAACTAGATTAGAGTTATTATCTTGATAGGTAGAGATAGATTTTAATTTCGTTTGAATTCTATTATATTTGAATTTTGGGTGAATTGACTGAAAGTGGATAGGTTGAGATTTGATATTGAAGCGAGGATTTGACATTGTTTTTATGAAAATTGTTTATTTCAGTTTTTTTTATTGAAATGCTAAAACGAAGAGTTTCAAAACAGATTGTTTTTAATCGAATTGTTAAGGTTGTTTAAATTCAACTTTTATTGAATGGTTTGTTTCAAATATCTTGTGAAAATATTGAACTGTAATGTATTGAACGATAATTTTTCATTTTATTGAGCATAATTGATTTTCAATTATCAATTGCGTTGATTTGAATTCATTGATTTTAAATACAAAAAAAAAAAAAAAAAAGTCATAGGTGAGTGCATGTTGTTTTTAACATGCATAGCATTGCTTTATAAATGTTTTTAAAATATGCATTTATGAAGAAAGGAGTTAGAAGTCGTGGTAACATAAGAACTCATTGGGCTGGATTTGCTTCTTTGTATGCAATGAATATGACTATGAAAGAGAAGGAGAATGACTATGGGTCTTCCTTGGATTGAAAGTTTCTAAAACCTTGCGAGGCAGTAATGTGTATGGTTCTACAGCCTTACCAGTGAAAATTCAGGAACGTGTTGGATTGTGTAATGGTCATATGAATTGATAGAGTAGATTGCATTTTTACATTTCAAATTGAATGTAAAAAAAAATGGCATTAGTTGCTTTGAGAAAAGAAAATAGTTTTAAATTATGCAATATTTATTTTAAATTGCATTGGATTTAACTAATCAATGAAAATGGTTTGAAAACACATTATTATTTTATTAATGCATCTAATTTAATAATTGTTGCAATGGTTTTGGAATAGTGTTTGGGATAGGTTTTAAATAGTTTGAATTTCTAGAGTACATGTATTTTTGTATAAATTGCATAGATTTCAAATCAAAACAAAAATTGATTTAAGATGATTAACAAAATAATCATGATTGGTGATGGCGTATAAGCCTGGATAGTGTAGATAAATTTTAAATATTTATAAAGATCAGCGTAGCTTTCCGAATTTGAATTTGGCAATCTTTGCAAATCTTTCTTAATTTTTCTTTTGAATTTCATTGTGTGGCAAGTAATCCAGTGAATCTTTCCTTGAATGGGATTTTCTTTGCAGCAAACATAAATTAAATCATCAAAATTTTCCTAAAAATTTTCAGGAAGATATAGAAAAATTCACAAAATATGTCAACCAACTTGAACTTTGACTAATTGAAGTCATGAACCCAAACGCAAGGAGCTTAGAAATGGGATAACCCCAATTTGAAACATGGGTTGTGAAACAAGTAATATGTTGACCACTTCAAGGAGTGCTACTAGAGATGGTGGGTTTTGGTCTTTGGTCTTTGGTCTTTGTTGTCCAAAGCCGTCGACATAACTTCTGACCACGACCTTAGAGTTCATCATCCTTTTCTATCTTCGTAAGAATGGATCAATCCGAGCCTAATTATAGACCTGTTTCCATATTTTATTGTTTTCTTTCACTTTACTTTGACTAATTTTAATAGATTAACGTAATCTTGAAAGGCAGATGCTAGTTAGATAATGTTTTTAGGTCATTGGTTGACAGGTGCCTAAAAACTTAGAAACTTCCCTGGTGTTTTGGTATGCATGAACAATTAGAGTCACTCTTTTCTTTGAAAATGTGGAAATTAAACTATCTCGTTCTTATTTTGAATGTCAGATTATTCAAGCAAAGGCAACTCCATTGGGTCAAAGCAACCAGCCTAAAACCCCTCCTTCCTCATATTATAAATACCCTCTCTTTCCCTCTCCATTTTTCATTCTCATTTGTTTGTTCTTTCTTCTGATACCAGTCAAGATGTTATTTGCAGATAAGGGTTTGAGCTGTCTCATAGTTTTAATGGTGTTGAGTTCTAGTTTTCTTGCCGCCGAGTGCCGTCCGTTCAACATCATGCGGTCCTCGAGCGACGGACCAGGCAGGGTGGGAGGTTTCTTTGACGGGCTAAATCTTGGAGAAATCAAGCAGTCCGGTCCAAGCCCTGGCGAGGGACACGGGTTCATTAACGCTCATGCGCTTGGGGGAATTAAGGACTCCGGTCCAACCCCGGGTCAAGGTCACGCCCACGTCACTGGGTTGAACAACTGACAATCTCCTCCTGACCTCACCTCACTAATTGAAAAGCCTCCCTCCATTATTTTAATTTTTTTCATTTGATTATTTTAGGCTAAAATTCGTTAAAAACTATTCATTCTTTTTTTAATTTAAATTTCTATTGTGCAAAATGAAATATTTGTACAAGGAATTGTGAGTTTATTGTTTGAATAAGCGACTAAATTCTTTTATCGTGTGACCATTTGGTCAAAACACGAGTAGGTCCATTTCCATATTAGTAAATTCTCGAGTGTCATGATTGTGTTGAATGTAACAGTACATTTGTATAGTAATACGTATTATTTTTAAAAATATGTGCAAAGTTTAAATTTTTGAATCTTCCTCCATCCATGAATGTAGGCGTCGGATACACAAATCTCAAATTAATAATGAAAATTTTATAAATTTAACTGAGAAATTTAAGCTTAACAAATGTTTGAATAGGTTGATTAGATCATTTGCATCAAATAAAAGTCTTATGTAAATATTTAATATAAGTGGACCATAAAATATTTGTTTTGCTTTAAGTTAGCTGACTCGTGGGTTATGGTAGGCGGCTCACGATGGATCTCCACGAACTAAGTTATGTTAGTCTACAAAAATCAGTTTGATATTTTTTTTTGGGAATGTCTACCCTCTGGAATCACATTTACAAATGAATTGTCTTTTTACATAGGGGATCTAAAGGCTCCTAGTAGTGGAAATATCATAATTTATAAACCTAAGACAACAATTGTCATACTTGTTGAAGGGGAGTTCCGGCTTCTTACGTCCAAACTCTTTGGAAAATGTTCATGCGGCAATGCAGGACCCTCCCCTGTTTAGATGAGTGGGAGAGTCGAGTCCTCCCTTGCTATTTCACCATTATTCAGGAGAACATCGCCTTTCAGAAACAAAAGAAGTTTCTTCTTCCGACGGTGGCAGGCCTGTTCATCGACCGAAAGCTGGGCTGCCCTTATCGTTTTTCCTCTTTTCCTTGTGTTTTCTTTTTAGGAAGGCAGACGCTAATTTTGAGAGGGGCTATTTTCTGGTTTGATAAGTTTGTAGATCATCTGGAAAAGGAGAGGAATTTCCTGCCTTGGACGAGGATTATCATATCAAAGTTCGAGTTTTGATATGGGTGTTCGATTATGTTGTGCAAGTTCCAAAATTGATTGTTTTCCTATAAAATTAGTACGAATCCGAAAGGTCGTATTTTGGGTTCGATTTAACTTTCGGGATTTCCTTTTTATTTTATTGGGAGTGGGTAATTTTCTAAAGGTCCTTGTGATTTTTTTGCCTCTAATGGAAACTGCTTAAGGTATTTTGGCCTAATAATGAAAAATGAAGGTTAACTTTATATTTGGGTTTGCTATTCAAATGATTTCAAGGTTTGGTCTGATGCTGTGTGATCGGTAAAAATGGAGAATCCGGTCAGCTGATGAAGAACAACCTCTTTTTTTTTTATTAACTATTAGTTAATTCTTTTATTAAAAAATGGGATAAAAATATTATTTATATAATGCCTAACCCCACACAGGGTCGATGTTTTGTTTTAACCCTACTATTTTTTTTATGATTAAAACCAAAACAAGAACTTAATTTGCATTAATCATTAAACTAAATATTTTAATAATTAAAACTTTAAACTATCTAAAAATTATAAATTAAATTCTAGCGGGATGCCACCACTCCTTGATCTAAAATTATCGGCCCCCCGATCTGTCAAGTACTTACGTGGTACTAAACAGATTTGATCAGAAGGTCGAGGTGGCGAGTGGAGACCCTCCTCATTCCACATACATCACACGTAATTTTAAGACAAGGGGTCACCACCCTGAATTGCCCTCCCAATCTTTATTTCTCCAATTTTTAGGACTCTCGGGAACGGGAGGTCACCAGCCCGTCTCGGCCTTTCGCTCTCTATTTCACCATTTTTTAGGGCGCTCGAGAACAGGGGTCACCACCCGGGATCGACCCCTCATTCTCAGTTTCACCACTTTTTAGGTCTCTCAAGAACGGGGGATCATCACCTCGAATTGACCCCTATTTTATGTTTCACCATTTTTTAGGGCTCTTGAGAATGTGGCTCTAGAGGGTCATCACCCTGGCTCGAGGGGCCAATTTCCGACTCTATATAAAGAACCAATATAACGACCTCTTTTTCTAGTAAGATATTGTCCGCTCTAGGGATTGAGTTATTGCCCAATATCCTCCCTTCAGGAATTTGTCTCCCTTCACAAATTTGTTTGGAGAGGACTTCCTCGTCGGTCACCCAACATGGTACTACTCTCATCAATTGGAGCACTTTTAACTTCGAATTCTTATGAGATTTGTTTCCAATTATGCTCCAAAACGCGTCTTACTATCTTGAGAGAGTTTCTTTATATATATTTTATTTTCATATATCTCCTCAAATGATGTGGAATTGTGACAGCCTTCTTTTTACGACCCGTGATTTGCCTATATCGAGTCCGAGATTTGCCTACACTCGGCTTAGGTCCCAAGGTTTCTCCCGCAGTCGTACTCATACGTACACATTTGGGTCATCACAACCAACCTCTATCCTCACCTTTCATTGCCGAAAACCTCTATTTTCTCTCGACTCACCCTTCGTTTTCAACTAAAAATTTGACCATTTAACACCCTCACCGGTCTGATTTCCCCAAACCTTTACTCTTTCTTGTTTCAGCGAATTTTCTCTATATTAACAATATCGATGGATTATGATTCGAGTAGATCTGTTGATTTAGACAAAATAACCACTTGTGATGTCAATATGAAATGGTATTTGTACTCCATGCCCATATATGGTAATTTTCGGACATTTGATCAACTTGAAGGTAATGAAAAATAGAGGTGCAATCGACGTCGAAAACTTTAGATGATAAGTTTCGAACACCGGTGGACTCGGAGGATAATGAAGCAGAAAGCATACTGGTAAGGGAAGAAATTACGATGAAATTTTATCTGAGTAAAAATTATAGTTCTTTAAAGTCAATTAGAGAAGAAATAATAAAATATGTTTTGCATAATAGTTATGTGATCGAATTCATTAAAAATGAATCCCGGCGACTGACGGCAGTGTGTGAAGACGAATGTGATCGACAATTGCATGGTTCGAAGATGCAAAATGAGTTTACGTTTCAAATAAAGAGTTTCAACGATTTTTATAACTGTTCAAGAAAAATTTAAAATCGACGCTCTAATGCAAAATGAGTGGCAAATAATTATTTAGATAAGTTCAAAAGTTAACCAACGTGAGAATTCCGTCCATTATCGAGACAGTAAGAAAGGATTTGAATGTCAACATTACATCAAATCTTGTCAGAAGGGCAAAAAAAACGAAACTCGAAAACTTATGAAGGGAAAGGCGACGAACAATAAAAGCTATTGTGGTCATACGAAGAAGAGATACGCAGATCAAATCGACGTAGTACATTGGGCCTACAAACTTACTTGGTAGGCTCTGCTGATAATGAGTCATGCGTTTTCAAAAGAATATGTATGTATATGGCTGCTTGCAAAACAGGTTTGTTGCAGTGTAATAGAACTATTATCTGTTTGGATGGTTGTCATCTAAAAAGCTCATGTCCCGGTCAATTACTGACAATCGTTAGCATTGATAGAAACGATGAAATATATTCTGTTATTGTTGCTAATGTGGAAGCAGAGTGTATGGACTCATGGATGTGGTTTTTAAAATTATTGAAGGAAGACTTACAAACATTTGTTTCGGATTGACAAAAGATATAATGCATTTCCAATTGTTATTTCAAATATTGGGGCGTTGTGGTAGTAATATTATTTTATGTTGACTCTGTTGTTCTTTCAAATATCAGGGGTTATTGCTTGTTGTGCAGCAAGAATTACCGTCAGCCGAACACTGTTACTGCCTCGAGCATATGTACGTAAATTTCAAAAACTAATTTCGGAACAAAGTATATAGAGATGCAATGTGGAATGCAATCAAGGCAACCACAACTTTTCATTTTGAGATAGAATTGAGAAAATTATATCAAATTAACCCGAATGTTCACCCAAATCTTCGAGGCACAAACCCTGGATATTGGGTTAGTCATGCATTTTCTTTGATTCCCAAGTGTGAACTGGAATTAAATAATTTATGCGAGTCATTCAATGTAGGTCTACTACCTGTCAGGGACAAAACGGTTCTGACTATGTTCGTGATGATTTGAAAGTGCTTGATGACTCGAATTGTCAAAAAATATAAGAAGTTGGTCTCGGCAACAAATGTCTTGTGTCCCCATATATGAAAAAAGTTTGTGAAGGTAGAACGTGCAGCTCGAAATTAGAGTGTTATGTTTGAGGAAGTTGCACGATCTGAGGTCAGCAACGGCAACAAACAATATGTTGTTGACATGAATACGTGTGTGTGTATACAACTGTTACAGATAGGAACTTACTAGAATCTCATGTATTCATTTTATTCTCTGCATTCATTTTATAATACTAGCACTTGAAAATTACATTCATTAGTACTATCACCGGAGAACTTATCTGTAGATGTACTCAAACTTCATTCATCCTATTAGCGGCCAACACATATGGCTGTCGGTACAAAATATGAATGAAATCTTTCAACTCAAAAGCAAATGCCAACCTGGTAGGCCGAAAAAGAAAATAGTGCGAGATGTCGATGAGCCATCAAATTCTATGATTACTATAAATAACTCAACGATGTAGTGTCGTATATGTCGACAACAGTGGCATAATAGTCGCACTTGTCTTGACAGAGGATTCATTTCAGGCACTGCTTCTGTTTTTGCTTCGCAAAACAAATTTATGAGTTTTGACACATTTGACGGGACACATATACATTTCAACAAATTTCGCTTACAAATACACTTTAATTATTTTATATATATAGTTTTTCATTTGTATGCAGAAATCTTCTATACACGGGAGAGGCAGAAATGTATGACTATTCAGGCTATAATTTCTATAAAAATCTGTAATTTAGCTAGATAAAATTGAAAAATGTGTAATTTAGAGAGATAAAATTATAAAAATGTAGAATTTCTATAAAATTGTTTACTTTAGTGAGATAAGAGTTAAAAAAATGTGTAATTTCTGTAAAATTATGTACTTTAAGTAGATAAAGTTTTAAAAATTTATAATTTAGCTAGATAATATCGTAAAAATGGCAGAGTTTCTTTTGTTTTATGATCCCTTCACTTGAAACAATTCTTGTATATTCAAATCACAATTTTATAACTCAAACTTAGATCCAGATAATTAAGCATAAACATAGAGTAAAATTATTAAGTAAACTACAACTATACATCACATAACATAAATTAAATGACAAACACCAACTAAAGTACAAACATAAATTAAAGTTACAAACCAAATATTTTTTATACAACCATTAAGTACAATACATAAAACTAATTACAAAACATAAACTAAATTATAGTAGGACGTCGTCGTTGTCGTCATCGGCATGCTCCATCCAATATATGAAGGTTTGCCTCAACGTTTGTTGGGACTCAAGGAGCTCTCTCTAGATGACGGTTAGCTCCTCGACTCTAGTTACAAGGAACTCCATCTGCTGCTCTATTTTGTCCCACTTACTACCGTTCTGGGGGGACAATGGCTGAGTTAGGGCGTCCTCCATAGGAACATCTACAGGTGTCGAGGTTTGTTGATCTCCCTGGACCCTATTTCCTTTGAAAACCAAGTTTCATCGACTCCAACTAAGGTCATCCGAATCAAATGAAGTCTATCAAATACATCGACGGGTTTCTGTGCTCTCAGCTGCTCTCCAATCAATAGCTAAATTTGATCTCGCTCGACGATCTTCTATAATATCGTTTTGTAGAGCATATTCTTGTTGTATGTCCGACCAATTTAATGCATGCGACCTAAAATCACAAAGGCAGGGTCGAACATCTTCTCGTTGTACAATTTCTTCATCATATAGAGATCTATACAGCTCACGAGATCTCTATGTCCATCCCTAGGTAGGATTGTGTAGGTTATCAAATTGTGAATAACCCGAGCTCTGACGTTCAGATCCTTTTATTTTGGCTTCACGAACCAGGTGATGTATAAATTGCGATGAATTCCCCTAAGGAACTCTAATCCCCCGGCCGATCTGAAAAAATTATAGTCTCGGGAAGCGTGATAGTATTTCTCCACATCAAGCCCTTCACTGGATAACTTGAGCACTTCATTAATTGTTTGTGGAGGTATGACAAGCTCCTTTCCAATGATGTACGTCTTAAGCTATCCTGCCCTCCTGGTAGCGGTCAAGTTCGCATAAAACAAGAGAACAATACGCTCATTTCTATCGCCCCTCAACTAGTACACCTCGTATAGGCCGATTCTGTCGAACAACTCATTGATCTCCAACGACCCCCAATTTCTGAAGTTGATAGTTTTCGAATGAATAATCGAGCGGTTTGACATATCCCACTCAAACCGCTCTTCACACTCCTAATTTCTGAATTCCATCGACATATACCCAATTGACGGTCGTTGCTCTTTAGTCTGTGCCCGGTTTGTCGAACCCCCTTGAGATGGTCCACCTTATGACAAACCTCTTTGTAATGAAGCATTCTTTCATTTAATGACCAATCTAGAAGCCATTTGAGAAAATTTTGGAGATTTTGAGGTTTTATAGCTCGAATTTGTGAGATTTTTTTGTTGATATTTGACAAAACAGTTAGGATTTAAGAAATCAACACAGAAATAATCGAATTTTGGATTGGAATCGAAGGGGGGTCAAGAGAAAAGTAGAGTTTTCGATAGTGGGAATGAGAATGGGGGGTCGGTTCCTTGTATAGATCGAGAGATCAACCATCCGATCCAAGGTAGCGACCTCCCGTTCTCAGCTATAATTTTGAGAACGGGAAGGTCATCACCCCCAGATCGACCCCTAGTTCTAAAAATGAGAGCACGAAACCGGGGGTTCACCGTCCAGGATCGGCCCCCGATCTCAACATCAAATTTGAATACATGAGCCGATCTGAGGTGATGACCTTCGATTCTAAAATCACGTCTGGTGTCGTGAAAATTTTACCCCTCCTATTAAATCTGTTCAGTACCATGTAAGCATTGGATAGGTCGGGGAGCCGATCAAATATGATCGGCCCCTCGATCTCGATTTAAAAATGAGATTGGTGGGTGGGTGATCCCCACTACAGTTTGATTTATATATTCTAAATAATTTACGGTTTTAATCGTTAAAATTTTTAATTCAAGAGTTTAATCAAATTAAACACCAGTTTAATTTGGTTTGGCCTTCTCTGTCAGTTACGATTCCGGTAAGAAGTGCTACCCATTCCCATCTCTCCCCATTTCTCCTATCTCTCCGACGATGGATTTCTCTCTTCCAATATTGGAGCTTCGTTGTCAGCCTTCGAAAGGAAGAAAGAAAATTAATCTCGGTAAGTTGATCCTCGCCTCTTGATTCTAAATTCCTCAGCGATTTGTTTGGATTTTAACAAATCTTTCTCTGCTACGATTTTGGACAACCACTGTTGCGTTTCATAAGAGAAATAGCACCGGAAATTTTTGTCTAGATCGGAGTTTAGTGGTCCAAATTTTTACCCTCTGTTTGTTAAGGTGTTGATCATGGTTGATGTTGGGTTGCTTTCCCGAGAAGTAGTCGTGTTCTCGGTGGTCGAAGGGAACGTTTGGCCGAAGGTAACTCCAAGTCTTAGCTCTCTGTTTTGATGGATAATCAGATATGGTGATGGATTTTTGGTGTAAATTATGTTTCGATTCTAGCTTGAGTTCTTGTTTCTCTGAGCTCTGGATTCGCGGGACTGGAAGGCATAGTCCGGTCAAAATTGATTTTTTTTTTTTTTTTGCAAAAGAATTTCAGACAGCATCGGGAAGACGACGTGCTGCTTGGGCTCGCTGAGAGGCGACCTGGGCGGCGGTCCAGAATCTATTTGGACCCCGGTTCAGGCGCTGGTTTGAGTTGTGGTCCGACCTTGTTTGGACCACACCCAGATTAACTGGGCCACAATTCTTTCCTCTTTTGGGCCGCGGATCTGGGCTTATTTTGCCCCAAAATTTGCCATATTTTGTCCAACTAAATATGGGCTATGCAAGGAAAGAGATTTGAAAATTTGAGGTACAAAAATTTAGCTCAAAAATTTACAATTTTATTTTAATTGATTTAAATTAAATTTTGGACTCTTGGACTTGGGCTCAGATTATTGGGATTTAGTAATTGGTAGGCCCCTTGAAGTAGAGATTTATTTTTGCACGTTTTAATTAATTATTTTATTTTGCAAAATAATTTATAAATCTCTAGTTAGCACCTTGTTTGAATGCATATATCATTTTATGCCTGCTTTTATTTTTGTCATGAAAAACATTTTTTAACTAGAGTTCAGAGCAACTAAATGTGTTGTGCCAGTGAGCACAAAGTATTAAAACTGATTAGAGTATTTTATATAGCGTTGGTGATTATTAAGTATCGTTGTTTTATTTCATTATATAAAATATGATATGCACGGAAACAGTGAATAGTTCTATTTTTATTCGAACAGTATCGGTGTTCTTTGATTTGTTATATATGATGTGGTTATTTTGTGTCGTATATAACTATGGTTAAACTAATGAAAAGTCATGATAAAATTTTTGATGATGTAGAAACGTGAAGAAAATGTAAAATTGACGGACATCGATCGATTACTTTAGACGGGAAAACTATCAGGACCTAGAAATGGTAATGAAGTTGTAGGTCGGTGAGTAGCCTATGGAGCGAAGGAACGCGATTGATTGGATTGCCTTAGACAGGAAAACTACTAGGGCTCAGAAGCGGTAGTGATGTGTGGTTCGACAAGTAGTCTAACGAGCGAAGGAATTCAACTGAATGTAATGTGAATAACTATCAAATTAATAAATAGAATAGATAATATGTTTTTTGTTGTAGTGTCTCGATTTTACTTACTGAGTCATATTACTTTTATTTTTGTGAGGTAGGTGAGTTTCTAATTAATGAATAATTAGCACTAATCGAAAATCTTGTAATTGTCTGCGAGAATACGAAACTTAGTGAAAGTTGAATGAAATAAGTATGATTGAATTTTTTTTAGTTGTATTTAATAATTGTTTTATGATTTAATTTTAGTTTATTAACCATGTTAATAAGTATAACTTTATTTAATTGTCGTTAGAGACTATTATTATGATTGGTAATTTGAATTTTTCTTAATACTTGTATAACTTGTTATGTACATTTAATGACTGATGGAGTTTAAAAGTAATTAATTTTAATGACTGATACTGGTTATTATCGACCAAATGAGGTAGGAAATTTACTGTTGAATTTTTGCTTTCATAAAATTTGATTTCATTTATTGAATATCAATGCAATATATATCTTGTTGATGGCGCTTTTGAGGATGTCTACTTTGTTCTCATGCAAAATTTTTTGTCACAAACTAAAAAACCTCAAGACAGCAGATGACTTATTTTACAATAAAATTAGGATTCAAACCAAAAAAGTGGAATTTTAGATCCATTAGTGACTTATAAGATAATTAGTGATACGTGTTCATAATTAAATGTTGTGAATAAAAATTAAAAGTTTACAATACACGATAAAGTATAACGTCACTTTTGGTGAATGAAAGTGCAAACTTAATATGACATGCTTAAGTCTAAATACAACTTGTTGATGAATGAAAGTGCAAACTTAATTGAAAAGCATGCTAAGAACATTAACTTGCATGAAATGGAAATTAGTAAACTTAATACTAAAAATGATAGATTGAATGATGTAATTTTAAAATTTACTAATGAGAGCAAGAACTTGAATATGCTTTTAGGTAATCAAAGAGTAACATTTGATAATACCAGAATTGGTTACAGAAAATTAAATAAAACAAAAGTATACAAGAATTTTTTCGTCAAATCATCTACATATCATATATGTAATGAAGTAGGTCAGAAATTATTTGTATGTCTATTAAAATTTAACAATCTTAAATCATTTGGTAAGTTACGATGAGTTCCTAAGGGAATCAAACCTAACACTAGGAGTCAAAAAATTTGGGTACTAAAGAAGATTACTTGATTATCTTTATTGTAGGTTGTGAATTCTCGTGTGAAGAACTTATGGTATCTTGATAACAGATGCTCAAGACATATGACGAGTGACTCTCCAAATTTGCATATGTCAACAAAAAGAAAGAAAACGTCACTTTTGGTGGAAATCAAAAAGAAAAAATAGTTGGCATTGGTAACATAGGTACTGACACTAACCCTATAATTGAAAATATTTTATTAGTTGAAGGTTTAAAACATAATTTGCTAAGCATTAGCCAATTGTGTGATAAATGATATAAGATTATTTTTAAATTAAAATCATGTGTAATTAAAGATAACTCAACTAGTAAAATTTTGTTTGTAGACTATAGAGAAAAAAATGTGTATATGATTGATTTAGATAATATTGAATGTTTTGATGAAAAATATTTTACTGTGAATCCTTTGAATGATAATTGATATTAGCATAGAAGATTAGAACATGTAGGTAGGGATACTTTAGCTAAGATTTTCAAAAATAATCTAGTTATAGTACTTCCAAAAATATCTTTCGAGAAACATAGAGTTTGTGATCCTTGTCAAATAGGCAAGCAAACCAAGAGCTCTTTTGCTTTAAAGAATGTCGTCAAAACTTCTAAGCCTCTACAATTACTTCACATGAATCTTTTTGGTCCTTCAAACATTGCTAGTCTACGAGGCAAACATTATGTCTTTGTCATTGTAGATGATTTCTCTAGGTTCACTTGGGTATTCTTTCTAAAGTCAAAGGATGAAACTTTTGAAATCTTCTCTAGCTTTAGGAAGAAAATTCAAAAGGAAAAGGATCTTGTCATTGTTGCTATACATAGTGATCATGGTGGAGAATTTGAAAATGAAAAATTTGAACTTTTATGTCTCAAAAATGGAATTAAGCATAATTTTTCTTCCCCTATAAGCCCTCAACAAAAATGGAGTTGTTGATAGGAAAAATGGATCTCTACAATAGCTTGTTAGGACCATGCTCAATGAAAACTCACTTCCAAAATATTTTTGGGCGGAAGCCGTAACTACGACTTGCTATGTGCTAAACCGGGTCTTCATAAGACCTATCTTTGAGAAAACTCCCTATGAACTTTGTAATGATAAAATTTCTAATGTTAAGTATTTTAGAGTCTTTGGTTGTAAATGTTTCATTCTCAACACCAAAGACAATTTGAGAAAATTCGATTCCAAGACCGATCTTGGAATATTCCTTGGATACTCATTTACTAATAAAGCATATAGAGTATTTAACAAAAGAACACTAGTTGTAGAAGAATCCATGCATGTCAATTTTGACGAAACCCCTCAATCTACAATAAATATAGAAATGGATGATTCTTTAAAATTGCAAATGGATTCTCTCTCTCTAGGCAATCAACTTGAAACCATTTAAGGAAAACCTTCATATATTCTCAATCAAAATCTCTTGAAATTGTTCCAATCAAGGATGCAAATAATGATCTTTTTAAATATTAGAAATTTGTCAAAAGTCATCTCATAGATGAAGTTCTAGCTGATCCTTCCTTAGGAGTTCAAACTAGAGTTTTCTTTAAAAATAAATGTAGAAATATAATATTTATCTCTCAAATTGAACCAAAGAAATTTGAGGAAGCCGAATTAGATAGCCATGCAAGAAGAAATAAACCAATTTGAACAGAGCATTGTTCCAAGACCCAAAGACCATCCCATTATAGGAACAAAATGAGTGTTTAAGAACAAGATGGACGAAAATGAAATTATTGTAAGGAATAAGCCTAGATTGGTTGTCAAGGGGTACAACCAAAACGAGGGAATAGACTTTGAAGAAACTTTTGCCCGTAGCTAGACTAGAATCTATTAGAATGCTCTTATCATTTACTTGTTACAAAAACTTCACTCTATTCCAAATGGATACTCTTAGTATTTGCTTGGTACAAAAACTTCACTCTCTTGCAAATGGATGTTAAGAGTGACTTTTTAAATGGTTATATCTCGGAAGAAGTTTATGTAGAGCAACCTTTAGGGTTTGAAGTCTATGACAAACTTTACCATGTATACAAGCTTAAGAAATCTTTATATGGATTCAAGTAAGCCCCTAAAGCATGGGATGATAGAATAATTTCCTTATTGAAAGGAACTTTAAAAAGGATAGTACCGATTCAACTTTCTTTATTATGCAAAAAGTAGATAATTTACTCATTGTTCAAGTATACGTGGATGACATCATATTTGGCTCAACAAATGTCTCACTTTGTGTTGAGTTTGCATTTCTAATGCAAAGTGAACTTGAAATGAATATGATAGGGGAGTTCAAATTTCTTTTAGTTTTGCAAATAAAGCAAACTCCCAATGGTATATTCTTAAATTAAGAAAATATATCAAAAATCTCTTAACGAAGTTTGAGTTGAATTCTTTCAAACCTTCTATAACTTCCATGAGTACATCTACGAAATTGGATAAAAATGAAAATGGAAAAAGTGTAGATATCAAGAAATATAGAGGTATGATTGGATCTCTATTATACTTAACGGCTAGTAAGCTGGATATTCTATTTCGTGTGTGTTTATGCTCTAGGTTTCAAGAATCTCCTAAGGAATCCCACTTAAATACGGTTAAGAGAATATTCAAATATCTAAGTAGCACCTATGATTTAGGATTATGGTATTTAGAAGGTACATCTTTTGATCTAATAAGCTATTCCGACTCTGAATATGTCGGAAGTCTTGTAGATAAAAAAAACACTAGTGGTATGTGGCAATTTCTAGGTGAATATCTAGTATTGTGGTATTCAAAGAAACAAAATTCTGTTGCACTCTCAACGGCCGAAAGCAAATATATTACCATCGGAAGTTGTTGTGCTTAAATGTTTTTGATGAAGTAGACGTTAGAGAACTACAATCTATTCCATAATAGGATACCAATTAGATGTGATGATACTAGTGCCATTAACATTTCCAAGAATCCTATCCAACACTCAAGAACCACACATTGAAATCCGATATCATCTTATAAGGGATCATGTGCAAAAGGGAGATATCACTTTGGATTTCATAAATTCTTCCGATCAATTAGCCGATATCTTCACTAAACCCTTAGATGAGAAGACTTTTAATGCTATTCGCTTTTGGTTGGGTCTATTTAGAATTTAGAAGTAATGAAATTCGAATCTCATTCAGGAAGTGTCGACCACTACTGGAATCGATCGACACCTCAAAATCTCTGTTTCATTTGTATTCGACAGAAGTGTCGACCTATACTATTACCGATCAACACCTTAGTCTCTCAAAGTCACTCAGTTTACGAAGAAAGTGTCGACCGCTATTAAAATCGATTGACCTCTACGTCGTTCTATAAATATATCTGGTCGGCCGAAACCCTCACTGCGTGTCCCCTTCTTATTTCTGCAGCGATTTTTCATCCAAAATCTCAAATTTTTATCTCATTTCTTTCAGAAATCATCCTCTCTCTCCTCTAAACCTCCAATGGCATCATCCTTACATAGCAAACTCGTCTTTCGTTGAAAGAGATCGAAGAACTCCGCTCAAGAAACCAAGTAAGAGCCTTCGTCACAGTGGTCGTCTCCATTATTCACAAATAAAAAGTCTTTGGAGAGGTGTGGACGGGATTTTCCGTTCAAGCCACTAATTTTGTGTAGAAGAATAGAATTCTCGGAGTTATATCGTTTAAATCTGATAAAGCCATTAAAACTTATGGGATTGTATAAATTGTTCGACTGTGATGGCCTTTACTTTGAGACTACGATGAGAATGTTCTATGCAAATTTAGAACATTCTCTGAGATCTCTTAGAATTATTAGTTATGTGTATGGAAAACACATAGAGATAACCTCCCGCTCACTAAATGCTATTTTGGAATGTGAATTCAACAATGCTACCGAAAAATATTATGAGACAGCAAAGGATCCGGACTTTATAGGCACAAATGAAGGTTCTGAATTTTTAAGGATGATTATCAAGAATCCAAATCAATCTCTTCCAATGAAGCCGAAAGCTAAGTGCCTAAATATACGTGCAAGACTCATTCACCATATGATCACGTACAATCTCCTACCTAGGGATGGATACAGAGATCACATTAGTGGTATATATCTCTATGTTCTATACAAAATCTATCAAGGAGAACAATTCAATGTTGGATACATAATTTTGAACAAGATGCTTCAAGTTTTTAACAACGCCTTAAAATCTCTACCATTTAATCTTCTCTTACTAAAGATTTTTGCGAACAATGGGGTACAAATTTCAAGGTCTGAAACTCCATTACCACTAAAGAAAACTGACACCTACACAACCTCCTCTCTTGCACGAATGGGGATAAGTCTCGATGTTGAAGGTGAATGGATCTTTAAAGGAGAACAGTTTAGTGCACCTAGTGCTGGACCATCTCACATGGACGTAGATGATGGTGGTCACGGGTCAGTCTAAGCTCCTGAACCTCATTTCAACATACCTAGCGGGAGCTCTTCCAACACTAAGGAGAGGCTTAATAATTTAGAGGCGAGTATAGACAGCATAGGCACTGCCCTTAGTACCTTTCAAAACATAATCATTACTCGTATTGATATGATGGAAGCTGAACAAAGTCACCAGTTCAC
This sequence comes from Begonia peltatifolia, assembly GCA_022433055.1. Lineage (NCBI taxonomy): Eukaryota > Viridiplantae > Streptophyta > Magnoliopsida > Cucurbitales > Begoniaceae > Begonia > Begonia peltatifolia. The sequence continues at coordinate 8,843,385 of CM039526.1, read as the reverse complement.
CAAACTCCATCAAAGTATTGAAGATCTTAAAGTCTACTGGGATGAAGAGTATGATGAGGAAGATCTTTCAGCCAGCCCAAGTATTTCTCCAAACGAGTGATTGTCCTTGTATGCATTTGACTTATTTGACGATGCCCTAGTTTGAATATATTTGTAATAGCTGAATATTAGTAGTTTTTAATTGTGTTTTTGCAAATTGATGCTTTTAACATGCTTGTTAGTGTTCATTTCTTTTTGATATGTCAAATGGGAGAGAAATACGATATCTAGTTTATATATTGTAGAGGAGATTTAATCAATAAAAGTATGAGGGAATATGAAATCTATTCAACATTTTATCATAATCAAAAAGGGTGAGATTGTTAACTTAAAATGTGTTTAAGGTTAATATGTTTTTTATGATGTTTAATTAAAATGCGTTTAAGTATAATATGATTTTTATGATGATTAATAAAATAGATTCAATTATAATATTAGTTGATAATGTTTAATATATTGAATAAATATAAGAAGTAAATTACTTGTTGAACTTCTTAATTAAAAATACCCTTTACTAATAAGTCATTATCGAGTTTGTAATAGTATAAATGAAGAAATACATTTTCAGAGTGCCTCAAGTGTCGACCGGAATACACAAGTGTCGACCGCTTAATGCAGAGAAAATTGAAGTATCGACCACGAGGATCGACCTGTGCAAACAGAAGCAATTCAAGTGTCGATCGGTATACACAAATGTCGACTGTTTAACTGCAAGTGTCGACCACGAGGATCGACCTGTGTAAACAGAAACAATTTCAAGTGTCGACCGGTATACACAAGTGTCGATCGTTTAATGTAAAGAAGATTGAAGTGTCGACCACGAAGATCGACATGTGCAAATAGAAGCAATTCAAATGTTGACCGGTATATATAGGTGTCGACCAATAAAAGTCTAACGATAACAAGGTGTTGACCAAGCATTAAAGAGGTCAACCTATTTTGTTTACAACGGTCATCTATCTACACACAACGGTAACAATGTGTCAACCAGTTTTAATATAGGTCGACCGATCGTAGACAGAATTCACAAGTACTATAAATTGAATAATAAAGTCTGGAGAAAAGACAACAAAAGGAACCAACAAAAAAAATCCTCTCAACCTCAAAGAGTTTTCATTTTTCTTTCAATCCTACTATTCCTCTCAAACTAAAAACTTGAGATTATATTATGAAAAGAGTGTTGTTTGAGTTTCAATTTACTATCCTGTATTGAAATTTAGAAAAATGGTGAATCCCTACGAGAATGGTGTGTAAAGACAGTTGATTGACGCCTGTGAAGTTCAATCAAAGGTTTTCGAGAAAAAGACGGGAAGAATCTTCAAGGGGGAGACCTTGAAGCGGAGACGTATGCAAAGTTGGTCGAACCGTGTTAACAATTCGGTGTTGCCTTTCTCTTCTCTTTACTCCTTACTTGCTTTATATTCAATTTGTCTGAAAAACTGAATTCGTAATCGCCTTGTTTAAACTCTAAAGAGTAATCAATTGAATTAATAGCAATCACAATAATTATAACTGAATAAAAAGCAAATATCTAATTGACCTCTCTCTTAGGTAAAAACGATCCTACAATTTGTAGATCTAATTCGAGCAGCACTGTGGTCCTTAGAGTAGAATCGATGCCTAGTCTGAATCAAATAAAAAATGTACATGTGTATGGTTGCATGCAGAGTGGCTTGCTTAAGTGTCATAGACCGATCATATGTTTGAATGGTTGTCATCTTAATGGCTCATGTCTAGACCAATTACTTACAGCCGTTAGTATTGATGATAGTGAAGGAATCTACAACATTACTATTATAGTTATGGAAGCAGAATATAAAGACTCGTTGAAGTAGTTTGTGAAAGTCCTAAAGACCAACATAGACACTGAGACAAGATACATCTGGACATTTATTTTGGATCAACAAAAAGTATAATGTATTTGCAGTTATTTACTATATGTGCATTTGTATGTACTTAATTTACTTGTTCGTGCAAATGTTAGAGTTTGTTGCCTGTTGTGAAGGATTTAGTATTTATGTTTATTTTGTAGCATAGACACGCTGAACATGTGATGGTAAGGTTAGGGCTGCAATTTTGAAGAAGAAAAGAGGGACCATGAGGTAGTGGCCAAGCATGTACCCGATGGGCTACGACCATGTACTCGGCTAGCCATGTGGCCGAGTACCATTCCTTCCTCCCTCATTTCTTTGCAACAGTCGCCAAACCTTAAAGATTATAAGGAGACATGGTATTTACACTATCTTTTAGTTATCTTTCAGCAGTTTTTGAATGTCAATTTGTTTAATGCTTGTCCGCTTCATTGAAGCTTCTTGGTGTCCAATCAGTGAGTCATATCCGAGACACATTGAGTGTTCCTTGTGTGTCCATTTGTAAAAAGCCAAGTGATCACATTTTTGTTGCACTCTTTCTCCTCCCTTCTGTGACGTGGAGATTCTTCAGCAACGTTGCATTTAGCTCTCTTTCAAGCTTGTTGGAGTGCTTTCTCCTTAAAGGAGTGCCCAAACCCGAGAGGTGTCATTTTTCCCTTCCTCAGACCAACCTGCTTTCATTTACCCATTACTTTTCATCCACCGCTACTTAACATCTAAAATTTTAAGGGAGTGTCTTACACACATGAGGTAACATCCTATTAAAATTTTATAGCATTTAGAGCTAATCTGATTGAGTTATGCATATTGTCATTTCTTGCCTAAATCTGGACTTACCAACCCTTGTTTATTGTTTGTTTGTCCTTGGCCTTTGTTCTATAGGTTTGAGGCACATCATATAGCTGAACATCAATACTGCCTAATACACTGATACTGATACTGCTGTGGAGGATTTGAAAAAGGACTACCGAGTGAAATCATACAAAGATGCGATGTGGAATTTAGATAGAGCAACCACGTCTTCTCACTTTGGGAGGGCAATGAGACCCTTACACTCTATTAACCATGTCATCCACGCATCTCCTTGTCGCATTAATCCGAGACATTAGGCGACACATGCACTTACTTCGATCCTCGAGCACAACAAGAGATTGAACAATTTGAGAGAATCCTTCAATGCAATTTTAATACCTATAAGGGACAAATCGATATTGACCATGTTCGAGATGATCTGAAAGAATTTGATATCTGGAATTGTTAAAAAGAATGAAAAGATGACTCAATCACCAGACCTATTTGTGTCCTCATATTAAGAAGAAATGATAACGTACAACACAAAATTAGAGTCTTGTTTTTGGAGGAGCTGCTCGATTTGAGGTGAGCAACGGCTACGAGCAATGTATTGTCGATTTGAATAGACATGACTATATTTGTTACTGGTGGGAGCTTACTTATATTCAATGTGTTCATACGATTCTGTGCATGCATTTCATGAGGGTTGCACAAGAAGATTAATGTTCATCATTGCTATCATTGAGAAACTTACCTATGGATGGACGCAAACTTCATTGATTCGTTTAGTGGCCCACACATGTAGTTTGAAGTAAGTATACGTGAAATTTGTCCACCTGCTAGAAAACGTCAATATGGGAGGCCGAAGAAAAATACAATGCGATATTTCGATGAACCAAGTCACTCTGCAATGTCTAAGAAGAACTCAGTAATGACACGTGGAAGATGACGACGTGTCATGTATAAAAGTCGCACTTATAGAGAGTTTCCTTTCACTTCAGGTGATGCTTCTGTATCACAGGATGCAAGTAAGTGCTTCTTAAAAGTCAATACATGAATGTCGTACTTTCTTATGTTCTAATATGTGTTTTTATTGTTATGCATGAGGCGTCTATGCATGGTCAAGATAGTAATTACATATTGTGACTTGAAGATTGTAAGGTTTGTGAGCATTGTAAAGCTTGTGAACATTGTAAAATTGATAAGATTATAATGTTGTTAAGATTGTACGATTGTTTAGATTATAATGTTATGTAGATTGTAATGTTGTTTAGATTGTAATGTTATGTAGATTGTATCGTTATTCATATAACTCATGAAAAGTTTAAAAATTAAGCAAAGTTTTTTTTGTTTTTTTACTCCCCTATAACTATTTTTAACAGTTCTTGCACATCTAAAACAATAAATATTGACCAACAATAGATTTAGTATATATAGAGTACAACCATCATCAAGTAGAAAGTAGAGTACAATCATACACAATAGTCTACATGAAATTAAATTACAACCCTTACAAACTAGCAAGTACATAATCGACGTGAAAGTAAATTACAACATTACAAACAATTAAATACAACCACTATAAATATCTCATCATCTTCATCTTCAACCTTCCCAGGGTCCATCGTCTCCTCCCATCCTCGACTCTAGCATTCATAGTTCTATATGACTGTCACAGCCCTTCAACTGTAACTTCCACGTCTCTCTAAGCCACTGTTAGCTACTCTACTATGTCAATGACGATGTCTTGTTTCTGCTCAACTCTATCCCATGCATTGAAATGTTGATGGGGATAATCCAGCAAATCCTCTATCGAAACATCTTGTGAGGTGAATGAGGGTGTAGCCGATGAGGTGGAGGTCTTTTAATCAGCCTTGAATACTCACTTCTTCCAAGTTTAATTAGACTCATCCTCACTAAAGGCAACATATTGAAGACATCACTTATGATGTAATCCAAGAAACAACCAAAAGTTGATATCCATTCCAAAACATAGGAAGACCCATGACAAGGTATGTAATTTGATCATCAATAGATTGAGTTGCACGAAAATGGCTAGTAGTACATTATTGGTTCAGAAATTAAACTTAAAGATCGAAATACATCCAAAATCATATAAGTTACAGTGGTTAAGCAATTGTGGTGAGAAAGAGGTGACTAAACAAGTAAGTATTGCTTTATCAATCGGACGGTACAAGGATAGAGTTTCATGTGATGTAGTACCGATGCAACCTACTCATATCCTTTTTGGAAGACCATGACAATATGATAGAGTGGTCAAACACAACAGATATAAAAATGACTATGCACTAGTTCAAAACGGAAGAACTGTGGTCCTAACACCCTTACCACCGTGGAAAGTAAGTATAGACCAAGAAAGAATAGCTAAAAAAATCCAAGTTGTGCATTCTACTATTTCATACTTACCTTTTGAAATTGTATATGGTTTTCATTCACTTACTATACTTGATATATTACTGTTACCCACTAATGAATTTGTTGTTGTCACACCCCAAGAACTCACGCGATTCCCGGTACGCTCACTACTATTATATACTATGACATTCAAAAGCTCGACATGAACTCGCTCAATTTAATACCACTTTTATTTTCAAATCATATTCAAAAGAACATTTGTTAGTATAAAATTTTTTTTAACTCGATTCAAAAACGATTCGCATCCCGAAGACGGAATACGTAAATCCTCAATATAAAATACTCAACGGAAAAAAACAATTTAAAGAAGTTTTAAAATAAAACAACAAGACTTGAAATTCCGGGAACGAGTCCGACACACCCCACACGCCTCTCGAGTCCGGCGCTGTGCGTCCACTTCACCCTGCCGCACCACAGTAGCAGCAGCGCCGCGCGCTCCGTGCGCACACCCGACCCCCCCCCCC
>CM039526.1:8725673-8832783 GCA_022433055.1 Begonia peltatifolia | reverse complement strand
GGGGGGGCTGATCTATTTATACTCGAGGGAGATTGGCCCCTCGATCTCTACCTTAATTCGAGATAAGGGGGTGTCCACCCCTCTGTGTGGGGGGGTCCTCAGTCTCCGGTGCAATAAAAAAATAATAAATTTTTTTCTGTTAATTTCTTGAAAGTTAAGAGCTTTTCTCTCTGATAGTGATAGGTGTACTAACTTTTTTTATTTTTTTTAAAAACTCGCTAACGTTTCAAATATCTATTAGTGCAATTAATATAATAAATTATAAAAAAATAATTTGTTACATAAATTATATTTTAATTACACAAATAATTGTATGTCACGTTATCGAATTTTTTAAAATAATAAAATAAGAGAGACTACCTAATTTTATTATTGTAATAACAAATACCAAAATCATCTCCCAATCACTCTAAAGTTTCTTCAACTTATGTTGTTAGTTAACCTAATATCTGATCTAATGTTGCACGCGAGGATACAGTGCTATATTTTCCTAGTCCAACGCTGCACCCTTCAAAATGGAGCATTATAGTTCTCGCAGTCTATTTGGTTTTTCTAAACTGACATCAGAACAATTGTTTGGGCATTCTAGTACGCAAAATTTGTCTAACTTTTGTTCTTGAACTCTGTCTGGGTGATACATATATTAGCTTAGTGCCTCCTCCATCGCATGGGCACCTCTCTTTCTATGCTAGCAATTTTAGTGTTCAAAGATTGTAGTGCTCAAACTTGGACAAAGTTGTGTTGAATTTAAGTCTCGATTTCTCTCATTAACTTCCCTAGTAGCTCTTGTAAACATATTTTATGAAACACACAAAACATTAGAGAAATATTAAATGTCACTCGAATTCACAGTAGTACTTGTAAATATAAATTGATTTACAAAAAAGAAATATTAAATGAGCTTGAACTTGTAGCGAAAAAGAAAAAAAAAAATCATAAAATCAAGATTAATCAATACATAAATATTGTCATCACAGGCAATGCGCTGAAGATTAATCTAATCAAATTAAAAGGTGAGAAAAAAAAATGATGAAATATATAAGTACGAAAATATTGTTGCACCTATTGAAATTTGAATAGATAGTGAACCTCTCTAAAAGTTTATGGACAGATCAGGCATTTTAGGGGTGACAGTAACAGATGTCATGTACTTTATTTGTCGAAAATAAAGTAGAAAATCCAACCGTCGTATTATCTAAAATTAACAATTTAAACCTCAAAATAAAATAAAAAGACATTAATTTTAACCTTTTCAATTAATTTTAACCCCCTCTCTCACCAAAACCTCGCACACAATTTTGATGTCCAATACTTCTTCTCTGCCTATTTTGAAATTGAAACAGAAAAATAAAAAAATATATAGGAAAGAATTTTCAAATATTGAATAAGTTAATATTAAAGTCAAAAGTTTTCTTCTTTAAATAGATTTTAAGTTACTATTCGAATTTTTAATAAGAAAAAGTCTCTATTAATTGGGGGTGTACAAAACCTACCCTGACCGGAGAACCGGACCAGAACCGGAGTTTTTGGTCCATTTCTAGTCGGTTTTGCACCTTGAATAAAGGAATTTTGGTTTTTTTATCAGAACTGAAGTTCTCGGTTCAGTTTTCGGGTTTAATGATACAAAACTACTAAACCCGAACCGAACCGATAATATCTTATTCAGTATTCTGCTAAAACTTCGTAGTCGCCGCCCGCAACCTCTTTCTCTTCTCAATTCTGTCTCACAGTCGCCGCACCTCTCTCTTCTCAGTTCTTTCTCACAGTTCCTCATACTAAGAAGGACGAACAGAGTCATCGACGAAAGTTAGCTATTGACTTTGCCTCTTTCAGTTTCTGTAAAGTAGAATGTCTTGTTTTTTTGAAATTGGACAAAGCTCTTGACTATTCAAAGATTTCTACTCTGTAAAAAAAATGAAAGAAAAATATCATAGATTTTCACTCGCCATTACCTGTATGTACATGTGAATTCTCTTCTCGAGCTTCTCTTTCTTCTTCCTTCGCTTCCCGAGGAGTCTCTACCGCCATAGCCACCAGAATCTCCTCTGCGGAGGCAGTTTCAGAGCTAATTGACGAAGAAAGGTGAATAATTTAAGATAGATAAGAGAATTGAGCTATTGTCTGGAAGTATAGAAAAACGAAACTCTCTTATTTTCGCTTGGCGTAGATAGAGAGTCTTGAATTGAAAAAAAAAAAAAAAAAGGAAGAGATTTCCGTTAGTGTTTGGAAGGAAGAGAAAAACTTTGATAATTTTCTCGTGGAAGAAGCAACTTTTCCCTCATTATCTTTAGCTTTCTCTAGACAAAAGAAGACAATCCTCATCAATTTTGACTTTTATGAAGAGAGAAAGAATGCAGAAGAAGAGTGAAATTAATAACCGAAAAACCAGAACCCGAAACAAAATTTTAATCTGGTTCTAGTATGGTCTTAACAATTTTTTTAATGGTATCGGTTCTAAAAATTAAAAATCAAATTTTATTGGTCTAGTCTTAATCTTGCTTAAAACCAAACCGGACTGAATCACAAACACCTCTGCTATTAACAAAAACTTACAAAATGATAAAAGAGAATATTAAAAAATAAAAAATAAACTCTATCTTAAAAATTAAAATAAATAAAATTAAATTAACGTAAGAGATAAAATATAGATTTTTTTTCCTCCCATCACATTTGTACAGTACAAAATTTCCAAGAACTTCCCCTGCAAATTCTCTCGCTTTTCAGTCACTTCCTTCGTCATCTTCTGGAAGTACTCCCCAAAATTTTCTCCTACTTGTGCCTTCCCCCCAACTCCTTGTTTGAACTTCACTTAGTCCTAGTCGAACTTGACGAGAGATGAAATCTGAATTTGGGTTTATCATGGAACTCGGAATCGCACTGTGGACAACATATGTATTGGATTTCTCAAACTGGAGTTTGAACTTTTTCATGGAGGGTATGGATGCTTTGGAGGGGTGTCTAGAGCTTCTAATTGCACGAAAAATCGAGATGGGTTTCATTTTGCCAGGCGATCAACCTTACTTTAAGGTTCTTTTGGGGTAGGCGTAGATGTTTACAAACTTCCTTTTGCATTTCTTAGCACCCTAATTAAATCCTAATGCATATTGACAAAGTGATTCTTTTGAGCTTCATATTATTATTCTCGAATGATCTTTTAGTTTAGAATTTATTTTCTAATTAATAGTTTTATATTATTTTAGTTTAGATTTGGATCTTAATATGTTATTTTAAAATCTTTTTAATTTAGATTTTATTTTTTGTCATTACTAGTTTTATTTTATTTTAGATCTAAATCTATTATTTAAGTTGTATCTTTTTATTTTTTGGATTATTCAATTTTTCAAAAACTTTTCTAAATTACTCTTTAAATTGTATTTTCTTTCCTTTCTGCATCCCGCTGCGTCAGAGCTGAATTTTCGTGCAGACTACGAGGGCCAGTTCAGGAAGCAGTTATGTCTCAAACGTCATTCAGGATGTGGAAGTCTTGCAAGCCAGATTACAGGCTCAAGAGGCGAAGATCAAGACCTTGGAACAAAATTTCAATTAGAGACTTCGATGCGTATAAAACAACGCCTTGAAGACATGATCGAGTGTTTTGATTTCTTAGGGTTTGATGCCAACATAAACAGAGATGGTGTCGAGGCACGACCGAGAGAAGCAACTGCTGAAGGCAAGCCCAAAAGCATACTTGTTGCTGCAAATAATCGAAGACAACTAATATTTGATGATGACTCGGGTGAAGAAAAGGTGATGGAACTGACAAAAGAACAGTTTATCAGGCGTGAAAGAGGCAACGATAATGACATGTACAATAATCACGATTTAAATTGAAGATGAATATCCTTAGTTTTAATAGAAATTTCAAAGTTGAAGATTTTATTGATTGGGTTGCCCAGTTCTTCAAGTATAAGAAGATTTTGCACCAAAAAAAAAAAAAGTTAACGTGCAGATGAAAAGGGGGAACTTCTGTATGGTGAGAGAGATTACAAAACCGACGTTATCAGAAAAGCAAACAACTCGTTAGAACTTGCACAGGATGAAATAGTTGTTGAAAACGAATTTCTTACCCCCTGATTATGAGCAAATTTGGTTCCAACAATACTAGCGATGCCACCAGAGCCAGAGGACTATCTACGAATATACTGCTTAATTTATGAGACTAGCAGGGAGGAATGATGTATGAGAAAGGGAAGGGCAACAAGTGATATGGTACTTGGACGGACTAAAACACTAGATTCAAGATAAAATTTGGTACACGTTTTGCGCAATTTGAATGAGGCGAAGAATATGACTATAAAGGCTGAACTGATAATTCAAGAGAAACAGGACAATAGATTTGAGTCGAATAGGCGTGTCTACGGGTGTGAGAATTATCATAGAAGTGTGGGGGACAAAGAAAATTTCATCCCTGAACCACAAGATCACGTGGAACAGAGGGATGATAGGGCAGCTGGAAAAAAAAATTAGTCGAGAATAAGAATGGTCTGAAACTGGCTCATACGCAAGGCCGATTCCCAAGAAATGTTTCCATGCAACTATCCCAATCACCGATCGAATGAGTGTCTAAATCGTAGAACCATTAATGTGGTTGAGAAAGACGAACACGAACAAGAAATTTGTTGCGAGCCTGATGGAAACGAAGAAACGTATGAGGAGGAGGATGACAAAGGGAATGAAGAGACGTACGTAATCAGAAAGTTGATGTTGATCCTCAAACAAGATGACAATACTCAAAGCCATCAATTGTTTCACACTAGGTGCATTATTAACGGGCGTCTATTTGATTTTATTTGATGCTAACAGTTGTGAAAATATCACGGACAAAGAGGTTGCGGAGGTTTTATAGCTACCAATAGATAAACATCCCAAGCCTTACTCGATTGGATGGATCCAGGCAGCAAAAAATTCAGGTGCAGGAGCATTGCAAAATACCTTTTTCGATTAGAAAGTACAAGAGGAAGTGTGTTATGACTTAGTAAACATAGATGTTTGTCACCTCTTGTTTGGTATGCACTGGAAATTTGTTGTAAACGCATAACATACAGGCAGGGGTAACATATATCAATAAGAAAATGATCGAGTGAAGTTCACATTACTTCCCTTAAAGGTAAAACACAATCCAAAAACTTATAAAGTGGAGGGACAAAGTATAAAAAAGCAAAAAATCGAGCAATTCAACACCAAGTATAAAAAAGCAGTTGTTAAGCATCACCAGCAGAAAGTCTTTACTGTTAGTGTCCAAGTGATGGTGTTTCTACGCAAGGAACAATTTCTAATCGGCAAATACAAGAAGCTAAGAAGTACGTTGGATCCTGCACTTTTTTTTTTTTTTAGCGAGAGCTTGGACTTTGAAATTTTTTAGCAGAAAATTTGACAATGGGATCTCGCTACTTGTAGAGGATTATTTTATTAATAGAACATATTTTAAGCACAATTTTGTTAGTGAACATAGTTTAACAACAATTTTGTTATCGAACATAGTTGAAGGGCTAATTTGTTAACAATATCGTATTTTAAAATGTTTTTTTGTTACTTGCTCTTTTGCTTATTTATAATTTGAAACTTAAACTTGATTTTATTTTATTTTAATAAAACCAAGCTCAGTTATCCATTTAACCCTTATAGTGTCAAGTATCTCACGAGAACAATAATGTTTTCAATTTTTTTAACCCTTTTAATCTCCTCATCCGGGAGATGTCTCCTCCTCCCCTCCGGTGCCTTTTTGTGAATTAGCGATCGATCGCTGTTTAGTTTCAATTTGTCGACGGAGAATAGGGAAGACGGTGGGTTCAGCGAGGATGAGAGGATTAGAGTCGAAAACTAATGTCCTCGCCAAGACACTTTGGCTTTGTTGAAGATAGGGTCGGAAATGGATTCGACTTTCAGAGACGTCAATCTTAAAGGTATGCAAGGGGAAGAAGTTTCAAGGTTAGTTTTGGATCTTGATTTCACTCTTTTTTTCTGTCCAGACTTCATTGATCTGATTACCTATTGATCCAACTTTTCCGAGTCCTACAATATCAAAGAGTTACTGGTGCTTCGACATTAAAAATTGTGTTTCGTCAGGAAATTATTGGAGTTAGGATTCGACGGCAGCGGGATGCAAAAAGAAACGAAAAATACTATTTGTAAGAGAAACCTTAATTCAAAAAAATATTTTGAATAATTGAATAGGCCATTGGAAATATACGACTTAAATAATATATTCCGGTATAAACTAAAATAAAATAAAATAAAATTAGTAATGACAAAAATAAAATTTAAATTAAAAAAATTCTAAAATAACATATCCAAATGCGGATCTAAAGTAAAATAAAATAAAATTATTAATTGTAAAAATAAAATCCAAATTAAAATATATTTGCCAAATGGGTTCCTTTATCAATTTGCATCATTTTCTCCCACCAGAGAAAAACTCAACTCTAAGTGTTTTGGGTGCGACGATTCTTCATCGTGATAGAATGGGTAGATATTTGCTATATTATTTGGTAGTCCAATAACATATGCTTTATTGTTGATCTTTTTTCTTGACTCGATAGGGTCACACCAATTATACATGTTAGGGACACAATTGTGATCATGTTCGAGATCATCAAAAAAAGCATAATATCTCAGATTGTAAAAAAATATTAAAAAAAATAGTCGAGTCAAAAGAATCATGTGTCCATAGATTAAAAAGAAATTTGCAAAGCTACAATTTGTAGATTTGAATTGAAGTTCAACTTTGGCAGAAGCTGTTCGGTCTAAGGTCAACAAGAGTAACAAACAATATATTGGTAATTTGAATAAATATGTGTGCAAGTATTACAAATAAAAGCTTACTAGAATTTTGTGTTTCAATGTAATTTCGTGTTTATATTTCATCAGGCTTTTTAGCTGAAGAATATGTTCATGAATACTATAACTAGAAAACTTCCGTCAAGATTTACTCTCACTTCATTCGGTCTGTTAGTGGTAAACACACGTGACTTGCAACAAATATGGATGAGATTATGGTGTTGGTAACAAAGTGTCAACTAGGTAGGACAAAAAAAAGGAGAGATATCAATGAGCCAGAAACCTGCTCGCAATCAGTCAACACACCCTCTAAGGGACAAATTGCTTTGAAAATAAATTTGAATTATATTGAATTGAATATTTGATGATATAAGGTTTTCATTTATGGAGAATTTGAAAGTCATCCTAAGAATTTTGGATGATAATATTTGAAGTATAATTAAAGTTGTTTTCAAGTGTTGATTATTTTTCTTTGGTTTACATCACTCGAAGACGAGCAAGGATTCAAGTTTGGGGGTGCGATAAGTCTTGAAAAAGAGTTGTTTCACAAGTGTATTTTATGTTTATATTGTTAAAAATTAGTGATGAAACAAATAAAAATATATATTTTATCAGAGAATATTGCAACATCAGGGGCAATATCAGTTTTTATAAAATAATTATTTTTTATTTATTTAAAGTTGATATTTATTGTAGATTGACGTTGAAGTTGATGGGAAAATTGACGATTCTCTGAAGAATAAGATAACATACACTTATTTAGAAGAAAAAATTTTGGATACAAGAGAGAAAATAAAATTTAAAAAAAAAAAGAGAATATTGACAGAAAAAGATAAAGAAATTTTTTAACTTAAAATTAAAAAAAAAATGGATATGACGTGAGGAAGAAAAGATTTATAAGGTTTCAAAAAATATACAACAAGAGAGAGAAAAATGGATGCACGTGAGAAAGAGAACAAATTCTTTCTTCGAAGACTAATACCAAACTTCATTGCTGCATCATCGCATCGCAAAGAAGATTTTTCATAAGATAATTTATTCTTCTTTCTCTTTTTTTAGTCTTTTTTAAGCTAATTCTTCAAGTAGTTAAGATGAGATAATTTCTTATGGAATATTACAATATTAAGTTTAATAATTTAATATATATTTTATTATTATTGTTTTCAATGTATATCACGTGAATAAATATTAAAATTTCTATTTAAATAATTTTTGTGATTATATATAATAGTGTCATTAATACTTATTTTTTATTAGTCTGAAAGAAAATATAAAAAAATTAATGAATTAATTATGTCAAATTTTAATTCAAATAATAAATTTTAAGTCATTTAACCTGATGTTGTAACATTTTCTACTATTTTTATAATAAATATATTATTTAATGAGAGAAATCAATTCGAAGTCAAACTTATCTTATTCAATTCTTAATTCCATTTTATTATTCTGTCAATATTTTAGTTTCGTATTAAATTGAATTTATTTTATATTAATAATAAAAATTTTATTTTACATTGATTTATTTGTGTAGTGTTTTTTTTTTTTTTGAAATATCAAAGTCCGGGGAAGAGAGAGTTTAGTCGCTCTTAGGAGCAAGGGCACTCCCGTTTTTCTTATTAGAGCCTGCTATTTAAATGCGGGCTCCCGGTCGTTTTTTGTTCTTTGGAGTGGATTCTGCAGTAGAAGTCCACACGTTTCCGCGCTTGAAAGTGCTCTCTGATGCGGGCCTCCACCACTTGAGTGCTGGAGATAATATTTGAAGGGCGAGAGGGCAGACTTCAAAAATTTTGTAACAAAAAACTGGACGGCAGGGCGCTACCCTTAAGTTGTGGCCTTGTGGGTGCCTAAAAAAGAGTTATTTGATTAATCGAGTATAGTTTTAAGAGTAATTTTATTAATTAACAGTTACAAAATATTGGGTTTAATTTACACTTTATTATTATTATTATTACTGAGAAGTTTTTATATTTAGCTGGTTTATATGGTTGGTTAGCTGAGTGACCTAAGAGCAGGTTCTGCATTTCTATTTTCAAACAACAACTTTGCTCTTTTGTCAGAGAGAAATGAAGAAATACAAATCGGAATCGGAATCGGAATCGGAATCGCGATCAGCATGCTCATCGCTTCAACCTACAAAAACGACAGGAGATAAAACAGTATCCTTCACTCTACTGATTTTTAAGTAAACGTGCGAGACAATAAAGAAGCGAGTCTGAAAATGGAAATCAAGGACGACCTCTTTCAATTCGGTTGCATGTGATAATGGCGACCAAAAGCTTCTGTACGAACATGTCAGAAATGCATCTCCAATGAAACCCATAATACAACGCTGTTCCCGATTTAGATGATGCTCCAACCGGGGCCAACAGCCCCTCAAGCCTGCAATTTCAGGATTGGAAATTTGAAAACAAAATCGAAACCAGAAATCAGAAGCAGATTCTGCTCCCGCAGATCCATTGCCTAGCTTTAATGGCGCAAAACATAAACTTCTGCACACTACCCCAAAAAGTTTCTTCGCTTTGGAGCTGAGAAACAGAAAAGAGAGAGGAGAGAGGAACAGAAGAAGGAAGGAGAAGCGGATACCTGTTGTGTATTGGTCTCAGCGTGCGACTAATCGTTTTCCCTCACAGAGTACGCTCTCTCTCCTCTCTCTCTCTCCTACAGAGCTCCTCCTCCCTTCCTCTTTTCTTTCTTTTCTGGTTTCTTAATGTTCTAGTAAGGTAAGATCAGTAGGTGCAGTAATGGCTGCTCGATGTAGTGTCAAAGACCTTCTCAGACACAGACAGCCTGTCTGCTATGTTTCTTCGCCTTCTTCTTTTATGTTTGCTTAATTCTCCATTAATGTTCTCAAAGTCCTTTCATTTTCTATCTGGCGTTTACCAACACTCGAAAAGCAAGGTAACTTGTAGATTTCTCAATTATTTCATCGGATTTTCAATTAATTTTCTTTTTCGAAATCCTCTATCGGGTATTGCTGAAATTTTCATACGGTAAATTTTTCGATTTACCCTTGTTGACAAAGATTTGTGAATTTATGGCGAAAAAGATAACGAAAACCAAGAGAGATTTCTTTATAGAGCGGTAGTTGCAGAAGCAGAACCGTAAGGGGTCTGTACAGCGCCGTTCATCTTTTTTGTCGTTCATGCTCTTCAAAAATCTTCTTTTTCAAAAAGAAAAAACAGATCTCGATGCTGTTTTCATTTCCTCTCCATTTTTGCTTTCTTCCCCTTTCCTTCGTCCGCCATTTTTTCTATTATTATAAACGACGAGGGTAATCCTTCAATTTCTATTTTGGGTTCCATACAACGAACTTGAGGGGATTTGGGTGTGTTTTACATGTGCATAAAAGCGAGAAAATTGGCTCTTAGGATGTTGCATTGGCCATAGTCAACGGAAGGTTGGTTAATGTGTTGAAATTTGTGTGTTAAAATCGAGGTACAACCTTCGAACCTTGAATCATTGGTTTCTGTTTTCTGCCTTTCATTATTCTTAAACGTCCGTTGTTTGGGGTGCTTTTCTTACTTTATATTCTACTCGTCTTTCAACTCTATTTTATATTGAGTTTGTAAAAGATGTGGAGAATTGTAGGTTTCTGTCGTCAGCTATGCTTATATCTTATACTATTCTGCTTAAATTTTGTAGTCTATTTTTACCTGCCTGATATGAGCAGTGCATCCAAATTGTTTAATTTAAGTTTGAGTGGAACTCGGTCCATGATTTTTGGGCTTTGGTTAGTATTTAAGGGTGTCATAGTATAATGGTTTGCAGTGTTTGTTGGCCATAGATTTAGAAGCAGACATGCAGAGCTCTAACGAAGAAGATGTCTTCTTCGACTCGACGGTAGAGTTTTTGTTAATGGAGGATTCTTGTGGGGGAAAAGAAGAGAGTGGTTATGAAATGTGGACGAAAGAGCCGCAGAGTGTAAAGAAAAGGCGGGAAAGTTTTCTTCGAGGAATGGGGTTATCCGAATTTGCTTCTCGGAAGGTTTGTGAAGAGAATGTGGCTCCGGAAGTTGATACTTCTTTGAATTTAATGGGGTTAGAAAGGCTGACGGAGTGCAGTGGAGCAGTTTCAAGCTGTTCTTATTCGCCAACTTCGATGTTTGAAAATCTAGAAGATCGAAATAAAAAGGAAACTGAGTTTTCATCTTCTTCTCTGCAGCTTGTACATGGCCAAGCAGAGGCTGGTGAGGAAGAAAAGAGTTTTGTTGAAAGGAAAATCAAAATAAAGAGCTGGTGGAAGTCGTTCATGAGCAAAAGCAGAGCTAAAATGAGTTTGTACGAGGAATTTAAACTGAAATCCGAAATGCCGAGAAGATCGAGGATTAAGGTGAAGCAAAACAAAAAGAAATGCATGGAATTATCTGCTCTATATTACAGACAGAACTTTCATGCCCACGAGGGATCCGTTTGGACGATGGCATTCAGTCCCGATGGCCAGTTTCTTGCAAGTGGAGGCGAAGATGGAATCATACGAGTTTGGAGAGTATCGTACAATGACGCCTTGGGTACTGTCATGGTTCCGGAAAGGCTTTTTCGGATCGAAGAATCACCCGTCCAAGAATTTCATGGCCACTCCAGTGATGTCCTCGACTTGGCATGGACTAATTCCATTGTAAGCAAATCTCAACTAGAGATTTTTGTGTATTACTAGTAGTCGCAATTGAAGCATGCTAACTTCAATTATACTCATGTAGTGTTTTCTATCATCTTCAATGGATAAAACAGTTCGTTTGTGGAAAGTGGGCTGCAATAGCTGTTTAAATATTTTTCGTCACAAAGACTATGGTAAGAATGATTTTCGAATAATTATTCGTATTTTTCAATCAATATGCTTCATTTTTTTGCTTCCATTTATCGAAAAGTACTTATCGTTCTTAATATGGATTAGTTACATGCATCCAGCTCAATCCTGTGGATGAAAACTACTTCATATCTGGGTCTGTTGATGGAAAAGTTCGGATTTGGGGAGTAAAGGAAAAGCAGGTGGTCGATTGGATCGATGTCCGAGATATAATTACTGCTATATCATACCAACCAAATGGGAAGGTATAATTCTTTTTCATAAAGTTGCATAAATATTGGTCGATAAAATTAAGTTTTCTAATATTCTTCGCTTCTGTGCAAGCAGGGATTTATCGTTGGTTCCATTACTGGCAATTGCCGCTTCTACACATCCACAGGTACATGTTTTGTGGGGTGTTTTTTCAAATTTTTTTATGCATTTTTATTTTTTATCTTCTAATTTAAGATTACTGATTTTTTTTTTTTAATTATGGTGTAGATGATTATCTGCAGCTAGATGGACAGATAAACATTCAAGGAAAAAAGAAGGGCTTGGGCAAAAGAATCACTGGAATTCAGGTTCGACAACTATGCCGTCTTTGTATTTTGCAATTTCGACTTTGTGATTTTTCTGTTAAATTTATTTGCATTTTTCGTATATTTTCGTGACCAGTTTTCTCGTGAAAATTCTCAAAGAGTGATGATAACATCAGAAGACTCTAAAGTCTATATTTTCGAGGGGGTTGACATAATTCACAAATATAAAGGTACAGATCTTTTAATTTTTAAGTTCTGTCGTTATTAAATATCGTTTTTTTACTCGCATTCAAATTATAACATTTTGTTTGATAATTTTAGCCTACATCTGCTTTGATTATTCAGTTTGATTACTTTTTTTGGCGGTCTTAATTCATGATGCATGAATTTACTAAATATATTTGTGGTATGAGCATCCATTTTATTTAATCCAATTAATCTTTCCTAGCTTTCAAACAGCTCCATATCATAGTAGGAGTTGCAAAATTTTTTGATTTTTATTTTTCTTCTCTCTCTGTTCCTCGACACCATATTCGAGTTTATGATTTGAGATTCGACAATTTTGAACTTGAAAATGCTATAATTGTTATACATGTCCCAGCTCGATAGGTTTGTCAAGTTAGAGTCTGATTCTGACCATATTAAGGCTTTTTTTTTTTGGTTAATAAAGGCGAAGTGTTGACTTTCAAAACAAGTGCATGTGCTTTCTGTAAAACTACTCATCAACCATTTTTTTTTAGTACAAATCAAAATTAGCTACATATTCTCATCACCTTGATTGCTGTATTTTGCTTATATAAATAATGGGTATATGCTTTTTTATTAGAATCTTTGACCTCTTATTTAATATTTCTGCAGATTCTGATTCAGTGAATTAAGTAGTGTTAACATATGCATGCATTGATTCCCCCAACTTTTGGGTAAAATCAATTTTCTTCTCTGATTCAATTTTGAATTTTGAAATAGGTCTTCCAAAGTCGGGAAGCCAAATGTGGGGTTCGTTTACTCCGACTGAGAAGCATATTGTTTCCATTGGAAACGACTCCCGTGTTTACATTTGGAACCACAAAACGGTCAGTTTTGCAACATGCATGGAGAAACGGAGAAAAACCATCACTTCTTGCGAGCATTTTTTCTCGGAAGGCGTTTCGGTTGCAATTCCATGGAAGGGCCACGGAAGCGAATCGGGAAGTTTTAGAAGTTCTGGGGATGATCCAAATTCTTCCTTCTCCAGTCGAGACTCAGAGAATTCTTTGTTCGGGAATTGGTTATTTGTCGATGGCCTGTCCAAAGGCTCGGCAACTTGGCCAGAAGAGAAGCTCCTTCCTCAGTGGAATTTGCCCAGTGAAGATATTTCCAACTCAATCAATCCAGTTATGTGGGGCCTCGTTATTGTAGGAGCTGGATTGGACGGAACAATTAGGACATTCCACAACTTCGGATTGCCCATAAAGCTTTAGGTTTCGATTGATCTGCATAGTTGTGCAAAGGTTTGTCTTAAGAACAGCTCTCTGAAGGGCGCCTCCTCAGCCTTTGAGTGCCGAATTGGGTGGAAAGGCATGGATGAGTTCTACTTGGAGCCACCAACGGTCATATTGCTCGACCAAAGTAAGATCATGTCCGTTCAATTTTTGAAATTGCCAGATCATATTGAAGTTGACAATTTAGCCGGAACTGGAAATGAGAACGGGAAAACAAAAGATTTGCCGGTGAAATGGGTGGACAATAGAATGTGGATACACTGGAGGAGTTAGTGAGGACTTGAACTTTTTGATGTGAATATTACTTGTGGATGACTTGAACATGACAAGGAAATAGATTTATCTGCATTTGGAACCAAATTATTAAATATGATCTCCTCTCCTTGAAACCTCATATTCCATGGATCAACCATTCACTCTATTTTATAATTTTATTTTTTGAAGTGATGAACATTTAATTAATAATTTATTTTAATTATTGATAATGTTTTATATTAATTATTCTAATAAATATTTATGTAAAAAATAAAAAATAGTATTGCTCTCTCGTCTACTTGAATGTTGTGTCTTCACATTTGCTCTTTTCGATTGGATTTTTCTCTCTTTTTATATAGTAGAAGAATCCTCTATTCTTTTTATATGAAATTTTGTTTGCTTTTATTTTACTGCTTCTTTTGTTTTTTAAAATAATATTATTTTTGTTTTTTTATTTAACTCTCGATAAATAATAATTAATATAATAAATTATAAATAATTAATTTATTATATTAATTATATCAAAAATAGAAATGAGCTAAACCGACCGAGACTGAATAACTGGACCAGAACCGATGTATTTGTTTCAGTTTTAGTCAGTTTTGCACATCAAATACATGAATTTCGGTTGTTCTTGATCAGAACCTCGTCTGAATTTTGAATTTTAGGTTTAATGACAGAAAGTAATTAAAACCGAACCGGATCATTTAAAACCTAATTTACTGACCCTGTTCTTTAAAGTTTAATCTATCTTCGACATACACCTCTTCTCTTCTCTCTCGCCGTCGCCGCTGAGTCCTCGACTTCGACAGACGCCTCTCGATTATTCTAGACACTACCGTCGCACTCTTTCTTCGACCCCCTTTTCGGCTTTTCCTTTGTCATCCTGTGGAGGACGAAGCCCGAAGGTCAGCTCTCTAGTCTCTGCTTTTTCAGATTCTGTATTTTATTTCCTTTTTAATCCGCTAATCGGGAACGTTATCGATTTTTGCATCTATTTCTGAAAATTTTGGAATAAAGGAACGACATTTTGAAACTTATGAATCAATTCTTCGGTTCTTTGCCGATTAATCAGAATTCGCTCGGAAATTTGAAGGATATATGAGATTACATGACCCAAACGTACGATTCGATTAAGTTCTGAATAATTAGGAATTCCTCTTAATAAATATTTTGTTCTTCGAGTTTTTTTTTATCACTCAATAATATTAGGCAGATTTAAAAAAAAAAATTTAAAAAAAAAACACCTTTCTTTTCTTTGATTTGAACTCAGCCAACCAAAAATGCTTCCTCCAAATATGGTATTAGCACATTGATATTTTTGTAATTCTTACAGAATAATGCTTCTATTAATCAGCAAAGCCATAAAAAATATGGTATTCTTGCATTAGCACATTGATATTTTTGTTTATGATGGATGCTTGGATTTAAAATATATTATGGTTCGGTTCTGATTTCATATTGGAAAAAATCAGAACCAGACCGGAACCATAACTGAATTTCTGGTCCGGTTTTAAAAATTATTTTATAGGTATTGGTTTTAAAAATTGAAAATCGAAATATATTAGTCCGGCCCTAGTCTCTCTTAAAACCAAACTGAACCAAAACATGATCACCCTTACACCTCTATATATAAAAGAAGAATGAATCCAATATTTTCTTCTAATAATATTAATTTATTTATATATAAGAAATTGCAGTTATTTTAATGGAATTTCAATTTAATAAGTACCATTAATTACGAAAAATGGAATTTATATATACTTGGAAACTCAAGGAGCTGACTACAGATTGGAGGTTTAATGTTTGTGTTCCATTAATTGTTTGTGATCAAATTCCATTAATTGGAGGTTTAATATTAATATAAGAATTTTAAATGTTGAATTGATGCACTCTTAATTCTCTTAGTCGCTGAAATGGATCTTTTCACTCTAGATCTCGAGTTTCTTAGGAGCCAAAATCGTTGAAGTCGTTAAAAATTGTTCATGGTGCATAGGTTATTGGCAAATTAGCATTCGTTGATGAGAAGAGATTGCTTTCCAAAACTAGGAAGCTTTGGGGCTCTTTAAAGGTACGGGGGTTTCCCTTTCTTTAGGATCATATGTCTCCAACTTTAAAATGATGTGAAATACTTGAACATTCTTGTATCTCATAAAACATTTGGATAGACTATTTTTTATCCATGATTTCTCTGTTTCTGTGAGAAATTTTGTTAGGTCGACCATTCGCTGTTAGTTCATGGTTAGGACTCGGTCAAGTTTGATTTATTTGTTTCTTTCCGATTCTGTTCAACTCGGTTTTATTTTCTTTCAAATCGAAAATAGTCTGTTTGTTAGCTTGGGACCCCTCTACCTGCGAACATTGAATGAAACCATTTTGGCATTTTTAGGGCTTTGTTTCAGAGACCGAAATCACTCAATCCTAAAGGAGCAGAAGACTGTGACTGAGCAAGAATGGGAGAGAGAAAGGTGCTGAACAAGTATTATCCTCCTGATTTCGATCCATCCAAGCTACCGAGAGTTCGGCGGCCAAAAAATCAACAGATTAAGGTCCGCATGATGCTTCCCATGAGCATTCGTTGCAATACCTGTGGAAATTACATTTACAAAGGAACTAAGTTCAATTCTCGTAAGGAGGATGTTATTGGAGATGTGAGTAGTAGATGTTTTGGTGTGCTTCATCTTTCTTTCGTTTCATTTGCTTAGCATTTCAGTATCTTTTTTTTTTTTTCTTTTGCAGACGTATTTAGGGATTCAAATTTTCAGATTTTATTTCAAGTGCACTAAATGTTCTGCGGAGCTTGCTATTAAGACGGATCCACAGAACTCGGACTACGTTGTTGAAGCAGGTGCGACCAGAAATTTTGAACCATGGCGTGAGGAGGATGAAGTTTTGGACAAGGAAAAACAAAAGAGGGCTTCTGAAGAGATGGGAGACGCCATGAAATCTTTGGAGAATCGAACTCTGGATTCCAAGCGCGAAATAGACATTCTTGCTGCTTTGGATGAGATGAGGTCTATGAAGGTACATCCTCATTTATGAATTTGTATGATTTTCAAAAATTTCAATGCATGCTACATTTTCATTTATCTTTGGCACTTTTTTTGAGTTGGAGCTATCATATACTAATTTTCGTGCATCCTTTTGCAGTCCAGACAGGCCACTGTGAGTGTTGATGCTATGCTTGATGCTCTTCAGCGCGCATCTGCTGAAAAGGTAGGTATATAGTTTGACTAATTCATGTAATATATTTTTTAAGCTTCCTCTCATGTTCACTTGTTCTTTTATCAATATAGTTTTATTACCTATAAAAATAGTCATGATGGGTACATCTTGAAGCTCACTTGTTTGAGAGCACGATATCATCTTGCTTTGTTTTTTATTTAATTTAAATGATCTATTGCTAGCGTATTGACAAGGGATATATGGTTACAGGAAGAAGAGTTAGAAGAAGAGGATGAAGCACTGATAAAATCAATTGTATTCCATGTTAGTAGTAATCAATATCCACTCTGTGACTTTATCTTGTGTGCGTCTTTTTCTTTTTTGGTCCTATTGTTTTGTTATATGTGGTTATTATATTGAAAGGTTTGCTTAGTTGTAATTATTACAGAATTCGAAAACTTATGTACGGAGAATTGAAGATGAAGATTTTGATGGTTATATTGGTGGTGACCTGGTGCAAGATATAACCAGTAATGATGAAAAACCTTTCAACGATGCTAAGGTATATCGCGTTATGATTATGTTTTCTGTTATTAACATTTGAGATGTTTTAATCATTTGCTGACAATTTATTGAAAGTGTTAGATTTTCTTTTATATGACCTTATGTTTTTTTTTAGTTTCTATAATAGTTAGATGTACATCAAAATATGATACTAGGTTCTATCTTTTAATGCTCCTATAATTATTCATTTAAAATTGCCAGTGCTTTGTAGATTAATTGTATGAGATATTATTGAATAAACATCCCAAGTCTTTTTCTTTGAATTTTCCTTAATTGTTTTCTTTCAAAGAATTTCAAGTATCTCATTTTTATGGTCGCTATTAATTCTACTTGAGGTAAAAAAGGCACAAAAAAAATTTTCTTGCTGAATATTTGCAGTCCAGGTTTATTATTAAAATGAAATCATAATCAGTACAATTTTCACACCAGCTCTTTGTACAACAGTGAACAGACAACAGCATCAACGAGTTAATCATGAAAGTGATAATGTTATAATAACGAGGATTGTTAAGATGGGCGACATTAACCTCTCATTTTGAAAGAAGCTGATAACTAACTATTCATTGTGATTATTGTAATTTATTTTTGTGGAAAACATGGATGATTGTGTAACATTTATCTTTGGAGCAGAGGAAAAAAGTTTGTGAAGAGTCTTCTTCAAATCCAACTGATTCATTACTAAATGCTAGCTCCGCAGACAACTTCAGTCGAAGAGGTATGTCAAAATAGAAAAATCATTTAAAAAAATTGTTTTTCCATATTTATTCTGCTTGCATGATGTTCTATTGCTCGTATGGTAGGATGGATCATGATATTAACTAACTAAAAATTAACTCTTCCTTTGGAGAACATCTAAAACACAGAGACTCTTAACACTAACCCTCATTCGACATGCCTTGACAGAATTGAGTTTCTATTATTTATTCTTCTTTGGTATTTTCATGCAAGACTAGAGAATACCATTACACAGAAATACACTTTGACAATGATATGGCACATGTGAATTTTGGAAATAAAAAATCAAACTTGTTCTGTGATAGATGCGTGTGCCTGTGTCTATAAATATATATATATATACACACACACACACACACATATCTTTGTCCTAGTTTTTTGGAAAATAACATGTTTGTGTTTCTGTATTTCATTTATGTGCTTGTAGTAGTCATGCTTTTAACACAGAACAATGGTTTATTAGTTATGACTTTCTAGCTAATGCTAGACTTCTAGAATTAATAGTGACAAATCAGGTATAATTATTCGGATGAGTGTGTTCTTGGTTAATACATTTTGCTGTTTCAATATCTTGTCATATCTTGTGTCTATTCATTGCCATGTTTCTTAGCATAGAACAAAGAAGAAATAGTTTTTAATTTCTTCCTAATAGTAACTAATTAGACATCACGTGTTGTGATATCGGATAGGGTGTTTTCTATTGTCTCGTATGCTTTGGCTTTGTAGGATGCAAACTTGGAAGGCAGCCTTATTCTCTTTTGTTGTGCTCAACATTTACATTGTCATTGGGCAATACCATAGTGATTTTCCATTATATCAGGACAAAGGGAGTTGGCTTAGGAAGATAAAATAGGATGGCTCATGACTGTAGATACTTGGGAGTTTTTTATCATTTTAAACTATGAATAGTTTTTTCTTATCTGCTCAAATCGATGGTGTATTTGTCAATTAGAAATCCTTGTCCTTGTCCTTGTCCTTGTCCTTGTCCTTGCTTAGTTTGCTTGTTTCATTAAAATGTCCTTGTCCTTGTCCTTAGTTTACTCTTGTCATTAGAATGCCGCTTTCTTGAGACTTTCAGCTTTGCATGTTGGTAGATTCTGATTTTGTCATTAGAAATATTGAACTTTCTTTTCTCAAACACAAATTTCAAACATATTATCTGACCAAAATGTTTAACCAATGAATTTGCATTGGTGCTATCATTGTTTCTCCAATATCTACTTTGCCTGAATGAGTGATGACAAGTTTTACGAGAGAGGAGTGTATGTCATACAAGTCTTTAAAATTCCATGTTGGGGTTTGCGGACAATGATCCTTGTCATTTGAACTTTATCTGACGTAGTATCCTTCCACGTGGGTTCAAAAGCTCAGAAATTCTTGTTATAGTCCCAATAATAGAAGTTCATTCAAAGCATTTTCCTTTTAAGGTCTAATGTTAGAATCTCTTTTGGTGGAAAAAAAAGGTGTTGCACCTAGTAGTCTTGTCATCGACTTTCTCTGATGTGGGTATTAAAACCTTTCAAGGATTGCACAATTCTTAAGAAATTAGTTGAGGTACGCCTAAATTGATATGGGCTTCCTAGGAAATATTTTTATCGTAGGGACTAATGTCTGTATGTTGCGTATGAAAAATGCATACACGTGTGCATTTCTTTTTGTCCTAATTGTTAAGACTATCTACTACCCTCAGGGTTCTCTAGGTCGCTAATTATATATAAAACTTTTTGCTTTGGCGATAACTAAGAAGCTCATTTGGACTTGCGGGCTGTTGGAAGTGAAAGTAGGAGAAGGATAAATACATACATACCAGAGGGGTCTTTACCTCAAACGGGTAGTTTGGGATGTCGGCTGAGTTGGCAGTTCGTTACATTGTTAGTGGAGTGAGATTTCGGGGAGGAACGTGGAGGAGATAGGAGAGGAAGAAGAGAGATGAGGGATGTAGGTGCAAATATTTTCTGGTAGCTTTGTAGAGTGAGTATTTTGAGTTAGAGACTCGTGGTGTTTTCGGTGTCGGAGAGATGTGGTGTTTTATTTTTGTTGTGTTCCATTTGTCACCAGTAGTGGTGTTTTTCTTTGCTGTGTGGGCGTTGTTTGTAGTTGCAGACAATTTGTTGAGGATTTCAGGAAGTTAGCATCTATTACCGGCCTTGAAATATTATAATGTTGTACTATTGCAAGTAACTGTTTGACTTTTTGATTTTTCTAAATTCAAGACCTGTTCTTTTTTTCCTAAAGACATTTAGATGACTATAATATGTTTTACTACTAAACGTAACAATTTGACCTTTTGATTATTCTAAATTCAAGACTTCTATTTTTTCTCACAGACGTTTAGATGTTCATATGATCATTATTAATTGTTGGCAGAAGATACAAGTAGTTCTGGCACAGAAGATGCTGCCAAGGTTGTTTTCGTATCTTCATCGATTAGGATATCAGCCATTAAAAAGCCTGTTGTTAAATCCGAGGCAAAGCAGGTAGAGAATGAGGACAAAATAAATGTGATGAACAGTGGACTTCAGTTGCTTGGAGAATATGGAAGTGACGAGGATGGATCAACGTGATTTCACTTGTACAATGAGCTGTAAGTTCACTTATCTCATTAGAAGATGTTATGAGAATGTTATTGTTAGGACACTTAGATAAGTAGGAGTGACTCAAGAAATTCAATAAATTGATGGAAGAGTGTTTAATTGGTCTAATCAATTTCTAGAATCATTAGATTAATTTCACTAATTGTAATAACTAATATTTATTTTTGTGGTACCATAAAAATCCATATTCTCAAATTTTATCAGGATTCAAGAGTACAAGAACCCGTTGCGGTCGCGGTGGAGTTTGTTTTGGGCCAGTTATAGGCTTCGCACTCGTTGAAATGAACTTCAGCTATATCATGTAAAGTATTAAATTGATTAGATTCCAATGTATTTATTGGAAATGATTAAAAGTCGAAGAACAGAATGTTGATGAATATTTTTATCTTTGTATGTAAAAATAACCAAGACAATCATTTTTAAGAAAGAAAAACTATGCTTGTCGTGGTGATTTTATTATTAATATTATATAAGTCAAAGTGCAAGTTTGGGGCTGTTGAAGCTTAAATGTGATTTATTTAGTTTCATTGTTGAAACATCATATGCATTGCGTGGCAACCTTTTTGACAAGCAGTTTGATATATTTGAACAGGCACTCGACCTGAATAAATGTAGACGTGGACCGTGGGCAAATCTTGATTTTGGTTTTGTAACGAAATCTTCAAGATTGGATCTTTTTTAGCTTAATTGTGCACTTCCGTCGCCGGCTTTACTTTTACTTTTAACATAGTATTACTTAATGATTCACACGTGTCCTATTAAAATACACACATACATCATCATCCATTACATTGCATGATCGTTTACATTCAAAGATACACATCGAATGGCAAATACAACTACTATGCGTATCCACAACATAAAAGATAATCTTACATTTCTTCTCGGTTTTACATTGTTTTCTTCCAAGTCTTCCACTCTGGATAATAGACGATTAACTATAAACTTCTCTTTTGATCTCATTGTTGGGTCAAACCATGAAAAAAAAGTTGCATCCTTAAACTCCTCCCTTAAACAAATTGAGCAACACATCAATAAATAACCAATCCAGTACGATTTAAAATCATAACCATATCAAACTT
Organism: Begonia peltatifolia; assembly: GCA_022433055.1. Lineage (NCBI taxonomy): Eukaryota > Viridiplantae > Streptophyta > Magnoliopsida > Cucurbitales > Begoniaceae > Begonia > Begonia peltatifolia. Next base: position 8,810,809 of record CM039526.1, on the reverse strand, counting down.
GAAAACAATGACAATCCAAAAATAATAGGCAGAATGTCATATGAAACATTTTAGGTTACAAACTGAAAATATCTTAGAAAATTTATAACGAGATTCTAGAGACAGTACGTAAAAGAATCAATGAAGTTTCTATTACTATTGAACTGTTGGCTTGTGGCTAGTACCTGCACATAATACTTTTATATTTACCCTCAACCGCAGAATGTGTACATGTCAATTGAAATACAGATACTCATGTAAAGCTCGACAAATGTTATGTAACGCCGTGCACGAAGTATTTCAAAATTTTGAAGCAAGCTACAACAAGTAGATTTCTATCCTCTATTCTTCCCAACTGTAAGGGTCACTAACTAAAATATATTTTGACTTCTATCCACTCAAAAGATTAAGGACATAATTGAAGACATTTTCCAACTAAGGTCATTAATACAAGTAGCCAACCCACATGGGTGAGCACTCCAGATCTGTGGAGAACTTCAGCAGAAAAACATGCATTTCTTTGCCGATATACCTGATCAGCTTGGTTCAAGCTTGCGTTCATTATAATAATCAATTATACAATTCCTTTTTTCCTATCTACACAAGAAGGCTTACCTAAACGCTGCTGGAGGCTTTTTTGTGAACCAAAATGCAAATAATTCATTAACAATAGCATGAGGAAATTTTCACGCAATGCACATTTGTATAGCATCCTCTATTCTACAACAAAAAGTCTATTGATCGAAACAAAAATTTTAAGAAAATTTCTTGCAAATACTACTCGTCGATTCAGACTCTGTCGATGCCATTCAGATAGCAGAAATTGGTAGTTTAACCATAGTCATAGTTCACTTCTCCCATTCAAAGTTTAATCATAGTCACAGTTCACTTCTCCCTTTCTTCTCCTGATGTCCTTTCGATCATTCCTTTGTTCGCTAAATTTGCTTTCTTCAGCTAGTAACATGCCCTACAGTATATTTGAAGTTGTTGATCTTCTCTTATGGTGGTCAGTGGTTATTCAAGTATCGTTTGAAAGAAAAAGAGAAAATAACATCAAAAATACACACTCCACACCTTTCCTTTCTCTTCAATTACATGTATCGGTATCTTTCTAATCCTAGCTGCCTTCCACATCACCACGATTAGGCGGCGTCGCTTGATGGAGATAAAGAGCAACGGCTAGATGTTGTTTTAATAAATTTAAGTTCAAACATTTTGTCACATGCATGTGAATACTAGCAAGAATTTACATTAAAAGAAAACTAACCTGAAGCTCAACATCAACTTAATCAGCTCCCAACTCCACGGCTAAGTGAAGCACATCCACCTACTTTTTTTCATCACCCTCATATTAGTCATCTACCCATTTTGGTCTAATACAAAAGATAGCTACCTCAAAGATATAATTGTTTACTTGAAACATAGCAAGTGATGTTGAATCATGCTCAAATTAACATTTGGATGGTCATAAAACTTTAAACTAAGCAGCATTCTATGCTGGGAACTCTGGTGATGTATTTAGAGTTAATTTCAATGCACAATGTGCAAGGGTAAGATTACGAGAAACTTGAAATTTTCCGAGCTCTTACCCTCTTCGTTCAAGCAATTTGATGGGTTCATATTCCTATCCCACTCATTCAAGTTAATGCAATCATTCCCAATTACTAAGCAACTGAGACATTTCTTGTAGCATTCAGAACAAAGTCTTAAAAAGTAAAAAATATAGTAAAAAATCAGTGCATTAAATAGCAGAAACAAACACATGAGCAAAATTTTATTGAACTTAGGTCTCATGTAGAAATTTGTTCACTTAACAGAATCAATGATTTCACTTGATTCCTTTTTTCTGCTACTTATTATTGACCCGACGATGCCTCTAGGTGAGTGATGATGTTAATTAGACACGGGAAACAAATATATATAACAAATTCTAAAGGATTATCTGACAAGTGAATCTCCAAAGAAGATTTGGAGACTGAAAATATGTTTTGAATACAATAAGGAAGCAAAAGAAGAGAAGTAACCGTTTCGTCAGTTTGATCCATCCATCAGAACGGCGGTTGAGAATGTGCAAAAAAAGAAAAGAAAAGAAAAGAAATGCAAAAAAACTGGAATAGAGTAGGGGATAGAGGGAACTGGTTTCGATCAGAACAGGAACCAAACGGAAAAGGAGAGAAGGCAAGCAACCATCGAAAAGAAGAGTTACCTCAAGGTTTTCACCCATTCTTATTCTACGCCCAATCTTGCTACCAGCTTCATCCAGACCAGAGAGAGAGAGAGAGAGGATGCTTCACTGCCCATTTTTAAATTAATTAAATAAATAAATCTCTCCCCCTTTCTTACATACAGCTCCTGACCAGTGGAAGGATCAAACATTTTCCCTCTAATTTTTCCTTCCTACGTTCCTGTTTCTCCTCCCACTCCGACAAGCTCTCCCTTTCTTCCAACTTCAGATGGCTCAATGCCACAAACGCACGACAGAGTTCATCCAGAACGACAAGGCTCATCTAGCCACGTTTCAGAGAAGAAGCCATTGTTTGCCGAAGAAGGCTTCCGAACTTTCCACCCTCTGCGACGTCGATGTCACTGTCTTAATATACGCCGACCATCTTTTTGCTTATCCGCTCGTATTCCCACCAGAGTCCGGTGAATCACTTTGGATTATCAAGAAATTAAAGCAAAACCATAGATGTGTCCTTACTGCAAAATCTAAACCCGATAAACTTATGAGTCAAGAAAATCACATCAAGCTTCCAAACGACAAGTTTTGTTATAACATTACGAGTTTGAACGTAGATGAGTTGAACTCTCTTGTTCGGATTCTCGATGCTGAGGAAGAAGTCCTAAAGAATATTAATGCCAATCAGACAAAGAAAAACTGAGGGGCGGTTGACGAAGTATCAAACCCAAATCGCTCTCTTCCCATCTCTTTCTCTGTCCTGGGTAACGAAGATACAGTCAAATCAAAGTCTGAACAATTGATAGAAAACAACTCTAGTTTTTTTATTAAGAAAAAGAGATGGGTCGTTGGAAACCAAAGGACTGATAATCCAACAACTCATACTGAAGATACATCGAATTTTCAGAATTCAAGCACAAGCAATTTGTGCTTGATAATTCGTCGTAGAAAATTACAGCTAAGCTCTCCCAAAGAAGAAGAAAAAGAAGTTTGGAAATCATGCAATTGGCAGTCAAAGACCTTAGTAATTTCATAAACGCTTGGAGTTGGCCTACCATCTCCGCCGAAGAAGAAGCAGTTTGGGTCTGAAAATTTGTCATAAAAACGTTCATGAAAATTCCAGCAATTTGGCATCTGGTTGCTCTTCTCACCGATGGTGTCAATCACATCTTCCTCCATAGCATCCAAAATCTAAGCAAAAGAATCCAATTCGACGACCTCCAAGCTCATAAGTTCATCATAATAAATGTTGTCTGGATGCCCAGTAATTAAATTGCATAAACCAAAGTTTTTTTTTCTGTCAAATGCTCGGACTTCGATTCAGGTGTATTGTCCTTGCCCATGATAGAGAAAGAGATGGGCCACTGGAAGTCATGTTGCTGATGATCAAACAGTGCAGATTGACAATCATCGCCACTGAAGAAGAAGCAATTTGGATCCCATATTTCCTCAACTGCCGCTTCGCCGACGTTCAGGCTCGTAATTTCATCATTATAATTGTTGTTGTTTAGATGCCCAAAAATTTGATTCAGAAAACCAGAGTTGTTTTCTGTCAATTGGTCAAACTTTGATTTGGTTGTATCTTCGTTGCCCATGACAGAGAAAGAGATGGGCAATTGGAAGCCATGCGGCCGATGGTCAAACGACTCAGAGTGAAAATCATCGCTGCGGAAGAGAGCGATTTAGGTCTAATACTTCGTCAACCGCCCCCTCAGTCTTTCTCTGTCTGATGGCATTAATCTTCTTTAGGACTTCTTCCTCCTTAGCATCGAGAATCCGAACAATAGAGTTCAACTCATCCACGACCACGTTCGAACTCGTAATGTCATAACAAAACTTGTCGTTTGGATGCTTGATGTGATTTTCTTGATTCATAAGTTTATCGGGTTTAGATTTTGCAGCAAGGACACATCTAAGATTTTGCTTTAATTTCTTGATAATCCGAAGCGATTCGCCGGACTCTGGTGAAAATACGAACGGATGATCAAAAAGATGGTCGGCATAGCGTATATTAAGACAGCGACATCGACGTCGCAGAGGGTGAAAAGTTCAGAAGCCTTCTTCGGCAAACAATGGCTTCTCCTCTGAGCCACGAGCCTTGTCGTCCTAGACAAAATCTGTCGTGCGTTTGTGGCATTGAGCCATCTGAAGTTGAAAGGAAGCCAGAACGTCATCAGAGTTTGAGAGAGAGAAACGGGAACGTATGAAGGAAAATGTCTGATCTTTCCACTGGTCAAGAGTTGACCTTATGCAAGAAAGGGCGTTACGCGCGCCAACAATATCTATTTTATTTTATTAATTGAAAAATGGGCAATGAGCGTCCCTCTTTCTAGTCTGGATGAAGCTGGTAGCAAAGATTGAGCATAGAATAAGAAGCAGGGTGAAAACATTGAGGCAACTCCTCTTTTCCATGGTTGCTTGCCTTCTCTCCTTTGCCGTTTAGTTCCGGATTCAAAAAATATTTTCAGCCTCCAAAGAAGATTTGGAGATTATAATTCACGAATGTTCTTTGCCTACGCATTCACTTGTAAGATAATCCTTTAGAATTTGTTACGTATATTTGTTTGCCGTGTCTATTTAACATCATCACTCACCTAGGACATGACTGAGAGTTGCAACAAATTTTGTTTACTGACATTTTCTAAATAACTTATATCTTTTCTATACATAGATCTCATTGACTTCTCCTAAAATAGCAATGTTGATGTTGACAATTTTGAGTGATGCAATGATTAATCGTGCTTGTGCATTTTCGGTAAGAAATATTCTAGAATCTCATTATGCTAAAACGATTACTATTTTCCAAGCCCAATTAAATGATATTCCTTAGCAGTCCTCCACATACCTTTTGATCTTACAGCTAAAAGCTTAAAAATAGAACAATCAGTTTATTCGAGATACTATCTGCAGCAAGAGTGCAGTTTGCCTCAATCATATTCCTAAAATTTAAGTCCTCAATTGTTGTATCAATTTGTTCACCTTTCTCATCCCCATTTTCTTTAGAGAAGCTGCAATCTTTTTGTGCATGTCCCGAATCTAAACAGACATCAAATGTAACTGTAGAGAGCCAGCCGTACCTTAAATAGAAAATAAGTCAGAATATCAAGATCATCTACAAAATGCTAAGAAGGTAATGGTTTGACAACTACCTTAAGCAGAAAACAGATGGGCTTCCAAATGATACATAGACATCTGCGGCAGTAATGCTATGATCATCATATGTCCATCTTAGGCAACTGAACAAATTTTCATTTTTAATAAATGGAGGAAGCACAAACTTTCCTTTTGCAACGCTTGAATTTTCCCATTTGCTATTAAGGTGCCTCAGTACTGAAGATATCTTCTTCTTTGCTTTTAATGATAGTTCCAATTATGGGCAGTAGCCATCCTATAATCAATTATACGACATGTTTATTTCTTTCTAATTAAGTTAAGATAAAAATTACATGTTTTGCACAATGCTTAAGGCAAAGTGCCTTCTCTACCATTTCCAATCACACGCGAGTGGATTCATCTATAGGGAAAATATGAAGCTTGATCTTTGTGGTAGAAAAAAGATGCCTTTTAGGATAAAGTTCAAGTAGAGGCACTTTTTCACTTTTTGAAAAAAAAAAAGTAGCATTAGAATTAACTACAAGCTCTAACTAAATGATTTTGACTACACTGAAAGTTGATAAACATTTGTAGCCTTCACCACTAACTTTTTACATTGCTCATAAGTTGAAAATGATTGTGCACTTAAATATGAATGGAACCCCACACACCCGCACATGCTCCTTTACTAGTTATATGAAGTCTCCTTAAATTAAAATGACTTGTTGAACTAGCGTTTTAAATGACTGATGCAGCTTCACTCAAATAAGAAAATCAATATCTTCAGCAATTTAATTAGCAATTTTCCATTGCTCACATTACCTAAAACTGCATGAGTATCCTCACTTGTTCTTTTTGTAGAACTATGGACCCCACTCTTGACTACCATTGACTTCCTATTCGCATGAACCTTGTCTATAGTATGTTTTAGTTCCCCAGTAGTTTTTATTGTGGATCAACTTCTCTGCAATCACTACAGCCAACATCAAAAGGCTAATAATCAAATTTTGAAGACAAATTTATTGATGACAAACATTGAGGCTGAATGAAAGGAGACAAAACCCAACACCAAAAATATCAAAAGTTAGACTTACATTACATTAAAATATAACAAAAGATCTTTTACATAAAATTATTAAAAACTATCCTTTATTTGAAGCCATTTAATATTGTAGCGCCTAAATTTACAACTTGATCAATCCCAAGTCCAGAAAAGCCTAGAGAGATCCTTTTTGAACAAGATGTCAGCCAAGACCCATAGCTTTAATTGATCTTCTAAAAGCCTAATCCGCTAAAGTTTGAGTGCCACAAACCAAATGACCAATTCTAGGGACAATGAGCACAATTAATTTTGTATATTTCCATATAACAAAAAATGTGTGCAAAGTGATTTATAAATAAATTTACAGTGTAATCAAATCCTAAGAAACTGTACATGCGAGATTAGGAAAAGCAAATTGTTTGATGAGTGATTTATCATCTCCCCTGCAAGCTCAAAGTCTTGAAAAAATCGTGAGCTTGGAGAGAAGTGTATGAAAGTGTATTGTTGGTAAGGGTTTTGCAGGAAAAGTTTGCAATTTGATCATCAAATGGAATACATTGAATAATCGAGGTTTTATTGTTTATATTCTCATAGAGAAAATAGTAATCAATCCTCACATGCTCAGACTAAGAGGCTACTAAGCATGTCACACTATACTATTACAAAATAACATTGCAGAAATAGAAGACCAAATACCAATTGACATATAAAAGATTCTACCTCCAATGACCAAAGTTGCTAAATTATGATATCTGAATTCAGTTCTTGATCTCCAAACAACTTTTTACTAGTAAAAGACCAAGCTATTAAATTAGAGGCAAAAGAAACACAACAAAGACGAGTGATTTTAATTATCATCAAGGCATGAGGCCACATTAAACATCAATGTAACATGCAACAAGAAACTTGAGTGACTTGGTGTAGGAAATGCAGAAGTCAGACGATCATTTTAAGTACCAGCAAATACCCTATACAATTTTCTAGTTCATGTCTCGAAGAGAATGCACCAATTAACATACTTTCTTGACGTCAAAGTAGATCTTAGGTCTTATTAGAGTGCAGGATTGTAATACCCAAAGCCCAATTAGTGTTGTGATAAAACGTTGTATATGGAGACCACAAGAACAAGACGAAGTGAAACCTGAAGCTATGATTGTTCGAACAAGTTTGCAATAATCATGTGGGATCGAGAAAGAAGATCACATAGTTTGACAAAGATGGAGACTAGTGAAGGGGTGTGAACTTCATTCAATAATGAGGTTGGCTAAGGGTGGAATTAAGTTGCTGAATGAGGTTGGCGTCAGCAACTGTAAGAAGGACATCATCAGCATAGATTAACACCGCAAGAATCATTTATGTGATTGCATTAGAAGCTGTAAGCCACCATTTGAATAAGGCGGTACTTAACTTGATAAACCAAACATGAAGGGATTTTTTGATCCATCTTATACCTTATCAAGGTGAACAAAAAATCTGATTGGGCATCGTTAATGAAGTCAGGCGATTGATGCATCCTCGAGAGGTCATTATTGCTGACTTTTAATTGTCCAACTGTCTAATGAAAAAAACAATGTCAAGTGTTGGGTTTGACAACTAAGCTGAAGGTTTCAAATAATCAAGACCACTGGTTTAATAAAATCCTTTTTGTCACTACCTGAGCTTTGCAGCAAATAATGAAGCCGCTAGTGATTAATTTCAAAATCTGAACCCCTTTATAAACAATAAACTTGCATCCAGGTGGTGGAGTCAAGTCCAAAGTGTGGACCATAGAAATCAAATTATTAGAACACTGGAAATTAAGAATAGTTGTATCCTGCCAATCTAACTCTTATTGACTTATGGGAAGTGGAAGAAGCATTGAATTAAAGAGGAGGAAAAAATAACTGAATAGGAGAGGCAGGGAAAGAGATAGATCGTGCTGAATTCTAGAAGGGAAAGGCAAAATTATTGAATTCAACATATCTAGAGTAGTAAATGTGGCCTTCAGACAAAGATAACCCATCTGCTTCAAACACATTTTAATACCGAACGAATTTGAGATTTTACATTATAAACAGTTCTAAAAACAGAGATCAGCTACTAGGGCCTCGGGACAAGGAAAGGGCAGAGCAGATAGTGAAAATATTAAAATTAGGGCAATTTCATTCCTCATAAATTTGCAGATACGTATAATAATTAAAAATTTCAAAACCATGCACTAGTAAACTTTTCAAATTCACATTATGACAATATTATGATTAAAAGCAACACCATTGTTAATTGTGTAATCAATTCAAAGTTACCAGTCGAAGGAAAGACTAATTATTCCAGCTAAAATCCCACAACTAGCCTGTAAGGATAAATTTTGAATTCTCCAGCAAAAATAACTAGAACACGGAAACATGCTAGATAATAGCAGTCTTCCAAAAAAAACGTAACCTATCTTCCTAGAACGCATTTTTATGTCTGAAAAATGTATAAAAAAAAAAAAAAAACTAAAAAATAATAAATCATGTCAACACAGAGATTAGTTAATACCGATGTGAAATAAATCCCTGCAACATACTGCCCCAAAAGAAAAGGGGAAAAGAACTGACGGTCCATATATACAGCCATGTTCGAAGAAGTTGCAGCTCAGAATTATGTTTAAACGATCCGAGTAACATAGATCCGAAAATTTCTCGACGAGATTATGGATCAGAGCAACACATTTGTCAAATTTAACAGATAATCACAAAAAAGAAAAGAAAAACATCCAGAAAATTGCAGACGAAAAGCATAACAATTGAGAGAGACGAACCTGCAATTGCGAAGTCGGATGAATGGAAGAGTAGAAATTGCATATTGAGTTTCGAGAGTGGATGGGAAATGAAGAAGGGCGGTTTAAGATGAGATCAAATTGCCGCCGAAATCTGAAAGCCAAAATGCACATGGGCCTTGGGCCATAATTAGCCCAACAGTTTCTTCTTTTTTTTTTTAATTTTAATTATAAATAATTCACAAAATAAATATCCAACCAAACAAAACAGAGAGATGTCATAATATTTATATATTAATATTTGAAACTTATAGTAAGTCACTTTACGTTACGTTCGTTTAATTTGCATTCTGCATGCTAACTCAATTAATTTTTATGATTGGTTCGACTCAATTAATTAGATTTTTTCAAATTCAATTAGACTTTATACATCATTAAAATAAGAAAATAATAAAAATATAGTCACAGAGAAAACTAGAGTTTCTCATTTTGGAGAGTGACATTGTCGACGTTAATTTTTTCGGGATAGGTACAGACCGATTAAGTTCAGTTCGGTTTCACCTTAGAACTGCACACAAGCATGGCCCCATGGTTCCAAATTTGGAACCAGCCCACAACTATTGGTTCCGAAACCGAACTGGTTTTACTGTTCAGTTCCTGCGTGATTTAAAATCTCAAAAAATGTTTAAAATTTCAGTTTTGTTGGTTTTGGGCTGTTTTTTGGATTTTGATTCGGGTTTGGATCTGGTTTTTCAATTTTCAGTGAATTTTTCATGTTTTGGATCGGGTTTAAATCAAATTGTCGATTTGATTTTTCCCGGTTTATGACCATTATATCATGAACCGAACTGTAACCCATAATTTCAACACTTTCAAAACCAACTCCAGTACCTAAAAGGTTGAGAATCAGATCAAATCAGGACCGACCGCCAATTCTAGTTCAAACCTCGGTGCGGTCTGGTTTGTGTCATCCCAACATTTTTTCACTCACGGGCTAGTCTACGGTCTTCTTTCTCTCTCTCTCTTCGCATTTTCAGGGAGGAAAAGACCAAAAAGGAAGGGAGACCCAGTCCTTCACCCCTCTCGGTATTATACATAAATATTATATTATTAAAAAATTAATAAAAAAAATCATGGGAGGAAAATTGAAAAAGTGGGGCCATCACACCCACCATCAAATAATTGATTGTGCCTGTTGGCGCACGTGTGATGTTCTTGTCTTTCTCTATCACTTTCTTTTTCAAGTTTATCATTGTTTTCATCAACTCCCGAGACAAAGGGTAGTTTCGTCAAACCGAAAGCAAGCCAAAGAATCACTAAAACGTAATTCAAGTTGATAGGATAGAGTAGCAGCGACGGGGTGGGCAAACTGCCTGTGACAGATCGGTCAAACCAGATGTACGCGACCCGTACGACTTTTTCTGCCACGTCATCCGCTTGGACAAAGGCACGTGTCGATTGCAGCCAGGTGGGTCCCTGGACCCACCACCATTCAGGCCCTAACCCTTTGATGTTGTTCTCTCTCCCAAATATTATTAATCAAAGAAGATGTCTAATTCTTTTAAATGAGAATTCATAAAGAACAATAAAACAAACTTGATTTAACGTCAAAAACTTTAAAAATTACAATTCTGATAGCTGAAAATCGCAACCTGAAAAAAGGGTAAGGAACCCACCACACCGTGAAAAGCAATTCTATTCCAAAATATAAAATTAATAATATTAAAACATATATATTTAAGACTAATTTTAGATCGAGCTTGACCAGAGTCATGCAATTTTTCAAGTTTGGACCGAATTATGATTCACCCCAAATCAATTTATTTTTTAAGATTTCTAGCATCCCGTGAATCATCTCATGATTCAAGTTCCTCAATTCAAAATTAGTGATAAGTCGAACGGACACCAATCTCTCTCAATTTGGGTCTAGTTCTATCCACCCTTGATATAACGTGCAAATTAAAAAAAAAAAAAGTATAAATAATTATGATCCTGAACTTGTTGGTCCTCATCTTTTCACTATCGCAACAAATCAACAAAAAATCATAATTTTTGTTGATTTGTTATTATTGCATCACAATTTTTTTTTTTATTTTTTGTCAAAACATAATTAGAATAACAAAACTCTAAAAACAGTAAGATTGGTATCGAATATAATTTCACATCTTTCGCCCAATTCGCACGGTGGCGGCGTAGGGAAGTCGACAAACAAAGTGGAAAAGCACGATGACATTTGGAAGTGGAGGCCCACTCTAAGCTTATAATGAAAATTTGATTCTTATTTGAATGTTGGCCTTTTTTAACGAAAGTGGGGAATGGAGGTGGTCTTCCTTTTCATTCATACAACAAATAACAGTCGCTCTTTGCCTGGACATCTATGTACCCTGCCTCATTTAATCCCATGCATGCATACCCTATGCACGGGGCTGGGGCTTCATGACGACAAAACTCTCTTATCAACCCGTAATTTTACTCGATCATTGATGCACATTAATTTTGGACACAGTTATTACTTATTGTTAATGCAAGAGTGATGTTATGTTTATCCTCTTATTTTATTGTTTTAAAATATTCGACGACGTCTTAAATAATGATTGTTGAAATTAAAATGTAATTAAATTAATAATTAATAAATAGATAGTTTATTACATTAATTATAATAATTATTTTTTGACGTATCAATAATATTTTAAAAGAGTAAAATAAAAAAATAAATTTAGCATTATTTCTAATGCAATAAACCATCTCCATTTATCTTGTGTAAATATATAATTCACACACTTCTAATAATAAGACTATAGATCAAAACAACAAATGGGTCCAATCATTATGATTATAGACCAAACTATAAATTGGACTAATGAGCCCATCAAAAGCCCAATAACTAGTCGATCAAAACCATGGTATAAAAAAATGACGCCGAAACGACGTCGAATTGAGTTCAAAGAACTGAAATGACGAAACAGTCCTCAAAGCTTTTTGGGTGGAACAACGTTAGAAGTGGACTGATCAAGAACAGAACAAACAGATTTTCCAATCTCACGCAAACGAAAAGAACTTGAATGAGGGAATGACAATTATATCCCTACCTTGCGGTTAATGGGTGTGAATATTTGGGTAATGACGTTAGTGCCCTGGATTTACTGTTGGATCCTGCAGGCCCTCAGCAGCCGGTTAATTCCGCACTGGGCAGTTTCGCTTAGAGATCGTGGACGTTGCTTTTAATCGAACGGTTAGCATTTCGGTCGACTGTGGGTCCTGAAGTAGTGTACCTCTTCTAGTAGCTAACCATTTGATGAGTTCGTATAGGAGAGATTTATCTTAGTTGCAGGAATGGCGCGTGTGGTGCATTTAAAAATGCTGCTCTTTCATCATCATTCCCTTTCAATTTCGGCAGTTAAATTTTGATCCAATGATGTATGTTGAACCCATAATCTAGATCATATGTTTTCTTTTTTAATCCAACGGATCATATTAAAAACATCTCTTTTAATCATTATCATCTATTTTATCTTCAAATCCAATTATTGATAAAAATTCATCTTCAATCGGACCATGAATATATATATATATATAATTCAACGGTCAATTATTAAAAGGACTACAAAAATGTCACTACTTTTAAATAATAGAGTAATTAACAAAATAACTTATAAATACGAAGTAATTAATAAATTTATTCTTAAACTATTCTTGTTAACAAACTTACCTTTAAAGTACGATTTTGTTAACAAATTTACTCTCGTACCAGCAAGTAGGGGTGGACACAGTCTAGGTCGGTCTGGTTCCAACACTGGACAAAACCAGACCGATACCATTCGAGATTCTTTTCTTAGTTCTAGAATTGATTTTGAGAGTATTGGTTGGGCATCAGTTCCTCCTACTAATTTTTTTATTAAAAATAATAATTTTTTTAATAAGTTGTCAATAAATTTATTTAAAAATTATTTTTTTAATCAAATCTACAATATCGATTATAGTCTAAAAATGAAATTAAAAACATATATTAATAAAATTTTGAGTAATTGAATAATGATTTTTCAAGAAAACTAAAACCCAATTTTTTGAAATTTAAAAGAAAATCAGTCCGATCCACAGTTCTTTGAAATTTTTGCTTCAGGACCGAGTCCCACGAGAAATTAGGTGGGAGGACCGGTTCCAGACTAGGAAGCTTGGATTCTCGTTTGAAACTGGATCAAAATCGTCGGTCCGGTCTGATTTCTGGTCCTCATCTGGTTTTGCCCTCCTCCACCTGCAAGAATAAATAATTTTTAGTAAAACCTTTGTTGCACAATGAAATAAAACTGAACATGGTTCCACGACATTCAACGTTGGCTCAAAAACAAAGTGAATAAAGAAAATTATGTAAATAAATAATAATTTAGATAGATGTAAACCCTGTATTGTTATCACTAATTAGAGAATTATGAGTAGATTAATTAAGGGAAATGATTTGTTAAGAGAAAAGGGAAGTCATGGGGAGACGAGGAATTAGTTGTCCAAGGCATCTCCCAATAAACGGGCTCATTCATCAATCTCTCATCACACGTTTGTATGCATAAAGCTAGAGAGACAAAGGAATAGCTTTAGAGAGAGAAACAAGTTTGAGAGAGAGAGAGAGCATAAACTAAGAATTAAGAGATGCGTTCCCTTAATCACGTACTCATGACCCTCTTAGCGAGACAAAGAACTTGTTCTAGAGCGAGAAAAGTAGAGGAGGAGGAGTGATGGAAGCAGACTGAATAATATTATTGAAGAGAGAAATTGGCAGGACTCGAGCGGAGAAGGGTTTTCAGAGAGTGTTGATTGTTTTAGAGAGAAAAAAAATGTTGATTAAAGTGGGGTTTTAGAGAGAGAACATGTTGATTAAAGTGGAGTTTTAGAGAGAGAGTGAGCTGCACAGGGCATGTGTGCAACAGCTGTGTCCATTCCCCAACTCATAAATACCATTCTTACCATTCTGGCTCTGACTTTTGACCTCCCTTGATCCCGTCCTCTCTCTCTAAAAAAAACCAGAGCTGCTCTCTGCGCTCTGCTTCCTCTTAACGCACTTTCTCTCTCTAAAAAAAACCAGAGCTGCTCTCTGCGCTCTGCTTCCTTCTCTCTCTCTCTCTCTCTCTCTCTCTCTCTCACTCATGGCATAGCTCAAACCCTAAAGCATCTACTTCGTTTTCTTAACTGCAACAACAATGAAACCCTCTCCCACCTATCCCCAGTTCTCTCTGCTCGTCCTATTCTTCCTCAACTTTCTCTCACTAGAAGCTTCATTGTCACCTTCAAGAGATGCCCAGCAGCTGATCAACTTCAAATCCTCACTTCCCAACCCGTCTCTGCTTCAGAACTGGCTCTCCAATGGCGACCCGTGTTTTTTCTCTCACATTTCCTGCAAAGAATCCAGAGTTTCCGCCATAGACCTAAGCTTCATCCCCTTAAGCTCGAATCTCAGCTCCGTCTTCTCTACCCTTTTCACACTCGACCACTTAGAATCCATCTCGTTGCAATCTACTAATCTTGCAGGCACCATTTATGCACCTTCTGGATCCAACTGCAGCTCTATGTTGACGGCCATAGATCTATCTCAGAACAGCTTGTTTGGCCCCATTTCAGACGCTTCTAACCTCGGTTCTTGCTTAAATTTGAAGATTCTAAACCTGTCGTCCAATTTCTTTGATTTTACAGTGAAGGATGCTACCGGATTGAAGCTCGATTTGCAGGTTCTCGATTTTTCTTTCAACAAAATCGCTGGTTCAAACGTGATGCCTTGGATTTTATCCGCTGGTTGCGGCGAAATGCAACACTTGGCGATAAAGGGCAACAAAATCGGCGGTGAAATTAATTTCGAATCGTGCAAGAATTTGGAGTACTTGGATATCTCCTCCAATAATTTCTCCGAGATTATTCCTTCCTTCGGAGATTGCTCCTTTTTGGAACACCTTGACATCTCCGGCAACAAGTTTTCCGGCGACGTTGGAGGAGTTCTCTCTGGTTGTAACCAGCTCAGCTTCCTTAATCTCTCCTCCAACCAGCTTTCCGGACAAATCCCGGCGTTTTCTTCTCGGGGCTTAAGGTTTCTCTCGCTTTCCAGCAACCATTTCCAAGGCCAGATTCCGCCGCATCTTTCTGATTTCTGCTCTAATTTGATAGAGCTGGACCTCTCGATGAATAACTTAACCGGCGGAGTTCCTTCGGCTCTGAGTTCTTGTTCTTCTCTTCAGTTTTTTGATATTTCGAGTAATCATTTGTCTGGTCAATTACCCATTTCTGCTTTCACTTCCATGGTTAGCTTGAAGGTGCTTTCTCTGTCCGACAATCAATTTTCCGGCGAGCTGCCGGATTCTCTTTCTAATCTCACCAGCTTGGAGACTTTGGATCTGAGTTCGAATAATTTTTCTGGGTTGATTCCATCGATGCTTTGTCAAATCTCCGGCAACAACTTAAAGGAGCTGTTTCTTCAAAATAATCTTTTAATGGGTTCCATTCCAGCGACTCTGAGCAACTGTTCTCAGCTCGTTTCCCTCGATTTGAGTTTCAATTTTCTCACCGGAGCTATCCCTTCGAGCATAGGCTTTCTCTATAAGCTCCAGAATCTGATTATTTGGTTGAATCAGCTTGAGGGAGAAATCCCAGAGGAGCTCATGTTCATTCAGGCCCTTGAGAATCTGATTCTCGATTTCAATTTTCTTACCGGAACTATTCCCTCTGGCCTAAGCAACTGCACCAACCTTAATTGGATTTCCCTATCTAACAACCAGTTGAGCGGCGAGATTCCAGCGTGGATAGGCGGCCTTCCAACCTTAGCCATACTCAAACTAAGCAACAATTCGTTCTCTGGGAGGATCCCACCGGCATTAGGGGATTGTCGGAGCTTGATATGGTTGGACCTCAACACCAACTTCTTAAACGGGATGATTCCACCGGAGCTTTTCAAGCAATCTGGCAACATTGCCGTCAACTTTATCACTGGCAAATCCTATGCGTACATCAAAACTGATGGGAGCAAGGAGTGTCACGGCGCTGGAAGTTTGCTGGAATTTGCCGGAATCCGGCAAGAACAAGTGAACAGAATCTCAAAGAGAAGTCCCTGCACCTTTACCAGAGTTTATAGAGGTATCACCCAGTCCACATTTAATAACAATGGCTCCATGATTTTTCTTGATATTTCTTATAACATGTTATCTGGTAGTATTCCCAAAGAAATTGGCTCTACAAATTATCTTTACATTCTGAATTTGGGCCATAACAATCTCTCTGGTACAATTCCTCAAGAACTCGGAAACCTCAGGAGTCTTAACATTCTTGATCTTTCTAGCAACAGACTGGAAGGGTCGATTCCGCTATCTTTGACTGGCCTTTCCTTGCTCATCGAGATTAATTTGTCTAATAATCTCTTGAACGGAACCATACCAGAATCTGGCCAGTTTGAAACCTTTCCAGCGACTGGGTTTTTGAACAACTCCGGCCTCTGTGGGTACCCTTTACCTAAATGCGGGGGTGATTCTGACTCGAGCTTGGATTCTCAACACGAGAAGTCCCACCGGAGACAATCTTCACTCGCCGGAAGTGTGGCAATGGGGTTATTATTTTCACTTTTCTGCATATTTGGATTGCTCATAGTTGCCATAGAAACTCGGAAGAGAAGGAATAAGAAGGATTCGACCCACGATATTTATGTGGACAGCCATTCGCATTCGGGTGCTGCAAATCCAAGCTGGAAGTTCACCAGCACCAGAGAAGCATCAAGCATAAATCTAGCTACTTTCGAGAAACCCTTACGGAATCTCACATTTGCAGACCTGCTCGAGGCCACTAATGGCTTCCACAATGACAGTCTCGTAGGGTCGGGAGGATTTGGTGATGTCTACAAAGCTCAGTTGAAGGATGGAAGTGTTGTGGCCATAAAAAAACTGATCCATGTAAGTGGGCAAGGGGATAGAGAATTCACTGCTGAAATGGAAACGATCGGAATAATAAAGCACAGAAATCTTGTACCCCTTCTCGGATATTGCAAGGTTGGCGAAGAACGCCTTCTGGTTTACGAGTTCATGAAATTCGGAAGCTTAGAAGACGTTTTACACGACCAGAAGAAGTCAGGAATGAAGCTGAATTGGGCTGTGAGGAGGAAGATAGCCATTGGAGCTGCCAGAGGACTGGCTTTTCTTCACCACAGTGTCAATCCCCACATAATTCATCGCGATATGAAGTCGAGCAATGTTCTGCTTGATGAAAACTTGGAAGCTCGGGTCTCCGACTTCGGAATGGCGAGGCTGATGAGTGTGATGGACACCCATTTGAGCGTCAGCACCCTCGCCGGAACTCCTGGCTATGTCCCGCCAGAGTACTACCAGAGCTTCCGGTGCTCCACGAAAGGCGATGTCTATAGCTACGGAGTCGTTCTGCTTGAGCTTCTCACCGGAAAACGGCCGACCGACTCGATAGATTTTGGTGATAACAATCTCGTTGGGTGGGTGAAAATGCACGCGAAATTGAAAATAAGTGACGTGTTTGATCCGGAGCTCATGAGAGAGGATCCGAGCCTCGAAATTGAGCTCTTGCAGCATTTGAAGGTGGCGTGTGCTTGCCTGGACGACCGGCCGTGGAGGCGGCCAACGATGATTCAGGTGATGGCTATGTTTAAGGAAATTCAGGCAGGGCCGGGGATCGATTCTCAGTCGATTATTTCCTCTGGCCACAGAGGATTCAGTGGGGTCGATGGGGTGGAAATGAGTATAAAAGAAGCCCCAGAACTCAGCAAGCAGTAGGAAAAAGGAAAATTCTTTAGGTTCTTCCATTTTTTTTTTTCATCTTCTTCAAACATATGGAAACGCCATTGAAAGAACACCCTTCTCTCTCTCTCTCTCTAACTGTCCCCATCTCTCTCTACCATTCAATGTACGTAATCATTCTTGTTTTCATTCATACATACAAGTTGTTTTCGTTAACTTTGCTATAAGTTTTGTACATAAACAGATTCAATCTTCAGTCTCTGATAAACTATGCTTTCTTAGAAGAATCCTTTTCCAGTTGGCATTCTTGGTGATGGTTGCTGCCTATTTTGGATGAGTTCATTTTGATTACTTTTGTTTTTTTTTTTTTTTTTCTGTATAATTAATTGTAAAAGCAAAATTGAATTATTGTTGGAACGGGTTGCGTTCTTATTTCAATATTATGGAGTTGTGTTTTGACAATGGGATGAAGTTTTTCCCATTTATTTGGAAGATGACGTCACTCTTTTACTAATTATTAAACACAAATCACACGTAACCGTATTTATTTTCACAATCATAGATTCACACATAATTGCAAACTCTTTTGCACGAAATGGGCATCCATGCAAGTAAATGTCCAAAATAGCCTTCCTCTTATTTTCTTGTTTTCCTTTTCAGAAATGTCTACTTGTCTCTCTCTCACACAACCACATAAACAATCCAATTTTGTCCCTATTTCCATGGACAACATGCCCGTGACTCAAAACTTGCTTTAAAAAAATATGCACAATTCCCTCTCTAGCTAGGAAAATGAGCTCCCTCGTTACAAGCATTAATGCATGGAAAATTAAATAAATAAAAATATGTATTATATGGTATTCATAGATAATATAATATAATATTAATCCTAGTGTTGATGAACGTGATCGAGTTGTTGGGTACAATTTTGACTTTTCTGAGCAATCTAGACAGATGGGTCGGAGGATTAGATGACTTAATTCATTTTTTTTTTTTTTTTTTTTAAATACTTTATTATTAGTGGGGTTTGGTGTATAACAACTTGTAGAAAATTTGTAATTTGATTGGAAAACTCGGCTTATTTTTTGAATATGTTTTTAAAAAAAATTAAGTGTAAATTATTTAAACATTAATTCATTATTTATGGACGTTGCTAAAATGGAAGAAAGAAGGAAAAAATCAATGTCTAGATTAGTTAGTAAAGGGAGACTTTGGAGACAGAGTTGGAGATTACATTCAAGAGAAATGAGTACCTTTTAACCAAAAAAAAGGGCAAGAACTTTGAAAAGACGATATTAACCCTCGGTTCCGAAATGTTGCAAAAGCCAGGCCAAATTGCAAGATAAATTATCGTGTTTAAGTTTATTGTCATTCTTGACTTCTTGGGACAAGATGGTCAAAAACAAAAATAGACATATCCATAAAATAAGAGGGAGGGTATATGGTATTCGTTAACATAAAATCAGTGATCGGGATTACAATCGAAATGAAATTTCTTTTATGTTTGGGGGGCTAAATAGGGAGACTCAAATAGCCACCATTTTTGGTTTCAAAGATGTGAGTTTGAAAGTCAATAACTTGGGGCAACAAAATTAGGACCCTTTTGAATTTCTTAGCCCTCCATTAAATTTCAATCAACAGCTGCCCACTTTCTTCTTTTCAGTTTTCATCTTTCAATTTTCAAAATTATTGAACCTCATTTTTCGAAATGACAGCTTTCCGTAGTCAACTGTTGGATTTCGTCGTGAATTACAATCTCACTGTCAACTCTTCAGCTCGATATGATCCCTAATCACTGTCAATTTTGTTTAAATTATCACTCCATCTCGCTTCAATTTTAGGACATATTCAAAATGAATTTTGGAGATATTTAAAATGAATTTTGGAAAGTGAAAGGAGAGAAGTGGGTGAAGATCATCATGTGGCTCGGATACGCTGAAGCAGTTCATCGTGCAAACACCCGTAGGAGCGGACACGTGGGCCAATGAACACTTGGATTTGTCGGGTGATGTTACCCTACAACGTCGTGTTCAGTATTACGGTGGTGTTGTTTTTCCCGCGACCCACCCCATCCAATTGAAATTTCACGTCTCCACCGTCTGATGCTTCCTGATCAATTGTTAGTGGGGCCCTTGATACTTGATGCGCGTACGTGTGCTTGACTCCATCCTCAATCTTGTTTTAAAAATATTCAACAAAATCCCCCAAGCAACATTTAATAAATCTTAAAATATTATAATAATTAGAGTTTAATTCCTTGAAAATTATGTGTATATATTCAGCCAAAATACTGGAGTAATTTTAAACTAAATTACTTAGAAATTAATCACGATTATTTCTACAAGTTAAATAATACCACTATTTGACCAACTGACATTAAATTGGAGAGAAAACCCAAAATAATTTAGTATATAAATTAATGAGCCAATAAATAAAATAATAAGAGTATTCCACCGAGTAGTGTTTTAGGTATGTGATTGTTAGGAGCGGGTCCCATATCCGTTGACGTCTTCATCTCGTCCGTCCGTCTAATTTTTTTTGGCATTTCAAAAGTCCCACGTCATTACATTTCAACCGTTGGATGCCGACAGAGAGAGGACGATGTGAGAGTGGGGTCCACTAAGCGGAGAAAAACTATCAAGCAAAACCAATTGATTCACAGTTAATTATCAAGAGTAACTTTTAATTTACCTTCTATTTTAAAATTTTTAATCTTTTTTAACTGACTTGAAACTTATTAATCAGATAATAAAATGATACAGGGAGGGCCCAGTTGGTAGAGCACGCGCGCAACCAGGAATTTTTGTTTTAAATGAGAATGATGACGTGAGGTAATTAATAATTCATATAAACTATTTATTTCCTTATTAAATCCATAGTAACTGCACTTTAATATATCACCACTTTTTTCAAAATATTATTATTATTTTTATTTAAACTTATGAAATTTTAATTAAACTTAAATTCATAATAATTGATTTTTTTAATAATTAAATATCTATCTCAGTATAAAAATGTGGATGTTTTAATATTTTCGTTTATTTTATTTTTATTTTGACAATTACCATTTTAATCTTATGTTAATCTTTATCTTATAATAACTTATTTTTATTGTCTTTTTAATTTCTTTTAAGGCATTTTAGTTTTATGTGTATTTTTTTTTTAATTTTTTGTAGATTTTTGTAAATTTTTTTAAAGAGGTTAAAAAAATATATCTTAAGATATTTTATTTTTGTATTTATATTTTATTTTAATTTCTTTTAATGTATTTTATTCTTTATAATCTCTATCTTTTTTTTTTTTTATCTTTTATGGAGTTTTTAAATTTTCTTTTGATGTTTTTTTTTTTTTTTTTTTGTATCCACAAAACTTACCATTCATCGAACCAAACATCAAAGTATCGTAAATAGGCAATTTGAATATCAAAATATGGTTTTTGATGTTTGGTTCGATAAATAATAAATGTTAAGGGTTTTTTATAAAAAAAAAATCATATTTTAAATTTAAAACAAAAAAAAAATCTTATAATAAAATAGTTTCATAAGATTTTTAAATTGTGGAAAATAAATTCTTTTATTGGGTAGTTTTTTATTTTAAACCATAATTCAATGATTTGTTTTTTAAAAAAACTCTTGAAATTTACTGTTAATTAAACCAAACCTCAAAATATCATAAATAAATAATTTGAATATCAAGATAGGGTATTTGAGGTTTGGTTCGATAAATAGTAAACATTAAGAGTTTTTAAAATTCAAAAAAAAATCTTAAATAATTTCACAATATTTTTAAATTGTGATAAAAATATAATTTTTTATTAGATTGTTTTTTATTTTAAATCATAATTCAATGTTTTTATTAAAAAACTCTTGAAGTTTACTATTAATCAAACCAAACCTCAAAGTATTATAAATGAAGATTAATTTATAATTTTATCAAATTTTATTTATATTGTCATATTTGCGTAACATATCAAATTTTGTTCTACGTGACATTGACAGTAGCATCTTGTCATGGAGTTTTTGAATGAAGATTGCCACTGGAAGTTTGAGCAGGATTTGTAGGAACACTTAATTAATCATTGTATGACTGTCGACTGTGAAGCTTGAAAGTCGTTGGGTATCAAAGAGATGTTTGACAGTATCAACCTACGCGGGGTTTATGATACGAGTGAAAATAGTTATGAGAGAATAGTTCACTTGTTCTAAGCAAACTTGACAGCTACCGGGAGAAAAACATAATAGTGTGTTTATGAGAGAATTTGGTTGAAATGTACCTACGTTCCGTCAAATATGTTGAAACTCATAAATATTTCTTGGGAAATATCACCTGAAGTTGATACTCTGTTAGGACAAGTGCAACTATTATACTCTTGTTACCGACATATACCACATCGCGCAGTGGAGTTCTTCGTAGTAAATCTCGAGTTTGAGAGCTCTTTGGCATCTCACGCTCTTGTGTTCTTCAACCTATCAAGTTGTCGCTTTCTTTTTGGTGGGAGGATTTCGTACATACCTTTTACGGGCGACCACATTTGTTGGCCGATAATGAGATGAATATAGTGTGAGTATATCTACAAGTAAGTTAGCTAATGATAGTATGGATGTAGAAAATTTTCTGGTGCCAGCCTCATATAATGCACTGAATGGAATTGACACACAAGATTCCAGTCAGCGCCCATTTGGTACAGTTGCACACACTCATATTCATGCGACAACGAATTGTTCGTATCCATTGTTGACCTCAAATTGTCCACCTCCCACTGACACAGCACTTCAATTTCCAGATACAATAACTAGCTTCGTAAGTTTTTTCTTTATTTGAGAAAACAGAAGGTGAGTTGACTGGGCCAACTTCTTTAATTTTTTCACAATGCGAGTCATTAACCGTTTTTGGATCATTTTGCACATGGCTATGATCGATTTGTCACTGATAGACAATGACACTGCATTGAATGACTCGCACAAATTATTTAAGGCCAAATTGCACTTGATAATCGAAGAGAAAAGCGTGACTAGCCCAACGGCTAGGATCTTTCTGTTGAAGATATGCTTCTGCCTCCGAGCTAATATGACATAATTTTATCATTTCATGCTTGAAATGGGAATCCCTCGGTGCCCTGGTCGTATTCCACGTTGCATCTCTGTATGCTCTGTCTCGAAATAGGTTTTTAAAATTTGCATACATATGCCGGAGACAGAAGTAGTGTTCGATCTGTTCGAATTCATCTCGAACAGCTTTCTTCAACCCCTGATATTTGATAGTAAAATAGCGTTAACATAACAATATAACTACCACAACGCTTCAATATTTGAAATAACAAATAGAAATGCATTTTACCTTTTGTCGAACTAAAACAATTGTCCATCCGCAACCCGATTCAGTATTTAGGTCTTGTTTCAATATTTGCAAAAACCACGCCCATGAGTCCGCAAACTCAGATTCGACATTGGCAACAACAACAATATATATTTCATCGTTGCTATCAATACCGACGACTGTGAGTAATTCGCCGGGACACGACCCCTTCAGATGACAGTCATCCAAACAAATAACAAGTATACCACACTGCAGCTAACCTGCTTTGCAAGCAGACATGCACACATACAATCTTTGGAACCCCAATGAATTATGACTCATTGAGTTATCATCAATTTTTATTGTGCTACCCAGATTTGATTTAAATATTTCAGCTGTGTGCCACCACAATTGTTCGCACTGTTTGTTGCACTTCCCTTAGTTAAAGGTTCAGATTATGCTTCTTGCTCTTATGGCAAAACTGAGTGAAGCGTCGACAGTGAAATCATTTCTCACTGTCTCAATAATAAAAGAGATGTATCATGTAGGGTAACTTTTGAATCTACCCAGAAACTCATTCGCCACCCATTTTGCTGACGCATGTCAATTATCAATTTTCCTTAAACAGGTGTGAGAATCAATCAATGTCTTTATTTAAAATGTAAGTTTGTCTTGCATCTGCGAAACATGTAGTCGTCACTTACATACGTCTTCACACTTAGCCGTTAGTCGACTCGTTTCATTCTTAGTGAATTTTATACCATAACCGTATGTCAAAGAATATTTGACTATTTCTTTTATAATCTCTAGTAACGAACCATACATTCTGCCCACGAAAAATTTCATTGAGATTTATTCTCTTGTCGGTATGGTTTCCACATCTTCGTCATTCAAGCGAATCGGTGGTCGAATACACATCTGTTTCTTCATTAGTATTTACGTGATCGAATACTCGTACATCACCATATGCAGGCATACTGTCATAATATCAATCCATTTCGGCATTACTGTTTGATCTCTCGTCTAAATCTACCAATATACTTGAATCGGAATCTATTTTTATCACTAATATAGAAAAAGATATTAAAATACTAAAAATATTATAATAATTAAAAATAAAATAAATTGTCAATAATTTTTAAGACGTAAATAGAAACAGTTAACATAATTTTTTTTTCCTATAAGATTGCGGAAGCAAATTTAAAAAAAAAAATTCATATATAGCTATTGAACACTTATAATTATCGTTGAAGTCGATAGAGTATTGAAAGTTTTTTATGTGATTTGAAAAATAAGAGAGTATGAGAGTGGTTGGTTTAAATAGGGGGCGGGATTTGAAAAATTGAAACTCGTGACTTTGTCATGAGTTTTATCCCATTAGAGAGGCTAGGCGGTCCAAAAGAAGACAAAACCCGTGATAAAGTTACGGGTTTTGATTTTTGAAAAGACCGGCTCGTCTAAATGAACTGGTCGGACCTTGTTATTTAAACCAAGAGGCCGATTAAAGACAGGTTCATAAGGTTTAACTTGTCTATTTTTGATAGTTTGAATTTTAGTTTGGAGAATAATAAACTTTAAGGGTTAAAAAAAAAATCTTATTTTAGGGTTTAAAATAAAAAAAAAAACTCTATCTATTTTCATCATGATTTTTTGTTTTTATCAATTATTTTTAGAGAGTAATTAACTCTTAGTAATTTAAAGAATATCATAACAAAATATTTATATAACTTACTACTTTACTTTGAGTATTATCGTAATATTTGGTTTTAGCTTAAGATATAAATTAATATATTTTGTCTTGATGAAATTTTAGTTTTTATCAAATTTTTATTAAATATTTATATATTAATTCATTTAATAAATATTATGATCAAATATCTTCTAATATTTTTTATAAATATTATTTTTAAATAATTTAAAAAATCATTAAGTAAATGATGCATGATTGGATGACTCTTCTCAAACATATTCTAAATTTAATGACAGATGTCATTTGTGTGACGTAGTCACCACAATATTTTTGAAGAATCATTATTCTTCATCTCTTTTAGTGCACTGTAATGAAACATATTACACGTATAATACTAAAATTTCAACATAATCTACTCATACTGACACGTGTCACGTCACTTTTAAGTACTCATTTAGTGTGACTGCCAGCTAAGTTTTTGAAGAGTTAATATTCTATTTTCTCTGGTTTATTCTACTGACACGCACGTGCGTCAGGACGTGAACTCAGTGTAATTTAACAGGAGGGAAAGCGAAGTACTCAAACTCAATCCTATCCAAACCTTGCAAATTCAGTACGTGGTAGTAATTGGGCGCTGAAAACTTGTACTTTCGCACGTGAAAGCTGACCGGATAAGAACCGGGCAGGAGACATTATTCGGGTAGCGTCACAAGAAATTACGGGCAGCTCTCAGCTCCCTCCTTTCAGCTCAGCTAAGTACTGTTTTCTGGCTTTATGTGCCCACGTGTAGGCCCCTCTTCCATCCTGATAAAGACAACGATGCGCACACAAACAAAAAGGACGGCTCTTATTTTCATTTTTTTCTTTTTCTTTTATTATTATTATTTTTTTAAATAAGTATCTGTAAATATTAATTTTCGAATTTAAATAATAAAAATGCAAAATAATAACTTTTATTTAGAGTTTATTCTAAATTTATTATTTAGTAAATTAATAGTACTAGGTAGACAACGAAATTTAAATATTTCAGAATTTCGATTTAAATATTTTCAGATATCTAAATGTTTAATTTCGAATTACGTGCGTTTTGGTTGCATCGAGTATATATATTAATATATTTATCAAGAAGTAATTTAAATTATTAAATGAGCAGGTGCAAGAGAGACTGACTTCACAGTATCCCAAACACAATCATCTTTACTTATAATTTTTTTATTCTAAAAATTATATTTAATTTTTTTAGAACTTAAATCTGAATTAATAAAAGCAGCCAATTTGTCATTTAAAAATATGATTATAAATTTTAGATTTGTAAGAAATTCCAGAAACTAAATTTATAGAAAATTCAACAAAAAAATCATGAACGCGTAACTACATTTTAATATAAAATAACATGACATGTCTCATGGGACAAGTTTACGTGATCTTGAATACTTTTCAACATTACTCTAAATTTAAATATTGAAGTCATTTTCTCAATATTTTAAAACATACGTTCCTTTTATCACTTGTTGATTACTTTCATAATAAATAAATTATTAAAATATTTAAATAATACTACGATGATACAATATTGTAGCAGTTTAAACTAACAATAACAAATGTTTTTTAACCAAAATTAAAAATGAAAATCCAAATCAATACATGACAAGTCATGTAAAATTAATCATATGAAAAAAAATATATTATAATCTATTCCTAATCTTTTATAAGAAAAATAAAATTAATAAATTTTAAATAAATGAATACTATATTTTGTAAATAATAAATGAGAGAAATAAATTAAAAAATAATTAATTTTTTAAAGTTGGAATTAGAAAGAGAGACCTTGAAATAAGGGTTTCCACGTGATATGCATATGGTGAATTCTGTGGGCCCCACCATTTACTGACCGGCTCAGCTATCCAATCAGGATCGACGCGGCTTTTGAGAACAGTTTTTTTAAAAATCCACGAGCTTATATTAATAATTAATAATTAATTATTAAAATACATTTAATTGGCACGAGATTAACGTAGAAAGGAGTAGACCTCACGTGCACCAGTCTTGAGTTTTCGCAGGGGTTTAGAAATGTAATATTTTTTTTTACCCTTTTTCGTCCTTTTTTTTTTTCTTTTTTAAACTCAAATTATTAATTTTTTAAAAAAAATTTAAAATTTATTATTCATCTATGAATAATAAATTTTAATATTAAAAAAAAATTAATAATTTAAAGTTTAAAAACAAAATTCTTTTTTTAACACAAAAATAGAAAAATATAAAAAATACTTTATGGAAGAATGTCCATTGAATCTTCACCGAGATTAATTATGTCGCGATCACATAATCTTGTGATAAGATTAAATTTTATGGCAATTTCCTATTTCTCTAATATCAATTACATAATAACATGACCCAAATAAGAATTTAATTATTTATGTTATATGGTTGTATTTCTTAATTTCCCTAATATTATTTTGAAATAAAAAAAAAAGAAAATTCTGAATTAAGAGGGATGTCAATTTCAAAAGCAAATGAAAAGGATGGACTTGGTTTGCCAGCCTAATATATTACAAACCACGTTAAAATTATGGAACTCTTGTCTCCCTAAACTCACACTCCCTATCAAAAAAACATTTATATTCCTTGAATCAATATAATTTTGCAAGAAAAGCGTATTTTGTTTTGGATAAAAGCCCACAAATTGGTTTAGGTGCTGAAAAATTGATGTTCTTCCACTAGTTAATTGCATTGAACAAGAGTTCAATTTTAGTTCACATTATCATTAGCTTTTCTTTGGATTTCTGGTGCATTTTTTAAGAGATTTAAAAAAAAAACCCAGGAATGTAATAAATTTGATGTATAGACTACTACGTTGTTATAGTAAAGAGCGCAATTTGAGAAGATGGGAAACCACAAGCGTCTATATCGTAAAATTGGTTTTCATGAATTAATATTATTATATTTCAATTAATTCTCAGTACCTCACAAAGAAAATTCTAAATTGAATCCTAAATTAATGGGCTAGCGTGTGTTTATCGGGCGAAGCAAGAATATGTTGGTTTTGGTGGTCTCTATGTATTACAAAATTCACTGTTATTCATAATAATAATAACATTCGTCACTTTCGTGATTTTAAAATTATTTTAAAATAATAAATAACTATAAATTGAATCATTACTCTAAAAAAAATATTTTTTAAAAATAAGTATTTTTTCAAAAGATAAATAATTTACATTAAAAAAATATTAAATTTATATTATAATAGAATAAAGAAAATATCTCTTTAATAAATATTTTTACTTAGATATTTTTGTTTGATTTTAACAGTTTTAACTCAGTATCATATGCTTACCAAAAACTTTAAAACTGTCGAGTTTTCTCTTAAAATCTTTTTACTCAAATTTCCTAACATGTGGACATCCAACTTACGATAATAACACACTTTTATATTTATGGTTTTCATGAAATAACTAAATTCAATTTAAATTTGAATATCAAATCTTATCTGATGAGAATATTCAAATCTAATTCAAATATTTTAAAACAATCTCATCTAATGAGATATTTTATTTTGAATTCAAAATATAAAAATTATTTATATATTTTGAATAATATTATATTCATTTGAGTGTCTATAAATGATTATTTATAATTAATCATTTATATATTTATTTTTGTAACATGAAAATTAAATAGTGATATAAGATGACAAAGAGATCGATGAACCTATAGTACTAAGCTTCAATAATATTTGTTAATTAATATAAACTATTTATATTAAATAACACAATTATTAACTCTAGAATAATTTAACTAAATACCTAGAGTTTCACTTTTAAAACTATAAAATATATTTACTCAAAGTAATGTCTATTAATATAGTCATTACATATGTATTGATCCTCCATTAAGATTCGTAATAAAACTAGGTATAAAATCTGTTAACCTCTCATATTGCATCTTTATCCTCGATTACCATTAGTTCATAATTGAATAATTAATTTATAACATTTATGAATTTGCGCGCTAATTATTCAATCCATGAACTAACAAACAAGAGAATTTTGTATTTTGAATTTTATTGTATCAATGTTAGCATTCTCAGCTAGTCATTTAATTTATTTCCAAAATACAAGGTTTATATAATGTAATTTGTACAAAACTATACCGAGTAAATCAAAGAATAAATTAAAAGTAAATATGAATCTACTAAATACAATAAATTAAGATCATACATATATGATCATCATTATGATAAAATTAATTATTTTTAATTTAACTGATATTATAAGAGCAATATAATTTCATCTGTTCAAGTATTATATAATATGATTATATAAAATACAATCATTTTATGTCACTATAAATATAGTCGGGATATGACTATACGTTCTCAACGAAGCGAACTTTATTTATGACTTTATTACTTTTGAAGATCCTACACTTCAAATATAAGTCATGGACTCTGTTCAACGAGCAACACACGTGATTCGGGATCCCGTTCTCAGGGGTAATATTTAAAAACGAGGGGGGGGGGGGGGGGGGGGAGTGTTAACTTAAAATGTGTTTAATGTTAATATATTTTTTTGATAATATTTATTAAAATATGTTTAAGCTTAATATGTTTTTGATGATGACTAATAAAATGGATTCAAGTTTAATATAAGTTGATAATTTTCAATATATTGAATAAACATAAGAAGTAAATTACTTATTGCGTTTCTTATCGAGTTTGTAGTAGTATAAATGAAGAAATACAGTTTTAAAGTGGCTCAAGTGTCGACCTGAATACACAAGTGTCGACCGCTGAATGCAGAGAAGATTGAAGTGTCGACCACGAGGATCAACTTGTGCAAACAGAAGCAATTCAAGTGTCGACCGGAATGCACAAGTGTCGACCGCTGAATGCAGAGAAGAATGAAGTGTCGACCACGAGGATCAAACTATGCAAACAGAAGCAATTCAAGTGGCGACCGGAATGCACAAGTGTCGACCGCTAAATGCAAAGAAAATTGAAGTGTCGACCACGAGTATCGACCTGTGCAAACAGAAACAATTCAAGTGTCGACCGGTATACACATGTGTCAATCAATAAACACCTAACGATAACAAAGTATCGACCAAGCATTAAAGAGGCGACCTATTTTGTTTACAACGGTAATCTATCTACACACCATGGTAACAAGGTGTCAACCGGTTTTAATATAGGTCGATCGATCGTAGACAGAATTTATAAGGACTATAAATTGAAGAATGAAGCCTGGAGGAAAAAAAACAATAAAAAGAAACTAATAAAAAAAAATCTTCTTAACTTTAAAGAGATTTCATTTTCTTTCAATCCTACTACTACTCTCAAACTGCAAACTTGAGATTACATTATTGAGAGAGTGTTGTTTGAGTTTCAATTTATTATCCTGTACTGAAACTTAGAAAAATGGTGAATTCTTTAGAGAAAGGTGTGTAAAGGCAGTTGATTGATGCTTGTGAAGTTCAATCAAAGATTCTCGAGGAAGAGACGGGAAGAATCTTCAAGGGGGAGACCTTGAAGCGCGAACAGAGGCAAGGTTGGCCAAATCGCGTTAACAATTCAGTACTGTCTCTCTCTTCTATTAACTCCTTACTTGCTTTAGATTAAATTTATCTGAAAAACTGAATTCATAATTGTCTTGTTTATACATTAAAGAGTAATTAATTGGATTAATAGCAATTACAATCAATATAATTGAATAGAAATCATATACTTAATTCACCCTCCCCTCCCCCCTTAGGTAAAAACAATCATACAATTGGTATCCGAGCAGATATAATATCTTTTTAATTGTGATTAAAAGAATAGTTATATCTTTAGAAATGACATTCAACACAAACAACTCACATATAGAAGGACAATCTATTACTAGACCTCAATTTTTTGAGAGAAATGATTATGTTTATTGGAAATCCAGGATGAGAATTTTTGTTCAAGCCATGAATTATGATCTATAGAATATTATTGAGAATGGTTCATACCTGGTTATAAAAATTGAAAATGGTGTTAGCACTCCTAAAACATTGCATGAACTAAATGATTCTGATAAAAAGAATTTGAACTTGAATGCTAAGGCAATCAACACTTTGTATTGTGCTCCAAATAGAGATGAATTTAATAGGTACAAGGGTGTAATAGTGCACTCGAGATTTGACATTTACTTGAAATAATTCATGAAGGAACCAACAAAGTAAAAGAGAGTAAAATGAGTATGTTAGTGCACGAATATGAATTATTCTCTATGGAAAAAGATGAATCTATTAGTTCAATATTTACTCGTTTTACTAACATTATTAATATTTTGAATGTGCTTGGTAGAATGTAACCAAATGAAGAATTAGTAAGAAAGATTCTTAGGTGTCTACCGAGAGGATGACAACCCAAGATGACAACCGTTCAATAAGGTAGGGATCTCAAGGTCTTCAAGCTAGAAGAACTCATTGGCTCTCTCATGACGCGTGAGATAACAATGAGAAGACAGATCTCGAGGAGAAAGATGTCTCCAAAAGAAAAGACATTGCTCTCAAGGCCTCGTCTAGAAAACACGAAGAGCTCGAACAAGAAGAAGATGACGAGAAGATTGCTTTCATCGCAAGAAAATTCAGCAAATTTCTCGAACGGAAAAGGATGCAAGGTAGGAGATTCTCAAAGAGAGATAAGCCTCAAAAGGAAAAAGAGATCACCTGCTTTGAGTGCGGGAAGCTAGGACACATTAAGGCTGAGTGTCCTGAAGCGAAGAAGGCTCCCAAGAGGTTCAAGAAGAAAGATATGAAAACAACGTGATATGATAACGAGAGCAACACCTCCTCCGAAGATGAGGAAGTAGCCAACCTGTGCTTCATGGCCAAGGAAAATGAGGTTAGTGATTCTTCTAGTGATAGTGAAAATGATGATGGCGATCTAATTGATGCCTTCAATGATTTGGTTAAACAATATGACATGTTTAAGTCTAAATACAACTTGTTGAAGAAAAAAAATGCAAACTTAATTGAAAAGCATGCTAAGAAGATTAATTTGCATGAAATAGAAATTAGTAAATTTAAAACTAAAAATGATAGTTTGAATGATACAATTAAAATTCATTAATGGAAGTAAGAACTTGAATATGCTCTTATGGAATCAAAGAGTAACATTTGATAAGGCCGGAATTGGTTACGGAAAGTTCAATAAAAAAAAAGTACACAAGAATTTTTTCGCCAAACCATTTACATGTCATACATGTAATGAAGTAGGTTATAAATCGTTTGTATGTCCATTAAAATTTAACAATCTTAAATTATTTGATAAGTTACAATGAGTTTCTATGGGAACCAAACCTAACACTAGAACCCAAAAAATTTGAGTACCAAAGAAGATTACGTGATTATTTTTTTTGTAGGTTGTGTTCTCCCGTGAAGAACTTATGGTATCTTGATAGCGGATGTTCAAGACATATGACGGGGGACTCCCTCCAAGTTTGCCTATGTCAACAAAATGAAAGAAAACGTCACTTTTGGTGGAAATAAAAAAGGAAAAGTAGTTGGCATTGGTAACATAGGTCACACTAACCTTATAATTGAGAATGTTTTATTAGGTGAAGGTTTAAAACATAATTTGCTAAGTATTAGTCAATTGTGTGATAAAGGATATAAGATTATTTTTAAATCAAAATCATGTGTAATTAAAGATAGCTCAAGTAGTAATGTAGGTTATAGTGAAAAAAAATGTGTACATGATTGATTTAGATAATATTAAATGTTTTGATGAAAAATGTTTTGCTGTGAATCCTTTGAATGATAATTGGTATTGACATGAAAGATAAGAACATGTAGGTATGGATACTTTAGCTAAGATTTCTAAGAATAATCTAATTAGAGGACTTCCAAAAATATTTCAAGAAGGATAGAGTTTGTGATGTTTGTCAAATTGGCAAGCAAACCAAAAGCTCTTTTGCGTCCAAGAATGTCATCACAACTTCCAAACTTCTACAATTACCTCACATGGATCTTTTTGGTCCTTCAAACATTACTAGTCTAGGAGGCAAACATTATGTCTTTGTCATTGTAGATGATTTCTCTAGGTTAACTTAGGTATTCTTTCTAAAGTCAAAGGATGAAACTTTTGATATCTTCCGTAGTTTTAGTAAGAAAATTCAAAATGAAAAGGATCTTGTCATTGTTGCTATTCGTAGTGATCATGGTGGAGAATTTGAAAATGAGAAATTTGAACTTTTATGTCACAAACATGAAATTGAGTATAATTTTTCTTCCCATAAAACCTCTTAACAAAATGAAGTTGTTGAGAAGAAAAATAAATCTCTCCAAGAGCTTGCTATGACCATGCTCAATGAAAATTTACTTCCAAAATATTTTTGCACGGAAGCCGTAGCTACGGCTTGCTATGTGCTAAACCGGGTCTCTATAAGACCTATCATTGAGAAAACTCCTAATGAACTTGAAATGATAAAATTACTAGTGTCAAGTATTTTAGAGCGTTTGGTTGTAAATGTTTCATTCTCAAAATCAAAGACAATTTGAGAAAATTTGATTACAAGACGGATCTTGGAATATTTCTTAGATATTCATTAATTAGTAAAGCATTAGAGTGTTTAACAAAAGGACACTAGTTGTAGAAGAATCCATGCATGTCAATTTTGATGAGACCCCTCAATCTATAATAAATGTAGAAAGAGATGATGTTTTAGAAATGTAAATGGATTCTCACTCTCTAGGCGATCAACTTGAAACCATTCAAGGAAAACCTCCCATAAATCGTCCATCAAAATCTCTTGAAATTGTTCCAATCAAGGATGTAAATAATGGTCTACCTAGGTATTGAAAATTTGTCAAAAGTCATCCCATAGATGAAGTTCTAAGTGATCCTTCTTTAGGAGTCAAAAATAGAGCTTCCCTTAAAAATATATGTGGAAATGTAGTATTTATCTCTCAAATTGAACCAAAGAAATTTGAGGTAGCCGAATTGAATGAAAATTTAATTTTAGCCATGTAAGAAGAGATAAACTAATTCGAACGGAGCAATGTATGAGAACTTGTTCCAAGAGCTAAAGACCATCCCATTATAGGAACAAAATGAGTGTTTAAGAACAAAATGGACGAAAATGGAGTTATTGTAAGGAATAAGAATAGATTGGTTGCCAAAGGGTAGAACTAAGAAGAGGAAATTGACTTTGAAGAAACTTTAGGCCCCGTAGCTAGACTAGAATCTATTAAGATGCTCTTAGTATTTACTTGCTACAAAAACTTCACTCTCTTCCAAATGGATGTTAAGAGTGCATTTTTAAATGGTTATATCTTGAAAGAAGTTTATGTAGAGCAACATCTAAGGTTTGAAGTCTATGACAAACTTGACCATGTATACAAGCTTAAGAAAGCTTTATATGGACTCAAGCAAGCCTCTAGAACATGGTATGATAGATTGAAGAATTTCCCTATAGAAAGGAACTTTAAAAAGTGTAGTATCGATTTAACTTTGTTTATTATGCAAAAGGGAGATGATTTGCTCATTGTTCAAGTATACGTGGATGACATCATATTTGGCTCAACAAATGTCTCACTTTGTGATGAGTTTGCATCTCTAATGCAAAGTGAATTTGAAATGAGTATAATGAGAGACTTAAAATTTTTCTTAGACTCACAAATAAAGCAAACTTCCGATAGTATATTTTTAAATCAAGAAAAATATATCAAAGATCTCTTAAAGAAGTTTGAGTTGAATTCTTCCAAACCTTCTAGAACTTCCATGAGTACAACTACGAAATTAGATAAAGATGAAAATGAGATAAGTGTAGATATCAAGAAATATAGAGGTATGATTGGATCTCTATTATACTTAACGAGTAGTAGGCTGGATATCCTATTTAGTGTGTACTTATGTACTAGGTTTCAAGCATCTCCTAAGGAATCCCACTTAAATGCGGTTAAGAGGCTATTCAAATATCTAAGTGGCACATATGATTTAGGATTATGATATCCCAAGGGTAGATCTTTTGATCTAATAGGATATTTTGACTCTGATTATGTTGGAAGTTTTGTAGATAGAAAAATCACTAGTGGTATGTGTCAATTTCTAGGTGAATCTCTCGTGTCGTGGCACTCAAAGAAATAAAATTTCGTAGCACTCTCAACGGCCGAAAGCGAATATATTGCCACTGGAAGTTGTTGTGCTCAAACGCTTTGGATGATACAGACGTCAGAAGACTACAATCTATTCTATGATAGAATACCGATTAGATGTGATAATATTAGTGTCATTAAAATTTCCAAGAATCCTCACACATTGAAATCCGATATCATTTTATAAGGGATCATGTGCAAAAAGGAGATATCACTTTGGATTTCATAAATTCTTCCGATCAATTAGCCGATATCTTCACTAAACCCTTAGATGAGAAGCCTTTAATGCTATTCGTGTTCGGTTGGGTCTATTTAGAATCTAGAAGTAATGAAATTCAAATCTCATTCAGGAAGTGTCGACCACTACTGGAATCGATCGACACCTCAAACTCACTGTTTCCTTTGTATTCGACACAAGTGTCGGCCTATATTAATACCTGTCGACACCTTGGTCTCTCAGAGTCACGCAGTTTACGAAGAAAGTGTCAACCGCTATTAAAATCGGTCGATCTCTGCGTCGTTCTATAAATATATTTGGTCGAATGAAACCCTCACCGCGCGTCCCCTTCTTATTTCTTCAGCGATTTTTTCATCCCATTTCTTCCAGAAATCGTCCTCTCTCTCCTCTAAACCTCCAATGACATCATTGTCACGTAGCAAACTTGTCTTTCGTTGAAAGAGATCAAAGAACTCTACTCAAGAAACAAAGCAAGAGCTTCCGTCACAGTGGCAGTCTCCATTATTCACAAATAAAGAGTCTTTGGAGAGGTATGAACGTGATTTTCAGTTCAAGCCACTAATTTTGTGTAGAAGAGTAGAATTCTTGGAGCTATATAGTTTAAATCTGGTAGAGTCATCAAAGTTATGAAATTGTATGAATTGTTCGACTGTGATGACCCTTATTTTGAGATTCCGGTGAGAATGTTCTATGAAATTTAGAATATTCTCTGAGACCTCGTAGAATTGTTAGTTATGTGTATGGAAAACACATAAAGATAACCTCCCGCTTACTAAATATTATTTTAGAATGTGAATTTAACAATGCTGTCGAAAAATATTATGAGGCAACAAAGGATCCTGACTTCATCGGCACAAATGAAAGTTCTGAATTTTTAAGAATGATTGTCAAGAATCCAAATCAATCCCTTCCAATGAAGCCGAAGGCTAAGGACCTGAATGTGCGTGCAAGAGTCATTCACCATATGATCACGTACAATCTCTTATGTAGGAATGGACACAGAGATCACATTAGTGGTATAGATATCTATATTTTCTACAAAATCTATCGAGGAGAACATTTCAATGTTGGATACATAATTTTGAACCAGATGCTTCAGGTTTTCAACAACGCTTGAAAATCTCTACCATTTAATCTTCTCTTACTAATGATTTTTGCGAAGAATGAGATACAAATTCTAAGATCTGAAATCTCATTACCACTAAAGAAAACCAACACGTACACAACCTCCTCTCTTGCACGAATGAGGATAAACCTCAATGTTGAAGGTAAATGGATTTTTAAAGGAGAACAGTTTGGTGAACCTGGTGCTGGACCATCTCACATGGACGTAGATGTTGATGGTGGTCACGGGTCAGTCCAAGCTCCTGAAACTCATTTCAACATATATAGAGGGAGCTCTTCCAACACTAAGGAGATGCTTAATACCTCAGAGGTGAATATAAACAGCATAGGCATTGCCCTTAGCACATTTCAAAACTTGATCATCACTCGTCTTGATAGGATGGAAGTTGAACAACCCCACAATTTCACCAAACTCCATCAAAGTATTGAAGATCTTAAAGTCTATTGGGATGAAGAGTATGATGAGGAAGATCCTTCAGCCAACCCGAGTATTCCTCTAAACAAGTGATTGCCCTTGTATGCGATTGTCGTATTTGACGATGCCATACTTTGAATATGTTTGTAATAACTGAATATTAGTAGTTTTTAATTGTGTTTCTGTAAATTGATGCTGTTAACATGCTTGTTAGTGTTCATTTCTTTTTGATATGTCAAAAGGGGGAGAAATAAAATATTTAGTTCATATATTATGGGGGGAGATTTAATCAATAAAAGTATGGTGGAGTGTGAAATCTATTCAATATTTTGTTATCATAAAAAATAGGGAGATTGTTAACTTAAAATGTGTTTAATGTTAAGATATTTTTTTGATGATATTTATTAAAATGTGTTTAAGTTTAATATATTTTTGACGATGATTAATAAAATGGATTCAAGTATAATATAAGTTGATAATGTTTAATATATTAAATAAACATAAGAAGTAAATTACTTGTTGCATTTGTTAATTGAAAATGTCCTTGAAAAAGGGTATTTCGTACAAATAAGCAATTATCGAGTTTGTAGTTGTATAAATAAAGAATATAGTTTCAGAGTGCCTTAAGTGTCGACCTAAATTCACAAATGTCGACGGCTGAATGCAGAGAAGATTGAAGTGTCGACCACGAGGATCGACCTGTGCAAACATAAGAAATTCAAGTGTCGACCGCTGAATGCAGAGAAGAGTGAAGTGTCGACCACGAGTATTAATCTGTGCAAACAGAAGCAATTCAAGTGGCGACCGGAATGCACAAATGTCGACTGCTAAATGCCGAAAAAATTGAAGTGTCAATCACGAGGATCGATCTGCGCAAATAGAAGCAATTCAAGTGTCAACCGGTATACACAGGCGTCGACCAATAAATGCCCAACGATAACAAAGTGTCGACCAAATATTGAAGAGATCGACCTATTTTGTTTGCAACGGTCATCTATCTACACACAACGGTAACAAAGTGTCAATCGGTTTTAATATAGGTCGACCGATCGTAGACATAATTCAAAAGAACTATAAATTAAAGAATGAAGTCTAGAGAAAAAAAAACAACAAAAAAGAACCAACAAAAGAAAATCCTCTCAACTTCTCAGAGCTTTCATTTTCTTTCAATCTTATTACTTCTCTTAGACTACAAACTTGAGATTATATTATTGAGAGAGTGTTGTTTGAGTTGCGATTTATTATTCTGTACTGAAACTTAGAAAAAAAGTAAATTCATTAGAGAAATGTGTGTAAAAGCAATTGATTGACGCCCGTGAAGTTCAATAAAAGGTTCTCGAGGAAGAGACGGGAAGAATCTTCAAGGGGGAGACTTTGAAATGTGGATGTAGGCAAGGTTGGCCCGAACCGCGTTAACAATTAGGTGTTGTCTCTCTCTTTTCTTAACTTCTTACTTGGTTTACATTAAATTTATCTGAAAAACTGAATTCGTAATTGCCTTGTTTATTCATTAAAGAGTAATCAATTGGATTAATTGCAATCACAATCAATATAATTGAATAGAAAGCATATACCTAATTCCCTCCCCCTCCCCCTCCCCCTCCCCCTCCCCCTATCGCTCTCTCTCTCTCTAAGGTAAAAACGACCCTATTCTGTGCCCTAATTTTGATAACGGGGCCTCGATCCAGAGCGGGGACCCTCCGTTATCAGCCCTAATTTTGAGAATGACAGTTTTTGCCCGTCAACGGTGGACCGATCCCAGATAGTATATCAAAAATTTGCCCCCCTTTCTGCCCATATTTTTGAAAAACCAATTTTTCTCAATCGCTCGCGATTCCAACCAAAAATCCGACTACTTCACTTGCCAACCATGTTGATTTCTTCATCTCTAATAGTTTTCTTTAAATATTATCAAAAAATTCTCACAAATTTGAGTTCTAAATCGTCCAAATCTTCAATTCAACCTAAATCACAAAATTCCCTCAAATGATTAACAAATTAACAATTAAATGAAAAGTTGTCCATCCCATCACAAGGAGGTCCATCACAAGGTGGACAGACCGATTGTGTTATGTCAAATTGCTTATCATTGTCACAAGGAAGTCTATCTCAAGGGGGTCCGACAAATTGGGCACCGTCGTTACTAGGTGGACTATCTCAAGTGCGACGACTGCCAATTAGGTATGTTTCTATTGAATTTCGAAATAAGATATGTCAATAGTAGTTTGAGCGGAATGTGTTAAATTGCTTGGTTATTCATTCTAAGACTATCAACTTTAGAAGTTGGGAGTCATTAGAGATCAACGAGATGTTCGACGGAATCATCCTACACAGGGTGTACGGATTGAGGAGCGATAGCTGCGAGTAAATTATTCCCTTGTTTTATGCGAGCTTGACTTCCAGACATTAATGATATTGTTGTCTTCACCTTCACATTGACCCTCTGACTCAATATGTTTAGTGTCACGTAAGCATTAAATAGAATGAGAGGCTGTTCAATTTATTTCGTCCACTCCTTTGCAGCGTAAATTGAGCATGAGAGTTGATCAGCGTTCCATATATGATTTGATTTGTTACATTTTGAATAGTTTAAAGTTTTAGTTATTAAGATTTTTATTTTTGAGGTTGTTTTAAATTCACCCATACTTTGGGATGTAAATGAGTAATTACCCTATTTTTAAATGTCAATACGTTACATATTAGAGCTCCCTAAAGTTGATCAAACTTGTTCTAGTATGCCGTAATGTCAGGACCCGACCCGGCGATTTCGATTCCCGAGGTGGGAAATAACTTAAATAATTATCGAGTTTTCAAATTACATAGATATGTTTGTATTTTTAACTGCATGGATATATTTGTATTTTTAACTAAACACGTATAAATTGTACCTGACATTTTAAAATAATATATTTCCCCAACAGTTCATTATGCAATTAACATCCTAAATTAGGGTCCATCCAATCAAATACCCCATACAAAATACATTCTATATATTGAAATGTTTACATCATTAGCAAATAGTATTATAGTAAAAGCGAATAAAAATATAAATATACATATAAATCACGACATATGACTTTTCAAACTCAAAGACCATCAATCGTGATCTTTTACGTATGCCTCGTTGCACACTTTAGTTTGCCTTGGATTTTTCCGTCTCAGTGAATGTCTTCGCTATATGAAAAATAGAGATATCTACATAATAAACCATTAGCACAGCAAATAAATCTAACGATTAGAATAGCTAATCCAAACCTTATCGCTGCTATCTAGGCTCGTACACTATTTTCCACCTATCATTAATTATTTTTTAAATCAATTATGTTTTGATTTGAAATCCATGTCATTTATATAAAAAATGCATGTGTATTTGTAATTCGAACTATTTAAAAAATTCATTAACCAATTAATACTTTAAAATCCAGGCCAAATCCAAACTCGTAAAAAACAAAACATTAACCACCGTTTTAAAACCCTTCTCAACAATTAAATCCAATACATTTTAAAACTATATTTTCATTTAAATTTTCAAAATACGGCTTTTCACATTTAAATAAAAATGTAATTCTCTCTAAGACGACTCATATGACCGTAATCCACCGTTGCAGTTCCCAAGCTTTCTCTGGTAGGGTTGTAAAACTCCTCTTGTCTTATTCTTCTCTAGGATTTAGGGATTTTCAACCCAAAGAGGATGTTTTGCGTAAGGCTCCTAATCATTTTTATAGTCATATTCATTACACATGAAGATGCAAGTCCAGCCTAATACGTTCTTATGTTGCCATGACTTCCAAATTCCTCGTTCCTAAAATGCATACTTTAAAAACAGTTATAAAACACGTGTTATATACTTTTAAAATAATACACTTACTCATGCAATGATATTTGAAATCAATTGGTTCAATTCAATGCAATGGTTTTGAAAATCAATTAAGCTCAATTCAACGCAAGTTATCGTTTCCACACATTTCAATAAAATATTTTCACAATTCATTATTAATTTGAATAAAAACAATATGAAATTCCTCACTTTAACATCCAATTTCACTTCAATCAATTCTATCTTATCTAGATCTAAGACAATAATTAAATCTATCTCCACCTATCAACGCAATAAAATCTAATCTAATTATTCTAATCGGTAGAGATATTTACCGTACGTTGGTTCTACCATTTTTTCTCGAAATCTCCACTGACTCTTTCGATTTCTCCACTAAAACGTTCCTCTCATCGAGCTGAACAACTTTTTCTGAAAGACAGATCGACAAATCTCACTATTCCCCCTTTCACTTTCTCTCTCTTTTACCCTTGTTTTTTTTCTCTCTGTTATTTTTTTTTTTTTGGTTTTTCTCTCACTCTTTTCTTTCTTTCTTTTCAACGTGAAACCCACGTAATGAAGACCACGTATCACTTTTGCAGTAGTGTTTAATGATAATTTTACCATTAAACCAAGTTTATCTTATTAAAAAGACAATTTTGCCCTTGATTTTTGATTATTTACCAATTGACCATAATTAATTAATTAACCTTAATTAAATAAATCCTTAACCATAATTAATTTCAATTTAATCCCAATTAAATTAATTTTAATCAAATTTTATCTATACACCTCTTTTTCCAAGTTAATCATTACATAACATTTATATATGTACATTTAAAATTATATTTTAGTTTTAAATTTTTTAAACTATTACACATAACCCCTTGTCAAATTGAATAATTCAGCTGGTTTTCTTTTCAAGTTTAATGACATTATTTTTGCTATTTTTTACGGATTGAATGTGGTTCAGATTCGTGAGAATGAGAAGTTTGTAAAATTTGATTCCCACCCATGAGTAAATATTTCGTAGTCGCCTCATTAGATCGTACATTTTTCTAGGGCTAAGTTATATTCTATACATCTTAATTATGAGGAAGGGTCTCATATGTAATATTGTATAATTTGATTTTCTCTCTCTTTGTTTGTCTATCTTCGCATCATCGAGCATGAATCATGGCAGCGGTAACTTCTTTTGCTTTCTCTGCCAATGATTTTATGTGTTTTTTAGAGAATGCTTTGTTAGCATCCTCCATTTAAAAGCTTCCACCTGACTTTCTACTCAGAAATGTATAGATGCACTTGGTGAGATTAAAATCTAAATAAATGCAAAAGAAAGTAATTCCATATAGTAGGGGCGTTTGTGGTTTGGTTGTGTTTGGGCTTGTATTGAAACGAACATAACTAATAGAGATTAATTTCAATAAATTTGGAATTGAAATTGGATTCTTTTAATGTAAGAACCGAGCTGAAAACGAACCCAAATTTCCATTGAAGTTCCATTGTTGATATAAAAATAGAATCAAAATAGAGAATGAGATTAATGACAACTTGTACATAAATAAATTTAATATTTTTAAAATCATGATAAATTAAAATAATTAGATTTTTAAATCTCTATATAATTTAAAATTTAATTTTTATGTTCAATTATTCTGTATTAAAGAATATTTAAATGAAATTTAATCAAAATTTTCAATTAATTTAGAATTAAAAATTAACATTTTTTTAAGTAACGAGTTATGTTGCTTTTGGTTCTGTCAAATCGAAACCGAACCAATTTATATATTTTTAAAGGGAAATTACCAATTTGAACCTTAAACTATTGAGGTTCAAATTCTGAAACCCTAAAGTATAAATTTTAACAACTCAAACTTTAACCTATTGAAAAACTAACAAAATAAACCTTGACGGACGTCCTATCTCCGTCCGTTCTTGAATTTTGCCGTAGAACGGACGCACTGTTGAAAACACAGTGCGTCTGTTCTAAAATTTTGCCGTCGAATGAACGCACTGTTGAAAACATAGTCCGTCCGTTATAAAACGGACGGACTCTCTACAGCATCGTCCGTCCATTCTACAAATTATGGCTAGAGCGGACGGTCAGGACCCTCTAAGAGTGCGTTCATTCTGTTGATTATATCAGAACCCTAAACCCATTTTTCGCAGAAAATTATCGATAGCTCGCGATTTCCGCTCGACCCATCGCCATTTTTTTGCCAAAAATCGACCGAAATTTACTTCAGGTTAGGTTATATTATCGATTATGAATAATGTAGTTTGATTTTTAGGTGGTTAAAGTGTGAAATCTGAAAGTTTCACAGAGATGACGGTCACCACCCTCAGATAGTGCGTCCGATCTCTTTATTTTTAGAGAGCGGAGGGTGGTGATCCTCCGACAGTGCGTCCGATCTATCTATTTGCACAGAGAGCGGAGGGTCACCACTCTCCAACAGTGCGTTCTTTATTTAAATTTGCTAATACCATTTTTTTTCTTTTTCGATCTTTGCAGATTACTGTCATAGGGATATACTGAAATGACTGAGAGATTATATGCTAGTCAAAATGGTGACCATCGGAACGCCGGAGACCGATGTCTTCACAAGCCGGACCGTTAAACCGGCCAATGGTGAGGCCGCCACGGTCAAACCAGCGGAGTTTTGGTCTACTGAATTTCGTAGTCAGGCTTGTGATGAGCAGTACTAGTTGGATTTACTGCATCAATCAGTTACGCTTTTTAAGTATGTGGATTTCAAAGGTTGGGAGTCTTTAGGCATAGAGGAGATGTTTGCTAGTGTCGGCCTCCAAGGCGTGTTGGATTTGCAGGGCGATAGCTATGACCATATTGTTCGCCTATTCTACGCCAACATGAGCTTTTCCGAAAAGTTAGGAACTATAAAGACATACATATTGGGTACAGAATTTGTCATTACTCCGGAGACGGTCAATCAGTTGATTGGTTTTGCCGGTGTAGAGGTTGAGAGATACTACCAAGCAGTCCGCAATTGTCCTTTTATGGGCACAGCCGAAGGAACAGAGTTATTAAGGCTAATTAATCGGAACCCTAACATTGTGGGGTCTCCTAAGCCAGCAGCTAAAGATTTGAACGCAAAAGCTTGCGTAATCCACAACTTGGTGTCACACACCCTTTTACCGCGGCATGGATATAGAGATCTCGTTAACTTCATGGATCTCTACGTGATGGAGAAGCTGTACAGTGGCAAGATGTTTGACCCAACTTTTTGATTTTAAGTCATATGTGTGAGATCGGGCGGACACGAAATAAGAACCTGCCTTACAGTGTGTTGATAATGAAAATCATCGAGTATTTTGGTATTCAGCTACCTCCTGGAGAGCAGATGAGATCACAGCGAGCCAGTGAAGTCTTTGGCCGGATTCATTTGGTTATGATGAAACTCGTTGACACAGACGGGATATGGACGTCCAGGATAGATGAGGACGCCCCCCAGGATAACTTTCATAGAGAGGCTCCTACGGTAACATCGCTCCAGGGGACTAGTAGGTCAGACATAGATCTTCTTTCAGACAGAGTCCTTCGGGTCGAGGAGAGGTTGACGGAGGTGGTGGACTCCCTCAAACAGATGATAAACTACCAGAGAGATATATTCGACTACCAGCCTGGATTGGATGGGGGGCAATAACGAAGCAGGCCAACCAACGAGGGGCGATGAGGATGACGGCCAGCCTATGGAGGGCGATGAAGACGACGACCAACCTATGGAGGGCGATGACGCAGGTACATTGCAAACCATTTTACTATTTTCTTTGTAATTTTTATTTGTTAATATAACTTTTATTGCGTGCAGATATGAGATGACGGACAACATGTGAAGAGGACGTACAAGCGTAGTAGATTTTGTTTTTCAATTTGATGTACATTAGTTTGATAATGTACAAGCGTAGTAGATTGTTTTGATGTACAGTAGTTTAACGTACTTCCGTTGGATAATGTGTATGATCGTTTTTACCTAAGAGGGGGGTGAATTATTTATATGCTTTTTATAAATGTTGGTGATTGTGATCTCTACCAAAATAATAAGTTTGCGCTTAGGTGTATGAACTTAATGATTTTTGAGATAATTTGATAGAGTAAATTCAAACAAGAGCAAATAGTATGTTGGTCTTTTCTGTATTTATCGGTCGACACATTGATATACCGATTGA
Source organism: Begonia peltatifolia (assembly GCA_022433055.1). Classification (NCBI taxonomy): domain Eukaryota; kingdom Viridiplantae; phylum Streptophyta; class Magnoliopsida; order Cucurbitales; family Begoniaceae; genus Begonia; species Begonia peltatifolia. Next base: position 8,766,172 of record CM039526.1, on the reverse strand, counting down.
CACTTCCTTTGTCTCTGTCTTGCATCGGTCGTTCTTTATGGTCGACACATCAATTGCTTCTGGATATAGCGGTCGACACTTTCAAGGCATGGTCGACACTTTAAGTGGTTCTAGATCTTAGCGGTCGACATCTTCAAGGTCCGGTCGCCACTTTAATTGGTTCTTGATCTTAGCGGTCGACACTTTAAATGGTTCTGTTGCCATCGGTCGATCCCTCTGGTCGACACTTTCCAAGTTCGATCGCCACCTTCATGTATCGGTCGATACGTTAATTGGTTTTGGATCTTAGCGGTCGACACCTTCAAGGTCTGGTCGACACTTTAGTTGGTTCTGCGTAGTGGTCGACACTTTTAATTTCCGGTCGACACTTGATTCGTAACCTGAATGAATCAACAGACTAAGGTGTCGATCGGTATTAGTATCGATCGACACGTATATTGTTTGTAGAGGAACACAGAGAGTTTGAGGTGTCGACCGATTTTTAAGGCGGTTGACACTTGATTAGTAACCTGAATGAATCAACAGACTAAGGTGTCGACCGATGTCAGTAGTGGTCGACACTTGGAAATGAGATTTCAATTTTATCACCTCTCAATTCTAATCAAACCCAAACGAACACGAATATCATTAAAGGTCTTCTCATCTAAGGGTTTCGTGAAGATATCGACTAGTTGATCTGAAGAACTTAAGAACTCTTTGCTACATTGTTCCTTTAGAATTGATTTAGCTCTTCTTGCATGACTACTATCCAATTTTCATCCAATTCAGCTTTCTCAAATTTCTTTGGTTCCATTTGCGAGATAAATACCATATTCGCACACAAATTTCTTCAACGTAAGATGTCCATAAATTACAAGTACAACTGCAATTATAAAATACAATGGTTGTATATCGTTTTACATTATAAACTATAATATCCATTACTGCGTAAAATAAAAATGTTCCATTATCTCCTCGTGATCACCTGTTAGTTCAGCAGTCTCTTCCATGGTTTCGTGTTGTAGATTCCTGCACGAAATGACAGTTATATTAGAACATTTAATAATGAAAGTTTGTTTATGAGAACAACGGGTCAAAAATGTATCTGCGTCCCGTCAAATGTTTGGAATCCCATAAATGTGTCATGCGAAGTGGCAGCGCTTGAAGTCGATCCCATTTCAGTACATGTGCATTTGTTATGCCCTTGACGCGTACATTTACCACAGAACATCATATCTTTCTTCTTAGAAACTCTAGAAGTAGACGGCTTATCGACATCGCGCACTCTTTTCTTTTTTGGCCTACCAAGTTGGCGCCTTCTCTCGGGCGGAACGATTGGGGTCCGATCTTTGGGTTCCGGCCACATTTGTTGGCCATTAATGGGCCGAATGAAGTTTGAATGCATCGCCAAATATGTAGCACGGTGATAGCATCGATGTACAAACTATTCCAGTGGCCGTCTTATGAAATTAATGCATGGAATGACATGAAACAGGGGATTCCAATAATCTCCCACCTCTGACATTTGCACTCGTCTACATTAATGTCAACAGTATATTGTTCATTGTCGTTGTTGACCTCAAAGCGTGCATCTCCCGCTACATCAACACTTCAATTTTTAGCTGCCTCTTTTAGCTTGTCCAGCTGTTTTCAAATTTTAGGACACAGGATATCAGTTACCTTCAACATCTCGTCGTATTTTTTTACAATGCAAGTAATCAAGTTCTTTCGAATCATCTCGAACATAGTCAGGATCGGTTTGTCCCTGGCTGGCAATATAGCTGCATTGAAAGACTCGCATAAATTATTCAGGCTCAAATCATACTTGGGAATTGGAGAAAACGCATGAGTAGCCCAATGGGATATCGGTACTCGTCGAAGCCATGCGTGGGCATCCTTGTCTAGGTCATAAAAGTTTTTCATTGCTATCTCGAAATATTCCCTCGTGGTAGCCCTTGCTGCAGTGCACATCGCATCCCTATATGCTTTACCTCGAAATCATTCTTTGAAGTTTGCATACATATGCCGAAGGCAGAAGTGGTGCTCGGCTAAAGCAAATGTCTCCTCCACAGCAGTTGACAACCCCTGCAATTTAAAAAAAAAACAAACTCAGTATAAAATAATATATATCGACAACGCCCGCATATAAATAATAATACTACATACCTTTTGTCGATCAGACACAATTGTCCATCCTCGTCCGTCGTTAGTGCCTAAGTCGTCTTGCAATAACTCCAAAAACTACTTCCACGACTCCTTACATTCTGACTCCACGTTGGCCACGACAATGGGATATATGCCATTGTTGCCATCAATACTGACCGCGGTGAGTAATTGGTCGGGGCAGGAACCCTTGAGATGACATCCATCTAAACAAATAATAGGTCTGGCCCGCTCCAACAAACCTGTCTTGCAAGCAGCCATACATATGTACAATCTTTCGAATATCATCTTCCTATCTCGCCCCTCACCTACCATGTTACCATGTATTTTCACTTTGCTCCCCGAATTTGATCTCAATATTTCTTCTAAGTATGCACGGAGTAGTTTGAATTGTTCTTCTCCCCTCCCATAATTGATTTCTTTTGCTTTGTTTCTTGCTCTTCTTGCAAGAATGAGCGTAATGTTCACCCTATGTTCCTTTCTCACCATCTCGATAATAGAAGGAATTTCCCAGTCCGGTTGACTTTTGAACCTATCTGAATATTGTACTGCCAACCAATTTGTCGAAACGTGTCTATTATCAATTGTCCTTGCACAACTGTTATCTCTAATGTAAGATTTTATTTGGAATGTCAACTGATTTTGCATGATTGAAGCATGCAGTCGCCAATCACATCCTCCTTGACACTCTGCAGTGAGTCTCGTCCTCTCACTTTTAACGAATTTGATATCAAATCCAAGCATAATATTGTATTTCGTCTCGAATAGCCTGTAAAGAACTATATTGTCTACCCAAAGCAAAATCATCCGAATTATCTTCTCTTACGTGTACACTTTGCGTCTTATCATCATCCGACCTCAACGGTGATCAAAGCTCATCGTCTATGGTTTGCGATATTGAATGCACCTCTATTTCGCCATCACCATCTAAGTGATCGAATGTTTGAATATTGCCGTATATGAGAGGGTGCTCCTCCGAATACCACTCTATGTTCGCAGGGTCATTTGCATCAACCAATCTCTCAGCTATTTATGACGATAATCTGCAAAGATCGAAAAGAAAAAAAAACATGGTATTAGCAAACAGATAGATCGGACGCACTGTCGGAGGGTGGTGACCCTCCGCTCTCAGTGCAAACAAATAGATCGAACGCACTGTCGGAGGGCGGTGACTCTCCGCAATCGGGAGATCGGACGCACTGTCGGAGGGTCACCACCCTCCGCTCTCTAAAAATAAAGAGATCGGACGCACCCTATGAGGGTGGTGACCGTCCGCTCGGTAAAATTCACAGAGATCGGACGCATTATCTGAGGGTGGTGACCGTCTTCTCTGTAAAACTTTCGGATTTCACACTTTAATTACCTAAAAATCAAACTACATTATTCATAATCGGTAATGTAACCTAACCTGAAGTAAATTTCGGTCGATTTTCGATAAAAAAATGGCGATGGGTCGAGCGAAAATCGCGAGCTGTCGATAATTTTCCGTGAAAAATGAGTTTAGGGTTCTAATATAATCGACAGAACCGACGCACTCTTAGAGGGTACTGACCGTTCGCTCTAACCATAATTTGTAGAACGAACGGACGATGCTGTAGAGAGTCCGTCCGTTCTATAACAGACGGACTGTGTTTTCAACAGTGCGTCTGTTCGACGGCAAAATTCTAGAACGGATGCACTGTGTTTTCAACAGTGCGTCCGTTCTACGGCAAAATTCAATAACGGTTGGAGATAAAACGTCCGTCAAGGTTTATTTTGTTAGTTTTACAATAGGTTAATATTTGAATTGTTAAAATTTATATTTTATGATTTTAGAATTTGAACCTCAATAGTTTAAGGTTCAAATTGATAATTTTTTATTTTTAAATTCTAAAATCAAATGTCGGTTCGGTAGACTTTGAAAGCCACGTAAACCTAACCGAACCGAAAGGGTTGATTCAATGTATCGGTTCCGGAAGCACGTCTCAATTACACTTCCCCGTCGTATGGAAGGAGCATTACGAAGCGAGCCAGCGTATGGATACGCACTAACTGTACCCTAAATCCTGCTTAAACCCTGGTCGACGGTCGTAGCTCCGGCAGCGAGACTTTCGCCGAAATCCGTTCAGCGACAATGAGGAAGAAGGTCGATGAACGGATTAGGACTCTAATTGAAAACGGCGTCAAGACTGGGCATCGCTCTATGTTTGTCATCATTGGCGACAAGTCGCGGGACCAGGTACCGTCTTTCTTCGTTTCATTTGTTCAACTTGTATTTTTTTTTTATTTGGTTCATTCTTCAGGATTGCTAGTTTTGATTTCGATTTTGAAAAAAAGAAAGAAGAAAGTGAGCGACATGAGAGCACTGGGTTTGATTTTTAGTGTACGATAAGGAAGCAGTTTACTCACTTGTGTGTGGTTGCATGTTATATTCGTCTGATTGATGAGAAGTATAATCGAAGACAGTTTTTGATTTTTGTGTTACATGGACGAGAATGAAATTGGTTCAAAATGGTTTCTTCCTCCTTCACTTGTAATGAGAGCTATACCAACTAGTTGTAGTTCGTATTCGATTTGCAATTTTACTTTCCTGTTTAATTATCTGCATATTTCTTTGTTTACAATAGACATGGAAACGACAACATTGCAACCCAAAACACTATTGTTCAGTTCAACTGTTTGGTTTAAATAGTTGAATTTAGTCTTCAGACATTAATGAAACTATTAAAATTGTTTTTCCCTTAGCTTGGTTTATGTGCGGTGCACATTGAATAGAGGGTTTCCTCCCTCACATCGACCCCCGACCAAATATGTTCAGTGTCATGTAAGCATGGCTAGAAGGAGGCGGTCAATTTACATCGGCCACTCGTTTGCAGCGTAAATTGAGAATGGGGATGCTAGGCTCCCTCCTGGGTTTGATTTATTATATTTTTGATAGATTGAGGTTTTAGTTGTTAAGATTTTTATTTTAGAAGTTGTTTCAAATTAACTCCATACTTTGGGGTATAAATTGGTAATTACCCTATTTTTAAATATCAATACGATACAGATTAGAGCTCGCCAAAGCTAATCAAAACCTGTTTAAGTCTGTTGTAAGCCCTTGTCAAATTGACTTATTCTGTTGGTTTTCTTTTCAAGTTTAATGGTATTATTTCTGCTCTTTGTGTTTTTTTCTGATTGAATGTGGTTCGGATTCATGAGAATGAAAACTTTGTGAAATTTGGTTCTCAACTGGGATATTGAATATTTTGATTTTCTCTCTCTTTGTTTGTCTATCCTCACATCATCAAGCATGAATCTTGGCAGCTGTAACTTCTTTCGCTTTCTCTGCCATTGATTTTATGAATTTTTTAGAGAATGCTTTGTTAGCATTCTCCATTTAAAATCTTCTGCCTGACTTATTTCTTGAATGGTGTATAGAGGCGCTTGGTGAGATAGACGTCCAATCTGACGCCAGCTAGATGCTCTGCCCTGATATAACATCAGAGCACAATATAGTGTTAGCTGCAGTAATAGATTGATTATTGGCGTGGAGGTTGACATTTAATCAGAAGTGTGAGAAGAAGAAGGAAAGGGTGAAATATAATCTGTTTTGCCCTAGTCGCAGGAAGTAGTGGTTCCTCCTATTATTGTTTTTATTTCACGTCAGTTTGGGAGTTGTTGCCATGGCCAATAGCAAGTATGAGTATGTGAAGTTATTCGAAGTCGAAGATGAAGTAATGCTTCCCAACTTGATAGTCATTCTACTTAGCGGCTGTGACTTTTCGAGGTTTATCATTTCTCAACCTTTTCCTTTGAGTTTACAATATTTACTCTTTCTAAGGCATACATATGAGTCATTGTTATATAAGTATTTTTCTACGTTTATGTTAGCTGATTTTCTTGTAAATAATCAAATTGTTGTAGTATAATTGCCGATTTAATGCAATATATGCTTGATATTGACTACAGAATGTAGCTTGCCATTAAGTTGTTGTCTACATGTTTTTTGTAGAGTAGGAATTTTACTTTTGTATTCTAGTTCAGAATGAATTTTCCCCTTGATTGCTGAATATATATGTATATGTTTTAGGTTTTCAGAAGCTAACGAGTTTGTGAAGACAGGTGATGAGAATGCCTTAAACTTAATGAATTATTGTGCAACTGCTGTACTGGAAGAGTATCCTGATATAGTCTTCTCATATGGATTTAGCAACGAGTATAGGTATTTCCACTTCCTTTTTTGCATGCATTTTACTTTATTTTGTCATTTGCATTGATATCAGCTTCTCCATATATGTCCATTGGCTTACAGCTTTGTCTTCAAGAAGACATCCAAGTTCTACCAGCGACGAGCCAGGTTTTCACACATCAATTCCAATTCATAGCTCCCATGACTTTTTAATGAATGTTATATTGGCTTCTTGGTCTGTAAAAGTTTTTAGCATTTTATGGATTGCCATTGTGTAATATAGAGTTCTATAATTTTAATTCTCTGGGAAATCTACTTAAAAATTTTTAGGCATTTCGTACAAAGTTTTAAAGCACATGAAGATCGAAACTGAGCTTGGAAATATGATTTGTTCAATTCATTATCACTGTCCAAAAGTTCCTTTCATGCGATTTTTTTTTCCATATTTGATGTCTTTTTTGGATGAAGCATTATTGGTCAAGAACTATTGATTACATATCTAAATTGATATTTTTGCAGCAAATTGTGTTCTCTTGTCGTATCTTTCTTTTCTTCATCATACGTTACGAAATGGAAAGAGTTCTTCCCTCTGAAGGAGTTGAAATATGCCCCTTCATTTCATGCACGGGTAATATGCTGTGCAACGATAGATGTTCTCCAAGCATACCTTGCATGGAGACAAAAATTCTGTAAGTGTAAATTTATGATGTATTAAATCATTCCAACTTGTCAAATATAACATAATTGCGCAAGACCTTTTCTGAAGTGTGGTTTGTGCAAAATGCTAAACAACTATTGAGTATTTGTACCTCAGTTTTTTTCAATAGAAGAATAAGAAATAGGAAAACTAGTTATTTGATGGATTTATTTATTTCAGGTCACGTCAATAACTTACATAATACTTGTGTTTGGAAGTTGGTTGAATGTGGAAAGACCGAGAGGGAGGCACATGAGATTTTGAAGGTGAATTTTTTTTTATTATTAGGTGCAAGAAACATAACTACAAAAGAGTTTTTTTCCATTTTTAACTTTATTGTTTTATTTGTTTCACTGTCTCCTTCTCTCCATAATTTGGTGTTATTAGCATTTTCTCTATCTAATTTTTAAATATTACAACAGTTCTTTTACAATTTTATTTTATTTTTACACCATCACTCTTATTATTGATTTTCTAGTTTTTTCATATAATATGTGAAAGAAGTTATCAGTGAGTATCTAGAGATACTAGAGGGATAAATGAATTTAAGCATAAACTCCCTTGGAATTGGAAGACCTTTAGCTATGAGAAATCTACGTTTGTCGCAGGAGTCTGTTATATCTGCTCAAAGATCCTTATAACTATACTTTATTCATTTGGCGTTTGACAACAGCTAAGCTTTAAGTATGTATTTTATTGTGTTTCATTTTCTTCAACATTTATGCATGGATGCCTTTAGTTTTTTGTTTGATTTGGATTGGAATCAAGTAGTTTAAATGATATGTGTCTTTATGAATTATTCATAACAATGTTTTTTCTGATTTCTGCAGGGTACAGAGAAAATGGAAAAGCATGAGCTTCTTTTTCAAGAGTTTAACGTGAACTACACAAAACTCAGTGCAATGTTCCGTCAGGGGTCTTGCATCTTTAAGATTCAGGTTGCTTTCCATCTATATTAAATGTTTTATTGTACTGGTTCAATTGTTCTAGGCCTGAGTTTCTTATTGGAATTATATTTCTCCGGTGAGAACTTAAAGCTCAGAAAAATATAAAAATGTGTATTGATTCATTTGTTCTATGTTTTATTTAATAATATTTGATGTATAATAGCTTATAGCTTTTATACGAATATAAGTGTGACAGATAAAAGGTTCTTAAATCAAGTTTTGAAACAAGCAGTTTCCAATATTGATTACTTTAATCAATTATGAAGCAGTAGGGAGAAAAAGAGGCCACAAACATAATGTGTAAACTTACTACTGTAATGAAATAAACAAGCTTAATCTAAAAAACACGGAATTGAAAAGAGTAGTAACAAGTCAAATGTTCTTGCATGACTGTGATTACACTTTTCATTTTTCTTTTTCTGATCCCCAAGTTATTATTTATTAAGGAAATTTTGGTGTATCTTTAAAATCATAAAATACTATGATCTATTAAATGAACGAAGAACAAAAAACTTGAACGGGAAAGCGGTTAATAAGTTATAGTAGTTTAGGAAGGCCAAGAGCAATTTTTCAGCCGAAGACAAACACATGTCCATAAGAAATTTTGTTTTCAGTGTTCCTAGGTATATAAGTATTGGATCTCTTTTCTTTTTAATGAATTTGTTAATGATTGTACTTGAGATATTTAGGTGGAAGAAATTGTGAAGAACAATGAGAATGGTGATCCTGTTAAGAGACTTCGGAAAAAAGCTGTAATTATCCATTCATCAAATATTACTGCGAGAAGGTTCTGGAATACGAATCCAACTCTTTTAAAGGAAGTCGGTGGTTTTATGAATGACGTTGACAAAGTAAACCCAGATTATGTTAGGACATTTCAAGTCGAAAACAAATTGATGCCATTTACTTGGATTGTTATTAGAATTGATGGCCGCCACTTTCACAGGTAAAGTGAAAAAATATGATGATTGTGTATTTTGTGGAATAGAAGTTTTGATGTGAAGTTGACCTGGTTAGCTTGCTGTTCAAATGTGGCCGTATATTTTATCCTTTCTATGTTTATTTTATGATTTTTTACCTGCTTCTCTTATGTATAGTATTTGTTCATTTATGATTTTCTTTTAAGTGGGTGAAATTGAAAGAAAATGGTTTTGGGCTTTTTATAGATTTTCAGAAGTTCACGAGTTTGAAAAGCCAAATGATGTCCAGGCTTTGAACCTTATGAATTCATGTGCAGCGGCTGTTATGGAAGAGTTCCGTGATATAATCTTCTCCTATGGTGTTAGTGATGAATACAGGTAGCTCATTTACCTCTTCATCTTCATTTTAAACTGTGATTTCTACACTCCATGATTATGTATTATGTGTTTTAATCCTCAGCTTTATTTTGAAGAAAAATTCTCAATTTTATCAAAGGCAAGCTAGGTACTTATTCACTTCCTTTTTATGCTGTTGAGACCTTTTCCTTTTCTTACTTATGAACTTGGAACTTGGAGACCATTATTACTATGGAATATGCCATTTTTCTGATTTGAGTCTCTTCGATCGGAACTTATATTGTAAATAAAATTTGTCGTAATATAATTACTTGATTCTCTAAAATTTGGAATTGATCAAACCATTTAATATTATGCCTAATGATATTGACTATGGTTTGTCTATGAACTTAATGATAAGAAGTGTCTGCAAAATTTTGTTCCCTGTGTTAAATAAGTTACTATTTCGGGCTACTTTTGTTTTAGTGACTGTTATTTAACATGTAGCTTTTTTTGACACTCGCTTATTTATGTTTTTTCATTATACATCAATACAACTTCATTTACAAGCAAACAAAAAATCTTCTTACTAGCAGTAGTTAACTGCGATGGGATTATCTAAAGCATGGCAGCCGATTACAACCTCACAAAACAGGTATAATTTCCCTAATAGAACCTAGAATGCCATAAGTTGGAAATTCACAAACTCGGTTTCCTCCCTCTCTGCAAAAGATGAAAATACAGAACACTCAGAACATCATTCATACTTCTATTTTCTTATTGTATATACCCCAAACGTACCCCCTCACTATTGCTTGCCAAAGTATCCTAATCTGCCCCCTCAGTTACACCAAAACCCACAAATGTTTGATAGCTAACTCTGTTTTTTTATTTTCTGCATAAAGATATCCCAAACAGCCCTCTTCTCGCATGTCATTCACAACATTTATCTCGCAGGAATTATCTTTTGGAGTATAAAGAAGTTTCGAGATAAATAAATTTTTAGTATCTAAGATAAAAATAATTTTTTGTAAAAGCTCAAATTATTAGTGAAATGTTCTTTTCGATGGAAGTTTTACTTAATTATAGATATTAGTTTAGTTTTAGTAAAATTTGTATTTATTGCGTTGCTCTTTTTTAAAGTAGCGGTTGTTTCTTTTTAAGAGGAAAGAAAGCTCTTTTTTTTTCTCTCGAACATCATGTGAATATTTCACCTTTGTAGTGGAATAGTCTCTTCCACCGTGTCATTCTTCACTTCTACTTATGTAATGAGATGGAAAAACTTCTTCCCACACAAATACTTGCAATATCCTCCAGTTTTCGATGGCCGTGCGGTGTGCTATCCTTCACTAGAAATTCTTCGAGACTATCTAGCATGGAGGCAAGTTGATTGTAAGTATTATGAACCCAAAGATGATGTTAAACATTTTGCAATCAGTTATTTCTTTAATAATCTGCAAGATAATTGACATCTCACAAATGTATTCAATATTGTTCCTAGTGATATGTTAAATTTCAAAGTTGATTTTCTTCATTCATAATGTTTTACCTTTGTTTTTCTTGTTTCTGCAGGCCACGTCAATAATCAATATAATACATGTTTCTGGGAGTTGGTGAAGTCCGGGAAAAGTAAAAATGAAGCTCAAAATTATTTAAAGGTGTTAAGATTGACTCTTGCTTTTTATGATTATGTGCTCTTTATAAAATTTATATTTGGGTTTAAAAACTTGACTCTACAGTAATGTACTCTAATCCTATGAAACTCTTAATGCAAAAATGAAAATTAAAAGCTCTAAAATTGTCCTTGTATGTCAAATGTTAAATATTTTTACCCTGTTATATAATGGAGTGTCTTCAAATCTGCTTGGAGGTCAATAAAATTCTACTTTTATAATTTGTTCAATCTGCTTGCAAAGACTAGGTCATCCTTGCACCATTTCTACTCTGGGAGTGAAGTAATGGTAGACCGTGCCTTAATAATTTATAGCGTATTATCAATTGGCTACCAAATTTCATTAATCTTCTAAATATCAGCTACTATTGCTGGGACTCCTATTCAATCTTCCTCGTTTCCTTCTCTCTCTCTCCCCAACAGATGAGAGATAAAACATGAAGTGACTTCTTAAAGTCAAATTTTTCTTAGCCACTTTAGTTTGAACATATATTTTCCAGGGAACTCAAGCACAAGAAAAAGAGGAATTGCTTTGGCAGAAGTTCAATATATCCTATAATGAGTTGCCCATTATGTTTCGCCAAGGTTCTTCTATCTTCTGGGACAAGGTAATTTCTGTCTCCTTATTGCAATTTTGACTCTAGTATAGACGATAAATATGTACTGTCCATGCAGAACCTAAAACAGCCCCGTCAATGTGGTCCGTTTATGAACATTTATTTTGGGTGTGCATGTGATCATTTAGCTAATTAAATCATGTTATTTATAGTCTTTGTGTAGTTCATGTGTCTGATTAGAGATGTGTGTTATGTAAGTCACGTGATTCGAATCAGTCGGTTCGTTTGTCATTTCTACGTCTAATCAGCCTACTATAAGATTGTTTTTTATTATTCAATTACGTTGTGTATTGGAAAGTTATGTCTTATAATATTGTTTTCAGGATGAAAGAAGTGGTGAAAGGAAAATAATTGTAATGCATTCAAATATAATTGAGCCAAGTTTTTGGGAAGCACACCCAGAAATCCTTGAATGCACTCTTTAAACTATTTATATTTTTAAATGTAATTATTGTCGGTCGAATAGCGGACATTTGATTATTCACATATTTTTATTTTGTATTTATTTTATTTTATCAACAAAATACAACTCATTGAATGTGTTAGTTAACGAGATTAGTAGTGTCATTTTAGAAATTTCAAATCTATAGCGGGAGTAGTGTGAATTATATAACAATCAAAATGGGTATCGTGTACATTTCAAATTATGTGGATAAATATTTTATCCTTGAACGTTCACATCTGTAGACTAATCTCGTGATTCTAGTCAATTATAATGCATTTATATAATTTTTAAGATGTAGTTTTAGAGCAAAATAAAATCTGAGTTTGTGGAGTTAGATTTATTTAACAATATGGAGGGTGAGCTATGTACAATGTACACGTAATTTACTAACTACTTAGATTATGGTCATCATCTCGAACAAGGCCCTCTAAAAGTGCTTTTCATAAGATTTATGTTTTGGGTCGGTCTAATGACCCACCAGGTTTGTAGATATATGAACATCAGCTAATTACCCATTATATCCTAAATTCACTTCTAAACTAGGGTGTCATGAGTGAAGGAATTTAATCGGGGAATTATTATTAGCAAGTTATAGAATTTTAATTGTGGAGAGAAACAGGTACATGGTGATTTGGCTGTTGATTTTTCAAGTCTTTCTTTTAACGTACACGTGTGATGCGTTTTTCAAGCAGTTAACTTCTTCATAACTTATATGTTCTATGATATGGGAAAAAATAACACATGCTACAAGTATGACTAACTAACCAAAAATTTTAATAGCAAGTTATAAATCTATCGGTGCTAAAAAAAAAATTAAAATCTAACTGGTTAATGATTCTAATTAATTTAATCATAATAAATTAAATTAATTAAAATTTCAAATCTTCGTATAATTTAACATTTTATTCTCATGTTCAATTATTCTTTATTTCATTTTTAATATTAATAATAAAATTAACAATTCAATATGATTAATTATATTAAAGAATATTAAAACAAAATTTAAAAATTTAATCAAAATTTTCAATTAATTTAGAATAAAAATTGACTATTATTTAAAGTAACGATCTTTCAGTTTAGTTATGTTACAATTAAATTGAACCGAACCGAAACCGAACCAATTTTATCGATTATTCTAAAGCTAAATGTCAGTTCGGTAGATTTTCAAAGCCACGTAAACCTAACCGAACCAAAAGGTTTGATTCAATTTATCGGTTCCGGAAGCAGTTCTCAATTACACTTTCCTGTTGTATGGAAGGAGCATTACGAAGCGAGCCAGCCCTATGTATACGCACTAACTGTACCCTAAATCCTGCTTAAACCCTGGTCGACGGTCGTAACTCCGGCTGTGAGACTTTCGCCGAAATCCGTTCAGCGACAATGAGGAAGAAGGTCGATGAGCGGATTAGGACTCTAATTGAAAACGGCGTCAAGACTAGGCATCGCTCTATGTTTGTCATCATTGGCGACAAGTCACGGGACCAGGTACCGTCTTTCTTCGTTTCATTTGTTCAACTTGTATTTTTTTTTTTAATTTGGTTCATTCTTCAGGATTGCTAGTTTTGATTTCGATTTTGAAAAAAAAGAAAGAAGAAAGTGAGCGACATGAGAGCACTGGGTTTGATTTTTAGTGTACGATAAGGAAGCAGTTTATTCACTTGTGTGTGGTTGCATTGTTATATTTGTCTGATTGATGAAAAGTATAATCGAAGACAGTTTTTGATTTTTGTGTTACATGGACGAGAATGAAATTGGTTCAAAATGGTTTCTTCCTCCTTCACTACTCACTAGTTGTATTTCGTATTCGATTTGCAATTTTACTTTCCTGTTTAATTATCTGCATATTGCAATAGACATTAGGAAACGACAACATTGCAACCCAAAACACTATTGTTGAGTTCAACTGTTTCGTTTTAAATAGTTGAATTTAGTCTCCAAACGTTAATGAAACTGTTAAAATTTTTTTTCCCTTAGCTTGGTTTACGGATGACAGAAAATAAGGTTTACTTCTGAAATTTCTTACAATCTTTGTTTCTACAGATCGTGAATCTTCACTACATGCTCAGTAAGGCTACAATCAAATCTAGCCCCACCGTTCTTTGGTGCTACAAGAATAAGCTTGAATTAAGCAGGTTATTTATTTCAATGTTCTTCACTGTTTCTGTTTCATCCGTTTTATGACATTTTATATATCTAGTTTGAATTACCCTAGAGCTCACATTTTTATTGTCTCAACTGGTTTTCATTTTTCATATAGACGAAAAAGTAACGAATCAGGCAACGTTAAATCAAATTTAGTGTTGGACTTAACTTGAAATAGTTTATGACCGACATTCGCCGCATTTTGTTTCTTTCAATGATTTCTATATATATATATATTTATTTGTTCACTACTTATTTGACCATTCTGTTGCTATGATGCTACTCTCAAGAATTTTTTCACAATTGCCTACGAGACATTGATGGGATATGTGATTTTACAGCCACAAGAAAAAACGTGCAAAGGAAATTAAAAAGTTAAAGGAGAGGGGTTTGCTGGATCCTGAAAAGGTGGATCCCTTTTCACTGTTCGTTGAAAGTGGGCGTTTAACATATTGCCTGTACAAGGATTCAGAAAGAATTCTTGGTAATACCTTCGGAATGTGTATTCTTCAGGTGGGTTTTGAAATCATGGAATTAATGTTACCTTCTGCATTGCTTCTGGGTGATGCCTTTAATACGTTACTTTTATGATGTATCTCTTTCCTTGTTTTCCTAACTCAATTTTTTTACTATAATTTCTTCTAGGATTTTGAGGCTTTGACACCAAATCTTCTTGCGAGAACAATTGAGACAGTGGAAGGGGGTGGATTAATTATATTGCTACTTCGTTCTTTGTCTTCATTGACTAGTTTATGCACTATGGTTATGGTATGCGTATCTTTTGCTTTTAGTTTCTTCAAAGATGCAGTTGATAAAAAGCACCTCATTAAATTCGCCTTCTCGAATTTGCTTTGAACAACTTCAATGAACACTGAATTACAGTATCAAGATACGAAAAGTTTACTGCTTCTGTGTTACATTAATTGCTGTTCAATTCAGGCCTTGTTGAAATTTTTATCTGAAATGTTCTTCATATTGAAACTACGCATTTGTCTGCGATTGTTTAATTTTCTTTTGATATCATTAATAATTTTAACAGTAAAGCTATCGGTAGATTCTTTAGACATTCTCTAATTTACTGTAATTGCTGTTAACAAGTTTTATTTTAATTATTTCAGTTAAGACTTGGGAGATTTAAGAATAGTTTCAAAGTTGATTTGTGTTGTTTAATTTGTATCATCTGTATAATTGTGTATATCTTTTTTCCCATGATAAGTGAAAGAGGACAAATAATGTTTCTCCTTAGTTTCACAGATAGCATTAATGTAGCAATTGTTTGCCATCAAATATGAATTTAGGTTTCTGTTTCCCAAATTTCTTTAATTTTCTGCATTCTACTCATATGGATTGTTACCACGGCTCTTGAAATGATCTTAGGGCATATCATCAAGAAAGAGCCTTGTGATTGATAGTTAAGATAGGCGGATTAATGGTATCTACAAATCTGGGCCAAAGTAGTCTAACGACTAAATCTTAGTAACATGCTAGCATATAGTTGTTCCATCTTTAACTTGTGTAGTTTTAAATCAGGATGTTCATGAGAGGTTTAGAACTGAATCCCATTCTGACGCTACTGGCCGCTTTAATGAACGCTTCTTGTTATCACTGGCTTCATGTAAAGCATGTGTAGTAATGGACGATGAGATGAATATTTTACCGATCTCATCACATATACGGTCAATGACTGCAGCTCCAATTATAGAGGTATTTTTTTTTCAACGCATGAATTAATGTTCTTAGGGTAGTTGAAAGTTGGAAGTTTGTATTATATTGTTTGCCTTTATGTTTCTGTTTTTCTTAATATTTGAATACCACGATTATTGGGTGCATCACCTTTGCTGATAAGGACTCAGAAAGGCTATCAGAGGCCGAGCGGGATCTAAAGAACCTCAAAGAACAACTGAACGATGACATTCCTGTTGGTCCTCTGCTAAAGAAGTGCTGCACATTGGATCAGGTAATGCTTATCTGTCTGAGTGATTTTTTTTTTTTAACTTGGTTAGTTGAATGCCTATGACTAATTATTTGATTATCCCCTGCTTGAATTATGAGTAGGGACGGGCAGTCATTACTTTTCTGGATGCAATTTTGGATAAGACACTTCGCAGTACAGTAGCCTTGCTTGCTGGCCGTGGCCGTGGAAAATCAGCTGCACTTGGCTTAGCAATTGCCGGGGCTGTTGCTGCAGGGTAACATTCCTGGAGTTGGAATTATATTGAATTATTTGCTTGTTAAATAAATTACCATGATCATGGTTCTGACAATATTTTTATCTTGAAGGTATTCTAATATCTTTGTGACTGCGCCTAGCCCCGAGAACTTAAAAACTTTATTTGAATTTGTATGCAAGGGTTTTAATGCACTTGAATACAAGGTATCGGTGAAATTTCTTCCCTTATGTTTAAGATGTGTTTAGTAAAACCTCCTGTAAAAAGTTCCTCTATAATTTATAATTTTATATATTCTTTTATCGGCAAGGCAATGAAGTTGCAAGTGGTTCTTGAAATTCTACTTTGTATTTCTTGTCAGACATATGCTCCATTATAATTAGATTTCTCGTTATGCCAATCATTCTGCATGTGATGATTCGTTTAAAGGACTTGATATAATATCCTAATGGCACTATTAGTTTATGTTTTATAATAAGCTGTTAGTTACCATTCTCTTTTCTAGCCTTTATATATATATGCTATTTTACTAAGTTGCTCAGCAAATTTTATTTAACTGCTGCATGGTTCAATCATAACTATCACCATGTCCTTTTAGTTCAAAGTTTGGGGTTTTTAAATTGCAGTTAACAGTGTGAGACTTATCTATGTTTTTAGGAGCACATAGATTACGACGTTGTGAGTAGTGCCAACCCCGAGTTCAAGAAAGCAACTGTTCGAATTAATGTATACAAGAACCATAGACAGACAATTCAGGTAGTGAATACTTTGCACTTTCTCATGTGCCGTCCTATATATTAACCTTGCTCATTTGTTGGATAGTGATGGTATGCAAAATTACAAATATAATACTCATTAATCTTTGGGGCGTCTTAGACTCATACATATAGGAATGTAATCATGCAAGAAAGAATAAATAAAATTGCAGGTCATTTGAGGTATTTGTTACCAAGTGGGTTAAAATCAAATGAAGTGAGTAAATTAGGGCTTTTTTCAAGTATATCTTTGAACCCAAGTTCTCTTGGTTACACCTCTGATAAACTCTAACGTGCACGCATACTAGGAAGGCAATGGAATGGGAATGAGAATTTACTCAGTGCATTATTGTAATGTAGGACCAATACATTTTCT
The DNA here is from genome assembly GCA_022433055.1 of Begonia peltatifolia. Classification (NCBI taxonomy): domain Eukaryota; kingdom Viridiplantae; phylum Streptophyta; class Magnoliopsida; order Cucurbitales; family Begoniaceae; genus Begonia; species Begonia peltatifolia. The sequence goes on along the minus strand of CM039526.1, from coordinate 8,748,805 downwards.
GTGTTAAGTAACTATATTTTCATATACTTAATATGCATATTCCGTTCTTGGTAATATATATTTAGTTCAATGCAATCTAAAGCTTTTGATATGGAATATATCTTAAATTTCTTTTGATAATAGTTCTGCTGATTGTTCTATACCCATATGCAGTACGTGCAACCTAATGAACATGGAAAGCTTTCCCAAGTCGAACTTTTAGTTGTTGATGAAGCAGCAGCTATACCATTGCCGATTGTGAAGTCTTTGCTTGGCCCTTATTTGGTCTTCTTAGCATCTACTGTTAACGGGTAATTGTTATGGATCTATAAAGTAATTTTCGTCATTTATTTGTCTACAAACATGTGCTTGCAAGAAAACTCTACTAGTTTAGAAGAGCCGATCATTTATTTATTTCGTTCAACTATTCTAACAGACTTATTTATAGGAAATTCTAAATTAGAAAAAATACGCAATTCCGTAATTTGTGATAATTAGAAATTACAGGAAGTGTACTAGATGTAAATAACTACAATTCGATTTTTCCTAAGTAAAGAGATGATTGTCATGGTTTTTGACTGAGGATTTGTTTCCTTTCCCTAACACTCACTTTAGTTTTGATTCGATGAGTGTTTTCCATTCCAATCCATTCCAATCTTGCTAATAATAGAACTAAAAAGTCTTTTTGTCTTCCCCAGAAAGAACAAAGTTCATGTCTATTGTGATCCTTTCCTTGATTATCTGTCATTCAATATCTACATTTTTTGTCTTGTCATGATCTCATGTGTCACGACCCGGAAGGAAACCTAACAGAAACGTCAGGCTAAACGATCAACCTCGGGGAGGTCTCACCGTCTAACCTAAAGCTAATTGTAGAAGATTTTATGAGCGATCCCAGAACTTCTCGAAGTAATAAAGCTGAGAATACAAGCAATAGTAGAAAAATAGAAAGTGAAAGTAAAATATGCTAATGACCAGTACAATACCAAATGAAATCCTTACATAATACAAATATCTAAGAAAAATCCACAATATCGGGAGCCAATCAACCTCAGTTCCTGCTCTTTTTTCCTCTACCTGTAGAGGGGGGAGTCGTTAGGGTGAGTGACAAACTCAGTATGAGATGTTATACCTCTCACTTATTCATTATGCATGTCCGTTCAAAATCAATTCACGTGTTTTTAAAATTCAAAACCGGTTTCAATGTTATTAAATTCTCTTTTCATTTTTAAAACGATTAATGAAGTTAGTTTCAAAAATACTGTAGGTATGGTAAAAATAGGCGCTCATCAACCATACTATCATATAAAATCAGGCGAACAGTGAAAATGGAGGTCACTCAAGGATCCTCTAAACCAAACCACAAGAAAAACTGCGATAACACCGGCAAGGCCTCATAGGGAGAAGAGAATAGGTCAACCAACTAGGAGGGAATCAAACGGATCCACTCAACCCTGGGCCATCGCGGATACACGCACAAGAGCACACCAGGAGGGACACAATCACTCAACCCTGGGCCAAATAGAACCGCACAATGGACTTATAAACCGGGGGTAGCAACGAACAAACACTGGCCATGTCGGGTAACGGGGCTAGCCAAGCTCAGAGCCCATCACTCCTTCAGCGGGGAGTACCGCAAAAGACTAGCCAAGCCTAGAGTTGTACTCCTATTCTCAGGGGGAGTACCTTATCCAAACAAGTGTGAGGAGTACCATGACAACCCTCAAACACCAGTGCGTCTGGGCAAAATCCCTTGATACTTTCAGCGTATGGGCGTAGCTGAGAGTGCCAGATGATTATCTTCAGATTCAAACTCCAATATACATCAGAAAACAATGGCGTGCGTGAGAAAACCAATGCATGAATAAAACACATATGCATGACAATATAACAAATCTCACGGTAAATCTCAAAGCGAGCCTGTTGACAGGGGCGAGTAAAATATGATATCCAAACTCAACTAGGCAGTATAAATCCAGCAAAACGTGTACATGCCTAAACAATGTAAAATGAACATGCTCGTAAAAATGCCGACGTCAATACGGGTGGTATCCCACCAAAATAATTTACGTACATACTAGGTTAGGTATAACGTAATAAGTATAATAAGCCATATCTCTGTGACGAGTTTAAGATTATGAATTCTATGCTAAGTCAGTAAGAGTCGATTTGATCATCTCATAATAGAACAATTAGGCTTATCTTGATTCGGAGTTCTTATAATAATTTTTTAGTATAATTAAGTAGCATATTCAGTTGGTAGAATTTTGATTGAGTGGTTTTCAGACGAAAGTTTCGGTCTTATTAAGCCCATAGGTATGAGTATATTCTTTTCCTACATAGTGTGCTTTGTATCTCAACATATCCATCGTTCTTGTATTTGATGCATGAGACCCATTTGTATCTCATTTGATGCTTAAGACCCATTTGTATCTCTACAATTTTCTTTCCTTTCGGTAGAGATACTTCCTCACTGGTGTTATCCTTGGAGAGAGCTTTTTATTTCTTCTTTTTCGACTCTCCAATTCTGGTCATCCAATACTTTATGAGTATTTTTAGGATCTGTTAGGATTGTCTCTCTATTTAGATGTGCTATTATTGTTTATTAGTCTATGTTTTGATCAACAAAATGTGATAAAAAATGTTGAGTGCACCCCTTGAATCCTTTTTTCATAGAAATCGGAGATGTAATGATGAAATACAAAAACATTCAGAGGAATATACTTTTGGCGGAGACTAAGTACAATGGTTGTATTTGTTGAATAGGTGTCTCTACTATAGTATATTTTTCTATGCTCGCATATACTTTGTGCAATGTGACCTTATTCATGATTGTTGCTGGCAAGGTATAAGACTTTCCACGGCTCTATGAATTCTCCTTTTGTTTCCTGGCTGGTATAGCACGTGAGATGTTAAAAAGAGGTTACATAAATAGTGCTGTATAACTATTTTGCTTGCACATATAGGCATTTCCTCTTGATAGGAGAATGTATGAGAAAAGCACATTTCAAAGCCGTCGGATCTAGTTTGGATTTGTTCTTAGTGGTATATGCAAGTGGTACATTCCAAAATCCTTTAAAAGCAAATACCTGAAGACGGGTAGATCTGGATAGTGATCTTGAATGTTACTTAATGGGGAGTTAAAATTAAGGTTGTTTGATGACGTGCTGTTAATTTAAAATGTTGCTATTAGGATTGCATCTCCCCATATAGGTTTTAGTATGTTTCTTCCAAACATTAAGGATGGAGCTGCTTCCAAAGATGCCCAATTTGTTTGGGAGTATCACCATATATGTAGTTTGATGGATCACTTTTTTTTCTTCTAAAAATTCTTTTATTAACAAACTATCCTCTGGTAACATATTGCAATCTTGAATTGAGTTGTTAAATTGAATTTCAACGTAAAATGGGTAAATGTTGAAAGGTGTTTGATTTATTCTTCAATGAGTGATTCATGTGATCATGTTGTTGTCATCAATAAAGGTTATGAACCAGCAAAATCTATGCAGTGATGGAATCCGTGAAGGTCCTTTACCATCACTGTGCATGAGAGAAAATGGGGTTGAGGACTTGTCTATTTGTAGGGGTCAACAAGAAAACCTGATACAATCTTCACAGAAAGAGTTTAAGGAAAATGTTTTCGGTTTGTGAACTAGAAAGTTTTCTATAAGAAAATAGGAGTGACTTCAATCATATTTGGCTAGGTGACATATTAGTTTAGAGGAGCTGATGTATATTTTTTTAATTTTATTCAACTATTAAAAGGTAGATATTTGTTCGAAATTCTGAACTAGAAAAATTATTTCATTCCTTAATTACTACTAATTACAAATTTAAAAAAACTATGGAATTATAGAAGCTGTAAATCGGTGATTATTCTATCTTTCTACTTATGATTTGTTTTTCCTAGACAGGATGTTACTGTAAGTTGTTTTACATGTTTTTGTTTGCTGCAATGTGGAATTCGGTCTTGAAATTACATGGCAAATGACCTAAGATGTTTTCTTCTTTGCTTCACATAAAGTTATGAGGGTACAGGGCGGTCTTTGTCATTAAAACTTCTTCAGCAGTTGGAAGAGCAGAGCCAGGGAACTGCAAAATCTTTGGAGGGCTCTCTTTCTGGTATTTTTCATTTCTTAGATTTATTTTAATTTCTATCAGTTATATACTGGTCTATGATTTATGAAAAAGGGTTATTCAGGAAGCTCCTCATATGTGATAACGTTACATTTCAGAACCAAGATAATTTCTCTTCTTCGTCAATTTTAATGTCACTTCTCACTTGCTATTCTCATTTGCGCTTATAAGGTTCTTTGAATTCTATGTTCGAGTTATTAGTAACCGGTTATATTGGAATCAACATGCTATAAAAGGTCACCTATCAAAGTTGCAATTCTGATTTGCGATGGTGACTTGGTCCAAAAGAAAAATGACAAAGATAATCGCTGTAGTTATTGAAGAGGGATCTGATGGGTTTTGTGGTATTCAATTAAATTTAATTCTCGTATCACCAAATTTTTTTTTTTATTTCAAGTGTCATATTTTATTTGTTATGTTCTTTCATCATATTCTCTTCTAACTGAACGATGTCTTAGTTCCTTTTAAAAATTAACTGATTTGTATGGAATATGTATTTGGAATAAGTCGGAAGGAAAATCGATAGGGGATACAAGAATTTTAGATTATGAATAAGGAAAAATGAGGCTGATCTTTCTATATTTCATTGCCTAAATTTGGATCTGACAACATGTTTTTCTTGCCATGCACTTCAGTATCATGTCACCATGTCTTTCCACCCTTCCGCTGCAGTATATTACCAATCTAAAACTGTGCCTTCTTGTTCCTCACACTTCTCATTAGTGGCTATACTCAGACCATAAATTTTTTTACCTTGGGTTTATAAGAGGATGTTATTTTGCCTTGGTCATTGCTTCAGCTATTGAGTCATGTGTATAGCTAACCATCTCACCCAAATGTGTTTAAAATTCTTATATGTATGGGTGTCGTCTTGAAGATCCCTCGTCCGCTTTATTAATATTTTCTTTGTTCTTTAAAAAATAACTAGGATATGATTCTTTACATTTTCTCCTTTTTGCCCTATATCCTAATGTTCTAATAACAACATGCAGTTTAATGAGGCTTTATTAAGGTAAATTTCTTGTAAAATATGAATCAAATTGATGAGTTGAATTTTACTTTGTTGTAGACTGAAAAACATTTACTGGTTCCATTATTTGTCTTCTTACTTTTAATTTTATAGAATTATTTTTTACTTGGAGATTATCTGACTGTAGGTCGTCTATTTAAGAAGATAGAATTGAGTGAATCTATAAGATATGCTTCCGAGGATCCAATTGAGTCTTGGCTTCATGGTTTGCTTTGCTTGGATGCCACAGCTTCTATCCCTAATATTTACAGGTTGATTATCTTATTGAATATTCTTTTGATTACAAAACTATCTACGCTGATGGAATTTCCATTTCTACTAGGCTACCTCCACCAAGTGAGTGTGATCTGTACTATGTCAATCGAGATACACTTTTCTCCCATCACAAAGACACTGAGTTGTTTTTGCAGGTAATCTGATGTTGAATACATATCACTAAGTTCTTGTGTTTTTCAGTCTTAACCTCTGCTACTCGGCTTCTCAGTGCCTAAATGTTTATTCTTTGAACTTTTGCAGCGAATGATGGCCCTCTATGTTTCTTCACACTACAAAAACTCACCTAATGACTTGCAACTTATGGCTGATGCTCCTGCACATCACTTGTTCGTTTTGCTTGGTATACTTTACATTTTTATGTATATTTTCTGGTTCTTTAGTTGTCCATTCCCTCCATCTTTGTTTTCTGAAAAACTTGAGCTAACTTGTTGTGCAGGCCCAGTTGATGAGACTCAAAATCAACTTCCTGATATATTGTGTGTCATCCAGGTTTGCATCTGTATCTCTTTATCTGATAAGCAATTATGACCTGTAGTCTAAGAAGCCAATGGCCCGAAATTTATATTTCATTTTCCTATTTTTCTTTTTAGTTTCTATCAGATTGCTTGTGATGTTTAGTTCCAAGGAATATTTGTTACTTTTTTGGTCGGCAGTTTTCTTCTCTTAGTCAGTTTTAAGTAATCATGTCGTAACCGTGGATGGAAAATATTTGTAATCTTGTAAACATCATGATAGGCCTCCTTTGATTATTCAATTTAAGGAGCAAGACACCTTAGCACATTATTGGCTGGCAGCTCCAACTAGGTTGCTTTCTTAAGGACCATACTATTTTCAATAAATTATTCAAAATACATTATATGGGCGATTCCAGACCTTTGAATTACTCTAACTTAAAATGATTAATCATGTAGGTGTTTGGGGAGAAAATCTTGTCAAATTTGTTAGTTTTAGAAGCCATGTTCTTGGTGAGAGTGAAATAGTGAGGGAAAATTTATTAACTTTGGGATTCATGTTCTTGGTGAGGGTGAAATAGTAAGGGAAGAATGTTCGAGAAACATATGGCAAGAGGAATATGGCTCCTACGGTGGAGGGCAGTTTGGGAAGTTAGGACTCGGGTGTTCGTAGTGGGGAGTGTTCTTCCACAAAGAAGAGGGCTGATGAGGAGGTATATGTGGAAGGTTGTGGGGGGAAAAGATCATTATTGAAGCAGAGGTAGGAGTACAGGTACTTTCCGGGCATGTGATATTTTTTCAGATTCGAGATTAATTTATTAGGGTATTATCGAGTCTTAGCAGTGTTGCTAAACTTCTGGTAGCTTATATCGGTTCACCATGAATTAGTTCTGGGATTTCATTTGACTTTAAAAAATAAAATTTAAATAATAAAAAGAAAATAGAAAAGATTTATAGAGTATGTACTATGTAGGAATGACTTTTCTTTAGAAGGAAAATAAGAAATATAGAAAATTCTAACACAAGCCTCACTCATCAGAATCCTAATTTACAAAATATAATTAACTGCTTAGAATAATATGCAATATTTGGCAGAAACATTTACATTCTTGAATCCTTAATTAATTAAGAGGGCTAAATACGTTTTTGACTCTTATAATTTAACAATAGTTTCAATTTAGTACTTATAGTGCTAAATGTCTCATCCTATTCCTAGTTTTTGTTTTATTTTTAAACAGTCCTTCCATTTGTTTCATCCTTAATTCAAGGGAATATCGCACGTGACAATTTTTCATCCTAATCATTGTGATGAGCTTGATTATATTTAATATTTTTATTTAATTTTATTGAACTTACAAATAAAAATTACTCTATTTTTTTATTTCTCATTCTTTCTGCCAGTTCACCTTTTTTAAAAAAAAATTTATTATGACTGATTTCAGCAGCAAGTGCAGCATCTTTTGGAATTCTTTCTTCTTTTTTGAGTTTGCTTCAACAGAAGGAATTAAACCTCCTATGTATCTGCGTGTTCCTGTCTTCTAAGATCAGTTTTGAGTTTTGAGCCAATCTGAAAGTCCACTCTTTCCCCCTCTTCTGTCTCCTGGTTCCTACACCACCTGGCAAAAAACGATACTATAAACCCAAACAAAAGCTTTGTTTTCCTTCTATTTGGGTTTTGAAACTGACACGAGATCATTTATTCCTGCTCTGATAAAATCTTTTTCGAATTTTATGAATGTTTCAACGATTTCATTTCTTCTGTAAATTAGAAAATGAACGACATGAGTTTCCTGCCCTCAAACTATGAATAATCATTAGTTGTCAAACTTCATGCCCTTTCTTATTTTTTTTTTAGGTACTTAAAAATTGCTCCTAAAGCAAGCTTTAGCTGCAAAGCACCAAAGGCGTGAAACTATATTTTCGGTATTGTCACTGTCAATAATCACATTAGAGACTTTGCCGCCTATGGTGCATCGTGTTTGACATATATTGTGACGTTGAGAATTATCTGGTAATTTTTAGGTAATCATAAGTCTTTGGAGGACACGCACTTCTTCGCTCACATCTCTTTTTGTAATTTCAGCCCCTGCATAAATATCTTATTCAAAATCGTGTTCGTCACCACCATTTTCCTTTATAAAATTAATTAGACGCCTGCGCGGACAATTGTTGGAAAGGTAGCCTAGTTGGTTGCATTGAAAACATTTTTTGAGATTAGGGTGCGCATAAAGATTATTAATAACTTGTTGCTGTGGGCAATGTTAAATTGGAAGATCAGGCTAAACAATGGGCAAAGAGTTTCCACTGAAATTCTGTTATGAACTTTTATTTTAAGGACCATTAATAATTGTCGATTCTGTGGGAATAAATGAACTCTTTGGAGTAGGTCAGCGAAAATTATCGGGTGTACTCACTATAGGCTTGCTAAATTGGATTTCTACTTTCATTGCCATATTTACCACATTTTTCGCAGTCGAAATAGTTTGAAGAGCTAAACGATCTTGAATAGCTAGTTTGAGGCAGCCAATATATCGAACAATAAGTTGGTCTTCAATTATAGACAAATTCATTCTTGCTTTTAGCCGGTAGAATTATTCTGTATACTCATTCGCTGTCGATTGGCTTGTCGACAATTCATATGTTGTTGATATAAAAACTGCTCGTAATCAGGAGGTAGAAATTGCCTCTGTAATAATTGCTTCATCTTGGCCAAAGTTCGAACACAAATTTTCTTGCCTTTGTTGATAAATTAAAGTTGTTTCCACCATGCTGAAGCTCTAACCTGTAACTTATTAGTAATGCTATGTTATCTTCTTATTCTATTTGTTAAAATACATGCTGACGTGTTAAACAATTATTGGTGCAATTAAGATGCAATTAATATAAGAAATTATGAAAATTTAATTTATTACATTAATTGCAATAATCATTTCTCAATAGGTAAGCGTGTATTTTAAGAGGGTATAATAAGAAGATAAATATAATATTATTTTTAACTTGTAGACCACAAGTTTGACTTGAATTTCCTTGACGATATTCAAATAATCAAAAAAATTTTCAATTGTATGCACCCAGTCGAGAAAATCTTCAATATTTAACTGGCCATCAAAAGTAAGGAGGTTTATTTTCATCTTGAACTCGTGACTATCCGCTATTCGATTAAAAACTTGATTGTTATGAAAGTCATCTCCTTCATCGGATGAATAATTAAATTTGTAGTTATCCTCGAGCAAAATTTATGTGTTGCTAGCAATCGAGATAATTAATAATACAGCCTGTTCCTTAGGCTTTCGAGCTGGGTTGTTCAAAACCCTAGCTGACGGAATTGAGCTCACTACTGTCACCGGCCAATAATCCTCGCCAGCCATCAGAGTGGTTGAGAATGCCCAGAGTTGGCAGAGGTCACCGTTGGTAGGTGCAAAATCCAGGAATTTCGCGACTTGAAGGATTGCCTGGAGGAAAGTCGTGACTTCCTTGTAGAATTGACTGAATCGCCCACTGTCTAGGTGCGGTTCACCGTCTGTTGGTCCAGATCTGGGCAGTTGGGATGTCGCTGGCGCTTGTCGGACAAGGTAGGAAACGCGATTGCGTGCTAGATTGAGGAGAGCTCGAATGTGGTTGCCATCCGCTTCGGGGGGTCGTGGCCGGCAAGTCTAGCTGTGGCTGGCAGTTGGCGAAACCGTAGATCTAGGGTTTTCTTCCTCTATCATATTAGGGTTTGTTTTTTTGTTGTTTTTTCTCCATCTTTCATCTTTGTCTCGATCTTTATCGGATTCGTAAAAGTTAAATTTTTGAGACATCTAATTTTGTTGCCCCTCGATAGACATCGCAGTCATCGTATGCGTTAGATTGTCGAAGTTTTTGTCAATTTCATCGAACCTGCTTTTGAATCGTTGCTCCATGACTACAACTCGTTTGAGAACGTTTGTCGTCGACAATTTGTTTTCTACTAGAATCTTTGTCAGCTATCAGATCGAGGTCAAAATCATTGATCTGATACCACTTTGCTATAACGGAAGTTTTGTTTCGTAATCGGAAAAAAAAAAAAAACTAGAGAAATAACCATCAAAATAGGAAAAAAATATATTAATGATCAATAGTCTAATTTTAGTTGTCTATCTCAACCCTATAAATAAGAAACTAAAATTAAAATAACAAAAAAAAATTAAAAATAATAAAGTTAAATCTTTAAAAAAAAAAAAAAAAAAAAAAAAACACAGTTTGTTGGACTTGTTTGGGCTTGCTTGTCCTGCATCAAATATGGCTTTCCCATATTCTAAAAATAGTATATGTTGTACACCATGTGAAGGAGTATTAAACTTGGTTGATTAGTCCACGTATAACTGAAATATAAATGGAGAAATATGAATTACTCGAGCTGATTGGGAAGGGCTTGTTCTGTTATGCTCTTCTTGTCCCTCAAAATCAAAAAGAGAAGAAGGAATTCCAAAAATGTCGTCCTTGCTGGTGGAAATAAGAAAGATAATAGTGGTGAAAGGGAAGAAAGAAGGAGAAATAAAAAAAAAGAAGTTTTAATATTTATGCTTAATAAAAATTAAATGAAATCTTAAATATAATCCTGCTCATCATGATGATTTCACCACTATTATCTTTTTTATTTCCACCAGCAAGGGCGACATTTCATGTGTAATATTTCATAAAGCTTGTAAAACTAAATTGAAAAGTCCTTTAAAAACTAGTTCAAATTAGGATGAATTTAATGATACATTTAGAACCCTAAGGACTAAATTGAAACAGCTATTAAACTATAAGGGTCAAAAATATATTTTATCCTAATTGTTATGTTAAAAAGTTTTGAATTGACCAAAGTTTGATTTCAATCATTCTATAGTTTTTTTGAACCTAGAATGTTGATGGGAATTCGTAACAATATTTGTTTTCTTAGTTAATTTTCATTTTGCATAAATAATTAATAGTTTTTCTAATTATTCTGTAATGTCTCAACGACTACGAATTTAAAGTTTGAACATTCATGACTTTGTTTTTAGGCTAATTGAAGGTTATGCCATGTGATCATTAATTTCAATATTTTTCAACATACGTGAGATTACAAAATTATTTTTGCTTGCTCTCGTGTCCTCTTTTGGTTACTTACCTCATAGGATTGTTTGTTATAATCACCTCCTATGGGGACGTCCTAATTGCCCAAACTCCCAGTGAGCTGGAGTCATGGTACAAAAATTGTAATGCACGCTCTTAATCGACAACGTAATAAATAAAATTATTTATAATAGGAAAATAAAGTAATTTTTTTTTTCTATTAAAATTCATTATAGTACAAAACATGGAGGTTTTTTTTTTCATATCATAATTCAACCTGTAGCAAACAAAAATTTACATGTGTTCTTGATGATGAAAGTATTAGTTAAATTCTCAATCCGATGATCTTACATGTTTCACTTAAATAAAAAAAAAAGTTTATTATTATAACAAGAGAATTTTAGGCATGTCAAAAGTTTGTAAATCTTATAAAAGAGCTACGATACCACGGGCATCCATATATTTTCAAAAATCACACACTAAGAAATTAACACCATAAATTATTTATTCTTTAAAATTTTTTTTCTTTTTCGGAGAGCTTCTCCTATTATCCAAGTTTACAACTACATTTAGATGATTTAAATCAAATTCATGCATTACTCGTGAAATAGCCTCATAATAACAAAATTAAGAAGCTACATTTTGTGTCTTTCTTCCTTGCAAAATTGTGGATGCTCACAGTATTCGAATGCACCTTCAAACTCCACTTAAAGAGGGAAAAGAACTGCAGCCGTACATACATCTCTGATAATGCTGTTCCATTTCCACTTTTATTTCAATATTTATACTATGCATGTGATTTATGTCATGAAGATGTTACTCAAATGTTTTCGTTTGAAGAATATGTATTAACTTCAAATATGTTGCTTTAAAAATTGTTATAATAATTTTTCCGTTTTATAGCTAGGAACTACGAACTTTTGCTGACGCTGTTGTAATTGTATGTGCACTGAAACCTCTTTTCTTTTGATATTAGATTGCTATGGAGGGACAGATTTCTCGTAAATCTGCAATTAAAAGCTTAAGTGATGGTTATCAACCCTTTGGAGATCAAATACCTTGGAAATTTTGTGAGCAATTCCGTGATACCAATTTTCCTAGTCTTTCGGGTGCTCGAATTGTGCGCATTGCAACCCATCCAAGTGCAATGAAGGTGATTCCCCATTTTTGCTTAAACAGTTTGTTGTCCTTTTATTTAACTTCCTTTTTTCCTTGTTTATAACCTTCATTTATTGCAGCTCGGTTATGGGTCACAAGCAGTTGAACTCTTAACTAGGTATGTTAGTTTTTGAAATGAAATAATTTGGGTATATGTTTACGATCATTTCCTTAATCATATTATTATTATTTCTATATTGATTACGTGCACATTACGGGTTGCAAAGTTAAAGATAATACGTAAATATGAGTTTTTGTCGTACTGACATATTATTATCTTGTTTTTTTCGTTCAAAAGGTATTTTGAAGGGCATTTGTCTCCCATTTCTGACAATGAAGTTGAAAATGTTGAAGTTCAACATGTCAGTGTTATAGAAGCTGCAAAAAAGGTACATCAATATTGTAATCTATATTTGGTAAAATTATGATGAATGATTAGGATTTGAAATTAACTATTGTGCTTTTAGTAATCTTTTGATAGTCGTCACAGTCATCACAATTATCGCTTGTGTAAGATTACGTAGAATTTCATGAATTTCATTGAACTGTTGATTTTTTTTAAAATTTGTAGTCAATTATTTTTAATCTTTGTGTGTAATGGGTGATCCATTGCCCACTAGAATCATTTTCTGCCTTGAGTTTGAGTAAAAAGTCTTTCTCGTATATAAATGTGGTACAACAAAAGTTTGTTTTCAAAATAGAAACGAAATTAAAGGAAAATTGCAGAGAACAAAATCTATGAAAGTAGGAAATTTGTATTATTCGAAGTTTGCCTAATAAAATTAATATCATCACTTTAAATATAGCTCCAAAATCTTACTTTAAAAAATAATTGCTTAATGAAATGACCTACTTTTAGAAATAAATATTAAGAACATAAATATTTTACAAAATAACTAACTTAAGTAACTAACTAATTAAGAAAATAATTATTTTTAATGTGTATTGCCATTTGTGTAGAAGTGTGAAAATTATTGACAAATCACATCATGCTCCTTGAGTATGTATGTGCAGAAATAATTTATTCCCATGCAAAAGAACCAAAATATTCTTAGAAGTATGATGATGTATCCTTAAAAAGCTTAAAGAGTTACTTTCCACCTATGGGCTTATGTTTATGTGATTCATTAACCTTCGCAAGATCACATTTGAAATGGGAAAATGTTGGTTTATTTGGTACTTGCAGGTTTCATTGCTAGAAGAAAATATCAAACCTAGAACTAATCTACCTCCATTGCTGGTACATCTATCTGAACGAAAACCTGAAAAGCTTCACTACATTGGTGTCTCATTTGGGCTTACCTTAGACCTTCTCCGCTTTTGGAGAAGACACAAATTTGCTCCATTCTATATTGGCCAGAATCCAGTTAAGATGCATTTGATGTTTCTTCTCGTATTTATTAGATTTTGGCTACCTGATTAGTCCAATAACAAATGTTGCTGCTTTTTCATCTATTAGAGCACTGTTACGGGTGAGCATACATGTATGGTCTTGAAGCCTTTGAACAATGATGAAGTTGAAGCTAGTGAATCAGATCAGTGGGGATTCTTTAGTCCATTTTACCAAGGTGGAAATTGGCGATTTAATCTTTTCCATCTACGTTTTTTTGTTTGACTGAAAACTGGTCTACTGTTGGCAGATTTCAAAAGAAGATTCTCTAGACTTTTGAGTTCTAGCTTTCGTGAAATGGAATATAAGCTTGCTATTAGGTCAGTATTTAAAGGAAAGCAATTTGATTATGTATTGCTATCATTTCATGTTCTAATTCTATGAAATGTTTCAGTGTTTTAGATCCTCAAATCAACTTCATGGATGTTGAAATTTCACAATCTGCTGCGGAAGGATTTCTTAATTCAATTAAAGAATTGGTAACACCATACGACATGAAGAGATTGGAAGCTTACACTGACAATCTTGCTGACTTTCTCTTGGTAAGATCTCAAAGTGATACAAGTGCTAAATTTTTCTCTATTGGGGCATTTTCTGCTAATATTTTTTGCGATTATTTGATTCTGTTTGTATTATTCACATCTTCTGATTATTTATATTTGTCTTTGAACAAATTGCAAGATTTATCTTTAATCCTTGTAACTTTAAAATTCTCATGGGAATTATTGTTGATATAAAAGAAGTAAGGGGTAAAATAACCTATTTAATTGTTTTTGTTACAGATTTGGGATCTTGTTCCAACACTGGCAGATGTATATTTTCAAGGGAAACTTCCAGTTACGTTGTCATATGCTCAAGCATCCATTTTGCTATGTGTTGGATTGCAGAGACATAATATGTTCCACATTGAGGTTTGATATCTATGATAAAGCTATAATTTACATCAAGCAAAGTCATCTCGAAAAATTATTGCTGCTTTTTATTAGTATATTGATTGGAGTCAGATAGGCGAAGGCCACTTAACATAAGTGAAATTGTTTCAAAGTTAGACACTCTTAAGATATTGAGCGATTGTGGCGCGCATGTGAAATACTCTGGCATGTGTTGAAAATTTAAGATAGCAATGACATATGAATATGTGATGGGTTAAATAACTTAAATTCAAGAGCATTTGTCTTTTTTGTTTTTCTAAGTCGAGTATATTTTGACAAGTCAAATACTTTTTTGTTTTAGCATGTCATTTTATTCTTAAAAAATGGAGCACGAATGTCCTTTGCTTTAGTATGTCATTTTCTTCCTAAAAGTTGGAGCACAAATGTCCTTTCTTTGTTTCTCGTAGAAGAATATAAAATATAGTAAAGAATGATAAATTACAAAAAAGAAATGAAAAATTGGCCACCAGATCCACCGTAGGGAAATAAAACAGAAATCATAATGACTGACTAAAGGCATCCATTTAGGACCAACAAAAGAAAACAGATATTGCCTTTGATAAATTGAAAGAATACATCCACTTCCCCATCAAGATCTTAATTTTGTCCTAGGAAAGGGATGGAATCTAAAGCCCTAGTCTTAAATAGTCCTGTTTTTCATCCTAGGAAATTAGCCCAAGTAGTAAAGATGTGGTTTTGCCATAAAATCCAGCTTCCTTTGCAAGTAAAGTAGAGCACATGAGAATAGAAATCCAAAAAAGGAAAGAGAAAAATACTATTTTTATGCCAATGTCCTTTGTCTAACCACTAGTTTGAAGTCAAACTATGGGAGACAAGCCATGACGAATTTGTCATCATCCTCTCACTCCATATTGTGGAAACGGAAGACTTAACTATTTCTGTCATATTGCATGAAAATATTTATTTTCTCATCATTCATCGGCAGTTGTGTTTCTTGTTCACTTGATGATGTCTAATTGCAAGCGTTTATGATGTACTTTAATTGTGGCGCTGCCACACTTGAGTTATCAACTTTTTTTCATTTTTTCCAGTTCAATTTTAACAGGGACAAATGAAGTTAGAAAGGCAGCAGATAATGTCGCTCTTCATCAAAGTTATGAAGAAGTTGCACAAATATTTGTACGACATCGAATCAAAGTATATCGAAGCAAAATTGCCGCGAATGAGAGAGGTATGTTCAGGAAATTTACTTTTGATGTGCATTTTTTTTTTTCCGTCTATCTGGTGATGCAAGGTATACTTAATGACTTTTTGGCATTGTTCATTATTTTTATTTTAATCCGGACTTCCCAACGGGATAGTCTCTTGACTGCATCTGTATTAATAATACAACTCTTTCGTACGTAAATGTTTTGTTGCAGATAAAACTGGAACCCCATAAAATCTCAGTGGATGAGGATCTCAATGAGGCAGCTAAGCAAGTTGAGGTAGCATTTGTTCTTGAATGATAATACTCTCGTTTGAGACCTATTCCGATTCTCTTTTGTGAGCTGGTGGGTTATTTGTAGGAGAAGATGAAATCTAGAGAAGGGTTGTTGGATCTAGACTCGCTACGACAGTTTGCCATTGTTGGCAGAGAAGCTGAGTTTGAGAATGCATTGGAAAATGGCAGTGGAAAGATTTCCTCAGGTGGTCTCATCAGTGTAAAATCCAGTGGAAGTAAATTCGAGAAACAAGGGAAAGAAAAAGGGGATCATGGAAAAAGGAGACACAAAGATGATAATCGACCAAAATCAAATAAAAAGAAGAAATCTTAAGTCATTAAACTTATTGGGTGGCTGCAATTCATCGACCCAGGAAATTGCAAGTGTAGATTTGGATTTGGCATCGGATTATTACTTACGACTTGTTCGTAGTCTAAAATATTCAATCAACTAAGCATACAAGAGCATGCTCCAATTTTGACTGACGAATGTCCTTCTGGAGTTATGGTTATATTAATCAGCAACGAGTTTCATGTTAATTGTCTAATCAAGTTTTTCTTTTAAATTTCTCTGGATGATTTATTAATTATAGTCTATTGATTTTTGTTTGTATAACGGCTTGGTTACTGTTGTATGGTTCAAGCCTTTTTCCAAACAATCCAGTTTTCGGAGTATTATATTTCTTTTGAGGTGAAGGAATTTTAATCCTTGACCTTTAACATAATTTGGCATTTACCATTTTTTTTGACATTTACTTTGGCAGTGAATAAAAAGACAATTGTCCTTAGAAAATTTGTTAAATTCCCGACACGTGAGAGACAGTCTTGTAGTAATAGGATTGGTTTGAATCGGTTTGAATCGGCAATGGGGTTCAGTCTCAGTTTGGTTCGGCAATGGGGTTCAGTCTTGTAGTAATACTTTGGAGTTGGCAAACAGAATTGGTTTGAATCGGCAATGGGGTTCAGTCTCAGTTTGGTCCAATTATCCTCATTATAGAACCTTTAACCCATTTTGAATAGAAGAAGGGCCATATTTCATTTATGGTATTGGGTGTCAGACAACAATGAAAATTGAATAGAACTATTTCAAACTATGGGTCACAAAATTCAATGTGAAAATTCTGCCCAAATTGATCCAAAGTACACATAATCATAGTTGAATTTGGGTCAAGCCTAAAATAACCCGTCATTTTCCTTGGGTTTGGAGGTTCGTTAATTTTTTTCTTCTGTCATGTTAAAATTTGTGATTTGTGGCTAGTGAGATGCTATTTTCCTTTCTTGTCCATGTGATTCGTGTTAAAATTTGTGATTTGTGACTGTTAAAATTTTTTCTATGCTACTTTTCATGTGTTTCCTTAGCTGTTGTGATTCCTGAGTGATTTATTGCTATTATGTTTTGTTAGATGTTATCTCAAATTCCATCGGTGGCTAAAATTTGTGATTTGTGTCTAACTAATCTATTGAATCGATAAAAATTACTACAAAGAGGAGATTGAGATTTGGCTAGCCTCAGAATCACAATCGGCAAAAATAAAAACTTTTTCAATGTCAATTCCCTCTTGTTAGGTTTTATTTATGATAGTGAGATTCATTTGTAGTACAATGTAAAATTGAAGAACAAAACATAATGTCGCTTGATTATGATTCTCCATCTATTATAAGTCCATAAATGTTAAACAGGAGTTTTACGTTGATTTGTTTTATAGAGTTTTTTTAAGAGATTTCAAATACCAGATGTTATTGCAATGTCAAAGCTACTATATGTATGCCATGGATGAGCAAATTCCAGGCGTAGTTTTTTGGTTGTCGCTATTACCAAGTAGGAATATTGTAATATATTAAAATTTCTGCTAAGTATTACTGATGACTCAACATTTTTATGGTAACATATAGGAGAATTGGAGGCTATGACTTTTTTGAAGGAGCATTGAAGCGCGAAAGATGAAGATTGTCAATCAACTACAAGTTAAGGTCAGAAGATTAGAAACTATTAATAACCAATTTAGGAGAAGGTGTCACACATATTTATGTGCATTGTGCATTTTAAATGTAATATGAGTTTTAGCTTTTTATGCGATGTCAGTGTAATATTGTGCATTGTGCACTGCCAATGTAAAATGTGATATGGTTTTTGACTTTTTGTGCATTATGCTCGCCTCCTCCTACTTTTCACTTCCCTTCTCTTTCAACAATTCAAGCTGGATGATGACCTGGTTTGTGAAAAAGCAGGACATGACAATAACGTGGACGATAATACAAAACTTCATTAACAACAACCTTTGTTAATATTCGAAAGTGGTCTTAGTCATTGACAACCGAATCCCTAACTACCATAGCAAGAAACGCTATATCCAATAATTATAAAGCTACTTCTTACTTATACAATCACTGTACTTGTACAAAATAAAAGAAAAAAAAAAAAGTTTAAACCTCCATCTCTTGCGCCACCATTGGAAACAGACTAAGATTAAAAGAAATGCATATCTTAAATTTCCTCCTCCTTTCCGCAACCTCAAACCAAGAAAACTGATAGGAAGTTACCGTGCTACACCTCTCTTCGTACATAAGCTTTGCAAAAAATTAGCGTTTAATTCCTCGCACAACAACATAAACAATGTGAAAAATGCAAAAGCAAAGTCGATGTACCTGGGAGCCAAAAAGTGATTGGGAATTAAATCCCATAAATGCGCTTCGTCGTAATCTTCCTCTTACTCCTCGGCTTGCTTCTGCCTATGCACTAACCTTCGAAGAACCTTCACCTTGACAAGTACTTGTATTGTGACCAGAACGATAACTTTTGTTGCATGTTCTTGTCTTATTCTGTCTATTGAGTATAGTGCGACTCGGTGTCCCTCACCCTTTTCTTCTTCGGCCTACTTGCACGGCGCTTAAACTGTGGTGACTTAATTTCAGGCATATTCAGTGGAGGCCACATATCGAGGCCATTGAGTGGGTGGATGAAATGAGAATACATTCTGATATATCTATCTCTGTGGTAAAATAGCTGTACAAAATCTTTCATTCATCCACATAAACAGCAAACATGTTCAGTGGACATGGGTATACCGATGAGTCCCCAAGAAGCACAACTGCATATTCGATTATGTAAGTCAACAACGAATCGATCGGTGTGATCACTAACCTCAAACCTATCACCGCCAACATGAGTAGGAGACTAATTTCTCACAGCATGCATCACCTTATCCAACCTCTTTTCTATTCATGGAGATAGCAATCCATGACACTATTCCATGGTCTTATGACTCTTCAATATCCTTACCATAAATACCTTCTTTATCATTTCAAACATAGTCACAATTGACTTATCTTGAGCTGGTAAAATCATGGAGTTGAAAGATTCACTGGGATTGTTGAGAGATATATCACATTTTGGCACGTGACTGAAAGCATGTTTTGTCCATAATTTTGAGTCATATGATTGCAGATGCTCGTTTTCGATTTTATCCACAAGTTCTAGTCTCTTCAACACTTGTTTGAATGTAATTGCCTTTGTTGCTCGTGAAGTGTTCATCATTGTATCTTTGTAAAACTTACCATGAAACCTGGTTTTGATGTTTGCGTACATATGCCGTAGATAAAATTTAATCTCAGCTTCAGGGACATGGTCTTCTAGTGCCTTCACAAGCCTCCGTAATTCACAAGTTAAAATGTTAGACAATGTACAAAAAAAGTCCACGTATTCAAATAGTAGTGAATAGTTCAATACCTTCTATGGTCAGATATAAAGCCTATCCTACACTTGAACAAGTGGTAAAACTTATTTTACCAACTCTAAAAAACATATCCACGAGGCCTACACTTGAATCAAATGGTAAAACTTATTTTACCAACTCCAAAAAACATATCCACAAGGCCGTACATGCGGTTTCAACAACTGTAATAACAAGTAGATTTATTTTGTCATTTCCTTCTATTTTAAACTGTTGTTAGAAGTTGCCCTATGCATTTGCCCTTTAAATGACACCCATCAACACATAGCACCGATCTACCTTCCTCAAAAACCTGCCTTACATGTAGCAAAACACATATAAGCTCTCTTGAATATTGGTTCGCGTGAGAATTTTGGTTGATCAACACTAGCAATAAACGTGCTACTAGAATTTGTTTGTTTTATCTCTATTGCATATGACCATAGTTGTTTATATTGCTTGTCTCCACAACCATCATTTATTTTTTGAGCATGATTTTTTGCTCTATATGCTAGTATCTGTGTAATTTTGATGTTGTACTCTCTAGCTAGCTTAGCTCAACTTGGATTGACTCATTTAACTCGTAGTTCGCAAACTAACTCAGGTGAAATTCTTTTTAGATTAGTTTGTTAGTTTCAGCTCATTTACTTGCTAGGTTTGGTGAGATGCACGTTTTTCAAGATCGGCTTGGTTTGATCGATTTTATTTGTCACCCTTAATGTCTATATTCATCTAAACCTCGAGATATGTCCAACCAATTTCAGCAACCACTGATTAAAACATTATATAGTGAATATTAACAGAAGAATCATTACATTATCAACCACGATATCAATATCATAATGACCTAATCCAACCCACAAGAACTAATCTCTATCGATAAAAGGACAACATAAAAAAAAAAAAAAATAAATGACCACATCAGTAGATGATATAATATTAGAGATGGTTAATGGGCAGTAGCAGGCTGTGCCCAGCTCAACTCGTTACAGTAGCAAACCGAGCTGGGCTTGGTCCCTACTGGCGGAGGGAGTTGAGCCTAGGCACGGGCTCATGAGCCTGCATATGATCATGTCATGTAGGTTAAACATATGAGCCGGCTCGCTGACTCACTTGTTGGGTTCGGTGGACCAAGCTTGCCGAGCCTGCTCCACACCCTAAGCCCAATCTTCTGTCTGCTCTTCCCAACTTGTGTAACGACCTACGAACTCTTTTCGAAAAACTCTTAAATTTCTTTAAAACATTCTTAATTTAAAATTTAAAAGCGTTTAAAATAATTAGTAAACCTTTGAAAATGTTTAAATTACGTAGCGGAAGTCTTTTGTAATGCCCTGTAAAGCCACGAGGTTTCCGACTCGCTCCGCTCTATCACCACCTCTGTAGCACCCCCGAGTCGTCCCAGGACCTGGGTTGCCAACCGTACACTTACTCATTTTCTCGATAAATTTCTTACAAAATTTTAGAACTTTGGTTCCTCGACTTCAAACGGCATCCTTGAAAAGGTCTAAACACGTCGCAGCGGAAGACTCGATTAAAATAGGTTTAAATAAAACTTCACCTTTTAAAACATAAAACAAAAAAACTGGTCGACACCTGTAAACGCCCCGGTCCACACCTTAATTCTCTTTGCCTGCCCCGGTCGATCTTCGTGGTCGACACTTCCACGCACATAACAAGAAACAGTCGACACTTCAATTCTTTCTGCCCACAAAGGTCGAACCTCGCGGTCGACACTCTCATTGATTTTACACTAACCAGTCGACACCTACAGATACTGGTCTACACTTTACTCCTCTCTGCCCGCACAAGTCGAACCCTATTGTCGACACTCACATCCCATTTTACATTGACCGGTCGACACTTATGGACACTGGTTGACACTTTGCACATCTCTGCTCGCACAAGTCGAACCCCGCGGTCGACATTCCCGTCATATTTTACGCTACGCGGTCGACACTTAGAGGCTTCGGTCGACACGTTGCACCGGCAGCCTAAAAATAATACTAGTTTGAAAGAAAATGGACGGCGAAAACTTCCATGATTAAAACCACAAAGTACAGATCTGTATTTTTAAGACAAAATTCCTCAAGTAGTTTCAAAATACGACTATACATCAATCCCGACTATTATCGTGCCAAATAAACCAATGTCCTCAAATTCTATGCACTTGACTTATACCTTGCAAAATACAACCCAAAATGAACTACCATCTAGCCTCGCTCCACGGGTCGGGCCGCCGTGACGAACTCCACCTGCCGGCACATGATAGCACGCGGCCAACCACCTACTCATCTTGCCTGAGCTCTCGTAATTCACCAGCAGGAATCTCTGCACCTACACCACATAACACACAACATAAATTTAATGCTCAGTAAGTAGTGTATATGAAACGTAAACCGACAATGCAATCCTTTCACATGCAGTCTCTACACTCAAGCTCATGTTGTCACAACTGGTGCTGCGCGGTACAACAACACCATGATGAGGGTGGACTCTCTCGTTACCTCACACCCTGGCACGTCGCCATTGTCCCGGTTCTTCAGGCAACGAGGCCCTCAAACCGTACACACGCGTCACTCCACACGCAGCAACCATTTCAGGGTGAGGCTGGACGCACTCGCCACACTACCCCCTTATACGTCACCGCCGTCTCAGTTTCTCCAGCAACGGGGCTAGAGTTGCTCACCACCACAAATACACTGCAGCAGTCATCCCAGGGTGAGGCTGGACGCATTTGCCACACCACCTCCTGGCACGTCGTCACCATCCTGGTTTGTCCAGCAACGGGCCAAAGTTGCCCATACACACATCTTTCTCACCGCCACACATCATACCTCACATTTGCACATAAAACCATGTTCAAATTCATTTTCGTTACACTTTTTGAAACATGATGCATGACTGAACAAAAGCATGCAAAACACATAATACCTCCCTACAGTCCCATGATGTAGGCCCATAAGAGCAATGCACGAGCAAACAGTACTTACTTGACGTCCTCGCTTTCCGTAGTGCTCGTTTTACCAAAAACATGCTCAACCTACAACATAAACTATTTTCCGTCAAAACTCATCCCATTACTCTACTCATGCACTAAAACCACCATACTAGCACAACACTCCTTGAACTCGCCAAAATCGCTCACTAACCCGACTTGACTCAAAATCAGATTAAACTTTCAACGCGCATAACTTTTGCATCGGTTGTCGGAATCACTCGATTTCAGCAGCTAAACACTCCGCTCATAACCTATTTTAACGCACTAAAAGGGTTTCTAAAACTGACAATCGTAGCTAAGCCAAAAATTCGAAATCAGTTCCGTATTAGTGCTTAAAATCCTACATTTACTGTTTCTCGCCCAAGCTCACTTACTTCCTCACCATTCCTTCGTATACACTATTAATAACCTAACAACAATCGAAAACAACCCAGTGAACATCCCCAAATCATGAACCCTAAATTTCTATCCATAAATCCCTCATCAAACTCTAACTTCAATCCCAAAACTAGATTATAACTACACAACTTATTTGGAATCACTGAAAAGGAGAAGGAATGGAGAG
>CM039526.1:8644248-8725273 GCA_022433055.1 Begonia peltatifolia | reverse complement strand
TATATATATCCTAATTATCTTTTCACCCTCACCTTTAACCATTTAATTAAACTATCATTCGGGTCGCGCTCGGTCAAAATCCTACAAACTTTTCTTGTCCGTTATGCTCAAAATAATTCCCCACCTAACCTTGTAAATTTTGAGCTCTCTGTTCTGATCTGAACCTGACCGCTTGTAGCCTTAACAACCTGAAAATCAATACAACGAAAATATAGGGTGTTACATCCTCCCCCTTAAAAGAATTTTGTCCCCAAAATTTACATAGCGAATAGCTCTGGTTACTACTGCTCCATGTCCTGCCGCCTTTCCCAAGTGGTCTCCTCCACATTGTGATTGCGCCATAAAACTTTGACTAAGGGAATCTCCTTGTTGCGCAACACTTTCACAGCTGATCCCAGTATGTCCACTGGCTTCTCCTCGTAAGATAGTGTCGGCTGTACCTCTATATCTTGTTGTGCGACCACCTGAGAATGATCACGCATACACTTCCCCAGCATGGAGACATGGACGACATTATGTATAACATTCATCGAGGAAGGCAGTTGAATCTTGTAGGCGGTCTTCTCAATCCTTTCCACAATAAGGAACAGTCTAACAAAATGAGGGTTGAGCTTACCTCGCTTTCCGAACCCGACCACTCCCTTGAACGGGGAGATCTTCAGAAATACCTCATCACCCACGCCAAACTCCAGTTCCCGCTTCCTCCGATCGGCATATCTTTTTTGCCGACTTTGAGCTGCCTTGACCCTATTCTTTATAATAGTAATCTTGTCGACCGTCTGTTGTAGTATCTCTGGGCCTATGAGTCTTGCTTCTCCAACCTCGTCTCAGTACAATGGCGACCTGCATTTTGTTCCATACAAAACCTCGTACGGCGCAATGCCAATGGTAGACTGGTAACTGTTATTATATGAGAATTCAACCAACGACAAGAACTTGCTCCAAGCCGCTTGAAACTCCAACACACAGGCTCTAAGCATATCTGTCAGTATTTGTATGGTTCACTTCGATTGCCCGTCAGTCTAAGGGTGGAAGGCTGTGCTGAATTCCAGCTTGGTACCCATGGCTTTATGCAGACTCCTCCAAAACTTAGACGTAAACCTAGGGTCTCAGTCTGACACTACTGACACCGGGACTCCATGTAGTCTGACTATCTCCTACATGTACAACTGAGCGATTGATCCATCGAGTAAGTTATTCTCACCGGTAAAAAGTGAGACGACTTTGTTAGTCTGTCTACAATCACCCAAATTGCATCGTGGCTGTTAGCAGTCTTTGGCAGTCCGACCATAAAATCCATAGTGACCCGCTCCAATTTCCACTCAGGTATAGGTAGTGGCTGAAGCATACCCGACGATCTCTGATGCTCTGCCTTTACCTGCTGGCATACCACGCGGGTCTCAACGTTGTTGGCTACCTCCCGCTTCATATTAGGCCATCAATAGTGTTGTTTTAAATCTTTGTAAATCTTTGTACTTCCGGGATGCACAGAGAAGGAAGACGAGTGGGCTTCGGACAATATCACTATCCTCATCTCCTCATTCTTCGGGACGTACCACCTATCCTGAAACTTTAGAATCCCATCCTTCGAATAGCTGAGCTCGGTGCTAGCATTGGCCCCCCATACCTGCCTTCAGTCCACTGCACTCAGGGTCAGTCTCTTGGATTTGCTTAATTCTGTCCAGGATGGTCGGTCTCAATGACATCGCTGATAGTGTGGCTGCCAAATCAGAAATCACTTCTAGGCCGAACTCTTGCACCTCAGTCCTCAGCTCGGTAGGCATCGCTAACATCATAGCAGACATCGAAACCGACACTTGGCTCAGGGCATCTGCTACCACGTTCTCTTTCCCCAGATGATACTTGATTTCCAGGTCGTAGTCTTTAACCAGCTCGAGCCACCTCCTTTGTCTCAAGTTTACCTCCTTCTGCATGAAGATTTACTTCAAACTCCGGTGGTCCGAGAAGATTTTGCACTATTGTCCAAGCAGATAATGCCTCTAGATCTTAAGTGCGAAGACCACTGCCGCCAACTCTAATTCATGCGTGGGATAATTCTGCTCGTAGGGCTTCAGTTGTCTTGAAGCATAGACAATCACTCTTCTACACGCAGCCCAAGCCTACCCTAGAGGCGTCACAATAAATGCTGAACTTCTCCCCCTCTACTGACAGCACTAATAAAGGGGCTGTAGTCAACTTCTGTTTTAACGCCTGGAAGCTGTCCTTGCAATCATCAGACCAACTATACGTCACGTTCTTCCTGGTCAGTTGAGTCAAAGGGGCTATGATCTTGGAGAATCCTTGAATCAATCTCCGGTAATATTCCTCAGAAAACTGCGTATCTCACTGGCACTGATCGGCCGTGGCCATTCCTTCACAGACTGAACCTTCGTCGAATCCACTGAAATACCATCACAAGAGATGACGTGCCCCAAAACTTTGATCCTGTCCAGCCAAAATTTACATTTAGAGAACTTAGCATATAATCAGGACTGCCCTATAGTTGTTAGCACGATCCTCAAGTACTCTTTGTGCTCATCTTCACTCCGAGAATATATCAGGATGTCATCAATGAATACTATCACGAATCTATTCAATTGCTCCTTGAATACTTGGTTCATCAGGTCCATAAAGGCGGTTGAGACATTAGCCAGTCCGAACGACATCACTAAAAACTCATAATGCCCGTACCGCGTCCGGAAAGTTGTCTTTGGGATATCTTCCTCCCTAACCTTCAACTGATAGTAACCGGATATCAAATCAATTTTAGAGAACACCCGTGCACCTTGAAACTGATCAAACAAGTCATTTATCATTGACAATGGGTACTTATTCTTCACTGTCAACTTATTCAGTTCCCTGTAGTCAACACACATACGTAGAGATCTGTCCTTCTTTTTAACGAAAAACACCAGCGCACCCCACGGTGAAAAACTAGGGCGTATGAAGCCCTTATCCGTCAACTCCTCTAATTGTGCCCTTAACTCTTTCAACTCGGTAGGTGCTAGCCTGCACAAGTTCTTGCACACTGGTTCAGCTCCAGGGTACACGTCGATAACGAACTCAATTTTCTTGTCAGGGGGCCGACCTGGCAAATCCTCAAGAAATACCCCCGGAAAATCTTGCACAATGGGGATGTCCTGGAGTTGAGTTTCACCCTGAAACTGCGCGTCCATGACACTAGCCAATAAGCCCATGCATCCACCTCCTAACAACCGTTGGGCTCTCATAGACGACACTGTCGAAATCCTACTCAAACCCTTTCTCGCTTTGAAGGAACAACTCTCTCCACTCGAGAGCCGAAAGTGGATCTTTCTGGTCCTGCAATCTATCGTGAAATAATGTCTAGACAGCCAATCCGTCCCCAAAATAGCCTCATACCCCTTCATGTCGAGTATGATCTGATCAGCGTACAACCGTTTTTCTTTCATTGTCACAATATCACCTTGTATCACTTAATCTGAGTATAGACACTCCCCCGACGGCAACAACACATCATAGAACTGTACAGAATAGCTGGGCACTAGATTTTCCTTGACCACAAAGGTAGTACACATAAACGAATGAGTAGCACCCGTATCGACAAGAGTATAAGCCGCCATGCTCGAAATAAGAATACTACCTGAAATCTCCGATGGTTGGGCGGCATCATCCGGCTCAATGAGGGCGAAGACCCTTGGTGCCACTCTCGCTGGAGCCTTGCTCAAATTCGGGCAACTCCTAGCAAAATGCCCCACTTCATTGCAGTTGAAGCACCGATTTTGTCGCAGCTTCTGACAATCTTTGGACATGTGGCCCGCCTCGCCATAGTTGTAGCATCGGCTCGCACCTACCGTGCACTTGCCAGGATGACTCCTCTGACACTTTGGGCACATTGGAAACTACCCCAGTCCCTGAGGTCGTTTGTTACTTCCCTGGCTGCTATAGCTGTCGCTTGCCCTCTTTAAGCCCTTCCACTGAGATGACTCTTCTCTGCTTGGCTGAGGTAACAATTCTCTGAAAAATTTCCTGGGCTGCTCTTTAGGCAACTCTCGATAACTGGGAAATTTCATCCTGGCCTCCTCAATGTCTAAGGCCTTTGCCACCACGTCCTCATAAGGCACCCCTCGTGTTCTAGCTATCCGCACGCCCATGTATATGTCTGGCTTTAGTCCCTGTACAAATTGTACTTTGTTCTTGTTTAGGCTCACCAGGTGACTAGCAAACCGAGATAGCGCTTCAAACTGTCTCACGTATTTGGGCACGGTACCGTCTGTCTTAACTGGGCAAATTCCACCATCTTTTGGGTCCTGACTGAGTGGCTGAAATACTTGCCGAAGAACGTCGTCTTAAATTCCTCCTAAGTCATGGCCTGCACATTGGTGGTCGACTTCACCGAATCCCACCAAAATCGGGCATCCTTAGCCAAGTGGAATGCCGCACTGGATACTCTGTCCTGATCGCCGACTTTGGCGTAATCCATCATGTCTTTCATACTACGAATCCACTCCTCAGCACTGAGTGGGTCCGAAGATGATCTGTTGAACATTGGGGGTTTGAGCCTGTGCAACCTATCACTCTCACGATCCATCGAAGTCTGGGCACTAGACTGACCCTGGTCTTTTCTATTCATAAACCGCTACAGCTGTTGAGACTGGTGGTTGACCAACTCGGTAAGCTGTCTAACGGCGTCATCCATATCGCCTACAGTTCTACGCGTCTCTCTGACCATGATGTTAATCCTGTATGCCGCAACATCTAGTAAGTTTAAAACGAAACTACTAGGGTTCTAAGAAATACTTACAGTTGGCGGAGCGCTCCTATGTACTGAGTGGTGGTATTAGGAGATCCATTGAACGACGTCGACCCCGTGGCACTGACACTCGTGGCCTACCTGTTTCCTTCCTATTAACCGTTCCCTTTTACCTTTCCCCCAAGCGGTGTAAGAATTGTGACAGACCTTCTTGCCTTCACAATCTCACCTCTCCTTCGAGGGGGCTAACACTTTCATCGGCCACACTTCCGGTTGGGTAAAAGTTCTGATACTATAACTGTAACAACCTGAAAAGCCACGCGCTTTCCGACTCGTTCCGCTCTTTCACCACCTCTGTAGCGCTCCCGAGTCGTCCCCGGATCTGGGTCGCCAACCATACACTTACTCATTTCCTCGATAAAATTCTTACAAAATTTTAGTACTTTGGTTTCTCGACTTCAAACGACATCCGTGAAAAGGTCTAAACACGTCGCAGCGGAAGACTCGATTAAAATCGGTTTAAGTAAAACTTCATCTTTTAAAACATAAAACAGAGAAACCGGTCGACACCTGCAAACGCCGGTTGACACTTTAATTCTCTTTGCCCGCCCCGGTCGATACTCACATCCCATTTTACATTGACTAGTCGACACTTATGGACACTGGTCGACACTTTGCACCTCTCTGCTCGCACAAGTAGAACCCCGCGATCGACACTCCCGTCATATTTTACGCTACGCGATCGACACTTAGAGGCTTCGATCGACACCTTGCATCGGCGGCCTAAAAATAACACTAGTTTGAAAGAAAACGGACGGCGAAAACTTCCACGATTAAAACCACAAAGTACGGACCTGTATTTTTAAGACAAAATTCCTCAAGTAGTTTCAAAACACGACTATACATCAATCTCGACTATTATCGTGCCAAATAAACCAATGTTCTCAAATTCTATACACTTGACTTATACCTCGCAAAATACAACCCAAAAGGAACTACCATCTAGCCTCGCCACGGGTCGGGCTGTCGTGACGAACTCCATCTGCCAGCACATGGTAGCACACCGCCAACCGCCTACTCATCCTGCCTAGGCTCTCATAACGCACCAGCAGGAATCTCTGCACCTACACCACAGAACACATAACATAAAGCCTAACGCTCAGTAAGTAGTGCAATATGAAACGTAAAATCGATAATGCAATTCTATCACATGCAGTCTCTACATACTCAAGCACATGTTGTCATAACTGGTGCCGCGTGGTACAGCGACACCATGGTGAGACTGGACTCTCTCGCCATCTCACACCCTGACACGTCGCCATTCTCCTAGTTCTTCTAGCAACGAGGCCCTTAAACCGTACACACGCGTCACTCCACACACCGCAACCATTCCAGGGTGAGGCTGGACGCACTCGCCACACCACTCCTTGCCACGTCACCGCCGCCCCGGTTCCTCCAGCAACAGGGCCAGAGTTGCTCACCACCACAAATACACCGCAGCAGCCATCTTAGGGTGAAGCTGGAAGCACTCGCCAAACCATCGCTTGGCACGTCGCCACCATCCCGGTTCCCCCAGCAATGAGGCCAAAGCTGCCCACACACACAT
The DNA here is from genome assembly GCA_022433055.1 of Begonia peltatifolia. Taxonomy (NCBI): domain Eukaryota; kingdom Viridiplantae; phylum Streptophyta; class Magnoliopsida; order Cucurbitales; family Begoniaceae; genus Begonia; species Begonia peltatifolia. Next base: position 8,718,935 of record CM039526.1, on the reverse strand, counting down.
CATTCTCACCGCCACACATCACACCTCACATTTGCACATAAAACCATGCTCAAATTCATTTTTGTTACACTTTTCGAAACATGATGCATGACTGAACAAAAACATGCAAAACACACAATACCTCCTTACCTTCCCATGGTGTAGGCCCATAAGGGCAATGCACATGCAAACACTACTTACTTGACGTCCTCGCTTTCCTTAGTGCTCGTTTCACCAAAAACCTGCTCAACATACAACAGAAACCATTTTCCGTCAAAACTCATCCCAATACTTTACTCACGCACTAAAACCACCATACTAGCACAACACTCCACGAACTCGCCAAAATCGCTCACTAACCCGACTCGGCTCGGCTCAAAATCAAATTAAACTTCCAAAGCGCATAACTTTTACGTCGGTTATCGTAATCACTCGATTCCAGCGGCTAAACGCTCCACTCATAACCTAGTTTAACGTATCAAAAAGGTTTCTAAAACCAACGCTCGTAGCTAAGTCAAAAATTTGAAATAAGTTTCCTATTAGTGCTTAAAATCCAACATTTACAGTTTCTCGCCCAAACTCGCTTACTTCCTCACCATTCCTTCCTATTCACCATTAATAACCTCACAACAATCGGAAACAACCCAGTGAGCATCACCAAATCATGAACCCTAAATTTCTATCCATAAATCTCTCCTCAAACTCTAACTTTAACCCCTAAACTAGACTATAACTACACAACTTACTTGTAATTGCTGAAAAAGAGAAGGAATGGAGAGCACTATCGGCTGAACGAATGGAGAAACGATCGTCGAAGGGGGGGGGGGGAGAGGTTTTCTGCTTCCTTCCCCCTCAATATTTACATATAATTAATCCTAATTATCTTTTCACCCTCACCTTTAACCGTTTAATTAAACTATCATTCGGGTTGCGCTTGGCCAGAATCCTACAAACGTTTCTTGGCCGTTAGCCTCAAAATAATCCCCCACCTAACCTTATAAATTTTTCGCTCCCCATTTTGACCCGAACCCCACCGCTTATCACCCTGACAACCTGAAAATCAATACAACAAAAATATGGAGTGTTGCATCTTTGTACTTTAAGGAAAACCTATCGTTTAAATAATTGTTAAAACTCTAAAGCGTAAAAAGGTAGAACTCTTTTGTATTTAATGAAGAGTTTTTTTTGCACAGTCGATTGATCGACTGATTTTGCCAACCGATCGGCACCGGTTCTGGAAAATTTCTAGAACAGGACATTTGGGTGGCCAATCGGTCGGCACCCGTTCTGGTGCCGATTCCCAGTCGTTATTTTGGACCAATCGGTCGGTGCCTGCTCTGCCCCCTTTTTTCCTTAAAAACAATTCCCTAACAACTCCAACCAAAACACCTTTTTAACAACTCAACTCTTCCAAACCAATTCCATAAAAATTTAACCCATTTTATCAAGTCACTATACATTCATTTAAACCATCCACAAATCATTTAACACTATTCATAAGTCATCAAAACGTTTCTATGCTTCAACATGATTTACCAAAACATTGAAATCCATAAGTTTTAAAACTTGAAAACTTTACAAAACTATGCATACTTACATTACATACACCCACGAGTCAAAATCGCATTGACAATCACAAGTGCTCGCCATGGACATGCTCCGTCAATCGCTTCCTCTATCAAACCTTGGCTCATAGCCCTTACTTGTGAACTCTTCACGCACATCACAAAGTTCATATAATGAGCCTAACACTCAGCAAGTGATATATAAATGAATATGAATGCTCATGCTGAGCCTTTCGTAAAAAACCATGTCGTTTCATCTCTTTGTTTCTTTCTTTTCTTGTCTTTACAAGGGGAGTCGACAACTTTTGCCCCACCCAAAGCAGACGCCCTTTGTTCCACTCAGGCGGGAATGTCAAACTCAAGCCCCAATCTTATGGGGAATAGACAACTTCTGCCTTACCCGAAGCTGACGCCCTTTGTTCTACTTCAAATAGGGAAAGCCAAACCTGTACATCGTTGAGAACCTCGGCCCCACTTGAAGAAGCGCCCTTTGTTCTCCTTCAAGCAGGGAATGCCAATCTCAAGCCCCACAATAACCATTACATACATTCATTTAATTTCTATCTTTCTTATATAAAAATATATGCATAAATTCATTTTCTATGTTTTCATAAAACATGATGCTTGCTTCATGAATGCTTGCATATCCTCGTTTAATATAAACATAACATATTAATCTAAATGAATCCATCAATCAACGATAAAATCTACTGACATCAAACAACTAACTCTACAATGTAATCTACCCAACCACATCACAATGCCATAAACATAAACAACAACCTATCATAACTATATATCAAAGCAACCCTATTCATCATCAATTAATCCGCTAAAATCATCGACTTCCTAGCACTTTGTTGTGTAGGCCAATCGGCCAAACACATACAACGTTCACTTACCTGGAGTACTTAGCAAAATTTATAGCACTTGGTCAATTTACTTTGTTGCTTGGCGAACCTATAGCATGTGAATAAAACCATCCATATCATCACAATGCATTTCCACAACAACCTTACGTCCATTATAATGTTCGATTGGATTAAAACCTATCCCCAATTCAAATATTTCACAACCTATTATACATGTATATGTCAAAATCCAACTTCATTGTCCACTACATGATGTATTTAAACACAATGCAAACCAATTATTCATCAATTGACTTCAAACCTGGAATTGACCTATAATTGCCTAAACTTCAAATTACTTCAAATTTCCATAACTTATGCTATACTCATCAAAATGCATTAATTATAATGCCCATAGATTCATTAGGATGTCTATTTTGTCTCATTAAAACAGTTTGACAAGCAAAAGTAAAGAAAAGGGTCGGCAAACACCAAAACAGAAACATGCCTAAATTTTCTTCACATATTTTGATCCAAATTTGAAAAATCATATATTAATCTATATTTATCCAAATTCAATAATTCCAACCCCTATGGATCCCTTAAAGAGACTACTTTAGCATGGTACAAACCATTTATCAATTGAGAATCATTAGATTAAGCAAAAAATGCCAAACCCCAAACGGCCCAGACTTTTTGATTTTGTAAATTTCGACATTTAACCCAAACATGCATCAAACAATTCCAAGTATGAGAAAAACATCAAATTTTCACAACCAAACACCAAACAATTCCAAGGATGAGAAAAACATCAAATTTTCATGCAACATCATCGACCAAAACAAAACTCTACCTTTCTCTAACCAAAACTCATTATCCATCAAAAAACCAAACCTTATCCTCAAACCAATCAACCAAAACAATGTTTTTCATCCCAATTCAACAAAACAACATTCTAAAATCATAAACCTAAAATCAATTTAAAGAAATCCTAACCCTCCCTTAGAGCTGCAAAATCTGACAAGGAGGAGATAGGAGAGAGCTTGGCGATGAGGGGGTGCTCTTGCATGAGGAGGAGAGGAGCTAGCCATTGAGGGAGGAAGAACCGAAAAAGGAGGAGGCTTGCTGCTTCTTCGTGAGGAGGAGAGGCTGCGAGGAAGAGAAAACGTGAGGGAGGAGGAAGGAGATGCGGTTGACGTTCACGTAAGGAGGAGAAATGAGGGAAGAGGAAGGGAGTGTGCTGGAAAGGGGAAAAACCAGAGAATGAGAGAGGGAGGGAAGGTGAGAGAGATATGTGCTGAGGAGAGGGGGGAGGGGTTTACGTGAAAGGGAGGGGGAGAGATGAGTGGAGGTAGGTGGTGAGTGTTTGGGAGGGGGATTAGAGTGGCTTCTCCAAGCAGTCATGAAATTTTAACCCAACAATCCAATTTTATTTAATCACAACTCAATTCCAATCTTAAAATTCCCAAATATCCTTTTAAAATTCATCGCGAATTTCATGCACGCAACTATGTCATTTGGTAAAAATTCAGAGTGTTACAACTTGCAGGTCCAACCTCACCCCTCTTCTTTTTATACACACTTCCCTATGCATGTGGTGTAACACCCGAAAATCTTATTGATTTAATTTATATATATATATATATATATATATATATATACGCAAACTGTTTAGTCAAATTTTTATTAAATATCATGAGAAATTATAAGAAAAAGAATGAAATGCAAGTGGGATGTTGGCGTTGGAAAGAAAGAAGAAGTGAAAGGAAGAAGAAAAGAAGAAAAAGGAAAAGAAAGTTTGAAAAGTCAAATGGAAGAGAAATGAGAAAGGAGAAAGACTTCACGTGGGATGTGTTGTGAAGGGTAATTTAGGAAGAAGATAACACTTTTTAGGTTAGGTTGATCATACTTATCTTTAAAACATTATCATCTGAAATTTCTCCTCCAGCACGCAACTGTCTTCTTTCTCTACTTAAAATCCTTCTCCGAAACCTTTCTCTTCCTCTCAAAGTTTTCTAGATTTTTCAAGGTAAAACAGTTTGATTTAGGTCATATTGATGCAAGTTTGTTTGATAAGTGCATAATATTTGATAAAATAGTTGGGTTTTATTGAGTTTGATGAACCCTAACGTGTGATGCATGGAAATTGTCGGAGTTTTTTTTATGTCTGAGTTGTTTTGGTGTTTAATTGGATTTGAATACTTGTTGTTAGACTTAAATGAAGGAAATCATGGAATTGTACAATTTGGACAAAAAATGGTGAATTACATGGCAGTTTGGCATTTTGTAATTTTGATCTATTGAATTGGTTTTATTTGATAAATTGAGTTAAGTATGTTAAAGTAGACCATTTAAAAAGTCCATGCCTTTGGAAATTTTGAATTTGCATATGTATAGGTAAAATTATACAATTTTGAAATTCGTAGCCAATTTGAAGGAAGTGACGGTGTGCGCGGGAGCATGGGGTGACCACAGGCGCGCGGGCCACGCGGCCTTGTAAGTGCGTGTGGACGCGCAAAGCGGAGGCAGGGTGCATGAGGCACGCAGCGTTATGGGCGTGCGCGTGACGCGACGGCGTCGAGTTGGTGCGTACAGTGTCGGGAGTGCGTGCGCGCCGCAATGAGGTAAGGGTGTGCACGCGTGGGGCGCTTGGGGCCGATCGGGGTGTGCTTGCCGGGTGCGTGGCGCCATGTCGAGGGCGCGCGGTGCCGTGTTGGGCATGCGGGGTGCATGGCACCGTTGCTTTAGTGCGCGCGGGGTGCAGTTGGGCGCTCGTCGCCGTGTTGGGGGAGTGCAGTGCCGAGTCTCAAGAGCACGGCGCCAGGTCTTGGGCACACGACGCCAGGTCTCGAGAAGCGCGCGGGGTGCTTGTCGGGCTCCTTTTATGAAACCGTGAGTCTTGTCGGTTTTTTTAAAACCCCTTTGAATTGTTCTTTTCCGCAGCGTATTTTCTATCGAGGAATGTGTTCCCTCTTCGGGGCGCGAGTCATTTTTCCAATCGAGTCGAAAAATTTTATATTTACAAATGTTCTTTTAAATAGGATTTGAAAATGAAAGTGGTGTTAAATTGAATGAGTTCACGTTGAGTTTATAAATGTCATAGTGTGTAATAGTAGTGAGCGTACAGGGAGCCTTGCGGATCCTCGGGGTGTGACAATAACATAGCAAACCCAAGTCTTTCATAGCAAAAAATGAGCCAACTCAAACTTTAAAGATTCAATCCCATCGCAATCATTACCAGTAATGATCATGTCATCAACATACAAGGATAATAAAATATGATCTGCACTCGTATGCTGAACAAACAATGCAGAATCATGATGACTAGAACAAAACCAAGCAAAGTGATCACTGTGGAAAACTTCTCAAAACAAGCACGAGGTGTTTGTTTGAGACCATAAAGAGCTTTACGAAGCAGAAAAATTTCACCGAGTTTGTGGGCGATGCCTGGAGGGGGCATCATATAAACTTCTTCATGAAGATCACCATTCAAGAAGTATTCTTGACATCCATTTGAGATATTCTCCATTAGGGGTTGGCAGAACCAGACTGAGACTGTGGAACCGGACTGGACCGAGTGATTCGATTCTGGTTCGGTTGATTCTACCTATTGAATGATCCAGGAACGGTTCCAATACAAAAATCTTGTGGTCTACAGTCCGGTCCACGGTCTGAATACAGAAAACCTGAAAAACCGTGGAGAACTAGCCAACGATTACTTTTTGATTTGTAACCAGGCGTTAATTCTAAAGTCTAGGTTGCAATCTGTAACCTAGGAGTTCCTCGACCTTTGGCTTCGACTTGTTGAAGAATTGAATAGAAATCATAGCTTTCCTCTTTTCTGATCAAAGCAATAAAAATAGCAGAAAAACAATACCTTTGATTCCCTAAACGAATCTAAGATGCAGCGACCCATGCTACAACATTAAAGCATATGGCAAAGCACAAATAGAAATGGGGTAGCGCAGAAAGGAAAAAAGAAAAAACAGGCAACTAATTTCTCATTCCTCCCACTTCCAACAGCGCCAAAAGCATCGAAGAAGAAGATGATAAAAAATAAAAGATATATAATACATCATTCAAGAAACTGTCTGATTAGAATGACCAATTCATGTACTTATCTTGTACTTGAACGGCAGTAGCAGATGCAAGAGGAGGAAAGTTAAATCAATGACAGTTGCAAACCAACAAATGTGAGTAGGGCTGCTGAGAGACCTCATCAAAAAGTGCAAGGATGGAAAAGCAGAAGTGATAGACAAGACAACTGGAGTGATGGAAAAGCAAAAATTAGCCTAAGGAGGAAAAACAGAAGCGATGGAAAAGCAAAAATTTAGCTTCAGGAGAAACCGGTACCGAACCAGTTTCTCCCAGGCCAATTTCGGGATAAAAAATTTATCCCGAAATGGCTACTCTAGTTCTGGTCCGTCCCGAAACTTGACTGACCCAGACTGTGCCCACCCTTATTTTCCATCGATGAACAGAGGCAACAACAATCATGGTGCGAACAGTTATCATCTTTGCAACAAGGGCAAATGTCTCTTCATAATCCATACCATACTCCTAAGAGTAGCCCTTAGCAACAAGTTGGGCCTTGTATCGTTCAATGGATTCATCAGACTTAGTTTTAATCTTGTAAATCCAACGAGAACCAATGATACGTTTTTTGAAAGGCAACGATACCAAATCCCATGTATGAATCTACTGAAAAGCAGTAAGTTCTGCAGTCATAGCATCCTGCCAAAGTGAGTCACGAACAGCCTCTCTATAGGATAAAATCTCAGAAAGACGATGAAAAGAAGTAATAAATAAAGCAAAGGAACTAGAATAGGAAGAATAAACAAAATCAGGTTGCTTAGTAGACTTACAAGATCGAGTTGACTGACGAGGTGAAGGAACATCCGCAATCTCATAAGTTGATTAAGTGGTCGTAGAGGTAGGAGACTCTATTGATCTATCAGTAGAAACAACTGGAACTGTGGATGGAGCTTCCTCAGTGTCAATATCGAAAGGATCAATGCAAATGAGCTCTTACTGTGTCATATGACGAGAAATATATAATTTTTTACTAACAGGATCAAAACAATGATATTCTTTCTGACCAACACCATAACCCAAAAAGACACACAAGGTGGACCGAGAGAATAAATTATTACACTCGACGAGTGGTCAAAGGACAAAATAAGCACAACCAAAGACTCGCAAGGAGGAATAATCAGGTGCATACCCATACAACTTTTCAAATGGAGACCAACCTGAATTATGAATGGTTGGAATTTTATTAATAACATGAGCAGCGGTAAGAATCTATTCCCCCCAAAACTCACTAGAAACATCGGCTGACAACAAGAATGAGCGGGCTGTTTAAACAAGATACTGATGTTTCCTTTCAGCAACTCCATTTTCTTGAAGAGTGTCAGTACAGGAGGTTTGATGTATAGTTTCATCTGAAGCAAGTCAATAGGAAAAACCTTTAGAAGTCTATTCACCCTCCAAATCACAACGAAAGTACTTGATGATAGCTGAATGTTGTGTTTTTACAAGAGCTCGAAAGATAGTGAAAATGGAAAGATAATCAGACCTACGTTTCATAAGATAGACCCAAATATAACGAGTTTAATCATCAACAAACGAAACATAATATCTTGAACCCTCTTTGTTGGAACTGGAGAGGGTCCCCAAACATTAGAATGTAAAAGATCAGAATGAGCAAAGGGTAAGGAAATACTTTGAAAAAAGAGTAAGGCTGAAAATTTTGCCAGTTTAGCACCACTATAATCAGAAATGTCATGATTGTCCAAATGTCCTAAAGCTCTAGTGGAGACTAAAAACTGTAAGTGAGACGCCAAAACATGATCTAAACAAGAATGCTATAGATAAAAATCAGAAGACGAACAACTCAAATGAAAAGAAGACATATCCACACCAGAAGTTGCAACATCTCATACTTTGCGTTGATCCAAAACATATAGTCCTCCCTGCCTACGGCCTGTCTCAATCACCTTCTGAGAATGCGGGTCCTGTACAGAACAAGTGGATGAAGTAAATGAGACCAAGTATCCGGACTCAGATAATTGACTAATAGAAATAAGACTGAGAGTAAGACTAGGAATATAATAAGCATCAGAGAGAGACACAAGAGATGTAACAATGGAAACAACACCTACTAATGGCATAAGAGAGCCATCAACAGTCATAATTGATACAACAGAATTGAGAGACAAGGAAGCAAAAGAAGATAAATGGGGAGATATATGATGAGAGGCACCGAATCAACCGAAGGGAGAGGAGTACGATGTAGAATTGTCCCACGCAATCACTCAAAATCATGACGAAGGGCCATCAGGAATTGGACCAGACGTTGTGATTCTCTTTGGGCAATGTAAGCTAGGAATGCGCGTAGTTATGATGATTCTGTTAATGTCAACGGGTCTCATAATGCTGACATGGCAGAGTAAAAGTCTTGAATACTCATATTTTTCTATTGAAGAGTCCGGATGTCTATCTCCAATTGATATTGTTTGGCAAAATTAGATTGTGTATATAACCTGGTAGAATGATCTCATACCTCTTGAGCAGTCTCATATTTTGCCGCCTCGACACCAATGGAGTGTGTAATAGAGTTGTTAATGCACGTAATAATCTTCAAATTGTTAGACTCCCAAACATCTGTAAGATCACATAGTCAGTGGCCTTGTTGTCTGTACGCTTAACTCGCCACTTGTGACATAAACCCATATAGATTTTTCACACAAGAATTTTTGTATGCTTAACTCACAGCGCCGCATGCCCCACGCACCATGTCTTCGTACAACACGTCTGCACGCACGCCCTCACCCAACGACACACGACCCGTGAGTACTCGCAGGGCCGCGTGCCCCGTGCACCTGCGACCACGCCGCACTCCCACTCCCATCCACACTTCTCTAACACTCACTATATACATCCCAACCTATTCCATATCCTCTCGACTCCCAACCTCTCTCCCGAAATTTCGGCAGAGTAACGCATAAAAACTGGCTATCCCAAAATTTAAACTCTGCACACAGTTCACCAGAAACTAGCAATATCTATCCATCAACCATCTAGAAAATCTCCATAACAAAATAATCAAAGTTTAAAGACAATAAAAATCTATCAAGTACAAATGAGGAAAGTCCACAGTATAGAGCAATATCAAACTCTAACATATAAAAAAATACGTATGCGTCCCCAAAACACTACAGCCACTCTATACAACCATGTATAACCGACGTCTATACAAACTCCTCTATCCGCATAAATACCCCAACACAAAACAACAACCCAAACGCTTCTCACTATCACCTACCATCTCCACGGGTCGGGTCGCTCTAACAATCCGCAGTCCGGTGCCTCGATCGCACGCCACCAACCGTCCTATGCCTCAGGACTAGGCTCTTGAGGTTCACCAGCAATATCGTAAGCACCTACACCATAGAACACACAACATAAGCGTAACGCTCAATAAGTAGTACAATATGAAAGTAAAAGCCGTCAATGCAATCCTATCACATGCAGTCTCTACACTTACACTCATGTTGTCACATCTGTGACGCGTAGTGTAGCCGCACCAGGGTAAGGAGGAACCTAGCGCCACCCTATACCCTGACATGTCGCCACCTTCCCAGACTCTCCAGCAACGAGGCCCACAAACTACACACACGCATCACCACACAACAACCACGTCAGGGTCACCACACTATACCCTGACACGTCGCCCCCGTCCAAGCCTCCCCAGCAACGGGGCCACAGTTTCCACACACACGTTTCACGACAGCCCAGCCGGCCCATTGCTCCCGCGGAATCCGTGACTGGTGTTGCACTGTCCCACACACTAGTAGGATCCGCAGTACCACTGCCCATCATCCTCACCGTCAACACATACACGCCGCGTGACGGCCCAGCCGGCCCACTCCTCGAGCGAAATCCACGGTTGGTTACGTACCGACCCACACACTAGTAGGATCCGCGGTACCACCGCCACGCGTCTCACCACTTACTCAAAATATGCTCAAAACTATTTTCGTTCCCTTTTTAAAATATGATGCATGTCAAACAGTACGCACTCACACCACAATCAATAACATATATCCTAAAGTTCTACAGTGTAGGCCCACTTGGGCAAAGCACATGCATGCACTACTTACCTGGCGTCCTAAGCTCACTCGACGCATAACTTCGCCAAAAATTACCTCAACCTGAAACACAAACAATCACTCATCAATCCTCACGTCGAAATTCACCACATAAGTTAAAAATAACATCCCTTAACTAAACCCATGAAATTTTGACTAAAACAGGCCACCGATTTGGTTCGGCCGAAAACCAGCCTTAACTTCAGACGCGCATAACTTTTACGTCCGTTAACGGAATCGAGTGATTCAAAAGGCTAAATGTTCCCTTAGGAACCTAGTCTAACATACTAAGACGGATTTTAAAACGGTAAGCCGCAGATTGGTGAAAATCACCAAAACCGAATCTGCCATTTTTATCTAAATTTCACATTTTCATTTTCTTCAACCAAAACTCACTCAAAACTAGCTTTACGCATTAAAAACAGCCATGCTAATATCACGCGTCACAATTCTACGAAAAACGCTCACTAATTTGACTTGGTCCAAAATTTAACATAAACTTCTGACGCGCATAACTTTTGCGTCGGATATTGGAATCGAACGATTCCAGCGGGCAAACGTTCCTCTAACAACCTAGTTTAACCCACAAAAATTGAATTTAAAACGGACGACGAAGCTAAGCCGAAACGGCCAAAAACAAAACCTATTTTTATACGAAAAATAATTGAAATCTCAACTTCGCCCAATTTCACCAATTTCTTCACCAAGCAGTCACATTCCAATCAATTATGCATAAACTAACAACAATTTGAAGCTTCTCACTCAGAAAGTTAGAATGGCAGCACAATCCCTCCCGGTTTTTTTCTCAAAACTAGAACACCACCGATGCCCACCTCTTTTCCCCCGCTGCAAATCCCTCCACACTTTGGCACAAGTAGTCGAGGTCAGAACACAGGCAATACTACACCTTCAGCAACCAAAAATAGATGAGGAGTAGGGGACATCCCCACCTATTCTTGGTCAGGTTTGGGGCGGAAATGCCGAGCCCCTAGCGCACCCACCCTAGCCTCTAAACACCAAGGACTGGGCTCAAACAAAGCGGGAGTTCGGAAGCAACCGAACTCCCCACTTGCTGGCAGAAATTGAAATGGAGGAGGGCGGTTTACCTTGGGTCTTCAGCACGGGAATGGTCGAGCTACACGTCGTCCCGACTCTTCGGAGCTCCCTAACCACGTCGGCTGCCACTAACCTCTCCTCCGGTCGTCAGTCGTCGCGGAGCTCGGAGCTTTCTCTCCCTCTCTCGCGTCTCCCTCTTCTCGGGTGTTCGGGTTGCAAAATGCGTGAAGTGGAATGGCTTCTTCGTGAAGCCATTCCACTTAACAGGTTTTATTTTTTTTATTTTTTATTTTTAATTTAGTTAATTAATTTATCAAAACGCCCTCACATGTTTTTATCGTCCGTAACTCCGTTAAATTCTCGTCCTCCCAACTTTAAAATTTCGAAAACCATTACAAAACTAAACTTCGATTTTTATAACTTAATTTACCTGTAAAAATATTTCTCGAAACTCCAACCGGATTAAATTAAAAATTTTGAAAATTAGATTTAAAATCTGAAATTTTTTGAATTATTACATGAGAATTACAAGCAGGGGGAATTATCACTTCTCCACTATTGCAGAGAGTAACACAAATAACCTTTGCAAAACCAAACACAATGTTAAACCCTCTGCACTATTCCCACATACGACAACAAATTTCTATCCAGTCGAGATAAGTAGAAGTCTAAATCAAAGTGGGCCAAAGCAAACAAGATCAATGGCAAACCTAGCTTTGATACCATGAAGAATCAAAGAACTGAATGGTGCTCTGTCTTTACATTCAAAGAAGGTGTGTCAAGTATACAACGATTATAACACTAGGGAAAAACATTGTCAACAAGTTACTAAATTACCCTTAATAATAATAATAATAATAATATATGCTAATAGATATAAGGCGAGGACATCCATGCAAAAAGAGTAATAAATTGCCATATCAAACCCACCAGCCCCACTAAATATGATGTGAAAAATTCCTAGCCCTTCAACTAAAGTTGCAAGTGTGGGTGGTCATTTTCGTTGGCATTGAGGCTTTTTCAATCGGTTAATGAATAATATTCTATGGAATTTATATACAGAATTAATGCAATTAATGCATTAGCTTTGATTCATATAATAAATTATTTTTTTATAACTTATTACATTAATTATACTAATAATTGTTTCACACGTTAGCAAATTTTATAAGAAAGTAAAATAAGAGAGTACACCTAGTAGTATTCAATTTTTATTATTGTAAAACTTTTGTGGGTGCATGGATTCAAACCTAATATCTCCTAGTATGATACCATGAATTAATTCATAAACAATATGATTAATCATGAGAACATGAAAATGTCTTTGACCGTTTCATTTTTGTTTTAGAAATGTTAAAAAATAAAAATAGAGAGTAAATATCACATGAATATAAGTTTTTATTAGCATTCTCAATTTGGTTTTAAAGAAGAATAGTGCTAAATTTACTTTCTTATTATAACGTGTACAATAATAACTCGTGTAATTAATGTAATAAATTAATTAGTTATAATTTATTATATTAATTACCTCAATCATTATTTGACATATCAACGAATATTTTAGCAACACAAAATAAGAGAATGAATGCTTTATAAATAATCATCTAGCCAATTTTCATCTAATAAAAAATATCTTATTTATTAGGATTAAATTCCAAAAAGGGATCCAAGTATGCATTAAGTTCAAAAAAATGCTCAAACTAATTTTTCGTCCAAAAAAAAAACTTAAAGTATGGAAAAGGTGCAAAACACGACTTTGCGACAAATTAATATGGTCCCGCATTAAGTTTTCTGAAAGAGAACGGTTTGCCGCGTCTGGAAAATGGTAAATCGTTCTCCACGCGAGAGCACGTGCGAGGGTGAACATTCCCCGCATGAATAACGGTTTGCGGTTCTCAAGACGTAGCAAACCGTTTTAAGAGGGTTCTTAAAATGGTTTGCTGCGTCTAGAGAATGGTTTGTCGACGAACGCAAGCAATGTTTACCCTCAAACGACAAACCATTCTGCGTTAGTATAACGTCGACCGAGGTTCATTTGGATATTTTCTATCTGTAATCCAACTTTTCTCTTGGCCAAATCACCAGATCCAAGCGTTGTGCCACCAAAATCATCAGATCTAAAAGAATTTTGCCGAAATCTACCAAAACCAAGGTTTTTCTTTGAGAAAATCTCAAAACCGAGCCAAATATGAAAACACGAGCCATTTTTTGCCAAATTTGGACTTTTTTCACCAGATTTGGATTTTTTCGTGCAAAAAATAAGCAAATCTGTTCTATTTTTTTGCCAAAAATTCCAAAAAAATTCAAAAATTCAAAAATTCAAAAAATCCAAAAATTCTGAAAATAATCCCTAGAATGTTTATAGGTCGAAAAGTTCCCCGGCAGAATTTACAAGGTGGCCCATCAAATTGGTCGCCGAATGAAATGCCGTAACCGCCTCCTGGTTATTTTTCGATGGAATTTCGAAGCCGGGCGTGTAAGGAGCAGTACGAGAAGAATACGAGAATCCACTTGATATTTTACAGGAAGACTGCTAACTTTAGCGGTTGGGAGTGTTTGGGGATCAAGCAGATGTTTGACAACATCTTTGTTCCCGGGGTATACGACATGCGGGGCGAGAGTTATGACAGAATTGTTCGCTTATTTTATGCAAACCTGTATAGTAACGGGTGACGGAGCACTTGAAGGATATTGACATTGTCGTAAATGCAGCTCTTATCAATGAATTGCTCGGATTTGCCGTCGACGACACCGAGCGATATTATCACGCTTTCAAACAGTGTGTTTTTTCCTAAGCAGTAAACTCGTGTTTATTTTTTTTCCTCCATGAATAGTAAATCCCAATGAACAATTGACCCCAATGAACAGTAAACCCCAATATACAGTAAACCTCAATGAACAGTAGACCCCAATGTACAGTAAACCCCAATAAACAGTGTTTTCATCTATTTTGACACGTTGTCCAATGACAGTGTTTTCCCAGAGTTATTGTTTCTCGGGAACCGTGCCCTGTCTGGTCGCACTGTTTGGAAGCGTGACAGAAAAGGGATTAGAGTTCCTTTGGCAAATCCACTGCAATGCAGAGATTACAAGGTCATGAAGCTGAGATCGAGGGATTTGAACATTAAAGCTCGAGTTCTTTACCACTTGATCAGCCACACAATCCTGCCGAGGGATAGATATAGAGATCTCGTCAGTTGGATGGATCTCTATATCATGCAGAAGCTCTATACCATCACGATGTTCGATCTGTGATACATGATTATAGGTCACATGGAGGAGATAGAGCTAAAAAACAAGAATATGCCGTATGGAACCTTGATTTGGAAGATCCTTCAGCGAGCTCAGATTCAGCCTTCTATCGGAGAGCATATGAGAGCACACAAATCTGTCGATATATTTGACAAGACTCATTTGATTCGGAGTCGAAGTCGATGAGTCTTGGATGGTCAAGGGACATCCCAGAGGCTTCATATCTCGAAATGTTCCGATGGAGGATGCCCCCGACACCGAGGACGCCACCACGTCGGCATTGTACCCCTAGGAGGGTAGTACTTGGGAGCAGAGGCTGGAGGATATGTGGGAGAGGAGGCGCGAGAGTATGCAGGAGAGGTTGGGTCAAATGTTGGATCATACGTGGGTAAAGTGGGGCCAGCGGTTGGAGCAGAGGTTGTACAGGATGGAGGAGAAGATGGATAGGATGAGATTGGCTCATATACGACTCGAAAATGCCTACGAACGTTCCCATAGAGACGCGCTGATGATGATGAGGCACCCTTACCTTAGTTTTTGTTTTATATTTATTGTAATGTACTTTTAATTTTAGTTTGCAATTTTATTTTATGTATGTACTGTAATGCAACTTTATTTTTTGTCGTTTTATTTTACTTTTGTAGTACCATTTGGTTCACTTTTGTAGTACCATTTAATTTACTTGATGTAGTACCATTTAGTTTATACTGGATCTGGCTGTTGATTATGTACTTGTGATTTGAATATACAAGAATTGTTTGAAAATAACTATGGAAGAGTCGTAAAACAAACGAAACTTTGCCTATTTTTTCAATTTTATTCTTATTTTTTTATTAAATAAACTAAAATAAATAAATTACAACGATCAATTATTTCTGCCTCGGCTGCGCGTCGCCGATTCTTGCGTCCCCTCAAATGTGTCGATACCCATAAACGTGTTTTGAGAAACAACGCCTGAAGTCCATCTCTGGTGAGGACAAGTGTGACTCTTATGCCCCTGTTGTTGACATATGTAGCACGTCATCCTCGAGTTCTTCTTACTAATTGTCAAACTCGATGGCTCGTCGACATCTCGCACTCTTGTCTTTTTTGGCTTACTAGGTTAGCGATATCTTTTAGGCGAGATGAGTTCCTTCAGACTTGGTATTTCCAGCCACATTTAGTGGCTGCTCAGCGGTTGAATAAACTGTAAGTACATCTGCACGCAAGTCACCTGATGATAGCATCGATGCGCATAATTTTTCGGTGACACTCTCCTGCAATACATGCATAGAATGACATGGACAAACAAGATTCTAGTAAGCTCTCACCTTGTGCAGTTACACACACTCGTATTCATGTTAACTGCGTATTGTTCGTAGTCGTTGCTCACCTCAAATCGTGCACCTCCCGTAGGCTGAGCAATCCAATTGCGAGCTTGAATTTGTAGCTTCTCAAGCTTTTTCTTTATATGGGGGCACAGAAGGTCTGTTGATTGGGCCAGCTTCTCAATTTTTTTTACAATGTGAGCTATTGTGCACTTTCGGATCATCTCAAACATGGTCAGGATCGGTCTGTCCCTCATCTGCAATAGAAGTACATTGAATGACTCGCTGAAATTATTCAGGTCCATATCGCACTTGGGGATGGAAGAGAAGACATGACTAGCCCAATATTTAGGCTCTTCTGGTCGAAGCCATGCATGGTCATCTGGGCTAAACTAATATAATTTCCTTATTTCTAGGTCAAAATGATACTTTGTCGTTGTCATGGCCGCATTCCACATCGCATCTCTGTATGCTCTGCCTTGAAACGGACTTTTGAAGTTTGCGTACATATGTCGTAGGTAGAAGCGGTGTTCAGCTTCTTTAAATTTCTCGTCTAAGCCTTCAGCAACACCTGACATTTGAAAAAAAATAGAGTACTGATCAGGATAATACTGGACGATTACAATTAGAATTAAACTTAGAAATGTATTATACCTTTTGTCGATCTGAAATAAATTTTCATCTGTCTCCCGATTCAAGGTTCAAGTCTCACTTCAAATGTTGCAAAAACCACTGCCAGCTGTCTGCAGACTCTTTTTCGACGTTGGCAACAGCAACAGGAACATGATATATTCCATTGTTGTCATCATTACTGACGACTGTGAGTAATTGTCCAGGACATGAGCTCTTCAGATGACAATCGTCCAAATAGATAATAAGGTGATCGTGCTATAGCATACCTGCCTTGCAAGCAGCCATACACATATAGATTCTTTGGCATACCATTGAATCACTCCCTGTCTCGTAAGCATATATTTCTCTGTGCTACTCGGGTTTGATCTATATATTTCTACTGTGTACAACCAGACTATCTCATACTGTTCGTCGTCCTTGCCTTCGTTAAATGTTCGAGCTATACTTCTTGCTCTTTTGGCAATACTGGAAGTAATATTGACAGTAAGATCGTTCTTGACTGTCTCGATGATGGAAGAGATTTTCCATATATGTTGACTTTTAAACCTGTTCAGATAATGATTTGCAATGTATTTTGCACTAACGTTTCGATTATCAACTACTCTCGCATAGCTGTGAGAATTGATCAAACTTTTTATTTGTAAGGTCTCCTCGTCTTTCATATGCGATGTAACATCCGAGATTTCGGTACATTGTATATTGTCCCTAAGACATTTTGTATATGTACTTCGTCAATGCAATATATACTTTGGATATAGAATTGTTTAAGTAAAAGAAAAGAAAAGAAAAAAAATAAATGAAAAGAAGAGACAAATAGTGGGAAATGTTAGAAAAAAGAAATATGGTCAATTTTGAAGAAATTAAAGATTATGTGTAAATTAAGTAAATAAGATAAAGTTAAAATTTATTAAATAAAGTTTATAAAAACCCAAATTTCCTCTTCATCTTCCACGGTTTACTCCAGCTGTCATTCCTCCTTTCTTAAAGCCTTTCTTCAGCCAAGACACCTCTCATTTCAAAGGATTAAGGTAGAATTTATAATAGTTTTGAGTTTTCATGCAAAAAATACACGTTTTAGTGATTTTGTGAAGAGTTTTTAAGTATGGGTGTTGAACTCCGAAAATTCAAAGTTAGGGTTTGGTTTTCTTCCGTCTTTTGATGTTCTAACTTAGTTTAAGGGTATGCAAAGGTCTAAGATAAATTAGAATCGAAGTCTATGCATGATAGAAGAGAAACTTTGAGGTGGGTTTGTGATTGAAAAGAAAAAATAGAACAACTTCTGTTCTTGAGCTATTTGGCCAACTTTTATGTTTTCTTTTGATAAATGGATCATTCCATTAGAAAGGTGATAGGCTAAGGTTTTTGGAATATCTTGGATCATGAAAATGGTTAAATATTAAGGGGGATATGGGTGTTTGAAGTTCACCCTAAACTGCAAAACCGAACTAAGTGTCGACCTGTATGCATAGGGGTCGACCGAACTGGGTAAATGTCGACCGCGGGGGTCGACCTATGAAGATAGAACTGAACTAAATGTCGACTTGTGTGTGAGGGTGTCGACCGGTTAGTGTAAAAATGGTAAAAGTGTAGACCGCGAAGTTTGCCCGGAGCGAACAGAGAGAATTAAGGTGTCGATCTATGCAAACAGGTGTCGACCGGTGCAAACAGAGGCTAACGAGGTGTCGACCTATGTATATAGGTGTCGACCCTTGTTTGCAGAACTGGTCAAGTGTCGACCGAAGACTACAGAGGTCGACCAAGATCCCTGTTATTGTTTTAAAACTTGAAGTTTGTCTAGTTTTTCATATGATGAGACCTCCACACGGGAGTTGTCTTCCGCTGAAAAGACATGTTTTAAAGGATGATGTCTTAAGACGATGACTAAGTTTTAACCATTTCAAGAGAATGTAGTACGAGTACAAAGTCAAATGTCGATTCCGGGTTTAGACAACTCGGGTCGGTATGAGTCAGTAGTTCAGACTAGCGAACCGGGTTCTGATAACTCGAGACACTGTAGTATAACTAGGTTTTGTGCTTTTATGGCGTAGGTTCAGGGTAGTTACATTTTCCTAGACGTTTAGATTAAGTGAAATGCCTTATTGAAATGTCTTGAGGATATTGTCTACGTTATGCATTGATGAATTGTCTTCCGCTATGTGAATTTCCATGTTCATGCATTATGTTTTTACAAAATCATGAAAAATGTTTTATATACATGTTTTAAGTAAGAAAGACAAGATTATGTAAAGTACGTAAATAGTTAAGTTGTCGGACGAGGCAAGTATGGTCTATGTATTGTCCAGTGAGTGGTCCACGTTAAGTATATATATTGTTCATTCAGTAGTT
The DNA here is from genome assembly GCA_022433055.1 of Begonia peltatifolia. NCBI lineage: Eukaryota > Viridiplantae > Streptophyta > Magnoliopsida > Cucurbitales > Begoniaceae > Begonia > Begonia peltatifolia. The sequence continues at coordinate 8,699,793 of CM039526.1, read as the reverse complement.
CAAGTTATATATATATTGTCCACTTGGTAGTCCACGTTTTTATTAGGTGCCTACTCCCCCATCGAGCTCGTTAAACCCATGTCAAGTGAAAAGAAAAGCAAAGAAAGTACATGTTTTATGAAATGTCCATGCATACACATTCATGTCATTTTATATATCCTTACTGAGCTCTAGACTCATTACTTTAAACTTTGATGATGTAGGTGGAAAACTAACAGGTGATGACTTCAAGCCCTAAGTTGATGAGTAGGTGCAGTTGGAGGAACGAGCTCGTGGGATGTGTTTTCGACAGTCAGGCGACCTTTTGACCAGTGGATGATATATTCTAACTTTTGATGTAGCCTCTAGAAGTGTTTAGATTGGGTGTATAGTTAGGATTTTATGTTTTGAAATTTCTTGAACTGACTGGGTGTATATTCGATTGAATGAAAAAACTTAAGTTTTAGAGCCTCCCATGCGTTTTATTATTTTGCTTCTACTGTGTATTTTGGGTCACAAATAAGGAAATGGGAAAATATATAACTTGGAAGGTTAAGTATTAAGTCAAGCCTAGTGTCGACGTACGGGTCGTTACATGCGAAGCATGCAGTCACCATGCACATCCGTCTATGCATTTAGTTGTCAGCCGTCGCTTGTCACTTTGGACAAATTTGATGCCATAACCATTTTTCAGAGAATATTCGCGTATTTCCGTTTTAATTTCCTTTATACATCTATATTTTTCCCAAAAAAAACTCATTGAGATTTCTTCACGTACCGATAAGCTCTTATTTCATCAACGTCGGACTCAGCAAGTGGTCGTAGCTGCTCGTCTAGAGTTTTGAGGTCGAATGCACCTCTATTTCTTCGTCCCAATCTACGTGATCGAATGATCGAATATCACCATATGTAGGAGTGACGTGCGAATACCAATCCATCTCGACATCAAAACTTGTTGGCTCGTCTAAATCAACCGCTCTAATTGAATCATCATCTATTGTCGTCGGTAATACAGAGAAAATTCTCGAAAGCAAGATAATAGTGAAGAAGAGGAAAGTATGAGGTAGCGTGAGAATGGAGGGAGAGGCTTGGCCTTAGAACAGTTTGTCGTTCTTCTGCAACGCAGCCCGTGATTAATCAATAAATGATCACGGGTATGTAGGAGAACGGTGTGCCGCATCCTGAGAACAACAAACCGTTCTCACGTGGGGACATTTTTGAGGTTAGAGATCCCCCTCGTTCAGAATTCTGAAGGAGAATGGTTTGCCGTGTCCGGATAATGGCAAACCATTTTCAAGTGCCCCTCACGTGCACGGGCTCATGGAGAACAATTTGTCGTGTCCTGAGAATGGCAAATCATTCTCCTTCGTAAAATAGATTGTGGGGTCATATTGGCTTGTCACATAGTCATTTTTTACACTTTTCGATACTTTGGATTTTTTTTTACAAAAATTTTGTTTGAGTCTTTTGTTAGACTTTTTGCGTACTTGAATTTGTTTTTGAGATTTAACCTTATTTATTATTAAAGTTAGGTTTGATTGGGCATGGACAGATTCAGTCATTCGTAGATCAACCATCCAAGCACGTATATCCGTCTGTCCAAAAAATCCCTCGATGGTCGGACTGAAACTACTAGTCTAAGCAGTTAGAGCTTCAGATGCTCCTTCGTTCAACGAACTCAAACAGATGAAAATAAACAAATGGAGAGACTGGACAACTGTTTCTAGATAACAAACATATAAATCCCCAAGTAAGTAATTAGAGAGAAAGAGAATGCAAACACAAATTGGTTTGGTTAGTAAGTAATTAGTTAGAGAGAAAGAGAATACAAACACAAATTGGTTTGGTTCAACCGCCTACATTCGAGCTCCAAGGGTCTCCCTCAAAAACTTCCTCCTTCCTCTAATCCTTCTAATTACACTTGATTGATATTTTGGATGTCAATGTTGCCCTTACAAATCTACGGATTCACCATTTCTCTGTCACTAATAAATGAGTTTGGACAGTTTGGTACAAAACTTAATTTTTAAAACAATTAAATTCTAAAATGAAAAAAGAGTGAAGTTAGGTGGGTAGGCTCAAAAATTGAATGTTTGATATGCTATATTAAAAGTTTAGAAAATTAGTCGTTCTTGATAATAGATGTTAGTTTCTATTTATAGACGAGCACCAAACATTGACTTGACGGTCCACCACTAATTGAGTATGGTTGATCATGTTTTGATCGTTACTACTTTGTTGTGAGTGGGGTCGATCAACCACATCATTTGTTCCAGTCTACTGCCATATAACCATTATGACTATATCCAGTCTGACAAGATTATGTTACGGTCGATTGTACACACTTCTTCAACAAGGTTCTGTACAAATTTGCATTCATTCGTGATCGTTCTTTGTGAATTGCAATTTGAACATTTAAGTTGTGCAATTTTATGCATTTAGTGTAAGTCAATCGCTTCTGTGACGACTTTAAAATGTAAATCCCTAAATTTGATAACTTAAAAGGTTTTTTTTCTAATTCAATTCTCGAATCAAACTTGATTAGGTCATTTTAAACTCTAAATTACTAAATACATGAATCATGTATGATTAATTATGTTAAACTCTTAAAAATTCTAATTACATTTACTGTGATTAAACCATAATATTAAGATCAATAAATTCTTATTTATTCATTTAATTATTTGAAACCTATTTAATCTCATCACTATATTTATTTTGAATCAACTTATTTAAAGCTACCTTAGAAGTCAAAATAATTATTCATATAAATTATTTAACAACCTAATACTTAAATCCTCAAATACTCCAAATTACATTGTGTTAAACTTAATTAAATATAACACTTATTAATTCATAAGTTTTTACTTCTATTTAAATCTTCAAAACATGATACACGAATGAATTCAACAATCTAGGCATATTAGAATCATAATTAAATCCTCCAGAATACAACAGCCAAATGAATTAATTCACCTCATCTATATGCTTGTTTGCATCCGAAAGAATCTCAATCAGTTATTTGTTCTTCAATACAAATTCATCTACATCACAAAATTACTAATGAAAAAAAATATCAGCAAGTAAAATACATGCATATATAAATTAATTGCATATGTTATTAAATTCATTTTTAATAGTTACATATTGGTTAGAACTCGTTTTTCAACTTTTGTTCAGATTTTCATTAGTCATCTCATACGTTTATGTTCAAGCTTTCATTACTCATCTCATTTACGTTTAAACTTTCATTAGTATCACATATTTTCAGTTAATTCTATTAGATTCAGACATTCATACTCCATACATCATGTCTTACAAAGTTTATCTTTCGAAATACCTACATCAATGTCTAGTTATGTAGGTCTAATTAAAATATCAATAATTAGTATAATATATTTTGTGATGTACGGTCTACGACCAAAATGTTTAAAACCTAATATTTTATTTAATTGGATTTTCAGAGAGAGAATTTATAGGTTATCAGCAAGTTCGTATAATCTTGATCGCCTAAATAAATTATTTTATTGTTATTATATGTAATTGGGTATTAATAAATTAATCTTAAAACACTCTTATTTTGTTAAACAAACATTGTAGCAAATGAAATTGAAATCTTTACCCAATAAAATTACTTATTGATTTGGGCTACTCTTGAATCAGAGTGGGAAAAGAATGCGATCAGATTATGGGCTGGGTAAATTCTAGCTGGGTCAACTTAACTGGCCTAGTAGTAAATCAATTAGTTGCACTTTGTTTGGGCCACAAGAACTTTTCCCCCTTTAAATCTTTCTTCTTTCTTCTTGTTTCCTTCGCGTCAAGCACGGCGAACACACACCGTAAGAATCGTCTGGCTCCGTCAGGGAATATTATGATTGGCAGAAACGTAGGTCGTTTGATGAAGGAGCTTGGCAGGTGTTCAAGGGTGAGTCCATTTCCTCTGATGATCCCATTCGTGTTTGCGCAGGACTTGAGATTTCAGCTAGTTGTTTTTCGATTTTGATGTGGGTTTCGTCCGTTTTTTGTGAAAGGTGTTACCGATGAGTTGGGTTTAACGAGAACTTGGTAAATCGTGGAAGTTTCAATCTCGGTCGGCTATATTCTGCTTTCTCTAATGTTCTCGCACAAGTGCAGAATGAAAGGATTTGCTTTTGGTTTCTCCTATTTTGTTGAAATGGAAGGAGAATGGAGGGAAATTAATTGGCAGAGAGTAGAGGAAAAGAAAGACCCAATCTACTAGCACCTAGGATTTGAAGGAGAAAAGAAAGGTTAATTTGAGAGAACAATGGGTGGGTTGGTCAACGCATCTTTCAATTCCATTATGTTCGCTTTTGTGACAGTTACAATGCTATTCACATTTACACAAATCCCATGTTCAACAGCGTTGAGTGCGAGATAAACTGCAGCACTTGAAAGTGTTTGTCGACAAGATTCACAACGACGAGGAAGTCGTGAATGAGAATGTGAAGAGTTGCAAATTAATAGTCAGAATGGTGGAGCCCTTCCGTATTTGAGGTGGGTCCATCACTTATTTAAGCAGAAACATGGAGAGAGATAAGAGTTTGTTTTAAAAAAAGAAATTTGAGGAAAGAGAGAACTCGATTGGAAAAGACAGAAAGTGAGAGGCAAATGAGTGGGCAGAGGAAGAATTGCCTAACTAGGTTAAAAATTCGGTGTTATCATTTTATCGTTTATTTTTGTGTATATTATAATCTATCATAATTAGATACCAAGAGAAAAAGAATTTCTTTACTACATAATCAAATCTATAGACAATTTCAAACACCATTCATAATATATCATAACTCTACGAGATTAGAGTTATTGTTATCATTTTAAGATAAAAAAATGGATGTTTATTCTCAATTTTTTGATAATTTTAATCTATTTTCAATTACGATACAGATAAATAACCAAACATGTAAAATAAAAATTAAAAAACGATGAATTTTATAAGTTGAGTCGCAGCTTAAATAAATCTAACTTGCGACTTCAAACAAAAAAAAAAAAAAAAAAAAAAAGGAAGAGATTTTGTAATAATTAATTATTTTCTTAAATTTCATTAATTACTTTCTTCCAAATAAAATGGACTGAGAGTAGGACTAATGCTCATGGGGTGTCTCCTTCCCTTGAGGACCACATGCCAACAAATAGCACGTAAAATTCTTCATACATTTTAATAACTCTTGCAATAAAACATTCTGAGTTATTATAATTTTAGTTAGTCCACTAATTCTTTTATTGCTAATAATTTACCAAGGTTGGATCCAGGTCTAAGGCCAGTTGGAAAATTGGAAGCTGGAGAGTCCAAAAGTTACAGTCTACAATCGACAAGAATTATGCTCATCTCTTCACCCAATCTCCTTTTCCTTTTTAAGTAACTCATTGCCCGTGGCTGTCGACTTCCTCAAAATATTATCTTGTTGTCTTCGCTAAAATGATTATAAATAATCAAAATTACCAGATGACTTTTAACTCACGGCAATTAATAAAAGACATACAATATTGAAATGTAAAATTAAAATATAATAACTATAGGTATATATCCATTATTGAAACTTTGTGATTCAAATATTAATCGAAATCATTTTTTGCAAACCTATTAGACGTCTGAAAACTAAACGTTCAATTTTTGTGATGATTTTTCTCGTTTTGGATTTTGACGTTTTAAAAAAGTGTTTTGTCTTCGAGAACATGTTGTAATTTCATTACTATTTTTATTCATCCATCAAAGATTTACCATAAGTCACTATCTCCATTTTAGATAATGACAAATCATCACATGTCTCTCTTTGTAACCCTAACTTTCATCCCATGCTTCATGTTAAGAATGATAGAAGCACTTGGAGTCACAGGATGCCCTTTAAGAAGCTCAATCTCATAATTGTGGAGAATAGAAGCGGCCACCATTTTTAGTTGAGTAAAAGCCACCTGCTTACCTAGGCACGTCCTCGGCCCGGCGTTGAAAGCCATGAACTTGTACGACGGCTCATGCTTTACCTTCCCTGATTTCTCTGAAATCCATCTCTCCGGCCTAAATTCCACGCTATCTTCTCCCCATACTGACTTCAATCTCCCTAATGTGTAAAGCGAGAACAAAATCTATTGACAAAATTCAAACAATTGAATTAATATCGAGACATAAATTCAGAGTTTAAACTTCCGTCTTGTCATTTTATAATAATTCATCTATGCTTAATTTTTTACAAAAATTCGCCCACATGTAGTTTGTTCATCCCTTGATTATTCATTTGCTTTTATTATAACAATTTTTTTTTATCAAAATATGAAAAACTAAAAAGTGATTGATGTGTCAGTCAACAAGGATGAACTGGATAACAAAGTGTCCAGAGATTCATCAAGTTGAGCAAGTAAAGTTAAATTAGTGCGACTGTTGAGAATGGATGTAGCCATACCTTAATGTCTGGTGTGACGTGATGGCCGCTTGGAAGAACATCTCGTTCGATCGGAGCTTTGTGTTCGAACGGAACTGGTGGGTAGAGCCTGAGAGACTCGCACAGAGCTGAGTGCAAGTAGACCAAGTTCTCAAGTTCTTCAATGGTAAACGCCTTTTTTCCACTCTTCTTCTCTTCTTCTCCTGTCATTGTCTTGTTTATTTCTTCTCTAATCTTGTTTTTTGCTGATGGGTTGGTCGCAATCAGATAGAAGAACCACGAGAGAGCCGTGCTTATTGTGTCTCTCCCTGCAATCATGAGATTCAAGGTAGTGTCTCTCAAAAACTCGTCGCCTCCTTTAATGGCGGGTTCTCCTTCTTCTCCTGTCATGTACGATGTTATCAGATCAGAATCGTCGTCTTCGTTTTCGTTTTTCAAATGGGCCTTTTTCTTTAGCTGTTCTCTCTTCATGGTTATGAGTTGGGATATAGTTTCGTCGATGACTTCCCTAGCTTTCGTCATTTTCTTCGCCTGACCAAACCTTAATTTTAACTGTAACTTCCACAGGGGTTTCGGAATAAAGTGTTTGGAAAAAAGAAGCTCCTCAACTTCATCCATGGCGGTCGCGAAACGAATTTCTGGTAGTTCGACGCAGAGACTTTTTGGGTCGAACCCAGTGACAAATATGCAGGTGCTATCGAAAGAAAACCTCTGAAACAGATCTTGAAGATCAAAAAATTTGCCATTTTGGCTCATAATATCAAGAACAGTGAAAAGCCCTTCCTCCACCTTCTTCTTCGTCGTTCTCGCCAAAAATACCTGAAACTTCTTCCTGCCCAGCAACGCTCTCGCCGTATTTCTCTGGTTTATCCAAGAATCTGAATCAGAATTGAAAATCCCATCTCCCAAAATATCGAATATGAACTTGAATTCTTCCCCCTTGGGATAATTCTGGAAGTTTGTGCTCAAGACGTGGTGGATGTTGGCCGGGTCGGCGGTGATTAAAATGTCCATTCCGGAGAACCAGATGGCTTTGAAGAGGAAGGTGGCACCCGCTCTCTCGAGGATTTCAGTGCAGCGGTCATGAATTCGCCGGATATGGAGGAAGATGGTCGGAAGCATTCCGATCAAAGGCCAGTTCCAAGGAAGGCCACGGATGTCGAGGATGCAGCGAAGAAGAAGGATGAAAGCGAAGGAGAAGCAAGGCAAGAGGATATCCAGTGTCGCCATTGGAATACAGTCTTCAGAGTTTGTCTCCATTCTCCTCTCTCATCTCTTCCATGTAGATATATATGTGAATAATTGCAGGGATAAGTATTAAATTAATTAATTTATGAAGAATCTCATCATTAAGCCTTAATTTTATATTTCAATGTTATAAACTGAGATATTACAAGATCATTGCTCTTACAGTAATGAATAAATGGCAGGTGATTATAAATCAACGAATGAATCTTAAGGTAAGAAACAAAATTAGTTCCAAAATAAACAAAATATCCTTATGTAGACTCGAGTTTTAAACTTTTTCAAGCTACCAAAATAATAAACTTGTTTCTGAAAAAAAGAAACCAAGTAATGACACTGTATTCCAATTGACTCAAACTAAATCATTTGAATCAAATTAGTGTCTCAGCGAAAAAACTGAACTAAAATAAACATTGATTGTATTCCGGCTAAATAATCAAACTCCGATTAGAAGATATTAATTAAAAAAATTAATAATGTTAGACAAAAAAAAAGTAAACCCCGCTTACCCTTTTGTACGGTTTTTATCTCTTGTATGTCAAAAAAGTTGTAACTCGGTTTGCAATCTTTTCTTGGTCTTGAAATGTAGTCAAAAATAAAAAATAAAAATTTGAACCGAACCAAAATTCTTAAAATTTGATTGAAACTCAAAGTTTAAATTCAACTTCGGTCACATCAATAATTATAATCTCAATTGAAGCACTGGATACTTATGGTGGGCAGAGATGGGACCTAACCTTTAACAATAACATATAACAACTACGAGTAAGGTGAGATGTTACTTTGCCAATAATTGGAACCGCCAATTGATAGACAGAACACGTAAGGCACATCATTCCTTTTCATTGAACTAACCGCTAGAATTATCTTGTGAAGAGCAATTGGTCATCTCCAAGTTTAGTTCGCTCGAATGTCACAACTCACAAGGATTATGCATTTTGACTTTTTTGATTTTTTTGTTCTTTGTGAGTGACAAAGGTTTTGTTTCATTGCCACGGGCGAATTCTCACCATTTGTCGCTCGTCTTTTTTTAGTCCCATTTGTGCTTCAAGAACATCTCCTAGTCAATTACTTTTCTTTCAATTTGGACGAACCAGGGACGACATAATTCTTTTACATCTTAGAAAACCTAAATATTTGTCAATTGGTGGACGGAGTCAGCAGCTCTTAGAGAGGGAAAAAGGAATGTGATCGTGTCAATTCTAACCATGTAGCAACGTTTAGTGTTTGATAATCTGCAACCTTTTGCAAAGGTAAGTCGGAATAGGTTAACCTTTTCTTGTGTTTCCTCAAATCAGACACGAATTAAATTTTTAGACGAGTATATCTTCAATTATTACCCAAGGATCTACGTGGGCGAGTTTAATTTCATCAGTTTTCTTTGAGATTCTAGAGAAGGATGGTGCAACGTTTGAACAGTTTCCTAGAAGTCACAGGAATGTGATGCATCATGGCACGTCATGGCTTATAAGGAATGGATGCCAATGCATTGGCGTGCAGAAGTGTCTGTGCGCATGGTGCTGCGCGCCGTGGAGAACCTGGACATTGGAGTCAATTCTAGCAACACACCTTTGCATCAAGCCATTTTTTGAAATTGGTCCATTTTGAGCTCAGAGTTTAATCCTATCTCAACTTTTTCTTAGTTCCAACGATTATTACGAGAATTTTAAAAATTTATTGATGATTATATTATTACACGTACCAAGATTTGACTTGTTTGTTAGATGAGCAGAGACGAACACGATAATTCAACCACACAACAAAGTAGAAAATTAAAACAATATCGACACAAAATTTTAATACATTCACGGAGCCAACACTGTCCACCTTTCTAATTGATAAAGATTGAAGAACTATAAGTAGAAAGACTAGAAGAACAAAATCCCTAAATCTATTAACCAACCTTCCTTTGTCGATCACCATAAAGCAAGAACCCTACCCTTACCTCCTTATTGCAGAACACCCATAAGCTCTTTGTTACTCTTCTAATTTATCAAACCCGATAAATAGAATGTTTTATACGGAAAAAAAAACTTCTAACTCTCTCTAATCAAAATTACATCTTTACCCATCAAGCGCACACACTTCTCATGTGCATTCAATTATGAAGTATATCTATCAAAACTCCACTTGATTCATAATTTAGAATGATCAGCAATAATCACAGTTGCACACACTTCAAACTTTTCTAATATCACCAAACTTAAACAAAAGTTAAATTTGGTGACATGCAAAACTCTTGTCACAGCATCAACCAAATTCTTCTCTCAAGATATCTTCTCTATCCTCAAGTCACTACTTTCGATCACTTCTCGTATAAAATGTAATCGAGCGTCTATATGCTTGCTCCTCTCATGGATCGCCAGATTCTTCATCAAGCACATGACTCTTTAACTATCACAGTAGATGACAATCTCAGTGAATATTATGTCCAGCTCAAGAACTAACCACTGCAGCCATAAACCTTCTTTCAATGCTTCAGTAACAACAACAAACTCTGCTTAAGTAGTTGATAAAACTATACTCCTTTGAAGACAAGATTTCCAACTAATAGCACCCCAAAAAACAGTAAATATCTATCCAAAAGTTGATGTTCTAGTATCTAAAAATCCAGAATAGTCAGAATCAACAAAATTATAAATAATTTTTTTCTTTTAATATCCTTACCATACAATAAACCTACATTCAAAGTGTTACATATATATCTCATAACCCACTTTAAGGCATGCCAATAAACTTTACCAGGATTATCCATTTATTTACTAACTATGATAACTCAAAATGCTAGATCAGGACGAGAACATACCATTGAGTACATGATGGTTCCAAGAACATTTACATATGAAATTTTCTTCATAAAATTTACCTCCTTAACCGATTGTGGCTTTTGTTCTTTTGATAACTTAAATTGACTTTCGAGGAAAGTTTGAACCCCTTTTATGCTCTTGAGCTCAAACCTCTGGACCACCCACTGAAAATAGCTATTTTATGTCAAACATAAAGTTTTTTTTTTCCTTTATATCTTACGATGTCAATGCCAAAGATCTTCTTTGCACACCGATATCCTTCATGTTGAATACCCTTCCCAACTTAAGCTTTAACCTGGAAATCTTTGACAAGTCTTTTCATCTAATAAGAATGTCATCAACATACAAAAAAACAAATAGCTTATCATTAGCTTTAATAGCACGAGAATAGACGCAATTGTCATATTTATCGCGCATGAATCCGATTCCAGTGATAAAGTTGTGAAACTTCTTATTTTATTGTCTAAGAGATTGCTTCAATCCATACAAGATTTTTTTCAGCAAGTAAACCTTACTCTTATCAGAACTCTTGAATCCCTCTAGTTGAGACATTAGAATAGAATCATCCAGATCTCCATATAAAAATGCAGTCTTTATGTCCATTTGCTCAAGCTCTTAATCTTCAATAGAACCTTCGCAAGTAATACTCAAATGGAAGTCAGCTTTACCATTAAAGAGAAGATCTCATTGTAGTCATACCCTTCCTTTGAGAAAACTCTTTTGGAACCAATCTAGCTTCATACTAAGGCTTCTCCACCCCATCGATGTCATCCTTCAATTTTAAGATCAACATAGATCCAATAACCTTTTAACGATTTTGATTATCAACTAGAAACCAAGTGTTGTTTTTATCTAAGGAATTAATTTCTTCTTGCATAACAGCATACCATTTATCCTTATTATTCTTTGATATAGCATCTAAAAATGAGATAGGCTTTGAATTCTCAAGGTTTAAGACAATGAGTAGGGCATATGCTATTATATTATGTCAGCATATCCAGGCTGTTGTGTTAGCTTTATGACCCTTCTTGATCAGTCGCTTGGTAGTTGATTATCAACAACAACTTCATCACTCATTTCCTTAACATTTTTAGTTTGTTGAATCTCTCTCTTGAAGCTCATTACCTTCACCATGATGATCTTCAGTTCGTTGTTGATTCTTCACCTCAATAAAAAAAATTCCTTTTCCTTTTAAATGTCGGAACTTCTTCCTTTAAGAGAAAAGTTTGTCATTGAATGTAACATCTCAGTTAACCACGATCCTTTGTTGATTTGGCTCAATAAATCAGAGCCAATATCATTTTAAATCATTGAAATATCCAAGAAAAATGCACTTGATAGCTCGAGACTTTAACTTGTCTTGATTCACATGTGCATATGCAGCACGACCGAAGACCCTTAAGGTTGCATGTGATGTAGGATACTTGTACCACAACTCAAATGGTGTCCTAAAACCCAAAGCAGGATAAGAACTTAGGTTTATTAAATAACAAGCTGTCTTGACCGCTTTAGTCCAAAATGTCCTTAGAAGACCAGCTCATAAAAGCATACATCAAACCTCTCTAGAATTGTTTTGTTCATCCTTTCAGTTTGCCTGTTTTGTTGAGAAGTGTATACAACCGTGTGATGCATTATAATTCTTTCATCCTCACAAAACTTATTAAATTTATTGAACAGAATTCCATTCCATTATCAGTTTGAAGATTCTTTACTTTCTTGCTGATTTGTTCTCAGCAATTTTCTTTCCACTTTTAGGAGAGTCAAACTCTTGATCCTTAGTTTTTAAATAGTACACTCAAAACTTCATAGAAAAATCATCAATTATGATAATAAAATAGTGAGATCCCCCTTTAGACGCAACTCTCTCTTATCCCCACATGTTCGAATTGACATAGTCCAAAATACCTTGTGATGTATGTGAGGATTGCATAAATTTAACTTGGGTACTTTTTCCTAATATGCAATTTAAAAAAAAATTAAAACCAAGATTTTATCTTTTCCAAAGTTCTACTTTTGTAATTCATCTAACCTGCAGATACTTGTGTGTTCTAGATGCATTTACCAAGTGGCTGTTTTGTCCATTTTTATCGTTAGTAATCAATCCAGCCTCACCCGTTATAATATACCTCTTTAATATATGTAACCCGTTGTGAATATTAGCCTTCATAATAGTCAAACTACCCTTGGATATACTCAATTTCATGTCGACAATCTACTTGTGTCAAGCATACTGATTGATAGTAGATTCTTTTTCAATTTAGGTAAATATCTAACTTCTTGAATTGTCATGTGAAATGAACAACCAGAATCCAAGACCCCTAGTTTCACGATTCCAATTCAAAACATTTGAGGATTCATACTTGTCCGAAGCAATCGATATATCACCTTTGTCTGTTTTTTTTTTCATCAACTTCCTCTTTCTCTCAAAACAATCCTTCTTATAATGTCATTCTTTATGATAGAAGAAATATTTTCTTCTTTGCTTTGACTTGAACTTTCCCTTTCCTTTAGAATTTTTGGATGATGTGAGTCTAGGATTGTAGAGAATCCGAGACTCAACAATAATCACGGAAACACCTTAATGATTCAAGAGAAAAGAAGCTTGACCCAAACAAACTTGTTGGTTGAATCGAAAGCTATCAAATTAAAGAAGCTTGACCCGAGCAAACTTGTTGGTTGAATCAAAAGCTATTAAGTTTGATCTTTTCATACAAACACTTGACAAAGATCAAGTTCTCCAATAAAAACTTAAGAAGAGAATTCAAAGAATTTCACCAAAAAAGCATAAGCATAATTTTCATAAAAATTTCAATTTTTTAAAGAGATACAACTCTAATATTTAAATAGGCTAAAATGAATATTAAAAATAATAAAAATATACAAAAATTCTCTAGGAATAAGAAAACCTAACTTATGGTGTTTAGAAGACTTAACAAATATAAAAATGGATGAAACTTAGGGTTTGGAGGGGAGGAAGGCGGAGCGGGCACAATTGGGAGGGCGCTAGTGGGCCGCTGGCAAGGTTGGGTGGACGTACGTGGTGCGGTGGATGCAAGGCTGCTTGACTGCCGTGCAGGTGAAGATGTTAGGTTGAATGCATGGGGCGTTAGGTGTTGGGCCGAATGGGACGCGAGGTTTAGGTGCCCAGGCATGCAGTTGGGTCTGGGCCTGCATTCTTCGTGCTGCCATGCGTCCCTTTGATATTTTTCCATTTTTTTGTGCATTCCCATGTTTCTTAAACTTGTCATAAATCCACCTATATCTTGCATTAGATGATGATTTTTTGTCTTGAGTTTGATGGCACTTTGGATCACATCATTCCCTCACACTTCTAGAAAATCTGTCCTCGCGTCTTTTTCGTTGTTGCTAGTACCCTCTGTAATGGTTCGAACTTTATTACATTTTTTGTAAATTATGTATTTGTAGATATTTATATCTATAAATAATATATAAATATAAGTTGTAAAAGTTCTATTGAAGAAATGATACATCAAGAGAAAAAATTTAATATACAATTTATTATAAGTACACAATATCCTAGGTTAAATTATAATGAATTATTAGTAGTGAGAATTTTATTCTAGTTGCTCTCTCTCTCTCTGAAGATTAAGGTAAGAAGGATTTCTTTAAGTTTATGCAAGTTTAAGGGCTAAATGTGAAAGAAGAGTTGTTATTGTTAAGTTATTGATGGGTTGATGAACTTTGAGAACGGATGTACGAAATTTGAGGGTTCATTTGTAATAATCCAAAAATTTTAAATTTTAATTTTAATTTATGAAATTTTTAATTTAATCTCGGTCGGAGTTTTGAGAAATATTTCAACGGAAAAATTTAAATTATAAGACCCGGAGCCTACTTTTGCGATGTTTTTTGGAATTTAAAGTCGGGAGGTAGGGAAATTAACGAAATTACGGACGGTTAAAACACGGAGGGCATTTTGGTAATTTGTAATTAAATTAAAAGTTTACAAAAAAATGTTATATGGTGGAATGGCTTCGGGTGGAAGCCATTCCACCGTGTTGTCGCGCGGCCGAGAAAGGGAGCGAGAGAGAGATCGGTGAAGGGAAACCGCCGATGACCGACAGCCGAGGGAGAGACGCCGGTGCCCAGAATACTCTGGTGAGCTGAAGAGAGAAGCTGTTTTGCCTTCCCGCACTGAAAAACTGAAGGTGAGTTCTCCCCTGTTTTCGATTCTGTCGACCGAGCGTGGAAGTTCGGTTGTTCTTGGACTCTCGACGGTTAGAGCTCGATTGTTGGGGCATTTTAGGACCGAGTGTGTGTGTGTGTGGCTCGGCCCTCCCGCGACGAAACCGACCGAGAACATGGAGTTTCCCTTTCGATTTTGTCCTGCTTAGATGGTCGAGCGTGAAATTGTTCTTACCTCTAAGTCTATGAAATTTAGTGCTAGAATTTAAGAGGGATAGAAGTGAATTTCATGGTTCAATGATCCGGTTGAGAAATGCACGGTTGTGGGAAGAGAACCGTGAGGGTTTTGTGCTGCCATTCTGTTTTTTTTATTTGGGAACCACCAATTTTGTTAATGTATGCATAGGTGAGCTGAAATGTGGCTGTATTGCGAGAAAATTTGGTGGATGTGGATAGAAACCGAAAATGTGACATGTCCGAGCATAAAATCAATTCTGTTTTTGGGGATTTTGTTAGGGCTACGATTAATTGTTTTAAATTCTGTTTTAGCGGGTTAAAATAGGTGATTAGAGGGACGTATGACCGCTGGAATCATTCGATTTCGATATCCGACGCAAAAGTCATGCGCGTCGGAAGTTTATGTCGGATTTTGGTCCAAGTCAAATTAGTGAGCGTTTTTCGTAGAGTTTTGACGTGTGATAGTGACATGACTGTTTTTGGTGCGTAAAGCTAAAGTGAGTGAGTTTTGGTTGAAGAAAAACAAAGCTTGAAATTTTATTAAAAAAATGGCAGATTCGGTTTTTAGCGCTTTTCGCCTGTCTGCGGCTTACCGTTTTAAAATCCGTCTCAGTATGTTAGACTAGGTTCCTAAGGAGATGTTTAGCCACTTGAATCACTCGATTCCGTTAACGGACGCAAAAGTTATGCGCGTCTGAACTTTGGGCTGGTTTTCGACCAAATCAAACCAATGACCCGTTTTAATTGGAATTTCATGGGTTTAATTAAGAGATGTCATTTTTAGCTATTTGATGTATTTTGAAGCGAGATTGATAAGTGGTTGTTTGTGACTTAGGTTGAGGCACTTTTTGGCGAAACCGTGCGTCTAGTGAGCGTAGGACGCCAGGTAAGTAGGCATGCATGCGTTTTGCCCAAGTGGGCATACACTGTAGAACTTTAGGGTTTATGTGATTGATTGTGGTGTGCGTGCGTATTGTTTGACATACATCATCTTTTAAAAACGTGAACGAAAATAGTTTTGAGCATGTTTTGAGTATGTGGTGAGACGTGTGGCGGTGGTACCGCGGATCCCGCTAGTGTGCAGGTCGGTGCTTCACCAGTCGCGAATTTCGCTCGAGGAGTGGGCCGGCTGGGCCGTCATGCGGTGTGAATATGTTGACGGTGAGGGTGATGGGTAGTGGTACCGCGGATCCTACTAGTGTGTGAGCCGGTGCAATACCAGTCACGGATTCCACTCGAGGGGTGGGCCGGCTGGGCTGTCGCGAAACGTGTATGTGTGGCGACTGTAGCCCCGTGCTGGGGAGGCTGGGATGGGGGCGACGTGTCAGGGTGTAGTGTGGCGCGAGGTACACCCTTATCCTGATGTGATTGTCGTGTGGTAATGTGTGTGTGTAGCTTGTGAGCCTCGTTACTGGGGAGTCCAGGACAGTGACGACGTGTCAGGGTGTAGGGTGGCGTTAGGTTCCTCCTTACCCTGGTGCGGCTACACTACGCGTCACAGATGTGACAACATGAGTGTGAGTGTAGAGATTGCATGTGATATGATTGCATTGTCGGCTTTTTTCTTTCATATCGCATTACTTACTGAGCGTTAGGCTTATGTTGTGTGTTCTATGGTGTAGGTGCTGACGACCTAGCTGGTGAGCCTCGAGAGCTTAATACTGAGGCGTAGGATGGTTGGCGGCGTGCGACCGAGCACCGGATGACGGATTTTGTTAGGGCGACCCGACCCGTGGTGATGGTAGGTGGTGGTCCGGCTTGTTTGCGGGTATTTTTCTTTTGTGGTGATTATGTACAGTAGATGAAATGAGTTGTATATGCGTCAGTGTGTAGGTGTATATGGAGTGCGTGTGATTTTGGCGACGTACGTATATATTTTACATATTGGAGATTGGAATTGCTCTATACTGTGAATTTTCTTCATTTGTATCTGATGGATTTTCGTCATCTTCATACTCTGATTGTGTTATGATAATGTCTTTGGATGATGAATAGATAAATATTGTTAGTTTTGGTGAACTGTGTGCAGGGTTTTAAATTTTTGGGATAGCCAGTTTTTAGGCGTTACTCTGCCGAAATTTCGGGAGAGGGGTTGGGAGTCGAAAGGATATGGAATAGGTTGAGATGTATGCAGTGAATGCTAGAGAAGTGTAGATGAGCGTGGGAGTGCGGCGTGATCGCAGGTGCGTGGGGCACGCGGCCTTGCGAGTGCTCACGGGTCGTGCGGCGCCGGGTGAGAGCGTGCGTACGGACGTGCTGTACAGCGGCAGGGGGCACGCGGCACTGTGAGCGTGCGCGAGACGCGGTGACGTTGAGTTGGCGCGTGCGGCACCGCGAGGGTGCATGCGGCGTATCGAAGTGGGGACGTGTGTGCGCGGTATCGGATTTGTGTAGTTCGAGGGGTGCGTTGGACTCTTTCCTAGGACTTTGAGTCTTGTCGGTTTATTTTAAAAAGTTGTCTTTTCACTGCGTAGTTTTCTTTTATATTGAGGATTTCGTGTTCCCCCTTCGGGACGCGAGTTGTTTTTGAATTGAGTCGAAAATTTTTCATACTCATAAATGTACTTTTTAAAATGATTTGAGAACGAGAGTGGTATTAAACTAGGTGAGTTATGTCAAGTTTTAGTGTATGTTATAGTGGTAGATGCATTGTAGCGAACTAGGAACGTGGGGTTTCTCGGGGTGTTACATCATTGCTCAACTTCTCAGCTTCTATGATATGTAATCTTGTTATAAGATCATACTTGTGATTGTAAATGGAAAAGATTTGTCAATCTATATATGTTTAGCATATGATGTTAAGTTTACTCAAAATTGGAAAAAACATTGTAGTTTCAGGTTTGTTATTATTAGCCTAACCTAATGGCTCCAATTATTAAATGATTTTTTGCATATTAAATTAGACATTTTGAGTGAACTATAGACTGTGAAATCGGAGCAATTGGATAAGTATATTTAAAGATATAATTTTTCAAAGCTGATGTAGAAACTATAAAGAGTATTCTGGATAGTCTTGATTTTAGTATTATTAGCCCAGCCAAATGGTTTTCAATGGTTAAAATGTTTTGACATGTTAAATTAGACATCTTATACATACACATTGAGTTGTGAAGTTTTGAAGTTAATACAAAATATTGGTCATATTCTGATTTTAATCCAAGAGATGGTTAATTGGATATTATGTTCAAAATCATTATAAATTGGATGCTCAAGTTAAGTTTAGGTGTGCATGTATGTTCTACTTGAGAAACCTTTGAATTAGAAATTTGATCAAATCAAATGTTATACTCGATCTAAATTGGTGGGATGCTAATGATGTAATGCATGTGTTATAGGTTTTAAAGTTATAAAGAATATTAATCAAATTACTATAAATTGTGCTAAGGACATAAGGTAAGTAAATCTATCATTTAAAATGATTAAAGTATACTTTACCGCATTATTAGATAGAGATAGATTTAATTTCTCCCTTGATTATGGTTATATTTAAAAATTTATTGTGATTGATTGGATATGGATGGATTGAAGTGATTGATTGATATCGTTTTAATACAAATTGAATACGAATTGTGAAAATAATATGCTTTTGATGTTTAGTGAAATGTTAAAACGTAAATTTTTTTAAAAATGATGTTTACGTTGGATTGGACATATTGGTTTAAAAAAATAATAGCATGAGTGAGTTGCGTTGTTTTAAACATACATGACATTGATTTTGTAAACGTTTTAAAGCATGCATTTTAAGAATGAGGAAGTTGACAATCTTGGTAACACAAGAACCCAATGGTTAGACTTGGCTCTTCGTGTGTGATGATTATGATTATGAAACTGAGTAAGTGACTAACTTAATGTCATCTTTGGGTTGAAAGTCCATAAAACTCGAGAGGAAGCAATGTAAAAGGGGTTTTACAACCCTACCGAAGAAAATCCGAGAACTTGTAGGGATATGTAATGGTCATATATGATCGGTTTAGAGTCTAAAACATTTTAGACATTAACAATTGGATGTTAAAATATACTTTGGTGTTTTCGTGAAAATACGATTTTTAAATAATGCAAATTTATTTATAATTGCATTGAAGTTAATTATACGTTGTAACTTCAAATGATTATATAATGCTTTTAAAAGCTTTGAATTCGAACATGTATATATTTTATAGCAATTGCAATATTTCAAAGATTTAAACTGATTTAGAAAAGAATCACTATTGGGTGGAGAATGGAGAATGGTTTTAGATAGTGTGGATAGAGTCTGAATTAGTTATTCTAATTGTCAGACTTATTTATTGGACTAAAAACTCATTATGTAGATAATCTATATTTTTCAGATAATAAGAACGTTCACTAAAAGAAAAAAATCAAAGCCATTATATAAGTAGTAAAGAGATATAGGCGAATTATCAAGGTAGATGGTCATTTTGTTTAGGCTGGATATTTAGTTTCTCTTTTTATATAAACCATTTTTAAAGGTCACGTGTGGTAACCTATTTATTTTACAGTTGCTTCCGTAAACTTTGATGATGATGTAAATATTTCAATATATGAAATGTGTCTTGTTTTTAATTTGGAGCATTCTAATTTAAGATACCAGGTTGAAGTATTAGATTTTATTAAATTAATATCAATCCATACCTCAGGAATCCTATTGATAGATCCGGTTCGGTTTGGTTCGGTGGTCAGAATCGGGTCCTGACACCCTTGATGGTGTTTATTAAGTAATACTCTTGCAATACATCTTTAAGTTCCTACAACGAGAAACTAACACTTGGAGAATAAAACATTACATTGTTAGATAAAGTATAATCTTCCTTGCGCATGGGTACAAGTGTTTGTGTTTTGCTAACATCTCATTTTTCCTTGTCGTTTTAATTGGTTGTTCATTCTATTTTTATGTTTGGTCCAAAAAGAAACCTTGTCCTTAAGGTTAAAATATGAAAATTGATGTTGGATCAGTTCGAAATCTTCCCAAATGGCTTCAAACGAAGGAAGATACTTCCATTTAATCAAAACTGAAACTAGTTTAGCATTATCTTGTGATTGTTTAACCTCCAATAACGATTCTGGTTTAAACTTCCAATCTCCCTTTATAGTCAAATCTTCTAGTAATGGCATACTCTCATTCACATCTCCGTTAACCTTTTTAAGCAAAGACCATAAAATACATAGTGTATTCTTGCCAAATTAGGTAACAACAACTTATAAGCGACTTTACTAATTCTGTTCAATACTTCAAAAGGATCAAAGAACCTGGGGATTTCACCTACTGCAAACTTATTTGCTATTGATTTCTACCTGTAGGGTTGAATTTTCAACCAAACCATTTCACCTACTGCAAACTCCACTTCCCTTCTCTTCTTATTAGCTGAATGTATCATTAATTGTTGAGCCCGATTCAAATGAGATTTTAAAAGATCCAAAATCTCATTCCTTTCTTGAATTTGCTCATCCACAACTATAACTGAAGAACTAGTCTTTTCGAACCTCAAAAGAGTTGTGACTCTCTTTTGTAAACTGCTCTAAAAGGGCTCATTTGAATAACCGAATCATATGAAGAATCATACTAGAATTCTGCCCAATACAGTCAATTATACCACTCCTTCAATTTATCACTTGTAAAACACCTCAAATATGTCTCTACCATTCGATTGACCACTTCAGATTATCCATCTGTTCGTGGGTGACAAGCTGAACTGAATTTTAATATGGTTCCATGTAATCGCCATAATTCCTTCCAAAATAAACTAATAAACATTTTTTCTCGAACATAAACTATTGATTTTGGCATCCTAAGTAACCAAAACATATTTTGCAGAAACATTTTGGCAACTATTCTAGCTAAATAGGGATGATAGAGTCCGATAAAGTAACTATATTTACTTAATCGTTTATCCACCACAATAATAGTATCAAACCCATGAGATTTAGACAACTTCTCAATAAAATCCATCGATATATCCTCTCAAATGTCTTTAGGAATATGTAGTACCTAAAGGAGACTTGCTAGAGTCAAAGCATCATATTTGTTCTTTTAACAAATTGAACAATTATGAATATATGTTTTTACATATTTTCTCATCCCAAACCGAAACACCTTTATTGCAATCCTCCTATATGTCTTTGCAATTGTAATAACCCAAAAATTTTGGATTTGTTTAAATTTAATTTCCGAAACTTTTAATTTAATTTCGGTTGGAGTTTCGAAAAATATTTAATGGGGGAATTAAATTATAAAACTCGGAGTCTGCTTTTGTGATGGTTTTTGGAATTTAATTCGGGAGGTCATGAATTCAACGAGATTACGGATGATAAAAACACGTGAGAGCAATTTGGTAATCTTTTATTAAAAAAAAAAGAAATTGTTATAACAACCGAATGACTTCGGGAGGAAGCCATTCGGCTGTTACGCCTTGGCACTGAGAGAACCGAAAGGGAGAAGCGAGGGAAGGAGGAATTTCGAGATCCGATCTTCGGCCGACAAACGTGAGCGTGGGAGAAACGACCGGCGACGAGGTACTCGGCTGTGTCTTGTTCTCCCTTCGACCGCGTGCACAACAACGCCGCGGTAAGCCCTTCCCCTTTTGCTGCTTTTTTTTTCGTTTTTCTGTTTTGGTCGAGCTTAGTCCTCGGCCTGCTCTCATTGTCGAGGAAATTGGTCGCAATGTTGGAATGGATAAGAGGGAAGTGCCGCGAATTGAAGGGAAACCGAAGGTGAGCCCTGTCGGTTTTCTTGTTTTGGCCGAGCTTGGTGCTCGACCTCTTTTCAATTTCGGTGAGCTTGGCCGAGGTGTATGAGGGGAAGGTGCCTAGTTGTGCATAGAAATTGTGAAATTTGAATTGACATCAAGAATCAGACCTCTGTTTTGTGTCGGGGCAGTTTCTATTTTTGGCCGTTTCAGCCTAGCTTCGGTTGATCGTTTTAAATTTTGTTTTTGTGGGATAAATTAAGTTGTTAGAGGGACGTATAGCCGCTAGAATCGTTCGATTCCGATGTCCGACGCAAAAGTTATGCGCGTCGAAAGTTTATGTCGGATTTTGGTTCAAGTCAAACTAGTGAACATTTTTTGGAGAATTTTGGCGTGTGATAGTGGCATGCTGTTTTTTGTGCGTATAGCTAAATTTAAGTGAGTTTTAGTTGAAGAAAAACGAAAATGTGAAATTGGATAAAAATGGAAAATTCAATTTTTGCTGTTTTCCACCTAGCTGCGGCTTACCGTTTAAAATCCGTCTTAATATGTTAAACTAGGTTCCTAAGGGGACGTTTAGCAACTTGAATCGTTCGATTCTGTTGACGGACGCAAAAGTTATACGCGTCAGAACTTTAGGCTGGTTTTTAGCCAAACCAAATTGGTGACCCGTTTTAATTGGAATTTCATGGGTTTAATTAAGAGATGTCATTGTTAGCTATTTGATGAATTTTGAAGCGAGATTGATGAGTGTTTGTTTGTGTTTTAGGTTGAGGTACTTTTTGGCGAAACCGTGCGTCGAGTGAGCGTAGGACGCCAGGTAAGTAGTGCATGCATGCATTTTGTTCAAGTGGGCCTACACTGTAGAACTTTAGGGCTTATGTGATTGATTGTGGTGTGCGTGCGTATTGCTTAACATGCATCATTTTTTTAATAAAAAAACAGGAACAATAATGGTTTTGAGCATGTTTTGAGTATGTGGTGAGACGCGTGGCGGTGGTACCGTAGATCTTGCTAGTATGCGGGTCAGTGCTTCACTAGTTGCAGCTTTCACTCGAGGAATGGGCCGGCTGCGCCGTCACGTGGCGTGAATGTGTTAACGGTGAGGGTGATGGGCAGTGGTACCGCGAATCCTACTAGTGTGTGGGTCGGTGCAACACCAGTCGTGGATTCCACTCGAGGAGTGGGCCGGCTGGGCTGTCGCGAAACGCGTGTGTATGGCAACTGTGGCCTCGTGCTGGGGAGGCTGGGACGGGGGCGACATATCAGGGTGTAGTGTGGCGCGAGGTACACCCTTACCCTGATGTAGTTGTCGTGTGGTGATGCGTGTGTGTAGCTTGTGAGCCTTGTTGCGGAGGAGTCCGGGACGGTGGCGACGTGTCAGGTTGTAGGATGGCGTTAGGTTCCTACTTACCCTGGTGCGGCTATACTATGCGTCACAGATGTGACAACATGAGTGTGAGTGTAGAGATTACATGTGATAGGATTGCATTGTCGGCTTTTACTTTCATATCGCATTACTTACTGAGCGTTAGGCTTATGTTGTGTGTTCTGTGGTGTAGGTGCTAATGATATTGTTGGTGAGACTCGTGAGCATAGTCCTGAGGCATAGGATGGTTGGCGGCGTGCGACCGAGGCACTGGACGACGAATTTTGTTAGCGCGACCCGGCCCGTGGGGATGGTAGGTGGTGGCTTGGTTTGTTTGCGGGTATCTTTCTTTTGCTGTGATGATGTACAGTCGATGAGATAAGTTGTATATGCGTCAGTGTCTAGGTGTATATAGAGTGTGTGTGATTTTTGCAACGTACGCATATATTTTTACATGTAGGAGTTTGGAATTACTCTATACTGAGAATTTTCTTTATTTGTATTTGATGGATTTTTGTCGTCTTCATACACTGATTTTGTTATGGTAACTTCTCTGGATGGTTGATGGATGAATACTATTAGTTTTTGGTGAACTGTGTGCAGGGTTTAAATTTTTGGATAGCCAGTTTTTGGGCGTTACTTTACCGAAATTTCGGGAGAGAGGTTGGGAGTCGAGAGGATATGGAATCGGTTGGGAGTCGAGAGGATATGGAATCGGTTGGGATATGTATAGTGAATGCTAGAGAAGTGTGGATGAGCGTGGGAGGGCGGCGTGATCGCAGGTGTGTGGGCACGCGGCCCTGCGGGTGCTCACGGCTCGTGCGGTGCCAGGTGAAGGCGTGCGCACTGACGTGCTGTACAGTGGCAGGGTGCGTGGGGCACGCGGCGCTGTGAGCGTGCGCGAGACGCGGTGGTGTTGAGTTGGCGCGTGTGGCACTGCGAGGGTGCGCGCGGGGCATCGAAGTGGGGATGTGAGTGCGCGGTATCGGATTTGTGTAGTTCGAGGGGTGCATTGGACTCTTTCCTAGGATTTCGAGTCTTGTCGGTTTATTTTAAAACTATTTTAAATTGTTGTCTTTCCCGCTGCGTAGTTTTTTTTATATTGAGGATTTTGTGTTCCCTATTCGGGACGTGAGTTTTTTTCGAATCGAGTCGAAAATTTTTCATACTCACAAATGTTCTTTTGAAAATGATTTGAAAACAAGAGTAGTATTAAGCTGGGTGAGTTATGTCAAGTTTTAGTGTATGTCGTAGTGTGTAGACGTACTGTAGCGCACCGGAAATGTGTGGGTTCACGGGGTGTTACATGGTATCAGAGCCACAGGTTTGACATCGTTTAGACGATTATCTAACACCGCCAGCTGCTGCACGGGAGCACTCCACTAACTGTAAGTGTTTAGATTTGAATTTATTGTAGTACTAATGTGAACTTTGTATATGTTAAAGGTTGAAAATGTCAGGAGAGGCGAGAGGTAGAGGCAGAGGGCGACCACGACGAGAGGCACCTCCTAGAGGGTTGGGCGACATGGATGATATCGTCCGGCAGCTTACCGAGTTAGTCCACCGTCAGTCTCAGCAGTTGGAGAGATTTATGAGCAGAGACGACCAGGGTCAGTCTAGCGCCCAAGGTTCGTCTAACAGAGGGGGTGACAAGCTGCATAGACTTAGACCCCTGACTTTTGACGGGTCATCTCCGGATCCTCTCAGTGCTGAGGAGTGGATACAGAGCATGGAAAGGATGATGAGTTTTGCCAAGGTAGAGGAGCAGGACAGGATTTCTAGTGCGACATTCTATCTGGCCAAGGATACGAGCCATTGGTGGGATACGGTAGTGGCCACGAGAGACGTGGAGACCATGACCTGGGAGGAGTTCAGGTCGGTGTTTTTCGGTAAGTATTTCAGCCATTATGTCAGGACATAGAAGATGGTGGAGTTTGCGCAGTTGAGACAGACCGGCACTGTGGCCGAGTACGTACGATAGTTTGAGACCTTGTCGCGGTTTGCAGGGCATTTGGTGAGCCTCGATGAGAAGAAGGTACATCAGTTTGTGCAGGGCTTGAAGCTGGATATTTATATGGGCATGCGGATTGCAGGGACCCGAGGCATGCCGTACGAGGAGGTGGTAGCGAAGGCCCTGGACATCGAGGAGGCTCGGACGAAGCTTCCTAGTTATCAGGAGGTGCTCAGATAGCAGTTTCGGAGATCATTCAGAGAATCGCTGCCACAGACGAGCGGGGAAACGTCCATGCAGAAAGGCCTGAAGAGGCCTAGTGATAATTCTAGCAGCCAGGGGAGTACCAAGAGGCCACAGGGGTCAGGACAGTTTCTAGTGTGCCCGAAGTGTCAGAGAAGCCACCTGGGCGAGTGCAGAACGGGCCCCATATGGTGTTATAACTGTGGCGAGGTGGGCCACATGTCCAGAGAGTGCCAGAAGCCGCGTCAGAATTGCTGCTTCAACTGCAATGAGGTGGGACACTTTGGCAGCAGATGCCCAGCTGCAAGCAAGGCGTCAGCCAGAGTTACACCGAGGTCTTTGCCCTTTTTGAGCCAGATGATGCTGCCCAGGAATCAGCGATTGCAGGTAACATTTTGTTTCTGGTGTGGTAGCTTATACTTTGATTGATACGGGCGCTACACACTCGTTTGTATCGACGGATTTGTGGTTAAGGCCAACTTGGAGTTTAGTCTCGCCGAGCGACATTATGATGTGACCTTGCCATCCGAGAAACAATTGTATTCAGAACAGGTGGTGCGGGGCAATGTTGTGACAGTGGGGAGGAAGCAGTTATATGCCGAATTAGTCATACTTCATATGAACGGTTATGAGGTGATCTTGGGAATGGACTATCTGTTCAGACATCATGCGGAGATTGACTGCAGGACCAAAGAGGTTCATTTCCGGCCCCCGGGCGGGGAAAGCTACACATTTAAAGCAGGTAAAGGTCTTGCCAGAATTTCTGTTATCTTTTCTCGTTAGGCTCCACGGTTGTTGGGCAAGGGTTGCTAGGGATTTTTGGCAAGTGTCGGGGATGCACAGTCATAGGGTGATGCTCGGATACAGGATATTCTTGTTGTGTAGGAGTTCCCGGAGGTGTTTCATGATGATTTGCCAGGGTTGCCCCCTGACAGGGAGATTGAATTTGAGATAGATGTTTTCCCAGGTGCCGAGTCAGTGTGCAAGAACCCATATAGGTTTGCACCTACCGAACTTAAGGAGCTGAAGGCTCAGTTGGAGGAACTGACGGATAAGGGCTTTATACGCCCTAATTTTTCACCTTGGGGTGCGCCAGTTCTATTCGTCAAGAAGAAGGACGAATCCCTACGTATGTGTATTGACTATCGGGAGCTGAATAAGTTGACAGTGAAGAATATGTATCCATTGCTGAGGATTGATGATTTGTTTGATCAGTTACAGGGTGCCCGAGTGTTTTCTAAGATCGACCTGAGGTCCGACTATCATCAGTTGAAGGTAAAGGAAAAGGATGTACCAAAGACGGCCTTCAAGATTAGGTATGGGCATTTTGAGTTCCTAGTTATGTCTTTCGGGTTGACCAATGCCCCTGCAGCCTTTATGGATCTGATGCATCGGGTGTTCAGCGAGTACCTGGACAAGTTTGTGATTGTGTTTATCGACGATATTCTTATTTACTCGCGAAGTGAGGAGGAGCACAGGGAGCACCTGAGGATCGTATTGACTATTGTGAGCCAGCATCAGCTGTATGTTAAGTTCTCGAAGTGCGAGTTTTGGTTGGACATGATTCACTTCTTGGGGCATGTTATCTCCTCTGAGAGTATTTCAGTTGATCCGGGGAAGGTTCAGGCTGTAAAGGAGTGGCCGCGGCCGACCAGTGCTACCGAGATACGCAGTTTTCTGGGGTTGGCTGGATATTATTAGAGATTCATTGAGGGGTTCTCTAAGATCTCGGCCCCCTTGACCCGGCTGACCAGAAAGAATGCAAAGTATGAATAGGTCGACAGATGTGTGAGGACAACTTCCAGACATTGAAGCAGAGGTTGACTACGGCTCCTGTACTGACGCTACCCGTGGAAGGAGAGAAGTTCTGCAATTATTGTGATGCCTGCAGGATCATTTTGGGGTGTGTTTTGATGCAGAGTGGGAGAGTCATTGTCTATGCCTCTAGGCAGTTGAAGGCTTACGACCAGAATTATCCCACTCACGATTTGGAACTGGCAGCGGTTGTATTTGCACTCCAGATTTGGAGGCATTATCTGCATGGGCAGCGGTGCGAGATTTACTCAGATCATCAGACCTTGAGGTATATTTTCACGCAGAAGGAGCTGAATTTGAGACAGCGAAGATGGCTCGAGCTGGTCAAGGACTACGATGTAGAGATCAGGTACCACCCGGGGAAGGCAAACGTGGTGGCGGATGCCTTGAGTAGGGTGACGGCTTTGACTTCTGCCATGACTACGATAGCGCCTGTTGATTGGTGACAGAGATGCAGAGTTTTGGCCTAGAGGTAATTTATGATCTGGCAGCCACTCTTTTGGCCTTGTCGTTGAGGCTGACTATTCTAGACAGGATAAGACAGACTCAAGAGACTGACTCGGAGTGTAGCGAGCTGAAGGCGAGTATGGAGGCTATGCCTGATTCTGAGTTCAGCTATTTAGAGGACAGGATTCTGAAATTTTGGAATAGGTGGTACGTCCCGAAGGATGAGGAGCTGAGGAGGGATATATTATCAGAAGCTCATTCATCTTCTTTCTCTGTGCATCCAGGAAGCACTAAGATGTACAGGGATTTGAAGCAGCACTATTGGTGGCCTAACATGAAACGAGCAGTGGCTAAGTATGTTGAGACCTGCGTAGTCTGTCAGCAGGTGAAGGCGGAGCATCACCGACCGTCTGGGATGCTCCAACCATTGCCTATACCGGAATGGAAGTGAGAGCGAATCACCATGGATTTTGTGGTGGGACTGCCAAGGGCCATGACGCGATCTAGGTGATTGTGGACTGGTTGACGAAGTCGTCTCATTTTTTGCCTGTGAGGATGACTTATACCATGGATCAGTTTGCCCAGTTATATACTCAGGAGATAGTCAGACTTTATGGGATTTCGGTGTTGATTGTTTCATACCGAGACCACAGGTTCACGTCTAAGTTTTGGAAGAGTCTGCATAAGGCTATGGGCACCAGGTTAGATTTCAGTACGGCCTTTCACCCTCAGACAGATGGACAGTCAGAGCGGACTATACAGATTCTAGAGGATATGCTCAGGACCTGTGTATTGGAGTTTTAGGTGGCTTGGAGCAAGTTCTTACCATTGGTGGAATTTTTGTATAATAACAGCTATCAGTCCACCATTGGGATGGCGCCGTACGAGGCCGTCTACGGAAGAAAGTGCAGGTTGCCATTGTATTGGGACGAGGTTGGGGGGCCCGATTGATAGGTCTTGAGATCTTACAGTAGACTGTCGACAAAATTTCTGTAATACGGAAGAGGATTGAAGCGGCTCAGAGTCGACAGAAGAGTTATGCTTATCAGAGGTGTCGGGAGTTGGAGTTTAATAAGGGCGACGAGGTATTTCTGAAAATCTCGCTGTTCAAGGGAGTGGTGAGGTTTGGAAAGCGGAGGAAGCTTAACCCTCGGTTTGTGGGACCATTCTCGATTGTCAAGCGGATTGGGAGAACTGCGTACCAGCTTCAGTTGCCTGCATCAATGGATGTCATCCATGACGTTTTCCATGTCTCGATCCTGAGGAAGTGTATGCGCGATCCCTCTCAAGTAGTGCCGCAACAGGATATAGAGATCCAACCGATGCTATCCTACGAGTAGAAGCCAGTGAGCATCTTAGGATCAGCTGTGAAGGTGTTGCGCAACAAGGAGATCCCGCTAGTCAAGGTGATGTGGCGCAACCATGGTGTGGAGGAAACTACTTGGGAGCGGCGTGATGATATGGAGCGGCAGTATCCCAACTTATTCGTTACGTAAATTTTGGGGACAAAATTCTTATAAGGTGGGGGGATGAAATAACCCGGAAATTTTGAATTTGTTTAAATTTAATTTTCAAAACTTTTAATTTAAGTTCAGTTGGAGTTTCGGAAAATATTTAACAGGGAAATTAAATTATAAAACTCGGAGACTGCTTTTGTGATGGTTTTCGGAATTTAAGTAGGGAGGTCAAGAATTCAACGAGATTACAGACGATAAAAACACGTGAGGGCAATTTGGTAATCTTTTATTAAAAAAAAAAAGAAATTGTTATACCAACCGAATGGCTTCGGGAGGAAGTCATCCGACTGTTACGCCTTGGCACCGAGAGAACCGAGAGGGAGATGTGAGGTAAGGAGGAATTTCGAGCTCCGATCTTCGGCCGACGAACGTGAGCGTGGGAGAAACGGCTGGCGACGAGGTACTCAACTGTGTCTTGTTCTCCCTTTGACAGAGTGCACAACGACGCCGCGGTAAGCCCTTCCTCTTTTGATGCGTTTTTTTTTTTCCGTTTTTCTGTTTCGACCTGCTCTCATTGCCGACGAACGTGAGCGTGGGAGAAACGGCTGGCGACGAGGTACTCGACTGTGTCTTGTTCTCCCTTTGACAGAGTGCATAACGACGCCGCGGTAAGCCCTTCCTCTTTTGCTGCGTTTTTTTTTTTTTTTCCGTTTTTCTGTTTCGACCTGCTCTCATTGTCAAGGAAATTGGCGGCAATGTTGGAATTGATAAGAGGGAAGTGTTGCGAATTGAAGGGAAACTGAAGGTGAACCCTGTTGGTTTTCCTGTTTTGGCCAAGCTTGGTGCTCGGCCTCTTTTCAATTCTGGTGAGCTTGGCCGAGGTGTATGAGTGGAAGGTGCCTAATTGTGCATAGAAATTGTGAAATTTGAATTGAAATCAAGAATCGGACCTCTGTTTTGTGTAGGGGCATTTTCTATTTTTGGCTGTTTCGGCCTAACTTCGCTTGATCGTTTTAAATTCTGTTTTGTGGGATAAATTAGGTTATTAGAGGGACGTATGGCCGCTGGAATTGTTCGATTCCGATATCCGACGCAAAAGTTATACGCGTCGGAAGTTTATGTCGAATTTTAGTCCAAGTCAAATTAGTAAGCGTTTTTTGGAGAATTTCGGCGTGTGATAGTGGCATGGATATTTTAGGTGCGTAAAGCTAAATTTGAGTGAATTTTGGTTGAAGAAAAACGAAAATGTGAAATTGGATAAAAATGACAGATTCAGTTTTTGGTGTTTTCCACCTAGCTGCGGCTTACCGTTTTAAAATCTGTCTTAGTATGTTAAACTAGGTTTCTAAGGGGACGTTTAGCAACTTAAATCGTTCGATTCCGTTAACGGACGTAAAAAAAATTATGCGCGTCCGAACTTTAGCCTCGTTTTCGACCAAACCAAATTGGTGACCCGTTTTAATTGGAATTTCATGGGTTTAATTAAGAGATGTCATTTTTAGCTATTTGATGAATTTTGAAGCGAGATTGATGAGTGTTTGTTTGTATTTTAGGTTGAGGCACTTTTTGGCGAAGTCGTGCGTCGAGTGAGCGTAGGACGCTAGGTAAGTAGTGCATGCATGCGTTTTGCCCAAGTGGGCCTACACTATAGAGCTTTACGGCTTATGTGATTGATTGTGGTGTGCATGCGTATTGCTTGACATGTATCATTTTTTAAAAAAAAACGGGAACGAAAATGGTTTTGAGCATGTTTTGAGTATGTAGTGAGACGCGTGGCGGTGGTACCGCGGATCTTGCTAGTGTGCGGGCTGGTGCTTCACTAGTCGCGGATTTAACTCAAGGAGTGGGTCGGCTAGGCCAGCACGTGGCGTGAATGTGTTGACGGTGAGGGTGATGACAGTGTTACCGCGGATCCTACTAGTGTGTGGGCCGGTGCAACCCTAGTCGCGGATTTCGCTGGAGGAGTGGACCGGCTGGGCTGTTGCGAAATGCGTGTGTGTGGCAACTATGGCCCCATGTTGGGGAGGCTGGGACGGAGGCAACGTGTCAGGGTGTAGTGTGGCGCGAGGTACACCCTTACCTTGATGTGGTTCCCGTGTGGTGATGCGTGTATGTAGCTTGTGGGCTTCGTTGCTAGGGAGTCCGGGACGGTGGCGACGTGTCAGGGTGTAGGGTGACGTTAGGTTTCTCCTTACCTTGGTGCGGCTACACTATGCATCACAGATGTCACAACATGAGTGTGAGTGTCGAGACTGTATGTGATAGGATTGCATTGTCGGCTTTTACTTTCATATCGCATTACTTACTGAGCGTTAGGCTTATGTTGTGTATTCTGTGGTGTAGGTGCTGACGATATTGCTGGTGAGCCTCGTGAGCCTAGTCCGGAGGTATAGGATGGTTGGCGGCGTGCTACCGAGGCACCGGACGGCAGATTTTGTTAGGGTGACCCGACCTGTGGGGATGGTAGGTGGTGGCTTGGTTTGTTTGCGGGTATCTTTCTTTTGTTGTGATGATGTACAGTCAATGAGATGAGTTGTATATGCGTCAGTGTATAGGTGTATATAGAGTGCGTGTGATTTTGGCGACGTACGCATATATTTTTACATGTAGGAGCTTGAAATTGCTTTATACTGAGAATTTTCTTCATTTGTATTTGATGGATTTTCGTCGTCTTCATACGCTGATTTTGTTATGTAACTTCTCTGGATGGTTGATAGATGAATACTATTAGTTTTTGGTGAACTGTGTGCAGGGTTTAAATTTTGGGATAGCCAGTTTTTAGGCGTTACTCTGCCAAAATTTCGGGAAAGAGGTTGGGAGTCGAGAGGATATGAAATAGGTTGGGATATGTACAGTGAATGCTAGAGAAGTGTGGATGAGCGTGGGAGGGCGGCGTGATCGCAGGTGCACGAGCACGCGGTCGTGCGGGTGCTCACGGGTCATGCAGCGCCAGGTGAGGGCGTGCGCACGGACGTGCTGTACAGTGGTAGGGTGCATGGGGTACACAGCGCTGTGAGCGTGCGCGAGACGTGGTGGTGTTGCGTAGGCGAGTGTGGCACCGCGAGGGTGCGCGCGGGGCATCGAAGTGGGGACGTGAGTGCGCGGTATCGGATTTGTGTAGTTCGAGGGGTCCGTTGGACTCTTTCCTAGGTTTTCGAGTCTTGTCGGTTTATTTTAAAATTATTTTAAATGGTTGTCTTTCCCGCTGCATAGTTTTTTTTTATATTGAGGATTTCGTGTTACCTCTTCGAGACGTGAGTTGTTTTCAAATCGAGTCAAAAATTTTTCATATTTACAAATGTTCTTTTGAAAATGATTTGAAAACGAGAGTAGTATTAAACTGGGTGAATTATGTCAAGTTTTAGTGTATGTGGTAGTGTGTAGATGTACTGTAGCGCACCAGGAACGTGTGGGTTCTCAGGATGTTACAGCAATTCCTCCGGGGCCTCCAATAGGACAGTCATGAAACAACTTCCATAATTTGGGTATCACCAAAGAAAATTGGGAAATGACTTTCCTATTTTTGTAGAATGGTTGTCCCTCACTTAAAACAAATTTCAAAATTCTCGGATGTACTTGTAGAAGATTCTGTTGTACTTTGCATAATTTTTCATCTTATTGTAATCTTTCTTCCAACTCTTCTTTGGAAATAAGTTTATTTGACGTTGTCTCATTCAATTTTGCCAATTCTATTATACTATCTTCTCTTCTAGAAAGGCTATCCGCTGCCTTATTCTCACATCCAGATTGGTATTGCACTTCAAAATTATAGCCAATTATCTTAATAAACTATTTTTGATGTTCTGAAGCAACCAATCTTTGTTCTAACAAAAATTTCAGACTCCTTTAATCAGTTCGCACTAAAAAATGTCTTTCTAACAAATAACGTCTCCACCTTTGAATGGCTAATACAATAGCCATGAACTCTTTCTCATAAACCGATTTGAGTTTGTTTTGTTTAGGAAGTTGTTGACTGTAATACGCTATAGGATGACCTTTCTGCACTAAAACAACTCTCACTCCATTGCCAGAACGGTACTCATAACCATTTTTAATTTTTCAAATGTTATAGTCGCCTCTTCATTCCTCTTGAATTTATTTTTTTTTAAGCTACTCTGTAAGAGGTAAAACAATCGAACTATATCCAGACACAAATCTTCTGTAATATGCTGTTAAATCCAAAAATCCCCTTAAATGTTTAAGAGATTTTGGTTCAAGCCACTCCTTTATAGCTACCACTTTATTAGGGTCTGTTGCTACCCCTTAATAAGAGACTATATATCCCAAATATTTTAATTTCGTTTTTTGTGAATAGACATTTTTTCTCGTTGACATATAACTGTTCCTTTAACAATATCTTTAAAGTAGTCTCTAAATGTTGTAGATGCTCCTCACATGAATTGTTCTATATTAGAATGTCGTCGAAAAACACTAATACAAATTTCCTAAGACATTAATGAAAAAGTTTGTTTATCAATGATTGAAATGTAAAGGGCCATTGGTAAGACCAAAGAGCATCACTAAGAATTCATTATGTTCTTTGTGAGTTTTGAAGGCTATTTTGTGTACATCTTCTTGCTTCACTCGGATTTGATGATAACAAGATTTTAAATCCAATTTAGTAAACACTCTTGCACCATTTAACTCATCTAAGAGCTCTTCAATGACTGGAATAGAAAACTTATCTTTTACCGTTTCTCTATTTAAAGCTGTATAGTCCACACAAAACTTCCAACTTTAGTCTTTCTTCTTGACCAAGATAATAGGACTTAAAAAATGACTTGAACTATGCTGTATTATACCTGTTTTTATCATTTACTTCACTAGCTTCTCGATTTCATCCTTTCGTATAATTGGATATCTATATGGTATTACATTCATCGGAGTTACTCCCTCTTGAAGCACAATGTTATGTTCATACTACCGAATTGGAGGTAGTCCCACCGGTATTGACTAGACTTCCTTATATTTTATTAACAGTTCATCTACTCCCATCTTCAATTGATCTTGTTTCTTCCCACCATTTTCCTACAAACTCCCAACATGAATTAATATATCGTGTTTTTCCTTCCCCAAATTCTTCATCATAAGCTTTAAGGAAATATGTTTTCTATCCAAGCTCGGGTCCCCTTTTATTTCAACTACTTTTTAATCAATATGTCACTTTATTATCTTCCTTTTCCAATCAACTTGCATATCTTCCATTGATTCTAACCACGTCATACCCAATATTACATCGGTATTTTCCAATTCAATTAAAAGAAATTTATCCATAATTTTTACTTCTGGCAACTCAAGTAATAAATTCTTACACATACTTGATCCCTCCACTGATTTGCCATTTCCCATTGATATATTATACTGTGTTGTGTTCTGAATAGGTAATTTCATCTCCTGCAGTAATTTACTTGCTATGAAGTTATGAGTTGCTCCACTATCAATCATTACCACCACTTATTTTCATCTAATTTGTCCTATTAACCTCACTATTCGTGGGGTAAGTATTCCCATAATAAAGTTTAATGACAACTCCATTGTGCCTGACATTGCTCATCATCTTTCCCATCCTCCATTATCAAAACTTGCAATATTTTTTTCTTGCACTGATGTCCAACAGTAAATTTTTCATCACAACAACAACACAAACCTTTCTCCCTTCTTATTTGTATTTCAACCTCTGTCAATCGCCTTCTGGAAACTTTTGTTTTAAAGTTCCCTTGCTGTTTCGTGAATCTCTTGCACAGTTCGATTGTTAGAGATTGTTGCTTCTTGATTCTACCTTGGAAGGTATTTGTAATTACTTTGTCCTGTCGCTCGCACCAAAGAGTTTTTATTCTCTACCATTTGAGAAAACTGCATCAACTCACGTAATCCCGAAGACCTCATTAATCTCACATCACTCTTAATTTCATTCTTCAAGCCATTAAAAAAGGCACTAATTAATACTTCATCTGGTATTCCTAGCAAATTAGAAAAAGAATCTCAAACTTGGTATGATATTCTTCCACCGACCTTCCTTACTTAAGGGTCAACAGTCGATCACAGCTAGATCCATCTTTCATCATCTGAAATCGTTTGATTAACAAATGTTTCATTTCTGTCCATGTTCGAAAAGGGCAAACTTCATTCTCCTATTGAAACCACGATAGCGGCAGCCCTTCAAAACAAACTATTATTGCCTCAACCTGCTCCTCGTATGTTAGTTGATTAACTGAAAAATATATTTTTGCCCTAAAAACCCATCCTTCGACGTCGTCTCCGACGAAAATCAGAAGTTCGAGTTTTCTAGGAAAATATTCTCTGGTTGTCGATGTAAAGCCATCTTCATACTTTCTATGACTCTGTTCTCCCGATGACTCAGGTAAATCTATTGAACTCTGATTTTGTAGATTTTTCGATCGCTCGATAAGCTTCGCTAACTGCTTCTGCATCATCAACATAGTTTGTTCTATCATCGAAATTTTTTCAATTTTCTATAACTCTTCTTTAACTTCCGACAGTTCTTTCTACCATTCACCCATTGCTTCTTTCTGTGCGTCAGATGTCGTCAACATTTTTGCGTACCGGCTTTGATACCAATTTGATACAAACAATATATTTCCCAATATCAGCAAGTGAAACTCAACACATACTATTACTAAAACCAACTTCATATTACAACACAAAGACACAACTGTCTAAAACTACCCAAAATAGTTTCTTGTAAAACAACTTCTATCCATTATTTTTTAGTTGTTAGAGTTTTTAGTTTACGAGTGTTTCAAATTAACCTTATATTTTAGGCTTCAAATTGGTTATTACCCTTGAACAGAACTCTAACAAAAAATATAGTGTCTTCTAACTCAACTATGGACTCTCGACAAAATACCTTGAATATAAAAGGGGAAATATCTTGTCGTTAATACTTTCTCTGACTCTACTATGGGGAATTGTTTGGTGCCATTGAAGTACGTAAGTTTCCAAAAAAACTCGATAAAACTGTAGATCTTTCTCTGACTCTACTATGGGGAATTCTTTTGTGCCATTGGAGTGTGTAAATATCCAATAACTTTAGTGCTTTCTCTGGGGATTTTTTTTCTGTGCCATTGTAGCGTGTAAATATGGATAAACTTGCCAAAAGTTTAGTGTTTTCTCTGATTCTGCTATGGCTCTGTAATTCTATTCTGTGATAAAAGATGTAGAAAGGATTGGTTTTATTTTTGCATCAGATGGGCAGCCTGTTGATATTGATATTGCTGTGTATAGGAATCATGGGATTTCGTGGTAACTCATATTTGTTGTCCAAAATTAGTACTAGGAAAAAGATGGCATATTATAATTTAGAAAAAATTGTGTGAAGAGAGATAAGAATAACGTTTGTGTTTTTGTTTTAAGTAGGTTCTGGATAGAGCATACTACTCCACTTGATATAATATTACAAAAAAATTAAACTTGTGTTTTAATGACATGGTTCTACATTAATGGTATCTGGTTTTATTTTAAAATAAAATGTAGGAGAGAATGATGTACTACTAGTTATTTTCATCATTCTTTCTCACTTTTGAATATAATAAGTGAGAGTATGGCAACATATTATAGGACCATTCTCATTGGTATTCCTAGGTTTCTAATTTCGAAAGATAGTTTCTAGGACCATTTTCTTCCACCAATGCTTTAACATAACCTTTAAACTGACATTGATAGAGCAAAGGTAATTGGAATGGTTGAGCTTTGTTTTGGTGCAATTCCAAGTTTGACAGTTATCAAATTGATTGATTGCATTTGTCAATCATGCATAGTTGTGGCTTTTTTTGCCTTTCCAATGTCCGACCTAAACCACTACGGAAGTTTCTGCAGATCTTTTCGTGCAAAAGGAGTTTCCTGCTTTGAAATTAGTATGGATTTACCTGCTCTAAAAGGTTTTGGAAATGAGTTCTTAAAATTTAGCTAGAATCTTATTTAATTGTCATGTAATATGGATTTTAAATTGAACTTTGGGGGTACCCCTCTTAGGTATCGACATTTTTCATGGACATTTGTGTTTGTTACACTGGAATTCGATCACGAATGCGTGAAAAACTGAATTGCGTGTAAGATTTTTGGAAGTTGAATTTGGTTTTGAATTGTCAACTAATTCAGTACTTTTATTTACTTGTTATTAATTTTATTAATTATATTTTAGCTAATGATATTTATTTGAAAAAAATTAATCTTAATAAATAATTTTGTTCAAAAATATAATCAATAAAAATAAACAAAAGATAGAACGGTTATTTTTTAAAGTTGGTTAACAGAGTTAACCAAAATATTAACGACAAGATATTCATAACTAACTCCTCGTAATCTAATGTGTTAATTGATTAATTTAAAATTTTAATATATGAAATAAAAATATCTCATATTTTAAGATTTATTTTAATATTTACTCTTAAAATTACTACTGCGAGAAGACAGGATACAACCATGCAGGTGTTTCCAATGGCAAAAAGTTGCGTTCAATAATCGACAAGACTTATGCTCATCTCTTCACACACTCCTTGTACTTTTTTGATAATTCATGGCTACACAATTTGGACTTGCTTATTATCTTATTATATCTATTTAGATGATTATAAATAGTTAATTATTAGAGCATTCTTTCATCAATTAACCAGACACATAAGCAATGTATGAAATCTTAAGATTGAAATATAAAATAAAAAAATAAAACATAAAAACTACTCATAATTATATGTCCATTGAAACTTTCTGTGCTTCGTGGTACTTTAAAAAGAGACTATATTGTATTAAGTTCTCTTAAAAGTGACACCAAAAAACCCTTGATGCAGTGTTTTGTGATTCAAAAATTAACAGAAATCATTTTTCAAAAATATTTTTTGATGCCTAATATTCAATTTCCGTAGTGATTTTTCTCATTTTCAATTTTCATGTTTTGAAAAATTGTGGTCTTTGGAGAACCTGTAATATCTTAATAGTTTGTAATCAATACTATCTTATTCATCATTCAAAGATATATTATAAATGAATACGAGAACTTATGATAATGACATAAGTTTTAGTGAATCATCATCTGCATCTCTTTGTAACCCTAACTTTCATCCCATGCTTCATGTTAAGAATGATAGAAGCACTCGGAACCAGATGGCCTTTAAGAAGCTAAGAAGCTCAATCTCGTAGTTATAGAGTATAGAAGCAGCCACCATTTTAAGCCGAGTAAATGTCACTTGCTTGCTGATACACGTTCTTCAACCTTGCATTGCCCGGCTCGTTTGGGGATCACCTGGTTCAACCTCTGGCAGGCTCGTGAGCCCAATCCCTGAACTCAGCTCGACCAATCTTATGGAATCGAGGAAGGCTCGGCTCTCTACAGTAGCGAGCGAGACCCCATCCCATCCGTTAAACATCTCTACTTATGGCTCTCCACGTTGTAATAAAAGAAGAAGAACTTAAAGTTTGTAGGAGGTTTTTATGTTCATAGTGAAAAAGACGAAGAAAAAGAGGATAAAAAATTTGGATAGTGGGTATTTTGTAGTTTCTTGCGTCCGTTACTAATATGAGAAGCTTTTTTAGTGAGAGAGAGATTAATGGGATAATTTAGAAGAAAAAAACCATTGGTAAGATGTCTTGCGCATATTATTTGAAGAAAAATTTGACAACGATAAAGCATATAAATTAAATTTTAATTTGTACAAAAACTTAAGATATAATGATTTGGGTCTATTATTTTATTGGATCAAGTGAAAATTGTACTTTACACAATAATAATACACACACACTTGAAAACTGTACTTTACACAATAATAATACGCGCGCGCGTGTGTATATATATATATATATAATACTTTAATAAATTAGTTGAAAATTGAAATAATATTTTAATATTATATAAGATACCGTCTCATAAATAATTAAGAAATTACTATTATGAATATTAAATTATTAAAGTTCAAATTCTTAAACCTTAAAATATAAATTTTAACAATTCAAACTTTAACATATTGATAAACTAACAAAATAAAACTTGCCGCACGTCTTATCTATGTCCGTTCTCGAATTTTGCCGTAGAATAGATGGACTGTTGACAACACAGTCTGTGCGTTCTTGAATTTTTCCGTTCTCGAATTTTGCCATCGAACGGACGCACTGTTGAAAACATAGTCTTTCTGTTATAAAACGGACAGACTCTCTACAGCACCATCCGTCTGTTCTACAAATTATGGCTAGAGCGGATGGTCAGAATCCTCTGAGAGTGTGTCCGTTTTGTCGATTATATCAGAACCCTAAACTCAATTTACCCAAAAAATTATCGACAGCTCACGATTTCCTCTCGACCCCTCGCCATTTTGTTTTACATAAAATCGACTGAAATTTACTTCAGGTTAGGTTACATTATCGATTGTGAATAATTTATGTTGATTTTTAAGTAGTTAATGTGTGAAATTCAAAAGTTCACAGAGAGGACGGTCACCACTCTTAGAGAGTGCGTCCGATCTCTGTGAATTTCACCGAGCGAACGGTCACCACCCTCAGAGGATGCATTCAATCGCTTTATTTTCAGAGAGCGGAGGGTGGTGACCCTATGACAGTGCGTCCGATCGCCGGATTGGGGAGGGTCACCACCCTCCAAAAGTGCGTCCAATCTATCTGTTTTCACTGAGAGTGGAGGGTCACCACCCTCCGACAGTGCGTCCTATCTTTAAATTTGCTAATACCATTTTTTTTCTTTTTGATCGTTGCAGATTATCATCATAAATGGCTGAGAGATTGGTTGGTGCAAATGAGCCTGCGAATATAGAGTGGTATTCGAAGGAGCACCCTCTTATATACGGTAATATTCAAGCATTCGATCATTTAGATGACGATGGAGAAATAGAAGTACATTCAATATCGCAAACCCTAGACGATGAGATTCGATACCATTGAGGTCTGATGATGATAAGACGCAAAGTATACAAGTAAGGGAAGATAATTCGGATAATTTTGCTTTGGGTAGACAATATAGTTCTTTACAGGCAATTTGAGACGAAATTTGAGATTATGCTTTGAAAAATGAATTTGATATCAAATTCGTTAAAAGTGAGAGGACGAGAATAACTGCAGAGTGCCAAGGAGGATGTAATTGATGACTGCATGCTTCAGTCATGCAAAATCAGTTGACATTCCAAATAAAGTTTTACATTAGAGATCACAGTTGTGCAAGGACAATTGATAATAGACACACTTCGGCAAATTGGTTGGCAATACAATATTCAGATAGGTTTAAAAGACAACCGAATTGGAAAATTCCTTCTATTATCGAGACGGTGAGAAAGGAACATAGGGTGAACATTATGTCTAGTCTTGCCAGAAGAGCAAGAGCAAAGCAAGAGAAATCAATTATGGGAGGGGAGAAGAACAATTCAAACTACTTCGTGCATACTCAGAAGAAATATTCAGATCAAATCTGGGGAGCAAAGTGAAAATAAATGGTTACGTTGTAGGTGAGGGGCGAGATAGGAAGATGATATTAGAAAGATTGTACATATGTATGGCTGATTGCAAGACAAGTTTGCTGAAGCGAGGCAGACCTATTATTTGTTTAGATGGATGTCATCTCAAGGGCTCCTGCCCTGGCCAATTACTCACTGCTGTCAGTATTGATGGCAACAATAGCATATATCTCATTGCCGTAGCCAATGTGGAGTGATAATGTAAGGACTCGAGGAAGTGGTTTTTGGAGTTATTGCAAAACGACCTAGGCACTAACGATTGACGATGATGGACAGTTGTCTGATCGACAAAAGATATATAGTATTATTAATATTTTTATTCGGGCGTTGTAGATATATATTGTTTTATACTGAGGTTTTTTTTTTAAAATTGCAGGGGTTGTCAATTGCTGTGGAAGAGACATTTGTTTTAGCCGAGCACCACTTTTGCCTCCAGCATATGTATGCAAACTTCAAATGACGATTTTGAGGCAAAACATATAAAGATACGATATGGACTGCAGCAAGGGCAACCACAAGGGAATATTTTGAGATAGTGATGAAAAAAGTTTATGACCTAGACATGGATGCTCACGCATGGCTTCAACGAGTACTGATATCTCATTAGGCTACTCATGCGTTTTCTCAAATTTCCAAGCGTGATTTGAGCCTGAATAATTTGTGCGCAATGCAGCTATATTGCCGCCCAGGGACAAACTGATCCTAACTATCTTTGATATGATTCGAAAGAACTTGATGACTCACATTGTAAAAAAATACGATAAGATGCTCAAGTTAACCGATATCCTCTGTCCTAAGATTAGAAAATAGCTAGATAAGCTAAAAGAGTCAGCTAAAAATTGAAGTGTTGATGTAGTGGGAGATGCACGCTTTGAGGTCATCAACGACAACTAACAATATGCTGTTGACATTAATATAGGCGAGTGCAAATGGCGTAGGTAGGCGATTACTGAAATTCCATGTGCTCATGTCATTCCATCCATTAATTTCATGATATGGCCGCTGAACAGTTCGTACATCAATGCTGTAACACCCGGAGATTTTGTTTGAATTAATTACGAATGTTTGTAGTTATAGTTAGTGGAGTTTTGGTCCGAATTGATAACGAAAAATTTATGCCCTTAAGTAAATGATTATTTTGATACTAATGGTGGAGAGAGAAATTTAAGAATCCAATCGAAATCGGACGGAATCACAGAATTATGAAACGGTTAAAGGTGGAGGGCAGTTTGGTAATTAAGACCCCCCCCCCCCCCCCCTCCTCTTCTCCCACCGGCGATCGGCGATCGGTTCCTCCTCCGTTCTTCCGAATCACGGTAAGTTGTAGTTAGTTTTGTGTATCTAGTTGATGTGTTAGTGTTATTAGTGACAAAAACGGGTTTAGCAAGAGTATAAGGTGATTTGGTGAAAACCTAGGAGGGTAATGTGAGAACTTGAGTGTAGAGTTGAATTTCATCCACATATTGGTGCTTAGGATAGAAATAGGAGGGGATTACGAGAATTGGTGGGAAAGAGTGGGTGGTTGATTGGCCGAGTATGTGAATTTTTGAAACGGTGTCCGTTCGGTTACGTTCGGTCGAGTCGTGGACATCCGAATAGGAAATAGATGGGATCATAAGAAACTAGCGTCCTCAGGAACCCGTAATACTTTGTATCATCCAATTTGAACGAATATTGGAGAAGTTGTGAATTGTCAAAATTGGACAGAAATTGTGTGAGATTTCGAGTTTAGTGAAGAGTTTCGGTTTTGGTATGAGTTAAGACTTTCAAGATAGAGAGTTATGAATTTAAT
Organism: Begonia peltatifolia; assembly: GCA_022433055.1. NCBI lineage: Eukaryota > Viridiplantae > Streptophyta > Magnoliopsida > Cucurbitales > Begoniaceae > Begonia > Begonia peltatifolia. Next base: position 8,657,759 of record CM039526.1, on the reverse strand, counting down.
GAGTTAGAATTGACGGATGTATAATTTTATAGGTTTTCTAGTTAGCGTACGAGATTTGGATTACGAGTGCTAAGGACGCCAGGTAAGTAATGTAGTAGGAATTTTGCTCTTGGGCCTACATCACAGTACGATAGGATGCATTGCACGTTTATTTTATGTTATGCTTTATTGACTGTGTATCATGGTTTTAATTTACGAGACGAAACAAAAATGAATTTTCATGTTTTTACGAAGTAAAACAGTAAGATGAGATAAAACGAATGTAACGAGAAGATACGTAAGAAGATAATAAAGGTGGGGTTGAGTGGTCTGTCCCAAGAGGTGGACCGCGAAGTGTATCACTCTTCCTCCGCTTTACGTGGTGACCTTATCCTGAGAGGTGAACCGCGAATTGTGTCACTTGACTAGATTGAGGTTGGCCTTGTCCCGAGAGATGAACCGCGAGGTGTGTCACCTTGATCTAGTACGTAAAGAATAACCCAATAGTAAAAAGATAAAGAAGATGTAAGAAAGAAACGAAAACGAAAGTAGAGGTGAAACTGTAGAAACTGCATGTGTTAGGAAACGTTTATTTTTAGTGTGTTTTATGCATTAATTACTTAGTATTAGGCTAATAGTTGAGTTCTGTGATGTAGGTGACGATGCAGCAGCTAGTGAGTATCCTGAGCATACCTTGGACTAGTATGCAGTTGGAGGAGGACGCTCGGTCCCGACTGGGGCGGCTGTTGAGGCGTTTTTACTATGGCGAGTGTAAGTATGGGTGATGAAATATTTTGAGTCGTGCTTGGTTATTTTGAGGAAAAAGAGGGATTTTAATTTGGGCTGAATATTTTGGTGTGCGTAACAAGTTTGTAAATTGAGTCGAGAAGTGGATTCATGGTTTTTAAACGTTTAGTCAAAACCGTGTTGTTTTGTTGAATTCTGCTAAACTTTCTGGGGTGCAAAGTGTCGACTGAAGTCCATAGGTGTCGACCGGTCAGTGAAAAATAGAGGGTGAGTGTTGACCGCGAGGCTTGACCTCCGCAGGGCAGAGCCAAAGTAGGTGTCGACCCTTGGTTACAGGTGTCGACTAGTTCGTGTAAAATTGGTAGAGATGACGATCGCAAGGGTCGACTTGCGCGGACAGAGAGGATCAAGGTGTCGACCAGCGATAGCGGGTATCGACCCCTCTCTGAAACGAGTATAGAAGTGTCGACCGATGTCCCCAGTGTCGACCGACAAAAAGACCCGAGAATAACGTAGTGTCGACCGGCGTTGGACAGTGTCGACTGATGAAAACCCGAGACAACTAAAGTGTCGACCGGCTCTTGTAGGTGTCGACCGGTCTCTTTAATTTTTATGTTTTAAAAGTGAAGTTACTTAAACCGATTTTAAACGAGTTTCCGCTGCGGCATTTATATGTATTTCTTTTGGAAGCTGTTTTGAATCAAATAACAAAAAAAAAATTTTAATTTTATACGAATTCTGTCGGAGTGAAAAGAGGGTGTATGGTTGACGACCCGGGTCTGGGGACGACTCGGGGCGTCAAAGGTGTAGTATCGGAGCAGTGAACAAATTGGAAACAGGTAGGTTTTCGGGGCGTTACAGTGATGGTATCAGAGCCATTTGGTCAAAACGTTCAAACGATTACTCAACAGCACCTATCGCCGCACGGCTTGCTCCAACATCTGTAAGTGTTTAAGTTTAGTGTTTTTTAGTAAATATTTATGAGCATAGTTGACCTTTGTCGAGGAAAAATAGTCAGAATGACTAGACGACAAGGACGTCCTAGAGTGCCAAGAGAGACAACCGAACCGAGAAGTGAGTACGATTTTGTGATGATCTGACAGTTGACAGAATTAGTAAATCGGCAGTCCCAACAATTAGGAATGTTGCTGAACCGAGAAGTACAGGGAGGTGCAGGACCTAGTTCTAGTTAGGACCAGTAAGGTGACCGATTTAAGAGGTTGCGGCCACCGACTTTCGAAGGACAAGTATCAGACCAATGGCTGCCGAGGAGTGGATCCGAGCAATAGAGAGCATGTTTAAATATGCGAAGGTGGAAGAGCAGGATAAGGTTATATTGGCCATCTTTCATTTAGCAAAGGATGTCCGATTTTGGTAGGAGTCTACAAAGGCCTTCTATGACAAGTATTTTAACAGTACAGTGCAGGCAACTAAGAGGATGGAGTTCTTACAGTTGAAGTAAACTACGTCAGTGACAGAGTACAACCAGCGATTCGAGTCCTTGTCCCGCTTTGCTAGCAATTTGGTAAGCTGGAATGAGGATAAAGTGTTTCAGTTTGTACAACAGTTGAGGCCGGAAATATACAAAGGAGTGAAAATAGCGGGCGTACGAGATGTGCCTTACTCCGAGGTGGTGGCCAAGGCATTGGAGGTAGAGGAAGCCGAGATGAAATGTATCAGTCAGAGGGAGGCTTCCAGGAGATCCTTAAGAGAAGTGGCCCCACAATAGAGCAGAAGTGTCTCCCAGCCATGACAACAGAGAGGCACAAAGAGGTTTAGCGAGGGTTCTAGCAGCCAGGGAAGTAGTAAGAGGCCGCAAGAACCGGTACAGTACCCCCAGTGCCCCAAATGTATGAAGTATCATCCGGCAAAGTGCAGATTGAACTCTAGAAAGTGCTATAACTGCAATGAAGCTGGACATGTGGCCAGGGACTGCCCGAAGCCTAGGGTCGTTTGATGTTTTAATTGCAACGAGCTGGGCCACATCAGCAAGGATTGCCTGGCTTTGAAGAAGGGTTTGATGCGCACAACCCCGAGAGTATTTGCTATGATTGAGTCGGGAGATGAGGAGCAGCCAGCTGTGGTGTCAGGTACCATACTAGTAAATTTTGTACCTGCTTATACTTTGATTGACTCTGGTGCTACGCATTCATTTATTGCGACCACGTTCGCGGTCAAGTTAGACGTATGGCCTGTGTCGACGAATTGTAGCTACGAAGTGATGCTACCCTCTAGTGGGAGAATGCATTCGAATCAAATTGTACGAGATAGCGTGGTGTCCGTGGGAAGCAAAAATCTACTTGCTGATCTCATCATTATGGATATAACGAATACGACGCGGTATTAGGAATGGATTGGCTATTCAAGCATTACGCTATGATTGATTGCAGAGTAGGCACAATGAGTTTTCAACCGCCAGGTGGTGGGAGGCATATTTTTCAGGTCGCGAAGGGTGTTTGGAGAATATCTATGATGGCGCCTGTTAGTGCTCGTCAGGTTTTAGCTAGTGAGTATTTTAGTATTGTAGATATGCAAATTCCTCGGGATTCGAGACCGCAAGATGTTTAATTGTTCAAGACTTCCCTGGAATTTTCTTAGATGATTTATCTGGTTTGCCTCCGGATCGGGAAAGAGAGTTTGTGATAGATGTGTATCTGGGAGCTGAGCCAGTGTCGAAGAATTCCTACAGATTGGCGCCAGCGGAGTTGAAGGAGTTGAAGAAGCAATTAGAAGAATTGGTAGAGAAAGGGTTTATACGCCCTAGCTTTTTGTCGTGGGGCGCGCCAATCCTCTTTGTCAAGAAGAAGGATAGGTCATTGCGAATGTGCATCGACTACAGAGAGTTAAACAAGCTGACGATTAAGAATAAGTACCATCTGCCAAGGATAGACAATTTATTCGATCAACTCCAGGGAGCGCGTGTATTTTCAAAGATTGATTTGAAATCAGGATATTACCAGCTGAAGGTCAGGGTGGAAGATATTCTCAAGACGACTTTTCGAACGCGGTACGGACACTATGAGTTCTTGGTGATGTCCTTTGGATTGATAAATGCTCCAGCCGCCTTTATATACCTGATGAACAGAGTGTTCCATGATTATCTCAATAATGTCGTCATAGTGTTTATCGATGATATTTTGGTGTACTCTCGGAGTGAGGAGGAGCATACGGAGCACTTGAGATTAGTGTTGGAAACTCTAAAGTGATGCCAACTTTATGCAAACTTTTCAAAGTGCAAATTCTGGCTGAATAGAATCCATTTTCTAGGTCATGTCAACTCAAACGATGGAATAACGGTTGATCCATCAAAGATCCAGACAGTTAAGGAGTAGCCACAGCCGAAGAATGTTACGGAGATACGGAGTTTTCTCGGGTTAGCAGGTTATTACAGGAGATTCATTGAGGTATTTTTAAAGATTGCCGCACCCCTGACCCGGTTAGCGAGAAAAAGTGTGAAATACCTGTGGTCTGAGGATTGTGAGCATAGTTTCCAGACCTTGAAGCAAAGATTAATTACTGCTCCAATCCTGACGCTTCCTACCGAGGATGAGAAGTTTAGTATTTACTACGATGCTTCAAAGGTAGGATTGAGATGTGTATTAATGTAGAAAGGAAAGGTGGTAGCATATGCCTCTAGACAATTGAAGGCTTATGAGCAGAACTACCCGATGTACGACTTGGAACTAGCTGCGGTAGTTTTTGCGCTAAAAATTTGGAGGTATTATTTATATAGACAGCAGTGCGAGGTATATTCCAATCACAAAGCCTGAAGTATATTTTTACTCAGAAGGAGTTAAACATGCGACAACGGCGGTGGTTAGAATTTATGAATGATTATGATCTCGAGACTAAGTACCATCCCGACAAGGCGAACGTAGTAGCTGATGCTTTAAGCAGAGTGACGGCATCTACTTCGGCTATGACTTCAAACATGTCTGTGGCTTTGGATGCGGAGTTTCGGAAGTTCGAATTGGAAGTGGTGTCGAATGTATCGGCTATGTTATTGGCTATGTCTCTACAGCCTACAATTTTGAAAAAGATCAAGTAGACCCAGAAGGACAACACTGAATGTAAAGAAATTAAGTCAAGCATGGCTTCCAACGACAAGTCGGATTTTAGTTATTCGGACGACGAAATTCTTAAGTTTGGAAATAGATGGTTCATTCTAAATAATGAAGAACTATGGAGGGAAATATTGGCTGAAGCCCACTTCTCGAGATTTTCTGTGCATCCAGGGAGTACCAAGATGCACAGAGATCTTAAACAACATTACTGGTGGCCTGATATGAAGAGAATGGTGGCGAAGTGCGTAGAGGCGTGTTTGATCTGCCAGCAGGTTAAGGCCGAACACCAGAGGCCAGCAGGAAAATTACAGCCACTGTCGATACCTGAATGGAAATGGGAGCAGATAGCGATGGATTTTGCTGTATGGCTACCTCGAACGACAAAGGGTTACGACGGTATATGGGTAATAGTGGACAGGTTAACCAAATCGGCCCATTTTCTGCTAGTGAAGATGACGTATTCTATGGATCACTTCGCCGAACTATATATTCAAGAGATCGTGCGATTGCACGGAGTTCCAACTTTGATTGTATCAGACAGGGACCCTAGATTTACATCGAAGTTCTGGAGGAGTATGCACAAGGCCATGGGTACGCAGCTCAGTTTTAGCACAGCTTTTCATCCTCAGTTGGATGGACAATCTGAAAGGACTATTCAGACGCTGTAGGATGTGCTTTGAGCTTGTGTACTGGAGTTCCAAGCATCATGGAGCAAATATCTACCGTTAGTAGAATTTTCTTATAATAATAGTTTCCAGGCCACGATATGTATAGCTCCATGCGAGGTCCTTTACGAGAGAAAGTGCAGGTCCCCGCTTTATTGGGATGAAGTTGGCGAGGCGAGTTTAGTGGGTCCGGATATTTTACAGCAGACAATAGAGAAAATTTCATTTATTCGGCAGTGTATCTTAACAGCTAAAAGCTAACAGAAGAGTTCTGCAGATCGTCGGAGAAAAGACCTAGAATTTAATGTGGGGGATGAAGTCTTCCTGAGGATTTCGCCATTTAAAAGAGTGGTAAGATTTGGAAAAAGAGGCAAGTTGAACTCAAGATTTATTGGACTATTTCCTATTACGAAGAGAGTAGGAAAAACATCTTAGCAGTTGCAGTTGCCAGACTCAATGGATGAGATCCATAATGTATTTCATGTATCCATGCTAAAGAAGTGTATGCGAGATCCTTCTCAGGTCGTGGAGCAGCAGGACATAGAGGTTCAACCCACATTAACGTATGAAGAGAGGCCAATGGAGATTTTGAATTATGCAGTAAAGACTCTACGCAACAAGGAGATTCCACTGGTGAAAGTTTTATGGCGCAACCATAACGTAGAAGAGGCAACTTGGAGCGGTAGCAGGACATGATAAGCCGATACCCAGAACTTTTCGGGTAACAAAATTTTGAGGACAAAATTTCTTTTAAGGAAGGTGAAATGTAGCACTCAGAAATTTCGTTTGTATTAATTACGGATTTTTTTAGTTACAGTCAGTGGAATTTTTGTCCGAATTGTTAACGAAAAATATATGCCCTTAAGTAAAAGATTATTTTGAGGCTACTGGTGGAGAGAAAAATTTAATAATCCAACCAAAATCTGACGGAATCACATAATTATGAAACGGTTACAGGTGTAGGGCAGTTTGGTAATTAGAAAAAATATATTAAAAATAAAAAAAGAACTGATTGGTGTTCTTCTTCCCTAGGAAACCCCACCCCCCCTTCATTTCTCCTCTCCCGCGAGCGATCGGCGATCGGTTACTCTTTTGTTCTTCCGAAGCACAGTAAGTTCTAGTTAATTTTGTGTAGCTAGTTGATGTGTTAGTATTATTAGTGATAAAAACGGGTTTGGCAAGAGTAAATGGTGATTTGGTGAAAACCTAGGAGAGTAATGTGAGAACTTGAGTGTAGAGTTGAATTTCATCCGCATATTGGTGCTTAAGATAGAAATAGGAGGGGATTACGAGAATTGGTGGGAAAGATTGGATGGTTGATTAGCCGAGTATGTGAATTTTTGGAACGGTATTTGTTCGGCCACGTTCGGTCAAGTCATGGACATCCGAATGGAAAATGGATGGGACCATAGGAAACTAGACAACATCAGGAATCCGTAGTACTTTGTATCGTCCAATTTGGACGAATATTGGAGAAGTTGTGAATTTCCAAAGTTAAACGGAAATTGTGTGGGATTTTGGGTTTAGTGGAGAGTTTCGGTTTTAGTATGAGTTAGGACTTTCAAGATAGAGAGTTATGAATTTAATGAGTTAGAATTGACGGATGTATAATTTATAAGTTTTCCAGTTATCATACGAGATTTGGATTACGAGTGTTAAGGACGCCAGGTAAGTAATGTAGTAGGAATTTTACCATCGAGTCTACATCACAGTATAGTAGAATGCATTGTACGTTTATTTTATGTTATGCTTTATTGACTTTGCATCATGGTTTTAATTTACGAGACGAAACAAAAATGAATTTTCATGTTTTTACAAAGTAAAATAGTAGGATGAGATGAAACGAATGAAACGAGAAGATACGTAAGAAGATAATAAAGGTGGGGTTGAGTGGTCCTGTCCCGAGAGGTAGACCGCGAGGTATATCACTCTTCCTCCGCTTTACGTGACGACCTTGTCCCGAGAGGTAAACCGCAAGGTGTGTCACTTTACTTGATTGAGGTTGGCCTTGTCCCGAGAGGTGGACTGCAAGGTATGTCACCTTGATCTAGCACGTAAAGAATAACCCAGTAGTAAGAAGATAAAAAAGATGTAAGAAAGAGACAAAAACGAAAGTGAAGGCGAAACTATAAAAACTACATGTGTTAAGAAACGTTTATTTTTAGTGTGTTTTATGCATTATTACTTATCATTATGTAATAGTTGAGTTCTTTGATGTAGGTCACGATGCAGCAGCTAGTGAGTATCCCGAGCATACCTAGGACTAGTATGCAGTTGAAGGAAGACGCTCGCGGGACGACTGGGCCGACTGTTGAGGCGTTGTGACTATGACGGGTGTAAGTATAGGTGATGAAATATTTTAAGTCGTGCTTGGTTATTTTGAGAAAAAAGAGGGATTTCAATTTGAGTTGAATATTTTGGTGTGCGTAACAGGTTTGTAAATTGAGTCGAGAAGTGTATTCATGGTTTTTAAACGTTTAGTCAAAACTGTGTTGTTTTGTTGAAATCTGCTAAAGTTTCTGGGGTGCAAAGTGTAGACCGAAGTCCATAGGTGTCGACCGGTCAGTGAAAAATGGAGAGTGAGTGTCGACCGTGAGGTTTGACCTCCGCAGGGCAGAGCCAAAGTAGGTGTCGACCCTTGGTTACAGGTGTCGACTGGTTCGTGTAAAATTGGCAGAGGTGACGACCGCGAGGGTCAACCTGCGCGAACAAAGAGGATCAAGGTGTCGACCCCTCTCTTAAACGAGTGTAGAAGTGTCGACCGACAAAAAGACCCGAGAGTAACGTCGTGTCGACCGGCGTTCGACAGTATCGACCGATGAAAACCCGAGACAACTAAAGTGTCGACCGGCTCTTGTATGTGTCGATCGGTCTCTTTAATTTTTATGTTTTAAAAGTGAAGTTACTTAAACCGATTTTAAACGAGCTTCCGCTGAGGCATTTATATGTATCTATTTTGAAAGCTGTTTTGAGTCAAATAACAAAAAAAAAAAATATTTTTAAATTTTATGCAAATTTTTTCGGAGTGAAAAGAGGGTGTATGGTTGACGACCCGGGTCTGGGGACGACTCGAGGTGTCAAAGGTTTTATATCAGAGCAGTGAACAAATCGAAAACGGGTAGGTTTTCGAGGCGTTACAGATGCTATCACCGTACTCTACATATTTGGCGATGTATTCAAACTTAATTCAACCCATTAATGGTCAACAAATGTGGCCGAAACCCAATGATCGGACCCCAATCGTTCCGCCCGAGAGAAGGCGCCAACTTGGTAGGCCAAAAAAAAAGAGTACGCGATGTCGATGAGTCGTCTACTTCTAGAGTTTCTAAGAAAAAAGCTATGATGTTGTGTGATAAATGTCGGCGTCAGGGGCATAACAAATGCACATGTACTAAGATGAGATCGACTTCAGGCGCTGCCATTTCGTACAACACATTAATGAGTTTCCAAACATTTGACGGGACGCAAGTACATTTTGTACCCATTGTTCTCATAAAAAAACTGTGATTATTATATGTTCTAATATTACTATCATTGCGTACAGGAATCTACAACACGAGGCCATAGAAGAAACTGCTGAACTATCAAGCGATGACGAGGAGTTTATGGAATATTTTTATTTTATGCAGTAATGGATATTATAGTTTATAATGTAAAACGATACACACCCATTGTATTTTATGATTGAAATTGTACTTGTAATTTGTAGACATATTGCTTTGAAGAATTGTAATTGCAATTTATGTTAATGGTAATCTATGGAATTGCTTAGTTATGTAAATATGTAAGAACTCTTTGCTACTAGTTATAGAGACTCATAGTACAAAGAAAAATAATGTGAAATAATTAAAAATTTGGGCAGAGTTTCCTTTATTTTTTGAATCCTTCAAAGCTAGTATGAACCTGCATATTCAATGACCTAAACAGTTACAAAATTTTACATCAAAACTAAAGTACATCAAATTCAAAAAGAGTTCCTCAAAACTAAAATACATCAAATGAAGTGCATAAAACTAAAGTAAATCAAACTACATTATCCAACTGACGTACATCAAATTAATGTATATCAAAGTAATTGACTACGCTTAACAACTACTTAAGTGAGTCCAAACTAATGTACATCAAATTCAAAAACAAAATCTACTACGGTTATATGTCCTCTTCATATGTTGTCCATCCTCTCTTATCTGCACGCAATGAAAGTTATATAAGCAAATAAAAATTATAATGAAAATAGTAAAATGGTTTGCAATGTACCTGCATCATCGCCCTCCATAGGTTGGCCGTCATCCTCATCGCCCTCCATAGTCTGGCCGTCGTCCTCATCGCCCCTCGTTGGTTGCCCTGCTTCGTCATCGCCTCTCATCCAATCTAGGTTGATCTGCCTTGTACCTCTCTAGTAGTCGAACATATCTCTTAGGTAGTTCATCATCTGTTTGAGGGAGTCCACCACCTCTGTCAACCTCTTCTCGACCCGAAGGACTCTGTCTGAGAAAAAATCTATGTCTAACCTATTAGTCCCCGAGAGCGATGTGACCGTAGGAGCCTCTCTATAAAAGTCATCCTGGGGCGCTTCCTCATCTATCCTGCACGTCTATCACGTCTGTTTCAGCGAGTCCCATCCTAACTAAATGAATTTGGCAAAAAACCTCACAGGCTCGCTGTGATCTCATCTGCTTTCTAGGAGGTAACTGAATACCAAAATGCTCGATAATTTTCATTATCAACACACCGTAAGGCAGGTTTTTGTTTTGTGTCTGCCAGATCTCACACATATGACTTAAAATTAGAAAGTCAGGGTCAAACATTCTGCCAGTGTACAATTTTTCCATAACGTAGAGATCCATGAAGTTAACAAGATCTCTATGTCCATGCCGCGGTAAAAGGGTGTGTGACACCAAGTTGTGGATTACGCGAACTTTTCTGTTCAAATCTTTAACTGCTGGCTTAGGAGACCCCACAATGTTAGGGTTCCGATTAATTAAACTTAATAACTCTGTTCCCTCGGCTGTTCCCATAAAAGGATAATTCCGGACTGCTTGGTAGTATCTCTCAGCCTGTTCACGAGCAAAACCAATCAACTGATTGACCGTCTCCAGAGTAATGACAAACCCCGTACCCAATATGTATGTCTTTATAGTTCTCGACCTTCCGTAAAATCTCATGTTGGCGTAGAATAGGCGAACAATACGGTCACAGCTATCGCCCTGCAAATCCAACACGCCTTGGATGCTGATACTAGCAAACATCTTCTGTATTCCCAAAGATTCCCAACCTCTGAAATCCACGTACTTGGAAAGCGTAACCGATTGGTGCAACAAATCAAGCTGGTACTGCTCATTACAAGGTTGGCTGCAAAATTCAGTAGACCAAAACTCCTGCTGGTTTGACCGTGGCGACCTCACTACTGGCTGGTTTGACGGTCTGACTTGTGAAGGCGTCGGTCCCGACGTTCCGACGGTCCACCCTTTCGCCTAGCATATGATCTCTCGGCCATTTTAGTATGTGCCTATTCAAATAATCTACAAAGATCGTAAAAAATAATTGTATTAGAAAATTTAAAGATAGGACACACTGTCGGAGGGTGGTGACCCTCCGCAATCAGGTAATTGGACGCACTGTCAGAGGGTCACCACCTTCCGCTCTCTGCAAATAAAGAGATCGGACGCACCCTTTGAGGGTGGTGACCGTCCGCTCGGTGAAATTCAAAGAGATCGGACGCACTCTTTGAGGGTGGTGCCCGTCCTCTCTATGAAACTTTCGGATTTCACACATTAACTACTTGAAAATCAAACTAAACTATTAATAATCGATAATGTAACCTAACCTGAAGTAAATTTTGGTCGATTTTCTGCAAAAAATTGGCGAGGGGTCGAGAGGAAATCGTGAGCTGCCAATAATTTTTCACGAAAATTGATTTTAGGATTCTAATATAATCGACTGAACGAACGCACTCTTAGAGGGTCTTGACCGTCTGCTCTAGACATAATTTGTAGAACGGACGAATGGTGCTGTAGAGAGTCCGTCCGTTCTATAACGGACGGACTGTGTTTTCAACAGTGCGTGCATTCGACGACAAAATTCGAGAACGGACGCACTGTGTTTTCAACAGTGTGTTCGTTCTACGACAAAATTCAAGAACGGACAGACTATGTTGTCAACAGTCCATCCGTTTTATGGTAAAATTCAAAAACGGACGAAGGTAGAACGTTCGTCAAGGTTTATTTTGTTAGTTTATCAATAAGTTAAGGGTTTGAGTTGTTAAAATTTATAATTTAAGATTTAAGAATTTGAATCCTAATAATTTAAGGTTAATAATGGTAATTTTCGTAAATAATTTGAACTTATGTACTACTATTACAACGCATTAATTTTCTACTTTGATCACATGATCAAAAATTATCGATTCCAGTAGCGCAATAAATTATAAAAATTAAAATTAGCTACTAAATAAGTAAATTTTGTCAATGCAAAAAAATTATTTCCATTTTACAAAATTAGCTCTCTAACTCTACAATCTATTTTTAATTTTTAATGTTAGTTTCATGTCGGTAAATTAGTGTAACAACACTCCACAAATTACAGAATTTAAGAAGATAAGGCGCAGGCGTAAGGACAAAAATGGCACTCTATAATCAACAAGGCTGATGCTTTATCTCCACTCACTCCTCTCCTTGTTGTAGCTCATCGCTGTCAACTTTCGACTAGCTCAAAATAACATCTCATTAAATGAAATTATAAATAATTTTATTAATATATTTCAATGATGTCAAATTTAGTCTTGTCTCACGGATGCTATTAAAATTACAAACTTCTAAATTCGTAACCCTAACTATGACAAGTCTTAAGAAATCATAGGAAATCTCGTTGTAACCCTAACTTTCATCCCATGCTTCATGTTAAGAATGATAGAAGCACTTGGAGCCACTGGATGCCCTTGAAGAAGTTCAATCTCGTAGTTATGGAGTATAGAAGCAGCCACCATTTTAAGCCGAGTAAATGCCACTTGCTTTCCAATGCACGTCCTCAGCCCTGCGTTGAAAGCTAAGAACTTGTATGATGGCTCGTGCTTCACCTATTATGTGCTGTCTTCTTGCCATTCCGACTTCAATCTCCCCAACGTATAAAGAGAGAACAAAATCTATTGATAAATTATTCAAGTGATTATTTTATTATTAAGAAATGAAATTTCGAGTTCAAACATTTATCTTGTCATGTTATAATAATTCATTATGCATGACCAATGCTTAAATTTTTATATATGTTGAATATTGATTTATTTCGTATCTTAATAATTTACATGCAAAACTAACCAATGTCTTGTCATTAATCAAGTTGACGGGATAAAGTGAAATTAGGACGAGAATTGAGTGCGTCTGATGATAATGTGTAGCCGCACCTTAACGTCTGTGTGACGTGATGGCCGTGGGGAAGAACATCTCGGTTGACTAGAGCTTTGTGTTCAAACGGAACTGGGGGATAAAGCTTGAGAGACTCGCACAAAGCTGAGTGCAAGTACACACAAGTTCTCAAGTTCGTGGTAAATGCTCTTTTTCCACTCTACTGCTCTTCTTTTTTTGTGATTGTCTGGTTTATTTCTTATCTGATCTTGTTTTTTGCTTCTGGGTTAATCGCAGTCAGATAGAAGAACCACTACAGGACCGTGCCTATTGTGTTTCTTCCTGTAACAATGTAGAGTTTCAGATTATTTTCAAATTAAAAAATTTTCAAATCAATTCAAAATTTGATTTCAAAATTTCTACTAAGTCAATAACCTAATTTTGGATGAAAAATCAGATAAATCAAAGTGAAATTCGGATGACCCTAACCTGAAAATCATCTAAAGACAGAAGGAGTTGGATATGCAGCTCAGCAAATCCGAGTTAAACTCAGTTTTTAGAAAAACCAATTGGATTTTTCTCTGAAAATCTGGACGCTAACAGAATGAACTTAGCCTGGAAGACATCTAGAACCAGGATGAGGATCTGATTCTATAGCTCGAAAAACCCCAGCTAATCAGTTCACCACACGAGAAATCGGAACTGAACTCGAATTT
>CM039526.1:8592730-8639248 GCA_022433055.1 Begonia peltatifolia | reverse complement strand
AAATTTACTCGAAATTTGGGCGGAGAAAAATTTTGACGGATATTACATCTTTTCCACCTTTTTATGAATTTCGTCCTCGAAATTCGCCTCGACTACTCATCATAGAAAAGATAGGGGTATCTCTCCGCCATCTCTGACTCTAGCTCCCATGTAGCTTCCTTCTCTGTGTGGTTCTTCCATAATACCAGAACATAAGGAACCTCACGACGACGGAGCAGCCGTAGCTCACGTCTCAAAATCTGCTCTGGCTCCTCATCGTATGTCGTGTCAGCCTGGATGGGCACCTCACCCCATGAAATATTGTGAGATTGATCTGGAATGTACTTTCTCAGTTGGGATATATGAAAGACAGGATGTACATGTCCCAACTGAGGTGGCAACCTCAACCTGTAGGCTACCACTCCAATCCTCTCAACGATCGGGAACGGACCGATATATCTCGGGGCTAACTTGCCCTTCACCCCAAATCTGCTGACACCACGGGTAGGATGAACCTTCACAAAGACGAAGTCACCAGCATCAAACTCCAATTCACGTCTCTTCAGGTCAGCATAGCTTTTCTGACGGCTCTGCACAACCCTTAGTCGTTCACGAATCTGGTGGATCTTCTCGGTGGTCTCTCGAACAATATCCGGCCCAAGACTAAGTCGTTCCTCCTTCTCCGCCCAACACAAAGGAGAACGACATGGCCGGCCATATAATGCCTCAAAAGGAGAGACTCCGATGCTGGTCTGGAAGCTGTTATTATACACGAATTCTACTAGCGGCAAGTGTTTAACCCAGCTGTTACCAAAATCCAAGATACAACACCTCAGCATGTCCTCTAATATCTGGATGGTCCTCTCAGATTGCCCATCCGTCTGGGGATGATGTGCTGTGCTGAACTGGGTCTTCGTACCAAGCTCTTTTTGTAATCCCCTCCACAACTCCGAGGTAAAACGAGGATCACGGTCAGAAACTATGCTCAAAGGTACCCCGTGAAGACGGACAATGTGCTGCACATACAATCGGCTGAGCTTGGCAACTGAAAAGGTCATTCGAACAGGAATAAAGTGAGCTGCCTTCGTCAACCGATCCATAATAACGCAGATAGCATCCAGACGCTGGGGAGCCATCGGAAGATGAGTAACGAAATCCATAGTCACCTCCTCCCATTTCCACTCGGGAATAGGTAATGGCTGGAGTAAACCTGCCGGTCGTTGGTGTTCGGCCTTTACCTGTTGGCAAGTCATGCATCGGGCAACATATTCGGCCACTTCCCTCTTCATGCCAACCCACCAGTATTGACGTTTCAGATCCTGATACATCTTTGTACTGCCTGGATGAATGGCAAATCGAGATCTGTGAGCCTCATCTAAGATAGCTTGCCTCAAGCTGGCGATGTTGGGAACTGCCACCTTGCCATAGTAGAACAAGTGCCCATCGGCGTTTACTGCCCAACCCTCCAGTTGTTCCCCATTATGTATCCTTCCCACCCTTTCCATGAGCTCCTCATCCTGACACTGTAGTTGCTTCACCCTTGTAAGCATCGAAGGGGTGGCCACTACATGATAAGCACAAGCCATGCTTCCAGTTTCGTGATAGGTCAAATCAAAATCTCCAATCGCGGCATGCCTCTTCCACTCATCAAGAATCAAGCAGGAGATAGACGCATGAGGATATCGGCTCAATGCATCAGCAACTGCATTAGCCTTGCCGGGATGATACTCCAAGCTAAAATCATAATCCTGCAAATACTCCATCCACCTGCGTTGCCTCAAGTTAAGTTCCTTCTGAGTGAAGATATACCTCAAACTCTTGTGATCGGAGAAAACCTGGAAACTGACTCCATATAAATAACTCCTCCATATTTTTAAAGCAAAGACAATGGAGGCGAGCTCTAAATCATGAGTGGGGTAATTCCGTTCGTGGGGCCTCAACTGTCGGGAAGCATAAGCCACAACCTTGCCATGCTGCATTAAAACGCACCCTAAACCAACTCCAGATGCGTCAGTATAGACGGCATATGGCAAACTACTGTCAGGAACTGTCAGAATCGGAGCACTGGTCAACCTTCGCTTTAATTCATCAAATGCTCGCTGACAGTTGTCATCCCAAACAAATCTCACTTCTTTGCGAGTGAGTCTAGAAAGCGGCGCTGCAACAGAAGAAAAATTTTCTACAAAGCGTCGGTAATATCCTGCCAAACCAAGGAAGCTACGAACTTCTGAAACATTCTTGGGTGGTTGCCAATCCACTATAGCTTCAACCTTAGCAGGGTCCACAGCAATACCCTCTCGTGAAACTACATGCCCCAAGAACCTAACTTCAGTCTGCCAAAAATCACACTTGGTACGCTTGGCATATAACTGATGCTCCCTTAAGGTTTGCAAGACAATACGGAGGTGCTTTCGGTGTTCTCTACGAGACTTCGAATAAATCAGGACATCATCAATAAAAACAACCACAAAACGATCCAAATATGGCCTGAAGATCCTGTTCATAAGATCCATAAATACCGCTGGGGCGTTAGTTAACCCAAACGGTAAGACCAAGAACTCGAAATGCCCATATCTGGTTCGGAAAGCGGTTTTGGGAATATCCCCCTCCCGAATCTTCACCTGATGATATCCTGTCCTCAAATCAATCTTCGAGAAATACCGCGAACCTCCAAGCTGATCGAAGAGGTCATCAATACGGGGTAAAGGATATCTATTCTTCACAGTAACCCGATTTAGCTTCCGGTAATCAACACACAACCTCAACGATCCATCTGCCTTCTTCGCGAATAAGACAGGAGAGCCCCAAGGCGACATACTCTCCCGTATAAAACCCTTAATCAACAAGTCATCCAGCTGCTTTCGTAATTCTATTAATTCAGCCGGCGCCATCCTGTACGGGGGAATAGAGACTGGAGTAGCTCCTGGAACGAGATCGATACGAAACTCGATTTCCCGATCCGGAGGTAGACCCGGTAACTCCTCAGGAAAGACATCATCAAATTCTCGAACAACTGAAATGTTTCTCTCCTGCACCGCGGTTTCAACATCAAGATCCATAGACCATAATCCTCCAAACTGCTCCAGTCCGCTCCTACCTCCAAGACATACTCGAAAAATAGAGTTCACAACTCCCGCACTGGGACCCCGATGATAAACAACAACTTTGCCAACCTTGGAGGTAACAACAACCCGCCTCCGATAGCAATCAATAATAGCCCTATACTTAGTAAGCCAGTCACAACCAAGAATAACGTCAAACTGACTCATGGGCAGGATGATCAAATCAGCAGAAAATTTACAGTCGTCAATAACCACACAGACTGCTCTGCAAATATAGGAAACTCCACTTCTATCACCCAGTGGAGTATTTAAGAATAAAGGAGCCTCTAACTGCTCAATCGATAATCCCAGCGATTCAGCAAATAAAGCAGAAATAAAAGAATGTGACGCCCCGGTGTCAAATAACACCCGACCAAAAGTATGAAAGATAAGTAAAGTACCGTCGACAACTGCAGGCTGATCAGTCGTAGGATAATACTCTGTCCGGTCCACTGCATATGACTGACCGGCCACTCCCTTACCCTTGTAATCTCGGCCACGGCCACCACCCCTGGAGGTAGATCCCTGGTGCTCACGGAATACTTCTGCTCTTGGTCGCTGAGGCGGAGGTGGACTCATAGGCAAATGCTGCCCACTTGGTCGGTAGGGCGTACCCCTGGAAGGGATATCCACTGAATGACGATGGGGAGTCTGAAACTGAGTAGGAGGTCGGAACTGTCCCCGATCACGGACTGGCGGGGAAACTGACTCTGTAGCTGGAGGAATAAACAATGGTGCCCGCGGCTGCTGCCCCCGAGGCTGATTCAGCGGACAGTCTCTTCGGAGGTGACCCGGCTGGCCACAAGTATGACAGGCGTAGGGAGAATATCTGGAGCCCCCGGATGAACCACCACTAGAACCAGAAGAGCGGCTCGCACTATAACCCTGTTCCGCTCCTTGCCGTTGGCTCTTCTTGGTCATCTTTCTCCCTGAAGACCGACTGTCTGACCCGTGGTGAGAAGTACTGTCACCCGACATATACAACCTCTCTATCCTCAGTGCAGCTTCATACGCACCGAGCAAACTGTCATAGAGGTTCACAGCCACGGTACGCTTGATGTTAAAATTCAAGCCCTGCACAAACTTAATAATCTGGGCCTCCACACTGACCCCACCAGAATAAGGCAACAGGTGAATAAACCTGTTATAATACTCAGTCACCGTCATAGTCCCCTGAACCAGATCATAATAGGCTCTCGTCATCATTCCTCGATACTCCCTACTGCTGAACTGGCTACGAAAAAGCGAAGTAAACTCAAGCCATCCCATAATACTAACATCGTACTGGCTGCGAATAGCTGTCCACCAACGCCTAGCTGCTTCCCTCAGAAAATAAGCAGCTATCGTAACTCGAGACTCCGCTGGGGTCTGTAAGGTCTCGAAGTTAAGCTCCATCACTTCGAGCCAGCTCTCTGCCTCTGCTGTATCAGTCCCACCCACAAAAATCGGTGGGTTAAGCTGATTAAACTCTCTGAAATAAACTCCACCAGAGGTCATCTGAGTAGGGGCTGGATCCGGAGTAGCTACCGGAACCGGAGGTGGAGCCTGAGGTGGAGCCTGAGCCCTACTCACCAAGTTCCTCAAGGCATCTAAAAGAGAAGATATAGTGCTGGGGTCCTGATCAGGATTCTGAGGAACTCTTCTCCGTGGCGGCATTTTATCACTTCTGAAAAAAAAACATAAAATTGCACCGCATTAGCATGCTCAATACACAGTTAACCAGTATATTCTACAGACTGCTCATACTTGTTCTCAATATTCGTCATTAAGAGGATAGTGGAACCTTGTGCTCTGATACCAATAAATTTCTGTCACGACCCGAAAGGGGCCCTAACAGAAACGCCAGATTAGACGATCAACCTCAGAGAGGTCTACCGCCTAATCTAAGGCTTGTCGCGGAAGATTTTAAGAGCAATCCCAGAACTCCTCGAAATAACAAACATGAGATTTAAGAGCAATATTAGAAATACCAGAATTAAAATATTACATGCTAATGAGCAGTACAATAACGAATAAACTCTTACATGAACTAAATGTCGGATAAAAAAAAAAGAATCTCTAGAGATGTCCACAAACTCGGAAGCCGGTCAACCTCGGTTCCTGCTCTTCTTTCCTCTACCTGTTGAGGGGGAGTCGTTGGGGTGAGTGACAAACTCAGTATGGAATGTTATACCTATCACATATCTCATTATGCATGCCCAGTTAAAAATCAATGCACGTGTTTTAATATAATCAAATTATCTTCTTATTTTCAAAACGATTGATAGGGCTAGTTTCGAAAATACGGTACGTATAATAAAATAGGCCCTCATCAATCATAGAAATAATAAAAACTAAGTGAACAGTGAAAATGGAGGTCGCTCAAGGATCCTCCGAGTCATACCACAAAGAAAGGCCGCGATAACACCGGCAGGGCCTCATAGGGAGAAGAGAAAAGGGTCAACCAACCAGGAGGGACGAAACCACTCAGCCCTGGGCCATCGCGGATACACGCACAGGAGCGCACCAGGAGGAACACAACCACTCAACCCTGGGCCCCAACGGGACCGCACAATGGACTTATAAACCGGGTAGCAACGAACAGACACTGGCCAGGTCGGCTAACGGGCTAGCAAAGCTCAGAGCCCATCACTCCTTCAGCGGGGAGTACCGCACAATAATCAATAATCCAGGAGGGACGCAACCACTCAGCCCTGGGTTGTATCCAAACAAGTGTGGGGAGTACCACGGCAACCCTCAAACATGGGTGCGTCTGGGCAAAATCCCCTGATACTCTCAGCCGGGCCCATATGCTGAGAGTGCCAGACGATTATCTCCAGAACCAAACTCCAATGCACATAAAGAAACAATGAGTATGTGAGGAACCAATGCATGAATAAAACACATATGCATCGCAATATAACAATCTCACGATAAATCTCAAATAAGTAGTAGAGATCCAACAAAACATGAACATGCCTCAACAATGTAAAATGAACATGCTCGTGAAATGTCGATGTCAATAATAGTGGTATCCCACCAAAATAATATACGTGCATGTCAGGCTAGGTATAACGTAATAAGTATAAGAACCCATACCCCTGTGACGAGTCCTTTTAGTCTCGGCAGTCGGTGGCTCCCCGGGAATCGCCTCAAACTCAGCAAAATCCTCCAAATCTGGAAAGTTAAATCAAGGATGAATCCCGTCAAAGTCTAATAGGGTTATAAACGATATACACGGGAAACTGGGACAGAAACAAACCCAAACGGCTCAAGTCGACTTTTCAGACGAAAGTCAACGGGACCCGTTACAACCCAATCGGGGTCCGAAACGATATAATCGTGCGAACCAGTGCGAAAACGGGCTCAAAACGGTCAGGGTTGACTTTTTTGTAAAAGTCAACGCCGTTGACTTTTCTGGTCAAAGTCAACGGTCAAAGTCAACGGTCAACGTTGACTTTGACTTTGACTTAATCCGGGTCGGGTCAGACCCGGGTCGGTCTGACCGGTTCGGGTCGCCCCAACCCGACTCATTTCGGGTCGGGCCAGACCCGAACTAACCGGGTCTGGATCGAGTCGGACCGAACCCACTTCGTTCGGGTCGGACTCGAACCAGTTGGATCCGGGCCCGAACCCAACCAAAATGTGGATTGGGTCCCAACCCAGCCCAGGCCCAGTTTGATCTCGGGCCAAATAACTGGACCCAACCGGAAACGGGTCGGGCCTGGCAAGTCGCCCTTGGGCTCGGGTCGGACCCAGGAGAACCCAATCGGGATCCGGGTCAGACTCGGCCTGGCCCATCTCGGCTTTGGGTTTAAACCAACTCGGTATAGGACCCGAGTCGACTCAGCCCAGAGACCGAGTTGACTCAGCCCACAGCCGAGTTAACTCGCTGTCGGCCGAGTCAACTCGACGACCGACGGCCGAAGGCTCGGGGTCGCGAATATCGTGATTTCCGACCCCGTCTTTCGCCAAATCTCGTTCCCATTACGTTTCTCACCTTCGTTCCGGCCGAATCCTGCCAAAATCACAAACAAACAACCTAAATCTCCGATTTTCCCAAAAACCCGAAAACTCGAAAGTTCAAACTTCGATCTAGAGTGAACGAGGGATTACCTTCGAATTTGTCCTTCACTAACGTTGCTCTACTCTTCAAGACGAAGCGTTTGACACCAAAATCGCTCCGAACGGACGTCGTTTGGCCGGCGTCGATCTCTCTCTCTCTCTCTCTCTCTCTCTGCCGAGAATAAGAAAGAAAGACAATAGCTTTTCTTTTCAGAAAACCTATTGTTTTTTTTTAATATTATTATTTTTTTTTATTTAATGTATTTAAATTTTATTTAATAAATTTTTCCGTTTCTTAAACTTTCTTTCGAATAAATCTCTCGTTAAAATTTAACGTCCTTTACCCGAGCATTAATTTACTTAAATTTATCGATCACTAACAACAAATTTTAATTAATTTTCTTAAATTACAGGAACGTGCTACGCGTGACCAAAAATTTATATGCTGCACCTTTTATTCTAAAAAGAGAATTACATATAAAATTCGCGAAAAAATTTACTCGAAATTTGGGCGGAGAAAAATTTTGACGGATATTACAATTTATCTGTACGATTTCAATTAAGATAGTTACTACAATAACGAATAATTAACGCACTAGAAATCGATGATTGCATTTTAAAGTAAGAAACAAAGTTTGAATCCTTACGAAGACTAGTTTTTTGAAAAAGGAAAATAATTGGAAAGGGATGAACAAGAGACTCTATTGGCGCCAACTAGAACTTGGTTCAACTAAAGAATTTAGCTTAATTTTAATAGGTTATGGGAAACACTTCTTGGATACTCGATCTAACCCATTTGAATCAAAAAATTGTCTCCTGAAAAAACTTAACTAAAATATAAACTCAACTCTAATCCAACATCCAGCCCAAAATCATGTTTTGTTTATGCTTTTTATCTTATGTTCGTCACGTTCATCCAACTCAAAATAATGGATTGAATCTAAACTCTAAACTCAGGACAAAACTGAAAGTACAAGTTCGATGTCGAACCTGTCAGATTGATTTCGTAATTTGAAGTTTAGCCCCACCAATAATGTATCTAATAACTCAAGTATAATCTTAATTGAACCACTGTGGCAATGATTTGTAACATTTGGAACCACAAATCGATAGATATTCTAACTTTAGGAACAAAATTACCGAAATAAGGGGACCATGGAATAAGTAGATTCGATAACTTTTGTTTTCATCAATAAAAATGATTTATAAGTGTAACCAACAAAAGATGGACAGTTGTAGACAAGACCGAGGCAGCCGTTCAATGTCACCGTCGTACACTAGAGATTAGGTACAAGCAAAATATCATTAATACATTCATACTTTGTTTTCAAGTGTCAAAGGTTCCTCCAGCTGCATCAAAACAGCCTCCTCTGCCACCATCCAATTCCCACCATCCATAGAACAACTCTGTAACCAAAAGAAAAGAATTTTAACACTTGTTGCATGCAGATTTACAGCAGTAAAAGTGAATTGCTTGGCTCCAATTATTTCGGTCTGGTACGAAAGCTGAGTTGGGTTGAGTTTCTAGTTTTTGTCACTCCCTTTCATCACTGTATTTCATTGGACTTCAGCTTTTCTCTTCTTTAAAATATTTGAAGCCACATAGATCTTTTCCTTGAGAAAGTATGTTAGTATACATAAAATTTTAAGGGGTTACTATTTTTCAAAAACTAATCTCATCTTCACTAAAAACAAAAGGAATGAAAAAATCTCTTTTAATTCAAATTTGTGCACTTAAGAACAATGTTTATAGACATGCCCTAAACAATTCCAGTGAATCAACAACCCCCAAGTTGTGTTTGGTTCTAAGAAATCATTCTCAAGCCATGACAGTTATTGTTAGAAGTCTAACTAATTATTTTTAACAGTCAAACTAAAGGCTCCACTACTGACCTTTGAACAAGTATAGACCATCAGTGTCATCCAATTCCAGCGATCTAAGGATTGTTTTTGAGAGTCGTCCGCTGCTTCAAGAAGAAAGTAGTGTAAAGAGGGCATCAGCTGCATTTCAAAGTGCCTTAATCCACCACAAAGCTCGCATTTTCCAGGAAACTTTTCCTCTGCCAAAGCGAGAATTGGCTTCCCACCATATGAATATCTGAGACAGAAGGTCTTAATGAAGAATGAGAACTAAAATTGAAATGACAGTTAGCCGTACAATATATCTATCAAATAACATCGTATTTATATTGGTAAAATATATATTACTATCTAATACTAATATAACTACATATATCATTGCACCTTTACTTTCAGTTTGAAGACCCAAAATATAAAACCCTAGTACTTGAATACATCAGATAAGAATCTTCTGAAAAAGTCACGGTCATGCTAAAATTCTATCATCAAGGACAAATAGGAATCAGTCTATTTGGGGGGAAAATGAATAGAACAAGATTTTGCCACGCTAGAACACTGCAATAGATGTTTAAAAAAGGCACTGGGTAGTTAAATTCGGGTAGATGGAAGAGACAATGTCGAAGGGCCTGCACTACAAGAGAAGACAAATTTACATATTATGTCTAAGATGCTGGATAATGCTAAAAAGGCTAACATCAATAACATTCTACTAATATCAATTTCATTATTTGGTAGTAAATCCTGAAGACTTTTGTCTGATCAGTCACTTCTAAACACTTGATACCTGAAACATTGCTCTGGACATGCATCCAAACGTTTCTTGAATTTAAGGTAAGTCCTGTCAACATTCAGAGCTTTATCATGCTCATATTCTTCCCCTACCCATGATTCCTCTTCTTCGTGTTGATTAATTTCTCCGTCAATCTTCTTGTTGTAAATTTTTAGGTCACCCGAAGGAATAGAAACCTCCCCTCTACAAGAATCTTCTTCAGTAATAATGTAAAAGCATGGCATCACTGCAACAAACAAAAACATAAACAAGTTATATTCATCACAGGACAAATTTAAAACGTAAAAACCAAATAGTCCTCTGAAATAGTTCCCTTAAAATTTATGAGAAAAATATTACATAAAAATAGGAAATTTTTTGCAATCTAAATTGCCCAAATTTTCATATGTTTAAAAGGCATACTTAATTCACTATGGTTACGATTACTTTGATGCCGAATCCAAACTTGACAAAATAATCTATTTTTGAGCAGCTAATATGAAACATCGTTTTGTAATTTTTTTTTTCATGTAAAAGACATGATGCCATTGGCTTCATCTGTCTATTTATTGACTGATTTGCTTTATCACACAAGCACAGAATAGTAAAAATCTCATTGGAAAGAAAAAAAAAATTTATATCATCAAATGAACGAACTCTTGAATTTGAAAAAAAAAAATCAAGTCGTAAAAGAATCCATGGCACAAGAGGATCTTGACTCAATTATTTCAAACCAAGAAAAATATATTCAAGAAGAATATGCGGAATCAGATCTGAAAAAACGTAGAAATAAAAAGCACTACAAGAAAAATATGAATGCAACAGTCATCCATTACATTCATTCCTTATTTAATTAGTAAGTTTTTAGTATTGGTCTTTTGTTAGTCCCCTATTTATGGTAACTTCTTACGAAATTTAAAAAACAAAAAGTGCTTTCACAAGCATGAAACAAGTGGCTTTAAGTCGTGCACAATCTCTAAGACTTGAGAAAAATATATCAAAATCTCAGATAAAAGAAACAACCTGGCATTTCGATATCTAAGACATTCTCTACTGGTCTCAAGGGTGACTGATTTATAACAGTCACAGAATGTTGTTTGCTATGTGATTTCTTTGCATCACAGGCAAGGCTTGCAGCGTCAGAAAGTGCTTTACCCAGCTCCTCCATATCCATACAATCATCAATATCATCATCAAAGCTGTAACGCCAGATGGAATCTAAATCATTTGATGAAGATTTAGTTGAAATGTTCCAAGCATGAGATGAGTCTTCCTCTTGTGATTTTTGTACACGGATTGCTCTCCAGCTGAACATGTCCAATATGGCCATAGAAGGAAGATTCAGGACATATAATACTTAATAAAACAATATCTACTTTCTTGCATCGATAACATAAATCAAGGGGGAAACTACTTGAATAAATACCTAAGGGGAGTGCTCTCACACTTTGGCATTATACAACCAAAAACATAAAGTGTGCGCTCTTCAATTCTTAAACTTGGACTTGAAATTGGAGCATAAACCTGACAGAATTCAAAAACTTTCAGTATCCATCATCATGATAACTACAATAACAATCATAATTACATCAAATAAGTCAATTTCATAGACCTGCGCAACAAGACAGAGCTTGCTTCCGCACACACCACAATCAAGTAAATTAGGTTTGATGACCTCGAGAGTACACGGCCAATCCTACAAAATAAAAACAAATGTTTGTACCACTCGAAGTAAATTTATAGTTCCCCTCAAAAAGATACGTTTGTGTCACTTCAAATAATCTTCAATTACTTACTGGAAGACCACCAATTTTTGTAGTATAATGATCGGATGGCTCACGAGGATACGCAGCCCAGGGGCCTGGTAAACCCACAAAAGTTGTGACCATAACTCAGTATACTTGACCACAAACCGTAGGAATTGATACAACCACAGTTTGAATTCAGTGAATAGTAGACCGCTGGAAAACAATCAAAGCATCGACATTCAGTATCATCCGATCTCAAAAAATAAAATTTGAACACATATTAAGAAATTCAATCCATAAAAAAAGTAAATCCACAAACAAAATACGAAAAGAGAACAAATAGAAATCAAGTGGTTGAGGAAAAAAGATATCGAAGAAGAACAGTTCATTAAATTCAAAGATATACTGCGTCAGGTTAGGTCACCGTCCAAAGCGAGAAGAACGGGAAAGGAGAACCGGGTCACTGCTTTGTCGATGGCATGGAAGAAAACAGAAATATTCAGAATATTTTGTTCTTCCCTGCTTACAGAGTAGTTAGGTTGTTTTGCAATTTGTGATATATATATATTCATTCTCAGTTCTTGCTATTTTTTTTTTAATCGATAAACTCTACTTCACTCTCTTCAATTCCAAAATTGATTTTTCAAAAATCAAAATCTAACCAAAATGGACCCAATTCGTCGATTAGTTTTGTTGACCCGGTGCGGCCTAAACCTATCTCACCCCGAATGATGGATTCAATCATCAAATTAGGCTGGTTTGTCAATCTCTTCATATAATTTGAAAAGTTATCACGTTCTATTAAAGAAATAATAAATAGACAGAAAATAAATTAATTAAAAAGTTTGGACAACTGTGCAAATACGAGAGATTTTATAAAAGGGTTTAGAAATCCTATGCTCCCCTCGTTTGGAGCCCGCGCAAGGAAAAGAGAGGGAGAGAGAGGGGCGAGGTTGGTGTATGAATTGCCGACCTTCGAGGGCAGCAAGTCGTAGCTGGAACAACCACCTCCAACTTTTGTGAAGTCGTTTTGAAGGTAAGTCAGTTTCTCCTCTCCATTTTTTGGTTAGCAGTTAGGGTTTTGGTTTGGGAGCAGATTCAGGCAATGATTATTCCGAGTTGTTAGTGTTTTTAGAGTGTAAGCACTATGGGTTTTTTATTCTATTTCATCTACTTTGCCTTTATCAGGATCCTTTAATCTTTCAAGTTCTTCAGGATCAATTGGTTGAGCTAACCCTTGATGGACGATCAACGCTTTCATCTTGATTCTCAACAAGTTGAAATCGTTGTCTACGGTGAATTTTTCGACTTCAAACTTAGTCATCTAGTAAAACCTCTTGTCAAAAAAACAGAACTGTTCGGATCTGATGCTGTGTGATCGACCAAGGCTCACTGCAACAATTTTAGTATAACTTAGCGAAATACAGACCAAGAAAGAATCACACACACATAACTGAAAATTAGACAGAACACAAAAGATTTAATGTGGTTCGGACTTATAGTCCTACATCCATGGATGCAACCCTAGAGTTGTTTTATTAGCCTTGAAATTTAGCATCCATAAAGATAGAAGCTACTATTAGAGACAATGTGTTCATAGAGCTGAAGCGTCACACTTCAACTATTGCAATTTGAGCGTGTATGAGAAAGGATAGTAAGTTTTCTTTATCTAGGTCATGCTACATACCTTTTGATCCGACCCGTTTGGTCTGTCAAAATTAATCTCAACAGAACACCTATGAGTGGCAAAGAAGGATTACCATAGGGTAAATCTCATGGTCTTGTAACTGAATAGATGGGTGTGTGTGTCTGCGTGAGATCAACGTTGCAACTGTCACAGAAAACACATCAGCTGTTTGATGCCTAGTTGACTTTAGGCATTTTTCGTGGAAGCGGTAGTAAAACTATTGACTTGCATTCGCAAGCGAGGCAAAGGCACATAGCCAAAATCAACAAGCAAAACCTCTCTTAGAATAGACAAAATATTGGTTCTTTATGTTGGGATAACATAGAAGTGAAAGGAAAAGAAAAATATGCGTATTACAACTGAATGTTTTGTTCGCAAAGTAGCGAAGACTGACAAAAACATCCACAAAATGTCTACCCAAGCATAATGGTTTAGGGGAAACTAAAAATATGCAAAATAAGATCATTATAACATGAAAAAGCACAAACTGTTCACAAAAGATAGAGCCAAAAACACACCGCCAAAGCACCAAACAAAATGGCCTACCAAAAGTGCCATTGAACTATCCAAACAAACTATTCTTGATAGATGCATGACACATTGAAGACAAACAAACTAAATTTGAAGAGACCAGGCTCTCGAACTCCTGGGGAAATCATTCATACAACTGTGCCTAGTAAAATTGTTCGAAAGATCTTTCTTGGATTCTCAATTTTTTATCTGATTTCGGGTTCCTAGAATCATTGAAAAAGCGATATTATCCTAGAATCCTCGAAAAAGCGATATTATCCTAGAATGCTCTTATCTTCTATCGGTTATTCTAGAATAGGACATATTTGTAACACACTGTAGTTACAACATAGACATTCTTATTAGTACTTTAAGTCAACTACCCTTGAACTCTTGGCGGTCTAACTTGTATAAGCTAAAATCACTTGGTAGTAATCAAACAAGAATCTATCACCAAAGCCATAACCAAGTGGACATAATTCCAACAACACTTTTATTTTTTAAATTGAAAGGGAAACAAAAAAGACAAAGTAACAAAAAGCAACACAGACCACAAACACAAATTACAAAAATCCAACGATGACACAAAACACAGATGCATCTAATAGAAAGAAATGCATTATAGCATATGCAACATGATCACAACATAGCGTACTAAGAAAATAAGAACTATCACATGTACATGCACTGCACGCAACGAATTGAATTGGCAAAAAAGAGTACAACAATCTACCAAAGACTTCAAGACATGTTTTTAAGACACTGGTGGGTTGGACTTTACCTATTGTCTCACAGTTATAATGCTTTCAAACTTCACAAATACTCATCCATTTATAAATATTCAAACAAGCAGAGCAACATCACTCTCTCTCTATTTTCATTACACCAAATTGTATCCATGCAGATATCGATATCCAAAACATTGTTGCTATTTCAAGAGGCCAAGAAATATGCACATAAAGTGAGCAATGAAGCATCTTACATCATTCAACTTTATATGCATGTGGATCACAACTAATTATCATAAATATAGACACTGATAGAACAAGGCCACCTGACTACAGTTAAAATTAGCACATGGAGATCAACAACTTATTGTTATTATTTGAGGTTTTGTATTTTATGAAGCAGGATATGCTACTTAAAACAATGAGGACTCAAACTGAAAATAAAAATGCCCAAATTGAAGATATACAGTTTGAGGTGGAGTTCAATGAATTACCTCCATTGCCTTTAGAATCTGTTCATCCAAGCCAAACAGATAGTCATCATGAAAGCGGAGAATCATCTAACGATGGAGTGGATTATGAGTTAACAAAGGACAAATCAAGGAGCGTAATAAAACCAGTAAGTAGAATTTGTTATGCTGATATCATTGTGTATGCCAGATTGGCTTCTTCTGATTTAGAAAATGGAGAAATCACTATACATGCTAAAGCTATTTAATGGCACCAATACTAGCGGACTTCCAAACCGAACCTCTTTCTCCGATGTCTTTCCTACCGATTTTCACGTTCAAATAAACATATTCAAACCTCAAATCAAACAATAAATTTAAAAAATAACCAAAGATTCAAGTTTTCAAACTCTAATATGAAACTAACAAAAATCCTAAATCTCAAACATGCAAAGGAAGGAGAAAATGGATTAATTGACGAAGATCGACGCCATGACCCGAAAGTGAGCTCAATGGAAGCATGATTTTGAGAACGGAACGAAGTGGTCTGCTCTGCTTCCCTCTTCCTCACTTGCGGCCGACACAAAATGGAAAGGGAATCCCTTTTCTTGAGAGGAAAAAAGAAAAAAGGAAAAGAGGAGAACGAAAAATAATAAGGGTCAAATTCAAAAAATGAATTGAAGTATGGAAAAGTTAAAAAAAAAAAATCAAATTTTTAAAACAAACAAAAATTGGGTTAAATTGTTCAAAAAATAGTTTTTTGGCAAACGGATAACCCTCTGCGGAGTGTGGATTGTGACCCAATGGTTGACCACATATATTTGTGCGGTCGACTACGTCAGCGGGGAGGTGCGTGGTGGATGGGGAGTCCCCGCGCTAGAGCGTGCCACGCACGTGCGCAGGGACTCCCCACCCCCCACGCACCTCCCGCTAAACACAGTCGACCGCGTAAATCAACACGGTCGACTGTTATCTCACAAAGGAATTCAATTATTGATCGTTATCGTGTAATTATTAACGACTTGCACGGTAACGGTCGACCGTTATAACCCACACTGTCGACCGTTCTATGACGAAGGACATCAATCGTGTAATTATTGATTGCTTTTGTGAGAGAATGGTTGATCGTGTGGGTTGAAACGATCAATTGTTATCGTGCTATTTAGTCCCCCAACTTCTTTCCTCACCTCACTCACTTTTCCGTCTCTTCTTTTGCTCGCAATTCTTCTTGTTGTCGTATTAAGAAAGTGATTTTTTTTATCAGGATATTCTGAGTACTGCGTATACTGAAGCAGAAGGTATGATTCATTAATGTTGATAGATATTCTAGTTACGAAATAGTTTGTTGTGATTTGATAATTTATTATTTCTGAATTGTTAAATAAATAAATTTGTATTAATTATTGAAATGTATATTATATAAAAATTAAGGTTAAAGTAAAAAAAATGAACAAAGTATTGAATTCTATAATTTTTGTATATTATTATATTAAAATTTATTTTGTTACTATTTATTAATTTATAATTTTTGAATTATTAATTAATCTTAATTTTCACTTACAAGTATTTTTTATATTAATAATAGCAATGTGTATTGTAGGAAAAATTATTTTGTTATTATTTATTAATTAATTATTTTAAAATTGTTAAGTAGAGAAATATTTGTCTATTAATTATTGAAATGTGTGTTCTATTAAAAATTAAAAATAATGTTAAAAATTTTATTAAAGTATTGATTTGTTTTATAAAACTATTAAAAATACTGAATTCAAGATTTTGTTTATATCTCATTAATAATTCATTTGTTATTATTTAAAAATATATTATTTTTGAATTATTAGATATTCTTAATTTTAATGAGCAGAAATTTTTTATTAAAATATATATTCTATTAAAAATTTAAGTTAATGTTAAAAAAATGAAAAATGTATTGATTTGTTTTAAAAAAGTGTTGAAAATAATTATTTTGTTATTATTTTTTAACTTATTATTTCAAAATTATTAATTATTGTTATTTTTTTTTTTGCAGATTTATTTTATAGTAAGGACAATGATGAACCCATGAAAATCGTTTGATTAAATGAGGCAACCAATTTTAACGTCGATATGGATTGATATTCGTACGCCAATAATACATACGGTGATATTCGAGCATTCAATCATTTAGAAGGAAATGAAAAAATATAGGTGCATTTAATTTTTAAAACTCTAGATGAGGAGGTTCGAATATCGGTCGGTTTAGAGGATGATGATGTGAACAGTGTAATGGTAAGAGACGAAACTTCAATGGGTTTTTATTTGGGGACAGAATATAGTTTTATAAAAAAAATTAAAGCGGAAATAATCGAATATTCTATGACAAATGGTTATGGGATAAAATTTATCCAAAGTGATAAGCGACGACTGATGGCCGTTTGCGAAAACAGATGTGGGTGGCGACTGCATGTCTCGCAAAAGCAAAACGAGCAAACGTTACAAATAAAAAGTTTGATCGATTTTCACAGTTGTTCAAAGACAGTTGACAATCGAAATGCTCGAGTAAAATGAGTGGAAGATTATTATTTATATAGGTTCAAAAGGCAACCTACGTGGGACATCTCTTATATTATCGAGACAGTGAGGGAGGATTTTACTGTCAACATTAGGCCTAATATTGCAAAAAAAGCAAGAAGTGTAGCTCGAACACTCAACGAAGGTAAGTGGGACGAACAATATAAGCTAGGTAGAAATATGTAAACTAAATCCGGGTAGTACATTATCAATACATTCTTACGAGATGAACAATGAATTATTGGTATGCCAAAGAGTGTATACGTGTCTAGATGCTTACAAGACAAGTTTGTTGCAATACCGTCACCCTATAATCTGTTGGGATAATTGTCATCTCAAAAGATGTTGTCTCAGTTAATTACTCACAACTGTTAGCATTATGACAATGATGGAATATATTATGTTGTTGTTGCTGTTGCCAATGTTGTAAAAAAGTACACATACACATGGGTGTGGTTTTTGCAATTATTGAACCGAAACTTGAACACAATTTCGAGAGCTGGATAAACGATTATTTTTGATCGACAAAAGGTATAATATATTTCCCAATGGTTATTTCAAAATATGAGTGATCTGGTAATTATATTGTTTTATGTTCACTATGTTTTTCTTTCAAATATCAGGGGTTGCTGAATGCTGTTCAGAATGAATTACCTTCCGCCGAACACCGCTGCTGCCTCAAACATATGTATGCAAATTTTAAAAGTATATTTCGGGGCAGAACGTATAGAAATGCAATGTGGAGTGCGGCTATGGCTCCAACGAAGCTTCATTTTGACATAGAAATGAGGAAAATATATCGGATTAACCCGGACGCACATGAATGACTTTAAGCAGAAGAGCTTAAATATTAGGTTAGTCATGCCTTCTTTCCGATCCCTAAGTGCCATATAGGATTGAATAATTTGTCCGAGTCATTCAATGCAATTTTGTTGTCTGTCAAGGACAAATCGATCATCCTCATATTCGAGATGATATGAAAGTGTTTGATGACTTGTATTGTCAGAAGTTGGTCCATGGCCTAATCAACAAGTCTCCTGTGTCCACAGATAAAGAAAAAACTTGGTAAATTAGAAATTTCAGTTCACAATTGGAGTGCTCAGCTTGCGGGAGGTGCACGATTTGAGGTTAGTAACAGCTACGAACAATATGTGGTCGACATGAATACGTATGTGTGCAACTGCACCAGGAAGGAGGTTATTGGAATTTTGTGTGTCCACTCCATTCTAAACATGCATCGCTTGAGGGTCCCACTTGAATATTACGTGCATCAATACTATCACTGGACAACTTACTTGCAGAAGTACTCACAATTTATCCAACCCATGAGCAACCATCAAATGTGGCTGCAAATGTCAGATCTAAAAGAACTAATCTCGCCCAGAAGATATCGTCAAATGGTAGGCTGAAGAAGACAAGAGTGCGAGATGTCGATGAGTTATCAAAATCGACAATTAATAAAAAAACTCCAAGATGACATGTGGTATATGTCAGCAATAGGGGTATAATATCCGCACTTGTCCTAATCGGGGATTCCATTCAGACGTTTCGCAAGATACATTTATGAGTTTTAACACATTTGAGTAGACACAGGAATCTGTGATGCAAGGCTGAAGCAAAAATTTATGAATGTATTGCTGTAATTTATTTAAATTATGTTTATGTTTAAAAATTGAAAAAAAAAATGACGTACTAATATAAGTCATAACAAACAAATTATGTTTGGACGGAACTGAAAGTCAAAATCTTTACTAATTTAAATTAATTATAAAAAAGGTAAAATCCAATTATAAGGTAGGACTTTGGTAAATGATCAAAAAATAGTTTGAACTATTATTTTTAGTAAAAAAAAAAAAAAAAAAAGCTCAAATTATCAAGAGGGTGATTCACCCTGCATCTACCATACGTGAGTCATGTTTTGATCATTTACCAAAGTCTAAAAAAAATATTAAATAATATTTAATTTAAATAAAATTTTTATTATATATTTATCACATCATAATTAAAAGATTACCATGTATTTTCAAGTAAACTAATAAAAATTAATTAAAAAAAATACTAAATAATATTTATTTTATTTAATATTTTTATTATATGTTTTTCACAGTATCACAAGATACTATGATATTTTTTAAATCTCACCCAAACTTTAAGTTTTTTTTTTTTTTTTTTTTTATAATTTAATGTTAATTTTTTTAAAGATTAATTTATTATAATGTTGATTTAGTTAATAAAAAATTAAAAAATTTGGCAAAGTTCGTTTGTTTTATAATATCTCATAGTTATCTTAAAATAATTTTTGCATATTCAAACTACAAATATATATTCGACAGTCAGATGCAGTATTGAACTAAACTAAAAATTAAAAACATATATTCTAAATATATTTAACAAATTAACTAAAATAAAATGACAAACGTAAAGAGTATATTAGTCAAATAAATAAACAACAACTAAACTACAGTAAAGGTGGGACATCGTTGTCCTCGTCGTGTCAACGCCAATGCTTGAAGGACTCTTCCAGCTGTAACTGGGACAATTTCATCTCATTCTGCTTATCCTCTATCATCTCTCACTTCTGATCCAACCTCTCCTGCATCCTATTCTACTTATAATCTCACCTCTGCATCATCTCGTCAAGGCTCATCTCAATCTTGTCAAACCTTTGCTCCTACATACTAGGCTCCTGAGGGTACAATGGCAGCGGTGGCATACTCGGTGGCGGTGGCGTAGACATCTTCGTTGGCAGTGACGTCATCCATCGGAACATTCCGAGATGTAAAGGCTCCAGGATCTCCCTTCGACATCCAATACCCGTCGACTTCGATTAGACCCATCGGAATTATATGAATCTTGTCAAATACATCGACAGAATGGTGGGTTCTTCTATACTCTCCTACGGGTAGCTGGAGTTGATATCGCTCGATGATCTTCCAAATCAGTGTTCCGAACGACAGATTCTTATTTTTCTCTTGTCCAACCTCGTGCATGTGATTTACAATTATGTATCCCGAGTCTAACATCGTGCCGCTGTAAAGCTTCTGCATGACATAGAGATCCATACAGCTGACGAGATCTTTATGTTCATCTCACGGCAGCAGAGTGTGGCTGATTAGGTTGTGAAGAACTCGAGCCTTGACTTTTAAGTCATTCGATCTCGGCTTCACAAACACTACAATGTTTGAATTACAATGAATTTGTCTTAGGAATTTTAGTCCCTCTACTGTCCTGCCAAAATACACTCTCGAAAAACGTGATAATATCTCTCTGTGTCTTCTTTCATGAATTCAAGTACTTCGTTCACAATGCTAGCAGATACGACTATAGGAGCACCGAATAGGTACAACTCCAAGTACCCCCGACCTCCTAGTACTAACTAAGTTCACATAAATTAAGCGAACAACTCTATCGTTGCTCTCCCCCTGCATGTTGTACACCTCATGCAAGGAAATGTTGTCAAACATTTTCTTGATTTCCAATGACTCCCAGTCGCTGAAATTGATAGTTTTTTCATAAATAATCGAGCGGTTTGACGTCTTCTGCTCGAATTGCTTTTGACACTCTTAGTTTTGGAATTCAATCCCTTGCGGTTGTAGCTTTTGATCTGGCCCCCGGTTTGATGGTCTACTTTGTGGCATTCGGGGAATTTTTCGACTAATAAATATTCTGGGCGGCATTTTTTGAGTTTTGGGATTTCGAATTTTTGGATTTTGAGATTTTCAAGTTTTTCAAGAAATTTGGCGATAACACAACTTGGAATTGAGGATTTTCACTAGGTTTAGGCGGATTTTGGTGAAAATCGGTTGGATCTAAGGATTTGGGCTGCAATTTGTCGTTTTGGGCGGAAAATCGAGTTTTGGGATGTTTTCTTTAGTATAAATGAGCTGATAGGGTTTTAAAATTGCGCATAACGGTTAACTGTTTGAGGGCGAACACCCTCCGCGTGTTTTACATGTGGTTTGTCATTTGAAGAACACGACAAACTATGTGTAGAACACATGAACACGGGACCACGTTCTAAACACGGTCGGCCACACAAATATATGTGGTCAACCGTTGTGTCACGATCCACCATCCATGGAGGGTCATTGGTTTGCCGAAAAGCTATTTTTTGAACATTTTTTTATAATTTAACTCGATTTTTGTTCATTTTAAAAGTGTGATTTTTTTTAAAAATTTTTCCATATTTCAATTCATTTTATGAAAGTAACCTTAATAATAATAATATTTATTTACTACAGAAAATATAAAATTATATTATATATATTAAATAAATTTGGCCATTTTGATTTAAAAACTAGACAAATATTCCTAACTTGATCATGGAAAGAAAAGGGAAAACTCAATACTAACCTGCATCGCTCGAAACGACAAATGTGGCTCCTTCAACAAGCACACATAACACAACTCACCCTCTGATGCTGAATGCAACCCAAGGAGGATACAACAGCTAAAGAGGATTTCATCACCAATTCGGATATCTCCAACTCGATTGAGAATGATACAGAGGTAAAAGCAGATTTTCATAAGAAGACAAACCATGAGCAAATTATTTAACAAAGATAGATCTTTTTGTACGGTATTCAAATATTACTCGGCATACAATAAATAACTTTGGTCACCCCATTAATAAATGAATACAAGATATTAGCACCTATCATGTCTATGTTGATATTAGAGTAGTCTTTCTCAAAATCCCGTAACATACTGTCAATAGAATCTAGTTATAATTCTTTACTTGTGAGAAAAAAATACTATTACCAAACAAACAAACTCTCAACAACCATCACTGCCCTTGTAAAAAAAAAAAAATTGCCATTTATAAGTTAGTGTACACAATAACCAAAGACAAAAATTGACATGAATGTTTATTCCTTTATAACTTGTGTGCATGTCACATTGTATCAATATTTATCTACCCATTACATGTAAAAGTCAAATTTTTCATTAACCAGCAGTCACATCATAACATTAATATGTTTTGGTAGTTACTCCAAGATATTTGAAAATCCATCTAATTGTTGTCTAACGTTCTTTCACTAGATTACAGAGAAATCAATTAATTGCTTTGATAATATGAGTAATATCCGGTCAAATCCACACCATAGCATACATAAAACTAATTGCTATTAATGTGTAGGACTATGTTTCAAACTCAACTTAAAATGACTCGTGAGTGGAGAAGAAAGTGCAATCATAATCTTCTATTCTGTTTGTCGCAAGTAATTTCATGCCCAAAATTTGTCGTGCAATTTTCAAGTTTTCTATTGCAAAAGACTTATTGAACTCTGTCTTCAACATATCAATCTTCTTGACCTTTTGACCCATGATTAACCTATCATCTATATACAAAAAGTAGAATGATGAAATAATCATTACAGTCTCTTTTCATAAATATGTAGTGGCCAGAATTAGTCTTATTAAATCATTAACTTGTCACAAAAGAGTAAAATTTTTGTATTAAATAAGTGGAGATTATGACAACTCGCCATGTGAAGGTGAAGAGGGTATAGTATTAGGGCCCAGTCCATATTAGTGGCGGTTTACAATTCTACATCGCTTGGAAGACTACAGTTTAAATGGTTTTTAAGTAAAATTTTTCTCCCTACCTAGTACAATGAGTTTTGAACTAACTCTAAGGACAATCGTACAAATTTACGTGCAAAGCGGACAATATTATATTAAAAGAACTTAAAATGTTACAAGAAGTTCAATGAAATTTTGAAAAAGTCATTCTATAAAAATACAACCTGCTCCATCCAATCCAATATCTATAAATAAATTTACATTTCAAACACTGGATTTTCTCTTTCAGTTAAGAAGAGTTAAGTCTTATTTATCGCTTTTTGAATCTAACAAAGCTACAAACTTAATTTATGATTTAATTTACTCTAATTTGATATTAAGGTTGGCCAGGAGTCTAGTATAGTTTATGGACTTTTTTGCTTGGTCGTCATGTGCCTCAAAGTTGTGTGTGGGATCGATTAAAGGCAAAAATGGATAGTAAATGAGTGCAACAGATCTAGAAGATATGACAAATTTGGTATGTGTAGGATAGGGGTGGGCTCGGGCTGGTTCGATCCAACTCCACCCTAAAACTGGGACTAAAACAGTGGCCCACTGCTCCAAATTTTTCAAACAAGAACCAACTCGAGTTTCTCTGTTTGATCTCGAGTTGATTCAATTTTTTTATTTAAAAAAACACACTTGGTAGTTGGTACAAAGGGAAAATGTTCTTTTGAAGCCCTAATCCTTTTCATTCTTTTCTTTTTCATCTTTGTAATTCAAGCCCTAAAAGACAATATCGAGCTAAACCATATTCATAAGCACACAAGCAAAATTTTTAGCATGTGAGAGAAAAAAAAATCTATACCAATCTAAAACTAATTAATTCAAAAAAATGAAAGAATCAACAAGTTTTATTCTGCATATATCAAGAAAACACAAGGAGTCAATCACCAATCAGAACTCAAATAAAAAATGCAAACTCTGAAACCAAACCAAACTCAACGACAAAACTCGAACAAGTTGAGAAATCCAAACAATGGAAGCTAAACTTGACGAAGTCGTGTGAGTTCCGACTCTTCGAAGTGCAAACAAAATGGAATAGCAATGGCGATTGTGAGTTAGGGCTTCAAGATGGAGAAGACAACTCGAGTTAGGAGTGGGTTGCGATAAGGTAACAAAAGAGAGAGAGAGAGAGAGAGAGAGAGAGAGAGAGAGGAGTATAAATTAGAGTTAGGTAAGGTTATTGGTGGGCTGTTGGACCGAGTAAAATTTAATAGGGTAAAGTGCAATTTACACTGTAAACTCGAATAATGGGGAAAAACAACATTAATTGATTGATAATGGGCAATTCACCCCCTACCGTATCATTTTCCGTTGAAATAGCACATTTTTGTCACGTGCTATATTTTTCTATCCGAAATGCCCCTTGCTGGACTCAGAACCGGACCGTACCAGTTTGCCTAAAAACCTCGTCTCTTTCTCTCTCTCTCTCTCTCACTCATCAGTCGCCCGTCGCCCGCCCCTCTCTCTCACCTCTCTCGCTCTCTCTCTTGCCTCTCTCTCTCTCTCTCTCGCTACCTTCAAACCCTAGAACTATTCTCACTGTTCTCAAACTTCACGATTGCCGCTTTTCCGTCTCTGAAGCTACCTCATTTCTCTCTGTCTTGACATCGGTCGACACCTGCAAAGACCGGTCGATACTGGTTACAAAATTGGTCGACACTTCATTACTCTGTATTTTGACATCGGTCGACACCTTCAAAGCTTGGTCAACACCAATTACCAAATTGATCGACCCTTAATAGATAGGTCGACACTGCATTGCTCTCTGTTTTGACATCGATCGACACCTGCTTAGACTGGTCGACCCTGCGTATAAAATTGATCGACCCTTATAAAAAAGGTCGACACTGCAGTTCTCTCTGTTAAAACATCGGTCGACACCTGCTAAGATAGGTCGACCCCTCAACAATCTGTTATTTTTGTTTTTTAACGAAGAAAGTGTCGGCCGAAGCCCTAACCGAAACCTCAATCGCCTCTCTCTCTCTCTCTCTTTCACTTGTCAGTCGCCCGTCACCCGCCTCCATCTCTCGTCTCGCTCACCTCTCTCGCTCTCTCTTTCGCCTCTCTCTCGCTCGCACTGCAAGGCATCTTCCTCTCTTCCTCCGTAAACCACCTTCAAACCGTAGAACTATTTTCACTGTTCTCGAGTTTAACGATTGCCGCTTTTGCGTCTCTGAAGCTCTCCCTTGTCTGATTTTTGTGTTTTCTCTGTTTTTTAATTTTGTTGTTTCTTATGGTGCCATTTGTGATATCTTAACTGATGGTAGTGTTATATTTTCGAATTATAAAAATTGTTTCCTGTTTTGATGAATCTATTTCTGTTTTGTTTGCTGGTGTCTTAATCGATGAATTTGTTCTTTTCTAAAAAAAAAAAAATTACTTCCTGTATTGATGAATCAATTGTTGTTTTGTCTGCTGGTGTTTTAACCAATGATAGTATTCTATTCTTAGATGCAATTGTGTTTCTGTTTGGATAAAATTATCTGACACTTTTATGAAATTGGCTAAGCTTAAGAGAAGAACATGATGCAACTTTGCTTTTCCAGCATGGTCATTGTGCTGGAAAAACAATAATATATTTTTCCATGAATCGTTTCTTGAAAATGTATGTCATGCATATTATGGTTTTTGAAATTGTTTTATATGTACGATATTATGGCAAGCAAATGTTATATATCACATTTGCTGTTCTGAAATTAATTACAGCCAAAATCTCGTAACGTATAAACATTTTTTATATAATTATTTTGTTGAAGTGTGAATGAAAAACATAGTTGTTTCACTTTTGTTTTGCAGATAAGAAGATGGACATATTTTCAATTGTCATTCACTATGGAAGGAAGTTTATGAAAGAAAAAAAATTACAGTATGTGGGTGAAGACGATGCATTAGTAACGGATATTGATGTGGATAAGGTGTCATTTTTTGTGATTGTAGACATGGTGGTAATTGTTGGAGCTGGCATATGGCAGACTTTGTATTACGTGAAGTGACACGATTCCACCTTGAATGAGTCGTGTTTTACCCACAAACAAAACAGAAAAATAAAATATAAGTAGAAAACCGAATGCTGTCCGATGAGCAACCTTTTAGGCTCTCGTCATAACGATCTTCCGAAAGAAGACGACAGCAAACGGGACCGCTTTCTGGCCACTCTCTTCGTGTATCCTTCTCTGGAAAAGAGAGGGAAGACGAGTGGAACGATGACTATTCAAGCAACCTCGGGCTTGAAAGCTCAAGGAGATGCACTCCTTCTCGGTTCTTGACCGAACCGAGCCTTACCGTTAACCAAGCTTCAACTACTTCGGCTGAACACAAAAGGACTATTTATCATATATTCAACAACCTTTACACATACCAATAGCCATGTATTTATAGACCTAGGGTGGCTGAAGGTTAGAATGAGCTTGGGCTTCGAAATGGGCCACATGGTTGACCATTCTTCATCCACTTGCACATCAGATCACTCTTCAAACTTTGGCCCATTTGTTGCATCAGTGGGCTGCTAAACTCCGACCCAATTGTTGCTTCTAACTACCATCTAACTTAACATACATCTAATCCTAATGCCTAAGGATGCATGCAATTATAAAATATTACAGGAATGCGAATGTTTGCCAACAAAAACACAAGGTGAATGTTTACCGAATAAAATTTAATTACAAATTAATTCCGAGGGAGACAAATCCTTTCTTCACGTGCTTCCACCTTTAGCTCCCACGATAGCAAGTGCAAGGGTTGATCTTTGTCATTTGTGCTCGAGTCCCATTCCAAATCTGCGAAGAGGCATTCGACACCTGTAATTCCTGCAAAAGAATTGAAGTTGTTAGTTAACAGGTTGAATAAAGTTCGTGCCTTGGTTTGTGATCGAGTGACGGCCCTCTGGGGCACATCATCCTCCCCAGGTGATTGAGGATTTGACCTCAAATCCGTTAATGGGGTCACTTCGATGTCATCATTGTCTCCTTTGTATGGCGAGAGATCTTGGACATTAAAGGTGGAGGAAATTCCGTAGTCGCCAGGTAACTCTATCTTATAGGCGTTATTATTGATTCTTTCTAAGATCTTGAATAGTCCTTCTGCTCTAGGCATCAACTTGGATTTCCTTTTAGCGGGGAACCTTTCTTTCCTTAGGTGCAACCAAACTAAGTCTCCTTCATTAAAGATAACTTCGCGTCGTCCTTTATTAGCGTGTTTGGCAACCTTGTTGTTGCTCTTCTCGATGGCTCTGCGTACTGTCTCATGCAATTCCTTAATTCGTTCCGCCTTGTCCGCTCTTGATGGATTAGCTAAGTCTGTAAAAGGTAATGGGACAAGATCTAACGGTGTGTATGGATTAAACCCATAGGCAACCTCAAAGGGCGATTGCTGAGTAGTGGAATGAAGGGTGCGGTTGTAGGCAAACTCCAAGCCTGAGAGTACTATATCCCAGTTAGATAGTTTCTTACTTACAACGGTGCGTAAGAGGGTACCTAGGGTCTTGTTGACGACTTCTGTTTGACCATCAGTTTGGAGATGAAAGGATG
Source organism: Begonia peltatifolia (assembly GCA_022433055.1). Lineage (NCBI taxonomy): Eukaryota > Viridiplantae > Streptophyta > Magnoliopsida > Cucurbitales > Begoniaceae > Begonia > Begonia peltatifolia. The sequence goes on along the minus strand of CM039526.1, from coordinate 8,611,726 downwards.
TGCTGAAACACAACCTAGTCCCTAACGTTTTCCACAAAGTGGTCCAAAAGACGCTCAGAAATTTAGTGTCTCTGTCCGACACGATAGAACGCGGTATACCATGCAGGCGAACGATCTCTTTAAAATATAGGTTAGCTATTAAGACAGAGTCATCGGTCGTGGCACAAGGAAGGAAATGTGCCATCTTGGAGAATCGATCCACGACCACCATTATAGAGTCCTTATTCCGGGCGGTCCGTGGTAGTCCTAAAATGAAGTCCATAATAACCTCTACCCACCCAAGGGTGTGATGGGACGGGTAAGGGCATGTATAAACCTTGAGGCAGAACTTTACTCTTAGCCTTTTTGCAAATCACACATGGCATGGCTCTTGTTGAGTTTGTGCTGACTCTTGATATGTCTTAGGGCCTGGTAATCAGTGTTGATGACAAATTCTCGAGGTAAGAGGTAATGCTGCCAATGTTCTAAAGCATGTATAACTGCGTAGAACTTTTTGTCGTTGGTGGAATAATTTAGTATGGGTCCTTTCAACTTTTCGCTAAAGTATGCCACGGGTTTGCCATCTTGCATAAGCACTGCTCCTATGTCGACTCCAGATGCATTGCTTTTGACCTCAAAGGCCTTGTTGAAATCCGGGAGGGCAAGTACGGGGGAATGACATAATCTGTCTTTAATAAGATCAAAGCTCTTTTGGCACGCTGGGGTCCAAGAGAACTCTTTCCCTTTCTTAGTGCAATCGGTAAGCGGAGCAACTATCGAACTGAAGTCCTTAATGAATCTTCTATAAAACGAGGCGAGCCCGTGAAAGCTGCGTATTTCTGTGATGGAATTCGGTATAAGCCAATCCTTGATGGCGTTGATCTTTTCCACGTCCGCTTCCATCTTGTCTTTTGAGATGACAAATCCTAGAAAGTACACCTTGTCCTATGTGAAAGAGCACTTCCCTAAGTTACCAAATAGTTTAGCCTTTCTAAGGGTCTGGAAGAGGGAGTTAAGGTGGGAGAGGTGTTGAGTGAGATCCACGCTATATACTAAGATGTCATCGAAGTATATCACAATAAACTTTCCTAAGTACTTTTTAAGCACATGGTGCATGAGTCTCATGAACGTACTTGGGGCGTTAGATAAACCAAAAGACATCACCATCCATTCGAATAATCCATATTTTGTCTTAAAGGCTGTCTTCCACTCGTCACCTTCTCTCATCCTGATCTGATGGTAGCCATTTTTAAGATCTATTTTAGAGAAAATGGAGGCTCCACTGAGCTCATCCAACATGTCCTCGAGCCTGGGGATGGGAAATCTATACTTGACAGTAATTTGGTTAACGGCTCGGCTATTGACACACATCCTCATGGTGCCGTCTTTCTTAGGAACTAATAAGGAGGGTACTGCACAGGGACTCATGGACTCTCTAATGTAACCTTTATTCAAAAGTTCTTGTACTTGGTCCTGCAGCTTCTTGGTTTCTTCGGGGTGGCTCCAGGTAGGAGATCAATTTGGTGTTCAATGCCACGTAAGGGTGGTAGACCTTGGGGCAAGTCTTCTGGGAACATATCTTGGAACTGGTTAAGTAAAGTTTTAACGGCTTGAGGAATAACTCCTAGTTCTATAATTCTATCTCGAAAAAGTACCAAAATCAGGGGATCTCCTCTACGCACAGACGTCTCTATCTCTTTCTTAGTCATGAATAAAGTAGCCTTATCTTTGGCTTCCTTTCTTGCAGCATCATCTCTAGATATTTGTTCGGGGGTCATGGAAGCAAACTTAAATGTCTTTCCTTCAAACTTAAGGGAATAGTAGTTAGTGTAGCCGTCGTGGTTTACCCGTCAGTCAAATTACCAGGGTCGGCCTAGGAGTAAATGACTTGCACTCATAGGCTCAACATCGCAGAGGACCGCGTCCTTGTACTTCCCAAGGGCAAATTCAACTTTCACTTGCTTGGTAACCTTGACATCATCCCTATCATCTAGCCAACGTAACTTGTAGGGGTGGGGGTGAGTGTTGGTCTCTAGGCCTAACTTGGTTACTAACTCTGTGGAGGCTACGTTAGCATAACTGCCTCCGTCTATAATCAGGGAACATAACTTCTCCTTGATGAAACACCTGCTATGAAAGATGTTCTCGCGCTGATAGTCTTCTCCAGAATTCTTAGTGACGAGAACACGTCTTCTTACCATAAGCATGGGTCCTTCAGGGGCGTGGAAAACTTCCTCTTGGGAGTCACTATCCTCTTCATCTTCTTTTATACCTTCTCGCTCGTCTTCGCTCGTAAACTCTCTAGTGTCCTCCTGGAGGATCATCACTCGTCTATTAGGACACTGAGCTATGAAATGACCCAAGCCATGACACTTAAAACATTTAAGGTCTCGCGATCTAGGGGAATTGGCACTCTCTACTAAGGTCTTGTTGGTTGATTCTTTGAGTGGCCAACTGCGTGTAAACGGTTTCTTTCCCTCAGCTTTGGTGAAAGTTTTGTTTGGTTCTGGTTGCGGAGGGGTGATCTTAGGAGTAGTCTTGAGTGGAAATTTCTGGGTGAAACTAGCTTTTCTCTTCCTACTAAGTTGTCGTTCTACTTTCATAGCCATTTGTACCACCGCGTCAAGGGATTCTAGGGGATGCAGCTCAATAATGTCTCCTATATTTTGTTGCAATCCTCGAATAAATCTTGCAAGTACTTGCTCTTCAAGCTCATCCATATCGCCACGAATCCTAAGGGTCTCAAACTCAGTAAGGTATTCTTCAACAGATCGACCTCCTTGTCTCAGGTTTTGGATTTGTAAGAATAGCTCTTGTCAGTATTGGTTAGGTATGAATCTTTTGGTCATGAGGGACTTCATCACTCTCCAAGTGGTGACAGGGTCGTCTCCTATCTTCTGTCTTTGGGATTTAATATTGGCCCACCAGAGGGCCGCGTATCCCGTGAGCTCGACCGAAACTAGCTGGATTTTAACCTTATCTGAATATTCATAGTAATCAAAAACTTTCTCCACTTTATCTATCCAATCTATGAAGGTGTTACCGTCGCACGCGCCATTGAATGACAGAACATGCAACTTAATGTACCTAAGATCGTCTAAGTCCTTTCGATGGCTAGACCTGAAATTCTCTTCTTCGTCTAGGGTCCACTCATCATCATCATGATAGTCAAAGTCTTGGAACCTCCTTCTTGGGTTAGGTGGCCTCTTACTCATTAGGGAAGGATCCTGGTCAGGAAATCTCCGGTTATCAGGTCGCATCCTAGGAAGGTCATCTCGAGAGGGCTCTCTAGAGTTAATCTTATTGAGGTTATCCATTATGAATTTCATACCAAGGGTTAAGTCTTTGAGTTGTTGGCTTAGATTACTAACTTCTCCATTAAGTCCATTTAGTTGTCATTGAAGGCTATACTCTTCCTTTTGATGGGTACGAGTCTCGGGTTGGGGAACGTCCTTACTCCGGTTCGGTTCGGTTGTTGAGTCATAGTATCGGGGTTTAATTCTCGGTTCAGTGCACTCCTAGTCTTCATGTGACTTCCTAAGGTTATAGGGAAAACATGTGTTGTTACGCTAGATTGACCCTAAGTGTTAGAAAGGAGGGAAAAATTTAGTGGATCCCGAATGCTTAAACTTGGAACGCAAATTTGAGGGCTTAAATGACCGGTTTTTGGAACGGGAGGTGGTTGTCACAAGCAAAGCATGTGACAGCGTCGTAGAGCTCTGAGAAAGCTTCGAATCGGTATCTTACGGGCGAAAATCTGACATCCGTAGCAAAGGTTATGATCGTTTTAAGTTCAATGGGTCAAACCCACAAAAACAACTAGGGTATTAACATATTCTGATAAACATGTTTTTCCTTTAGTGTTTATATTATGCATCAACTCAGCTATCATTAAACCACACAGTAAGGATATAATAACATAATCACAGATTAGGCAAGTAAACAAAGTATTCTGCCAAAGTATTCTGCAAGGTGTTAGCAAGCATGGAATGAGGCAGCAGACAACACAATCAGTACAAAAAACAGTATTAAATCACCAGGTACAGAGTAGCAACAGAATGATTGTTCCGAATAAGGTAATAACACTAGCTGCTACATAGCACACCCATATGCATAATAACATAAACGTACAATACTAGTGGTCCCACCTACCACCTGCACCTACCCTCTAACAGCAGCTAGGTTGTAGGGTGTTCTGTCCTCACCTGCACCTACCTTCAAACAGCCGCTAAGCTGTAGGGTGTTCTGTTCTCACCTGCACCTACCCTCAAATAGCAGCCAATCAGTTGAGCAAGACTTGTGCAGAAAACACAATACGATTTTTAAATTTTGAACATACGAATATGAACAGATCAACACATAAGTTTCCGGCTTTAAAGACTAAATGGTTTCGAGTTTCGAGTTTTTAAATTTTGTCCAGTAATAACATATCTACGGTAGTGTTCAAGCTTATCCTTATATGTTAAACACAATTAATAGAACCGGTTTCTACCTTTTTCAAAACCAACGAACCAGAGAAGAAATGAAAAGTTTGCAGCAAATGAAATGTGCAAGAAGATTAATCCACGCGTTTGCAGACATTCAGGGGAAGCTATCCATGGCTCTGATACCACATGACACGATTCCACCTCGAATGAGTCGTGTTTTACCCACAAACGAAACAGAAAAACAAAAGATAAGTAGAAAACCGAATGTTGTCCGATGAGCAACCTTTTAGGCTCTCGGCATAACAATCTTCCGAAGGAAGACGGCAGCAAACGGGACCGGTTTCTGGCCACTCTCTTCGTGTATCCTTCTCTGGAAAAGAGAGAGCAGACGAGTGGAACGATGGCTATTCAAGCAACCTCGGGCTTGAAAGCTCAAGGAGATGCACTCCTTCTCGGTTCTTAACCGAACCGAGCCTTACCCTTCACCAAGCCTCAACTACTTCGGCTGAATACAAAAGGGCTATTTCTCATATATTCAACAACCTTTACACATACTAATAGCCATATATTTATAGACCTAGGGTGGCTGAAGGTTAGAATGGGCTTGGGCTTCGAAATGGGCCACATGGTTGGCCATTCTTAATTCACTTGCACACCAGATCACTCTTCAAGCTTTGGCCCATTTGTTGCATCAGTGGGTTGCTAAACTCCGACCCAATTGTTGCTTCTAACCACCATCTAACTTAATATACATCTAATCCTAATGTCTAAGAATGCATGCAATTATAAAATATTACAGGAAGGTGAATGTTTGTTGAATAAAATTCAATTACAAATTAATTTCGAGGGAGACAAATCTCTTCTTCATGTGCTTCCACCTTTAGCTCCCACGATAGCAAGTGCAAAGGTTGATCTTTGTCATTTGTGCTCGGGTCCCATTCCAAAATCGCGAAGAGGCATTCGACACCTGTAATTCCTGCAAAACAATTGAAGTTGTTAGTTAACAGGTTGGAGAAAGTTCGTGCCTTGATTTGTGATCGAGTGACGGCCCTCTAGGGCACATCATGGAGCCTCCATTAGGATTGAGAAATAGATTACGACTAGTGAAGTCCGATAATGATGTACTTCAGATGGTTTGGTCATTGGATAACAATCGTCATATTTATATAGACCATGAAGGTACTGATGTACTTGACCAGGAAGAAGGTAGAAATGATGAGTCATGTGATTCATTAGAGTCTGATCGTGGTCCTCAAGTTGGTGAAGCGGAGGATCCAATTCCGGTAGATGAGGCACCTGTTGGAAATGCAAGGGCACCGATTCATATTCCGATTCCATCTGTTTCATCCTCCTTATCCGATGATAATCTTTCAGCCACTGAATCCGATGATGTGATGCATGCAGGGGACACAGCAGAATCAAGTAACAACTCCTTAAAAGTATCTTTGGGTGATAAATTCTGCAATAACCCGAAAAATTTCAGATTTTTAAATCTAATTTCTGAAATTTTTAATATTTTAACGGGGAAGTTAAGTCATAAAACTCAGAATCTAGTTTTAATGATGGTTTTCAAAATTTAAAGTCGGTAATACGAGAATTTAACGAAATACGGGCGGTTAAAACATGTGAGTGTGTTTTGATAATTTTAATTATTTAAATTAAATAAAAAAAAAAAGAAAAATAATATGTATGTTAAGTGGAATGGCTTCACGAAGAAGCCATTCCACTTCGTGTGCTGTGGGCGAACACCCGAGAAGGGAGACGCGAGAGAGAGGGAGAGAGAAAGCTCCGAGCTCCGATCGACGGCCGATGAACCTGAGCGTGGGAGAACCGCCAGCGACTAGGCGCTTGGCTGTGTCTTGTTGTCCTTCCGATCGAGTTCAGAGTGACGCCCTTGGTAAGCTCTTCCCCTTTTGCTGCCCTATTCTAGTTTTTTTGTTCTCTGTTTTGGCCGAGCTTAGTGCTCGGCCTCCTTTCATTTTCGGTGAATTTGGGCGCAAGGTTGGAGTGAATTAGGAGGGAGATGCTATGAATCGAGAGAAACCGAAGGTGAGCCCTGTCGGTAAGCTCGACCTCCTTTCATTCACTGTGAACTTGGCCGAAGTATATGAGTGAAATGTGGCTAGCTGTGTATGGAAATTGTGGATTTTGAATTGAAATAAAAAAATCGGATCCTTTTTCGTATAACAACAGTTATTTTTTTAGGGATTTTGATGAGGCTACGGCTAATTGTTTTAAATTCTATTTTAGTGGGTTAAAATAGGTGGTTAGAGGAATGTTTGGCCGTTAGAATCGTTCGATTCTGATATACGACGCTAAAGTTATACGCGTCGGAAGTTTATGTCAAATTTTGGACCAAGTCAAATTATTGGGCGTTTTTCGTAGAATTGTGACGCGTAACAATAGCATTGCTGTTTTTAATATATAAAGTTAGTTTTGAGTGAGTTTTGGTTGAAGAAAACGAAAATGTGAAATTTAGATAAAAAGGACAGATTTGGTTTTTCGTGTTTTTCATCTAGCTGCGGCTTAGCATTTTGAAATCCGTCTTAGTATGTTAAACTAGGTTGCTAAGGGGACGTTTAGCCATTTGAATCGTTTGATTCTGATAACGGACGCAAAAGTTATGCGCATCCAAAATTTAGACTGGTTTTTGGCCGAATCAAATTAGTGATCCGTTTTAGTTGGAATCTCATGGGTTTAGTTAAAGGATGTTATGTTTAACCTATTTGGCGAATTTTGAAGCGAAGATTGATGAGTGATTGTTTGTGTTTTAGGTTGAGGCATTTTTGGTGAAACTGTGCGTATAGTGAGCTTAGTACGCTAGGTAAGTAATACATGCATGTGTTTTGCCCAAGTGGGTATACACCGTACGACTTTAGAATTTATGTTAATGATTGTGGTGTGCGTGCGTATTGTTTGACATGCATCATTTTTAAAAAAAAAAAAGAACAAAAATGGTTTTGAGCGTATTTTGAGTAAGTGGTGAGACACGTGGCGGTGGTACCACAGATCCTGCTAGTGTGTGGGCCAGTACGTAACTAACCGCAGATTTTGCTCGAGAAGTGAGCCGGCTGGGCCGTCACGCGACGTTTATGTGTTGACGATGAGGATGATGGGCAGTGGTACCGCGGATCCTACTAGTGTGTGGGCCAGTGCAACACCAGTAGCGGATTTCGCTCGAGGAGTGGGCCGGCTGGGCTGTTGCGAAACGTGTGTGTAGAAACTGTGTCCCCATTGCTGGGGAGGCTGGGACAGGGGGGACGTGTCAGGGTGTAGTGTGGCGCGAGGTACACGCTCACCCTGATGTGGTTGCTGTGTGGTGATGCGTGTGTGTAGCTTGTGGGCCTCATTGCTGGGGAGTCCGGGACGGTGGCGACGTGTCAGGGTGTAGGGTGGCGTTAGGTTCCTACTTACCTTGATGCGGCTATACTACGCGTCACAGATGTGACAACACGAGTGTGAGTGTAGAGACTGCATGTGATAGGATTGCATTGTCGGCTTTTACTTTCATATTGTACTACTTACTGAGCGTTAGGTTTATGTTGTGTGTTCTATGGTGTAGGTGTTGACGATATTGCTGGTGAGCCCCGAGAGTCTAGTCCTGGGGCGTAAGACGGTTGGCGACGTGTGACCGAGGCAGCAGACGACGGATTTTGTTAGAGCGACCCGACCCGTGGAGATGGTAGGTGATGGTGAGATGCGTTTCTGTTGTTGTTTTGTGTCGGGATATTTATACGGATAGAGGAGTTCGTATAGACGTCAGTTGTACAGGATTGTATAGAGTGGTTGTAGTGTTTTGGGGACGCGTACGTATTTTTATATGTTAGAGTATGATATTGCCCTATACTGTGGATTTTCCTCATTTATAGTTGATGAATTTTCGTTGTCTTTAAACTGCGATTATTTTTGTTATGCAGATTCTCTGGATGGTTGATGGATAGATATTGATAGTTTCTGGTGAATTACGTGCAGATTTTAAATTTTTGGGATAGTTAGTTTTTAGGCGATATTCTGCCGAAATTTCGAAAGAGTGGTTGGGAGTCGAGAGGATATGGAATAGGTCGAGATGTGTATAGTGAGTGCTAGAGAAGTGTGGATAGACGTGGGAGTGCGGCGTGGTTGCAGGTGGGCGGGGCACGCGGCCCTGCGGGTGCTCACGGGTCGTGCGGCGTCGAGTGAGGGCGTGCGTGCGGACGTGCTGTACAGATGCAGGGTGCGTGGGACACGCGGCACTATGAGCATGTGCGTGACGCAGTGATGTTGAGTTGGCGCGCGCAGCACTGTGAGGGTGCGCGCAGGACGTCAAAATGGGGACATAAGTGCGTGGCACCGAATTTGTGTAGTTCGAGGTATGTGTTGGACTCCCTACTAGTGTTTCAAGTTTTGATGACTTATTCTTAAAACTATTTTAAATTATCTTTTCCGCTACGTATTTTATATTGAGGATTTCGTGTTCCCTATTCGGAGCGTGAGTTGTTTTCGAATCGAGTCAAAAATTTTTATACTCACAAATGTTCTTTTGAAATATGATTTGAAAATGAAAGTGGTATAAAATGAAGTGAGTTCGCGTTGAATCTATGTATGTCATAGTGTAGACGTAGTGAGCGCACTGGGAATGTGTGGGTTCTCGGAGTGTTACAAATTCAGTTCATCAGCTGAAATTAAAAAGAAGGTCGCTAATTATGCTGTGGTTAATGGATTTGATATCATATTTACAAAATATGAAAAATGAAGAATTGAATCTAGATGTCAGGAAGGTTGTACTTGGAAACTCTACGAGTCAAAAAAGGCAAATAAAGCGACTTTCCAAGTGAAGACGTTGAATGATGCTCATGTGTGTGCTCGCACATGGAGAGTCGCATGCAACAGTAAAATGAGTGGCAGAACGTTACTTGCATCGATTTAGAAGTCAGCCTCGGTGGAAAATATCATCCGTTATTGACACAGTTAGGCGAGACTATAATGTCAACATCAACTCTAGCCTAGCAATCAGGGCGAGGAGTAGGGCTGCAAATGTGGATTTAACTGAACAATATAGACAACTAGGGTCGTATGTTGGAGAACTTCTGAGGTCCAATCCGGGTAGCACCTTCGTTGTCAACGTCGACAAGGTTGATGGTCAAACAGAGCCCATATTCAAACGACTTTACATGTGCTTAGATGCTTGTAAAAGAGGCCTTCTTGCTGGATGTAGACCGGTAATAAGTTTGGACGGATGTCACTTGAAAGGGGCATGTCTTGGTCAACTTCTAACCACCATTGGTATTGATACAAATGACAAAATATATCCTATTGCAGTGGATGTTATGGATGTTGAATAAAGAAGTCTTGGAAATGGGTTGTGAGGTTGTTGTTGACAGATATTGGCTCTGATCGTGGTGAAGGCTGGACATTCATTTCCGATCAACAAAAAGTAAGTATATGTGATCACTGTAAAGTTTTAGATTCTTTAACCTACTGACATATGACATATCATTGATGTAAGGTTTGGAATCTGTTATTCGAAAACATATACCAGAGGCAGTACGTCATATGTACGCAAACTTGAAGAAGAAGTTTCATGGAAAACTATATAAAGACATTATGTAGAATGTTTCTACCGCAACAACACGGGAAATATTTGTGAAGGAAATGAAGAGGCTACAGAGCTTCGATGAAGCAGCATATAGATATCTTGCGGAGTATGATGTGAAGTACTGGTGTAGACATGCTTTCAGTCATAAATCAAAGTGTGAGCTAACGTTGAACAATCTGAGTGAGTCATTCAACGCCTTCATCTTACCAGCACGTGATAAGCCGATTGTGACCATGATAGAAATGATAAGATTGACTATAATGACAAGAATTTGTAAGAGGCATCAACGAATGGAGCAACAAAATGGACTACTATATCCTCAGATATGAAAGAAATTAAACAAAATACAAGATGCAGGTAGAAACCGGTGTGCAACCACAACTGGGGCTGAAAGATTTCAAGTTAGTGATGCCAATCAACAATTCATCGTAGACGTAGCCAACAGTACATTTAGTTGTAACCGGTGGCAACTCTCAGGCATACCATGTGTCCATGATGTACCATGCATAGTATTCATGAGGAGGAACATTGAATCGTACGTTGATCGTTGCTACAATCGGCAGGCATACTTGACAATATATATTCTCAGTTTATACAGCTAATGAATGGCTTAGACATGTGGCCACCTTCAGACATGGGTGACATTTACCCACCAATTGTGAGGAGACCGCATGGGAGGCTAGAAAAGAAAAGAATGAGGGATGTTGATGAACCTCAAACTCAGAATACGAAGATTAAGATGCGTAAGATTATTAAGTGTAGTAAATGTCAGAGTCTGAACCATAATGCTAGAACGTGGAAAGGAGTAACCATTGATTTTAGAATGGAAATTAGTGCATCAACATCACGAGGAAGATCAACTTTGTTTGGTTTTTCTTCAGCTGCCATCGGAACACAAGTTAGTAATGTTTCTTCTCTTTTCTAATTTGTTACATCGTATTTAATTATTATTAACAATTAATTATTTATATTATGCAGGAAATTTCAGTACAACCAGACATTTGCAGATGATGATTATGGACTGCATTTAGATATGATATATAGTTGGATATGATATATATTTGAATATACTATGTAGTTGAATATGTTTATGGAGTAGATTTGATATGCCATGTAGCTGGACATGTAGTTAGATATTTTTTTTTCTACATTATTATTCGTAGCCTTAAAACGACATCGTGTAAAACATTAAACTGTTTGTAGCGAAAATTAACAATCTTTTCATGGAATTTTAGTATAAGGTAATCTTAATTTCAAGTGTTGAAAGTATTAACAAAAAGATTTTGGTCAACACTTATGAAGACGAGTCAACCTCCATTCCTCTCTATTTAACATCGGTCAACACCTGCAAATACTGGTCGACACCGATTACAAAATTGGTCGACACTGACTAAGATAGACCGACACTTCATTCCTCTGTATTTTGACATCGGTCGACACTTTCAAAGCTTGGTCGACACCAATTACAAAATTAGTCGACACTTAATAGATAGGTCGACACTGCATTGCTCTCTATTTTGACATCGGTTGACATCTGCTTAGACTGGTCGACCCCGAGTATAAAATTGGTCGACCCTTACAAAAAAGGTCGACTGCATTTCTCTCTGTTAAAACATGGGTCGACACCTGCTAAGATAGGTCGACCCCTCAATAATATGTTATTCTCTTCTTTTTAATGACGAAAGTATCGTCCGAAGCCTTAACCAATACCTCAATCTCTCTCTTGACTTTCTTCAGAGATTTACAGCTTATCTCTTCCAGAAATCATACTCTTTCTCTTAGATACCTTAAATGACATCATCCTCTCGTAGTAAACTTATCAGTCGCCGAAAGAGATCAAAGAACTCTGCTCAAGAGACCGAGCAAGAGCCTACATCAGTGTGGCTGTCTCCACTATTCACAAGTGAAGAGTCTGAAGAGAGATATATAAGTGATTTTCAGTTCAAGACTATTATTTTAAGCAGAAGAGTTGAATTTTCAGAGTTATTCAGTTTAAATTTGATTGAGCCGTTGAGAACTATGAGTTTGTATGAGCTGTTTAACCTTAGCGATCCATATTTTGAGACTCCGATAAGAATGTTCTATGCAAATCTAGAACCTTTTGTACGACCTCTTAAAATTCGTAGCTATGTGTATGGAAAACACATAGAAATTACCTCACATTTTTTAAATACCATTTTGGATTGTGAATTCAATAATGCTTGTGGAAAATATTATGGGGCAGCAAAGGATCCCGATTTTATGGGCACAAGTAATAGAACTAAATTCTTACAGATGATTGTTAAGGATCGACATCGACCCATTCCACCGAAGCCGAAGGCTAAAGATTTGAATGTACGAGCAAGACTCCTTCATCACATGATTACATACAATCTGTTAACTCGCGATGGACATAGAGATCACATTAGTGGTATGGATTGCTATGTTCTCTACAAAATCTATCGAGGAGAACAATTCAATATGGGATACATTATTCTGAACCAGATGTTTCAAGTTTTTAACAATGCATCCAAATCTCTTCCCTTTAATTTTCTTCTGATGAAGATTTTCGAGGTCCATCGAGTGCAAATTCCAAATTCTGAAACCTCTTTACATTTGAAGAAAATGGACTGGTACTCGTCATCCACTGTAGCTCGGATGGGGTTTGGAGTCAATGATGAAGGAGATTGAGTATTAAAGGGAGACCAAGCTGGTAACATTATTGGACCATCTCACGTGTAAGTGGATATGGGTGGTCAAGAGCCAGAACAAACCGCTGAACCTCAATTCCATGTACCTCGAGGGAACCTCTTTAATCTTGAGCAATGGTTCAATAATCTAGAGGCGAGTGTAGCCAGCATAGGCACCACCATTGAATCACTTACGAACTTAGTCCGTAGTGGTCTTGATCGGATAGAAGCTGAACAACGTCAAGAGTTCATCGAGATTCATGAGCATCTTGACTATCTTGAAGATTTATGGGATGAGAAAGTTTTCCCAGCCAATCCTATAAACGCTCCCAGTGTTCCTCCAACCGAGTGATATTTTTCTCTTAAGTTTGCGAGTGTCATGAGCATTGTTATTTTTTGTCTTTCTCTTACTTTGTTGTTTATAATCATTAGATACTGAAACTTCTCTTTAAAGACCATTACAAATTATCTTGTTTAGTTTGTGACCGAAAGCTTTTCTCTATTGACTAAATATTGATGACAATTTGTTGAAATTCATTTTATATCCTTATTTATTAATTGTTTAGTAAATCTCCGAAGAAAGTTGAGAGGGCGATTGAGGTTTCGGTTAGGGCTTCGGCCGACACTTTCTTCGTTAAAAAGAAGAGAATAATAGATTGTTGAGGGGTCGACCAGTCTAAGTAGGTGTCGACCGATGTTTTACAGAGAGAAATGCAGTGTCAACCTTTTTTGTAAGGGTTGATCAATTTTATACGCGGGCTCGACCAGTCTAAGCAGGTGTCAACCGATGTCAAAACAGAGAGCAATGCAGTGTCGATCTATCTATTAAGGGTCGACCAAGTTTTGAAGGTGTCGACCGATGTCAAAATATAGAGGAATGAAGTGTCAGCCTATCTTAGTCAGTGTCGACCAATTTTGCCGATGTCGACCGATGTCGACCGATGTCAAAACAGAGAGGAAAGAAGTAGCTTCAGAGACGCGAATGTGGCAATCATGAAGCTCGAGAATACTGAGAATAGTTCTAGGGTTTGAAGGTGGCGAGAGAGAGAGAGAGAGGCGAGAGAGAGAGCGAGAGAGGGGGGCGGGCGACGGACGACTAACGAGTGAGAGAGAGAGAGAGAGAGAGAGAGAGAGGCGAGGTTTTTAGGCGAATCGGTCCGGTCCGGTTCTGAATTCAGTAATGGGCATTTTGGGTAGAAAATATAGCACGTGACAAAAACGTGTTATTTCAACGAAAAAGGATACGTTAGGGGGTGAATTGCCCATTATCAATCAATTAATGTTGTTTTTGCTTATTATTCGAGTTTACGATGTAAATTGTACTTTTTATCATTAAATGGGTCAAATTGCACTTTACCCAATTTAATATATGGGGGGTTAGGTTTGACTGTACTTTTTTGGGTTGACTCACGATTCAGCCTAATTCTGACCTCTAAGATTGATAACCAAACTGTGGACCCCGATTTTAGAGGACTCCAAACTTTTTCCTGAATTGAACCTTTGCAAAATCGATCAAGATTGCAACGAATAGGATCGATCAGTTTGATCTTCCGATTGTAACTCAATTCGGTCCACCCCAAGTGTAAGACATGACATGGTTATTTTAAAAGAAGTATAAAAATTATAGGGAAAAAAGAATGTCATAGTTATTATAAGGGAGAACTAGTGTCCTATTATCACCCAGTTGCTATGAGAATCTTGAGAGGTTATTTAAGAATTTCCTTCATATATAACTTGTCTATTAGTAGGGGTGATCATGGTGTGGTTTATTATGATTTTAAGAGTGTTTAGGATTGGACCAATATGTTTTGATTTTTAACTTTTAGAACCAATACCGTTCAAAATTTTTTTAGGACTGGACCATAAATCATAATCCGGTTATGGTTTTTCCTATTATGAATTTTTTTTAATAAAAAATCCAAATTGAAATATTTTGGCTTCCGATTTCCTGTACACATGAACTTATAACATAAATACATGTTAGGGAAGCTTCAAAATAAGTTAAATACATGTCCCATTATAAAATATAGTTTCAATGAAGTTTCAAAATATCATATTACTCTCTAGTTTTCTGCACACACAAATACATGTCAGGGAAGTTTTAAAATAAATACATGTCCCATTATGAAATATAGTTTCAATGAACTTTCAAAATATCCTCTTCAAACACTATATTACAAAATATCTTCAATTGTTCTGCAAACCTACAAAATAAAAAAGTATTACACATCATCACTAAAAGATGAAAAAAAATATAATACTAATAAATATAATTAAATAGAAAATGAACTAGAAAACAATCAAACTTACACTAAAGAAATTAGATGTACTCACTATTTATTAATTTTAATTGGTTCGCTATTTTAATCTATTGATATAAAATCTACAAATATAACCAAAGTAAGTATATAATGTATAATAATTACTAAAAAGAATAAAACACGCCTTTGTCAAACTCATCCACCACATCATTAGAGTTGTCTAAATGATGTTTTGTCTTATGAATATAGCTTTAAGTGCAAATAAGAGTTTCGATAGTCTTTGATGATAAAGAACTACGAAAAGATTCAAGTACAAGTCCTCTACTACTGAAAGCTGACTCTGAATGAACTGTGAAAATAAGAAAAACCAATACATCTTTTGCAATTCTACTTAATATTAGATATTTCAATGAATTTACTTTTTACCATGCCAAATTATCTTTGATTGTTTGAAAATATTTTCAATTCTTCAGAAAAATATTGATCAACTTCCGTTCTATTGCTTAAAGTATCTAGTTCACTATAACGGCTACAAATGTAACGCCCTGAGAAACCCCACGTTCCCGGTGCGCTACAGTACGCCTACACACTATGACATACTAAAACTTCACACAACTTACATAATTTAATACCACTTTCGTTTTTAAATCATATTCAAAAGAACATTTATGAGTATAAAAATTTTCGACTCAATTCGAAAACAACTCGTGCCCCGAAGAGGGAACATGAAATTCTCAATATAAAAATACGCAGCTGAAAAAAAATAATTTAAAATAGTTTTAAAATAAACCGACAATACTTGAAATCCTATGAAAGAATCTAACGCACCCCTCGAACTACACAAATTCGGTGCCGCGCACCCACGTCCCCTATTTCGACGCCCCGTACGCACCCTCACGGTGCTGCACGTGCCAACTCAACATCACCACGTCATGCGTATGTTCACAGCACCGCATGCCCCACGCACCCTGCCTCCGTACCACACGTCCTCACCCAACACCGCATGACTCGAGCCTTCTACCGTCAACTGAGGGAGTGAGTCTCCGTCCAATTCTACCGCCGACGACCGGACGTTTTGCTAGAGTCCTCCTTCTCCCACCTGAGTGCCGAACACCACCACCCTGTAAGTCTTTCTCTCTCTCTGCTGTCCTGTCTGGTTTGGCTGAGACTATGGTTCGGCTTTCCTCCGTTTTTCTGTGAATTTGGATGCAAATGTTGAGTGGATTAGGAGGGTGAGTGTGTATGTTAGCAGGTGGTCAGCAGGAAACCAGTGAGAGGGAGAGAAACTGAGGGAGAAGGTTGAGCCGAAATTCAGATTTTTGTACTTGAATTTCTGATTTCGGGTTAGATTGTGCTTAATAGGTTGAAATGTGATTGTTCGGTGAAGAAATTGGCGAGATTGGATCGAAGTTGAGATTTTGGCTATTTTTTGTATAAAAACAGTTTTGTTTTTGAGGATTTTGATGGGGCTACGATTAATCGTTTTAAATTCTATTTTAGTGGGTTAAAATAGGTGGTTAGAGGAACGTATGGCCGCTGGAATTGTTCGATTCCGATATCCGACGCAAACGTTATGCACATCAAAATTTTATGTCAAATTTTGGTACAAGTCAAATTAGTGAGCGTTTTTCATAGAATTGCGGCGTGTGATAGTGGCATGACTGTTTTTGGTACGTAAAACTGATTTTGAGTGAGTTTTGGTTAAAGAGAAACAAAAATGCAAAATTGAATAAAAAGGGGCAGATTCGGTTTTGAGGTTTTTCCATCTAGCTGTGGCCCGTTTTAAAATCCATCTTAGTATGTTAAACTAGGTTCCTAAGGGGACATTTAGCCACTTAAATCGTTCGAGTCCGTTGATGAACGCTAATGTTATGCGCGTCCGAATTTTAGGCTGGTTTTCGGACGAACCACATTGGTGACTCGTTTTAACTAAAATTTCATGGATTTGGTTAAGGAATGTCATTTTAAATTATTTGGTGAGTTTTGAAGTAAGGATTGATGAGTGAATTGTTTGCGTTTTAGGTTGAGGCTTTTTGGCGAAGCTGTGCGTCAAGCGAGCTTAGGACGCCAGGTAAGTAGTACATGCATGCGTTTTGCCCAAGTGGGCTTACACCGTAGAACTTTAAGGTTTATGTGATTCATTGTAGTGTGCGTGCGTATTGTTTGACATGCATCATTTTTAAAAACGGAAACGAAAATGGTTTTGAGCATGTTTTGAGTATGTAGTGAGACGAGTGGCAGTGGTACCGCGGATCCTGCTAGTGTGTGGGCCGGTGCGTAATCAACCGTGGATTCCGCTCGAGGAGTGGGCGGTCACGCGGCGTGAATGTGTTGACGGTGAGGGTGATGGGCAGTGGTACCGCGGATCCTACTAGCGTGTGGGCCGGTGCAACTCCAGTCGCGAATTCCGCTCGAGGAGTGGGCTGGCTGGGCTGTCGCGAAACGTGTGTGTGTGGCAACTGTGGCCCCGTGCTAAGGAGACTGGGACGGGGGCGACGTGTCAGGGTGTAGTGTGGCGCGAGGTACACCCTCACCCTGATGTGGTTGCTGTGTGGTGATGCGTGTATGTAGCTTATGGGTCTCGTTGCTGGGAAGTCCGAGACGGTGGCGACATGTCAGGGTGTAGGGTGTCGTTAGGTTCCTCCTTACCCTGATGTGGTTACACTACACGTCACAGATGTGACAACATGAGTGTGAATGTAGAGACTGCATGTGATAAGATTGCATTGACAACTTTTACTTTCATATTGTACTATTACTGAGCGTTAGGCTTATGTTGTGTGTTCTATGGTGTAGGTGTTGACGACATTGCTGGTGAGCCTCGAGAGCCTATTCCTGAGGCGTAGGACGGTTGGCGGCGTGCGACCGAGGCACTGGACTGCAGATTTTGTTAGGGCGACCCGGCCCGTGGGGATTGTAGGTGGTGACTGGGTTCGTTTGCGGGTATTTTTCTTTTGCTGTGTTGATGTACAGTCGATGAGATGAGTTGTATATGCATCAGTATATAGGTGTTTAGGGAGTGCGTGTGATTTTGGCGACGTACGGATATATTTTACATGTAGGAGCCTGGAATTTGCTTTGTATTGTTGATTTTCTTCACTTGTAGTTGATGGATTTTTTGTTTTTAAATTTTGATTTGGTTATGGAGTTATCTGTGGGTGGTTGATGGATAGATATTTATAGCTTTCTGGTGAACTGTGTGCAGGGTTTCATTTTTGGGATAGCCAGTTTTTAAGCGTTACTCTGCCGAAATTTAGGGAGAGAGATTGGGAGTCGAAAGGATATGAGATAGGTTGGGATGTGTACAGTGAGTACTTGAGAAGTGTGGGTGAGCGTGAGGGTGCGGCGTGATCGCAGGTGCGCAGGGCACGCAGCCCTGCAGGTGCTCACGGGTCGTGCAGCGCCGGGTGAGGGCGTGCGTGTGGACGTGCGGTACGGAGGCAGGGTTCGTGGGGCACGCGGCTCTGTGAACGTGCGCGTGTCATGGTGATGGTGAGTTGGCGCGAGCAGCACCGCGAGGGTGCACGTGGGGCGTCGAAGTGGGGACGTGAGTGCGCGGCACCGAAATTGTGTAGTTCGAGGAGTGTGTTGGATTTTTTCCCATGATTTCGAGTCTTGTTGGTTTATTTTAAAACTATTTTAAATTATTTTCTTTTCCGCTGCGTATTTTTTTATTGAGGATTTCGTGTTCCCTCTTCGGGGCGCGAGTTGTTTTCCAATCGAGTCAAAAATTTTTCATACTCATAAATGTTCTTTTGAAGATGATTTGAAAACGAAAGTATTATTACACTGAGTGAGTTGTGTCGAGTTTTAGTGTATCATAGTGTGTATATGTAGACGTAC
Source organism: Begonia peltatifolia (assembly GCA_022433055.1). NCBI lineage: Eukaryota > Viridiplantae > Streptophyta > Magnoliopsida > Cucurbitales > Begoniaceae > Begonia > Begonia peltatifolia. Next base: position 8,592,972 of record CM039526.1, on the reverse strand, counting down.
TGTAGCGCACCGAGAACGTGGGGTTTTTCTCGGGGTGTTACAGAATTTCTACCTCGAAGTAAAAGATTATTTTGATATCAATGGAGAAAATAAAAATTTAATAATCCAGTCGAAATTGAACCATATAACAGATTTATTAAACATGTAAGTATAGGGGTAAAATAGTAATTGTAATTATTTATATTAAATAATATAATTATATTTAAAAAAAAAACAAAACAGAGGGGAGGAACGGAAACCCC
>CM039526.1:8581220-8592330 GCA_022433055.1 Begonia peltatifolia | reverse complement strand
CCGTTTCTCCCTTCGTTCTTCAAATTTTTGGTAAGTTTTAGTTAGTTCTTAGTAGATAGTAGTGTTTTAGTTATTTTGAATGGTATTAGTGTGTAGATAACCGAATAACTTGGATTATGGAACGGGTTCCAGTTCCCTACATTTGTCTAAGCTGTATGTGTAGAATTAGGAAATTGATAAGACCATTAGAAACTAGATGTCACAAGAAACCCGTAGCGTTTCGAATCGTCCAAATCGGACGGGTATTGGCGGAGTTACGATTTTTTGAAGGATAGTGGGAGCGTTAGTTAGAATTTCGGTATAGAGTAAGTGGGGATTTAGTGGTTGATTCCTTAAACGTTTTATGGAGTTAATGGAAAGTAGAACTAATAGATGTGTGGTTTTATAGGTTTTCCAGTTAGCGTATGAGATTTGGATTATGAGTGCTAAGGACGCCAGGTAAGTAATGTAAAGGAGTTTTGCCCTCGGGCCTACATCACAGTACAGTAGGATGCATTGCACGTTTATTTTATGTTATACTTTATTGATTGTGAATCATACTTTTAATTTACGAGACGAAACGAAAATGAATTTTCATGTTTTTACAAAGTAAAATAGTAGGATGTGATGAGACGAACGAAATGAGAAGCTACGTAACAAGATAATAAAGGTGAGGTTGAGTGGTCTTGTAAAACAGTATCACTCTTCCTACGCTTTACGTGGTAACCTTGTCCCGAGAAGTGTACCGCGAGATGTGTCACTTTACTAGATCGAGGTTGGCTTTGTCCCAAAAGGTAGACTGCGAGGTATGTCACCTTGATCTAGCACGTAAAGAAGAACTCAATAGTAAGAAGATAAAGAAGATGTAAGAAAGAGACGAAACGAAAGTAGAGGCGAAACTGTAGAAACTGCATGTGTTAGGAAATGCTTATTTTTCGTGTGTTTTATGCATTACTTACTTAGCATTAAACTAATAGTTGAGTTCTATGATGTAGGTGACGACGCAGCAGCTAGTGAGTATCCCAAGCATGCCTAGGAATAGGATGCAGTTGCAGGAGAACGTTCGTGGGACGACTGGGTTGGCTATTGAGGCATTTTGACTATGGCGGGTGTAAGGATGGGTAGTGAAATATTTTGAGTCGTACTTGGTTATTTTGATGTAAAAGAGAGATTTGAAATTGTGTTGAATATTTGGGTGTGCATAGCAGGTTGTGAATTGAGTCGAGAAGTGGATTCATGGTTTTCAAATGTTTAGACAAAACTATGTTGTTTTGTTGAATTCTGCTAAAGTTTCTGGGGTGCAAAGTGTCGACTGAAGTCTATAGGTGTCGACCGGTCCATGTAAAATGGACAGAGGTGTCGACCGCGAGGGTCGACCTGCGCGGACAGAGAGGGTCAAGGTGTCGACATGCGACAGCGGATGTCGACCACTCTTTGAATCGAGTGTAGAAGTGTCAACCAGTGTCTCCAGTGTCGACCGACGGAAAGACCCGAGACGATCGTAGTGTCGACCGGCAAAAAGACCCGAGATAAATGTAGTGTTAACCGTTGTTTGTCAATGTCGACCGCTGAAAAACCCGAGACAACCAAAATGTCAACCGACGTTTACAGGTGTCGATCGGTTGCGCTGTTTTATGTTTTGTAAAATGGAATTTCATTTAAAATAATTTTCATTAATTTTTTCGTTGCAATGCTGCGTAAAATAATTTCAAAAATATCATTTTAAGTCGAGGAACAAAATTTTTAAAAATTTCTTTTTACTTAAATTTTCCAAGTAGAGTGAGTGAGTAGTAACTGGTAACGAACCAGAAATCTTGGTAGGTTTTCGGAGTATTACAGTGTTGGTATCAGAGCCATTTGGTCAAAACGTTCAAATGATTACTCAACAGCGCCGATCGCCGCACGACATGCTTCGACAACTGTAAGTGTTTAAGTTTAGTGTTGTTTAGTAGATACTTATGAGCATAATTGACCATTGTCCAGGAAATATAGTCAGAATGTGTAGACGACCAGGACGTCCTAGAGTGCCAAGAGAGACAACCGAACCTAGAAGTGAAGACGATTCTGCGACGATCCGACAATTGATAGAATTAGTAAATCGGCAGTCCCAGCAATTAAGAATGTTGCTGATTCGAGAAGTACAGGGAGGTGCAGGCCCTAGTTCTAGTCAAGACCAGTCGGGGGACCGATTTCGGAGATTGCAGCCACCGACTTTCGAATGACAAGTATCAGACCCGATGGCTGCCGATGAGTGAATCCGAGCAATAGAGAGCATGTTTAAATATGTAAAGGTGGAAGAGGAGAATAAGGTTATACTGGCCACCTTCCATTTAGCAAAGGATGCCCGATTTTGGTGGGAGTCTATAGAGGCCACCGCCGATACTCAGTATATGACTTGGCAGCAGTTCAAGAAGGTCTTCTACGATAAGTATTTTAATAGTACGGTGCAAACGACTAAGAGGATGGAGTTCTTACAGTTGAAGCAAACTACGTCAGTGACAGAGTACAACCAACAATTCGAGTTCTTGTCCTGGTTTGCCAGCAATTTGGTAAGCCAGAATGAGGATAAAGTGTTTCAGTTTGTACAAGGGTTGAGGCTGGAAATATACAAAGGAGTGAAAATAGCGGGCATACGGGATGTGCCTTACTCCGAGGTGGTGGCCAAGGCATTGTAGGTAGAAGAAGCAGAGATGAAATGTATCAGTCAGAAGGAGGCTTGCAGGAGATCCTTTAGAAAAGTGGCTCCACAACATAGCAGAAGTGTCTCTCAGCCGCCACAACAAAGAGGCACAAAGAGATTTAGTGAGGGTTCTAGCAGCCAGGGAAGTATCAGGAGGCCGCAAGGACCGGTATAGTACCCCCAGTGCCCTAAATGTATGAAGTATCATCCGGGAGAGTGCAGATGGAAATCTGGAAAGTGCTACAACTGTAATGAAGCCGGACATTTGGCCAGAGATTGCCCGAAGCCTAAAGTGACTCGGTGTTTTAACTGTAACTAGATAGGCCACATCAGCAGAGATTGTTCAGCTTTGAAGAAGGCCGACGCGCACAACACGGAGAGTATTCGCCATGATCCAGTCGGGCGAGGATGACCAGCCAGCTGTAGTGTCAGGTACTATATTGGTAAACTCTGTACCTGCTTATACATTGATTGATTCTGGTGCAAAACATTTGTTTATTGCAACTACAATCGTGGTTAAGTTGGATATATGGCCTGTATCAATGGACTCTGGTTATGTGGTAATGTTGCCTTCTGGTGAGCGTATGCACTCAAATCAAGTAATGCATGATAGAGTGGTGTCGGTGGAAAGCAAGAATTTATCGGTCGATCTCATTGTTATGGATATAACGGGATATGACATGATACTAAGAATAGATTGGTTGTTCAAGCACTACGCTACAATTGACTGTAGGGCGGGCACGGTGAACTTCCAACCACCGGATGATGAGAAGCATACTTTTAGAGCGCAAAGAATGTCCGGAAGATATCTGTGATGGCGCCTGTCAGTGCTCGTTAAGTTTTAACTGGTGAGTATTTTGGTTTTCTTGCTAGTATTATAGATATGCAAATTCCCAAGGATTCGAGACCGAGGATGTTTTAATTGTTCAAGACTTCTCTGAAGTTTTCTTAGATGATTTACCTGGTTTGCCTCCAGATCAAGAGATAGAGTTTGTGACAGATGTGTATCTAGGAGCTGAGCTAGTGTCGAATAATCCCTACAGATTGGCGTCAGCGGAGTTAAAGAAGCAATTACAAGAATCAGTAGAAAAAGGGTTTATACGCCCTAGCATTTTGCCGTGGGCCGCGCCGATTCTTTTTGTTAAGAAGAAGGACGGGTCGTTACGCATGTGCATCGATTACAGGGAGTTGAATAAGCAAACGATTAAGAATAAGTATCATCTGCCAAGGATAGACGATTTATTTGATCAACTCCAAAGTGCGCGTGTGTTTTCGAAGATTGACCTGAGATCGGGTTATTATCAGTTGAAGGTCAGACCAGAAGATATTCCGAAGACGGCTTTTCGGATGTGGTATGGACATTATGAGTTCTTAGTGATGTCTTTTGGACTGACAAATGCTCCAGTAGCTTTTATGGAGCTGATGAACAAAGTGTTCCATAATTATCTCGATAAATTCGTTATAGTGTTTATCGATGATATCTTTGTGTACTCTCGGAGTGAAGAGGAGCATAAGCAGCACTTGAGATTGGTGTTAGGGACTTTGAAGCAACACCAACTTTACGCAAAATTTTCTAAATGCGAGTTCTGGCTAGGTAGAATCTATTTTCTTGGTCATGTCATCTCGAGTGATAGCACAGCAGTCGATCCAGCAAAGATCCAGGCAGTTAAGGAGTGGCCACAGCCAAGAATGTTACGGAGATACGGACTTTTCTCAGGTTAGCGGGTTATTACCGGAGATTCATTGAGAGATTTTTGAAGATTTCGGCACCCCTCACCCGGTTAACGAGGAAAAGTGTGAAATATCTGTGGTCAGAAGATTGTGAGCATGGTTTCCAAACATTGAAGCAGAGATTAACTACTGCTCCAATCTTAACGCTTCCTACCGAGGACGGAAAGTTTAGTAGTTATTGTGATGCTTTAAAGGTGGGATTGGGATGTGTGTTCATGCAAGAGGGGAAGGTGGTGGCTTATGCCTCTAGGCAATTGAAGGTGTATAAGCAGAACTACTCGACGCACGACATGGAGCTAGCTGCGATAGTTTTTGCACTGAAAATTTGGAGGCATTATTTATATGGACAGCAGTGCGAAGTATATTCCGATCACAAAAGCCTGAAGTATATTTTTACTTATAAGGAGCTAAACATGAGACAACGGCAGTGGTTAGAATTTGTGAAAGATTATGACCTCAAAATTAAGTACTACCCCGGCAAGGCGAATGTAGTAGCCGATGCGTTGAGCAGAGTGACGGCATCCATTTCAGCTGTGAATTTAGGCATGCTAGTGGCTTTAGATGCGGTGTTCCAGAAGTTTGATTTGGAGGTAGTGTCGAATGTATCGGCCATGCTGTTAGCTATGTCTTTGCAGCCCACTAATTTGGAGAAGATAAAGTAGGCCCAGAAGAACGACGCTGAATATGAAGAGATAAAGTCCAGTATGGCTTCCGAGGACAGGTCAGAATTCAGTTGTTCGGACGACGGGATTCTTAAGTTTCGGGATCGATGATTTGTTTCGAACAATGAGGAACTTCAAAGGGAGATATTGTCAGAAACACATTCTTCACGGTTTTCTGTACATCCAGAGAGCACTAAGATGTACAGGGACCTCAAACAGCATTACTATTGGCCTGATATGAAGAGAATGGTGGCGAAGTGCGTAGAGGCGTGTTTGATCTGCCAGCAGGTTAATGTCAAATGCCAAAGGCCAGCAGGAGAATTACAGTCATTCTGATATCTGAATGGAAATGGGAGCAGATAGCGATGGATTTTGTTGTAGGGCTGCCTCGGACGACAAAGGGGTATGACGATATATGGGTGATAGTGGACAGGTTAACCAAATCAGCCCATTTTCTGCGAGTGAAGATGACGTATTCTATGGATCACTTTGCCGAACTATATATTCAAGAGATCGTGCGACTGCACGGAGTTCCGACTTCAGTTGTATCAGACAGGGACCATATATTGACATCAAAGTTCTTGAAGAGTCTGCACAAGGCCGTGGGTACGCAGCTCAGTTTTAGCACAGCGTTTAGTCCTCAGACGGATGGACAATCTGAGAAGACTATTCAGATGCTAGAGGATATGTTTCGAGCTTGTGTACTGAAGTTCCAAGGATCATGGAGCAAGTATCTGCCGTTGGTAGAATTTTCTTATAATAACAGTTTTCAGGCCACGATAGGTATGACTCCATACGAGGCCCTTTACGGGAAAAAAGTGCAGGTCCCTGCTTTATTGGGATGAAGTTGGCGAGGCGAGTTTAGTGGGTCTGGATATATTGCAGCAGACAGTAGAGAAAATTACATTTATTCGGCAGCGTATCTTACCAGCTCAGAACCGACAGAAGAGTTATGCAGATTGTCGGAGAAGAGAGCTAGAATTTGATGCGGGTGATGAAGTATTCCTGAGAGTTTCGCCATTTAAAGGAGTGGTAAGATTTGGGAAAAGAGGCAAGCTGAACCCAAGATTTGTTGGACCGTTTCCTATTAGGAAGATAATAGGGAAGACAGCTTACCAGCTACAACTGCCAGCCTCAATGGATGGGATTCACAATGTATTCCACGTGTTCATGCTGATGAAGTGTATACGAGATCTTTCTCATGTGATGGAACAGCAAGATGTGGAGATTCGACCCATATTAGCATATGAAGAGAAACCAGTGGAGATTCTGGATTACGCAGTAAAGACTCTACGCAACAAGGAAAAACCACTAGTGAAAGTTTTATGGCGCCACCACAGCGTAGAAGAAGTGACTTGGTAGCGGCAGCAAGACATGATGAGCCGGTATCCTGAGTTGTTTAAATAGCAAATTTTGATGACAAAATTTTTGTAAGGAGGGTAGAATGTAACACCCGGACTTATTCGGGTTTTGTAATTATAATCAGTGTAGTTTTTGTCAGAATGATGAGCGGAGAATTTCTACCCCGAAGTAAAAGATTATTTTGAAGCTAATGAAGAAGAGAAAAATTTAATAATTCAGTCAGAATTGGACCGTATAACAGATTTATTAAACGGATAATGATTAGTGGTAAAATAATAATTAGAATTATTTATATTAAATAATATAATTATATTTAAAACAAAACAAAGCAGAGGGGAGGAACGGAATTCCCCCCCCCCCCCCCCCCCCGAGCGTTTCTCTTTAAGCAGCCAACAATCAACCGTTTCTCCCTTCGTTCTTCAAATTTTTGGTAAGTTTTATTTAGTTCTTTATATATAGTAGTGTTTTAGTTATTTTGAGCGGTAAAAATGGAGTTAGATAGAGTTTTGGGTGAACCCTAATAAGGAGATATGAAGTTTGGAGGTTTTAGTCGATTTTCGTATGTATGTTGATGCTTAAGTTAGGAATATGAGTGAATTATAAGTTTTTGTTAAAAAGATTTAGTGTGTAGATAACCGAATAACCCGGGTTATGGAACGGGTTCCGGTTGGCCACATTTGGCTAAACAGTATATGTGAGATTAGAAAATTGATAAGACCATTAGAAACTAGATGTCACAAGAAACCCGTAGCATTTTGAATTGTCCAAATCGCACGAGTATTGGCGGAGTTATGAATTTTTGAAGAATAGTCGGAGCGTTAGTTAGAATTTCAATATAGACTGAGTGGAGATTTAGTGGTTGATTCCTTTAAAGTTTTACGGAGTTAATGGAAATTAAAGCTAATAAATGTGTAGTTTTATAGGTTTTCCAGTTAGCGTACGAGATTTGGATTACGAGTGCTAAGGACGCTAGAAAAAATAATGTACTAGGAGTTTTGCCATCAGGCCTATATCACAGTACAGTAGGATGCATTGCACGTTTATTTTATGTTATACTTTATTGATTGTGCATCATAGTTTAAATTTACGAAACGAAACAAAAATAAATTTTCATGTTTTTATGAAGTGAAACAGTAGGATGTGATAAGACGAACGAAATGAGAAGCTATGTAAGAAAATAATAAATGTGAGGTTGAGTGGTCTTGTCCAGTGAGGTGTACTGCGAGGTGTATCACTATTCCTACGCTTTATGTGGTGACCTTGTCCCGAGAAGTGCACCGCGAGGTGTGTCACTTTACTATATCGAGGTTGGCCTTGTCCCGAGAAGTGTACCGCGAGGTGTGTCACCTTGATCTAGCACGTAAAAAAGAACCCAGTAGTAAAAATATAAAAGAGATGTAAGAATGAGACGAAAACGAAAGTAGAGACGAAACTGTAGAAACTGCATGTGTTAGGAAATGTTTATTTTCATTGTGTTTTATGCATTACTTACTTAGCATTACGATAATAGTTGAGTTCTGTGATGTAGGTGACGACGCAGCAGCTAGTGAGTATCCCGAGCATGCCTAGTACTAGGATACAGTTGGAGAAGAATGCTCGTGGGACGACTGGGGCGGCTGTTGAGGCATTTTTACTATGACGGGTGTAAGGATGAGTGGTGAAATATTTTGAGTCGTAATTGGTTATTTTGATGTAAAAGAGATATTTGAAATTGTGTTGAATATTTGGGTGTGCGTAGCAGGTTGTGAATTGAATTGAGAAGTGGATTCTTGGTTTTTAAACGTTTAGACAAAACTGTATTGTTTTGTTGAATTCTGCTAAAGTTTCTGAGGTGCAAAGTGTCGACCGAAGTCTATTGGTGTTGACCGGTCCATGTAAAATTGGCAAGGGTGTCGACCGCGAGAGTCGACCTGCGTGAACAGAGAGGGTCAAGATATCGATCTGCGACCACGGGTGTCGACCCCTCTCTGAATCGAGCGTAGAAGTGTCGACCGACGAAAAAACCCGAAACGATCGTAGTGTCGACCGGCAAAAAGACCCGAGAGTAACGTAGTGTCGACCGCTGAAAAACCCGAGACAACTAAAGTGTCAACCGACGTTTACAGGTGTCGACCGGTTACGCTGTTTTATGTTTTGTAAAATAGAATTTTATTTAAAATAATTTTAATCGATTTTTCTACTACAATGCTGTGTAAAATAATTTCAAAAATATCGTTTTAAGTCGAGTAACATAAATTTTAAAAAAAATTTTTACTCCAATTTTCCGAGTAGAGTGAGTAAGTAGTAGCTGGTAACGAAACAGAAATCTTGGTAGGTTTTTGGGGTGTTACAGCAGGAATCTGTCAAAACAAAATTAATCATTAATAATAATTCTTCTTCAAAAATTGTACCACCTAAAGAATAACATGTAAAATTATACAAAAGAATAATCAATTTATAAGCAAATAGAAGAACATTAATATTTTACTGGGAAGATCTCCCTTGCATCCGTATCTTTACTGTTTCATTGCAAGCTCGATTCGGTCCTCATTTTGTTCGGTGGAGGTGGAAGCCTCCACAACTCGAGCATCATCTACTCATGGGTAACAAATATTAACTCCAAACATAAGAGACTTTAATTGTTGAGAATAATTTGCCCAACAAGCAAATGTTATGAATATTTTTATTACTTGTAATTAATAAATAATTTTTTGATTAATTTTTACGTTTGCATTATTCGATATACTTTATAAATTTAAAGAAAAATTATTAATTATTTGTGCAATTTTAAATTTACACATGTGAGATTAAATTTAAAAATAAATAATTATATTAGTGCATAACTTATATTTGAAGTATAAGATATTCAAATTAATAAAGTTATAGATAAATCTCACTTCGTTGAGAATGTATAGTTATATCCCGACTATATATGTAGTGATATAAAATGATTGTATTTTATATAATATGATTAAATGGGACTAGACCAGATTAAATTATATTATTTTTATAATATATGTTTAATAAAAAATAAATAATTTTATTATAATGATGATTATATATGTATGATTTTAATTCATTGTTTTTAGTAGACTGCTATTTTATTTTTATTTATTCTTTGATTTACTCAATAAAGACTTGTATGAGTTATATTATATAAATTTTGTATTTTGGAAATAAATTAAAGAAGTAGGTATGAATGCTAACATTGATACAATGAAATTCATAATACAAGATTACATTTTTTGTTAAGTCAGAAATTGAATAATTAGCACGTAAATTCATAATGTTATTAATTAATTATTTAATTATGAACTAATGTTAGTTAAAGATAAATAGATAATATGAGAGGTTAACGGATTTTATATCTATCTCTATTAAGAAGCTTAATGAAAGATTAATACAGATTAATACATATGTAATGACTATATCAATGAACATTACTTTGAATAAATATACTCTATAGTTTTAAAGATGCAACTCTAGGTATTTAGTGAAATTACTCTAGAGTTAATAATTGGTTATTTAGTATAAATAGTTTATATTAATTAACAAATATTATTGTAGTTTAGTACTATAGGTCCATTGGTCCCTCTGTCATATTATATCACTATTTAATTTCTTTGTTAAAAGAATAAATGTATAATTGTGATCAATCATTTATATACACTCAAATAAATATATTTTGATTCGAAATATATAAATAATTTTTCTATTTTAAATTAAAAATAAAATATTCTATTAGATGAGATTATTTTAAATTATTTGAATTAGATTTAAAGAATCTCATTAGATTAGATTTCAACTTCAAATTTAAATCAAAGTTTGTTATTTAACAAACTGTTAAATCAGATTTTTGAAACTTGATTAAAAGTAATTCTGAAAAATCTTATTAGATTAGATTTAATCTACAATTAACTTATAGTTTGTTTAAAAATTAAAATAAACCTAAAAAATCTCATAAGATGATATTATCATTGAAATGTTATTTTCATTAATATATTCTAAAAATTATTTTTAAATTATATGATTAATCGATAAATTGATTTATTAGATAAATCAACTACTAAAAATTAGTTTTTATTAAAATAAATCTGAAAAAATTATTTTTTAAATAGATCTATAAAAAATATCAAATGTTCTTACAAATTGATAGAGAGTAATATCTAATCCCTTTGAGAGAAAAGATGTAACTTTTCTCGGATTCAATTTTAGGATAACGTTTTCTAAAATTGAAGAGATACATCTCATGTGTTGACAACGTGTCTTTCCACAAATATAAGAGTGTATTATTCTCGTAAGTTTAATGTTCACATGTCAGAAAATTTAACTGAAAAGATTTTCAGAGAAAATTTAACGTAAGTTTGAGTAAAAGGATTTCTCAAAAAGGTGTCTTTTTTATTCTACTATAATCTAAATCTAATATTTTTCTTTAAAATATTTTCTTTTACACTAACGATTTAATTTATAATTATTTATGATTTTTAAATAATTTTAAAATTATAAGGGTAACGCATGTCACTATTATTATGAATAACAGTAAATTCCGTCATGTGTGGTAACCATCTAAACCAACAATTGGTATCAGAGCTATTGTTTTATTAGTATAAAATATTTTTGATAATACAATTTAATGTAAATTATAATATGTGTTATAATTAAATTTTATGTATATATATATATATATATATATATATATATATATATATATATATAT
>CM039526.1:8569832-8581210 GCA_022433055.1 Begonia peltatifolia | reverse complement strand
TATATATATATATATATATATATATATATATATATATATATATATATTGTTTATGTTTAGCCTCACATGCAATAGTGATCGAAATTAGTAAGTTGTTTAGATTATGATTTATTTAATTTATGTATATTTTATTTATATCCAATTTGTAATCTGATGATGGAAATCTGAAACTACAAGGTTATGGATGAAGTATTCATCGTAGACTTGATCTATTGACGAAAATAAATAGTGATGCCCAAACGAATGCGAATTCACAAATTTGATTTGTGAATTTTTTACGATGATCATTTGTATGAGACAATTTCAAAAAAGACCAAGATTTAGATTTTAGTTTTATATTTATTTTAATTTTGGGGTTGTAATTTTAGAAATACCCAAAGGTTGTAATGCCCCGAAAATCTTCTGTGATTCCCGGTTCGCTACCAACTACTAGTCGTCACCATCCCTCATATCCTCTACTAAATATTTTCTAGAAATTTGAAAGTTTTATTTTTCGACTCAAAATGACTTTTTTTTTTTTTACTCAAAACAACTTCCAAAAGAATATGCATAAATGTCGCAGCGGAAACTCGTGTAGAATCAGTTTAAAGAAACTTTACTTTCTAAAAACATAAAAATAAAAAGACCGGTCGACACGTGCAAGAGTCGGTCGACACTTCAGTTGTCTCGGGTTTCCATCGGTCGACACTGACAAGCACCGGCCGACACTACATACCTCTCGGGTCCTTTCATCAGTCGACACCAGTTGACACTTCTACACTCATTTTAGAAAAGGGTCGACACCCGCTGTCGCAAGTCAACACCTTGATTCTCTCTGTCCGCGCAGATCGACACCACTGCCAATTTTACACAGTCCGGTCGACACTTGTAGCCAGGGGTCGACACCTACTTCGTCTCTGCCCTGCATAGGTCGAGCCTCGCGGTCGACACTCACCCTTTATTTTACACTGACCGGTCGACACCTCTGGACTTCAGTCGACACTTTGCACCCAGAAACTTTAACAAAATTCAACAAAACAACATGAATTTTGACTAAACGTTTAAAACCCATAAATCCACTTCTCGACTCAATTTACAACTCTGTTACGCACGTCAAAATACTTAACCCAAATTCAAATATCACATTTACACCAAAATGACTAAGTACGACTCAAAATATCTCACTACCTGTACTTACACCCGCCATGGTCAAAACGTCTCAACAGCTGGCCCAATCATCTCACGAGCGTTCTCCTCCAACTGCCTTCTAGTCCTAAACATGCTCGGGATACTCACTAGCTGCTGCGTCATCACTTACATCACAGAAAAACATTCACATCCTAACATATGCAGTTTCTACAGTTTTGTCTCTACTTTCGTTTTCGTTTCTTTTTTACATCTTTTTTATCTTCTTACTACTGGGTTCTTCTTTACGTGCTAGATCGAGATGACACATCTCACGGTCCATCTCACTGGACGAGGCCAACTCAATCTAGTAAAGTGACACACCTCGCGGTCCACCTCACTGGACAAGGTCAATACGTAAAGCGGAGGAAGAGTGATACACCTCGCGGTCCACCTCACTGGACAAGACTACTCAACCCCACCTTTATTATCTTCTTACGTGACTTCTCATTTCGTTCGTCTTATCATATCCTACTGTTTCACTTTGTAAAAATATGACAATTCATTTTCGTTTTGTTTCGTAGTTTAAAACCATGATGCATATTACAAAACGTAACACAAAGTAAACGTGCCATGTAACCTACTGAACTGTGATGTAGGCCCGAAGGCAAAACTCCTACTACACTACTTACTTGGCATCCTTAGCACTCGTAGTCCAAATCTTGTACGCTAACTTGAAAACCTATAAAACCGCACATCTATTAGCTCTATCTTCCATTAACTCCGTAAAACTTTAAAAGAATCAACCACTCAATCCTCACTTAGTCCACCGAAATTCTAACTAACGCTCTGACTAACCCTTCAAAAATTCATAACTCCGCAAATACTCGTCCGATTTGGACGATTTGAAAAGCTACGAGCTTCTCGTGACATCTAATTTCTAATGGTCTCATCCATTTCCTATTCGGATGTCCACGACTCGACCGAACGTGGCCGAACGGACACCGTTCCAAAAATTTGCATACTCAGCCAATCAACCACCCAATCTTTCCCACCAATTCTCGTAATACACTCCTATTTCTATCGTAGGTACCAATATGCGGATGAAATTCAACTCTACACTCAACTTCTCACATTACCCTTCTAGGCTTTCACCAAAACTACTTATTACCCTTACCAACTCAATTATAAACACTCATAACAACTAGAACCTTAACTATCTACTAAAACTAGCCAAAACTTACCAAAGATTTGAAGATTTGCGAAGGAAAATGGCTGATCGGAAGAACGTCGAGAGGTGGAAATTCTTCTTACGCTGGGGGGGAGAAGAAAAGCCGAACAGGGGGAGGCCTTAACCGTTTACTAAATCTGTTATACCGTCCAACTCCGACTAGATTCTTAAATTTTTCTCACCTCCATTAGTCTCAAAATAATCTTTTACCTAAGAGTAGAAATTTTCCGCCCACAATTCCGACCATTACTCCACCGATTACAATCACGTACTTCTGAAATCAACTTAAACGAAAAATTCTGGGTGTTACAAAGGTAAACCCGATCACTATTTAATTTATTTTTATATATTGATATAATTTGTTATATACTGTCATGCATTCACATGTCATATAGATTTTACATGTTTAGGTTTATTTAATATTTCTCAAATATCATGCATTTAAGATTATATCTGTAATAACCTGAAAAATTTTGGATTTTTGTTTTTAAAATCTAATTTCTGAAATTTTTGATTTAATCTCGGTTGGAATTTCGAGAAAATATTTTAACGGGTAAATTAAGTTATAAAACTCGGAGTCTAGTTTTGTGATGGTTTTCAAAATTTTAAAGTCGGTAGGACGAGAATTTAACCAAGTTACATACGATAAAAACACGTGAGGGCATTTTGGAAATTTAATTAATTAAACTTAAAAAAAAATAAAATAAATATGACAGCCGAATAGCTTCGGGAGGAAGCCATTCGGCTGCTGCTCATCGACGCCCGAGAGGAGTGAAGCCCGACCGAAGGAGAGAACTTCGAGCGTGTTGCCGACGGACGATGACCGTGCGAAGGGGGTGCTGACGAGCTGAGGGGAAAAGTTGGTTCGGCCTTTCTGCGCTGAAAGACCGAAGGTAAGTGTCCCCTGTTTCCGTTTCTGTCGACCGAGCATGGAAGCTCAGTTGTTCTTGAATTCCCGACGGTTAGAGCTCGATTTTTGGGGTGTTTTAGAAGCTAGTGTGTGTGTTCTTGAGCCAGTGTGTGTGGCTCGGCCCTTCCTGTGACGAAACCCGACTGAGAACAGAGAGTTTTCCCTTTTGGTCTTGTTCTGTTTTGATGGCCGAGCGTGGAGTTGTTTTTGCTTCTAAATTTCGGAGATTTTGTGCTAAAATTTAGGAGAATTAGAGGTGAAATTCATGGTTCAATGAGCCGGTTGAGAAATGCACAATTTTGGGAAGAAAACCGTGAGAATTTTGTGCTGCCCATTTTGTTTTTCTAATTGGGAATCACAAATTTTGTAAATGTATGCATAGGTGAGCTAACATGTGGTTGCATTGTGAAAAAAATTTGGTGGATGTGGATATAAACCGAAAATGTGGCATGTCCGCGCATAAAATCGGTTCTGTTTTCGGGGGTTTGGCCAGAGCTGTGAATACTCGTTTTAAATTCTGTTTTAGTGGGTTAAATTAGATTATTAGAGGAACATTTGGCCGCTGAAATCATTCGATTCCGATATCCGACGCAAAAGTTATGCGCGTCGGAAGTTTATGTCAAATTTTGGACCGAGTTAAATTATTGGGCGTTTTTCCTAGAATTGTGATGCGTGGTATTAGCATTGTTGTTTTAATGTGTAAAGCTATTTTTGAGTGAGTTTTGGTTGAAGAAAACGAAAATGTGAAATTTGGATAAAAAAGGACAGATTCAGTTTTTGGTGTTTTTCACCTATGTGTGGCTTACTGTTTTAAAATCCGTCTCCTTATGTTAAACTAGGTTCCTAAGGGAACGTTTAGCCTCTTGAATCACTCGATTCCATTAACGGACGCAAAAGTTATGTGCGTTCGAAGTTTAGGCTGGTTTTAAACCGAACCAAATTGGTGACCCATTTTAGTTGAAATTTCATGGGTTTTAATTAAGAGATATTATTTTTAACTTATTTGGTGAATTTTGAAGCGAAGATTGATGAATAATTGTTTGTGTTTTAGGTTGAGGTATCTTTGCGAAGCTGTGCGTCGACTGAGCTTCGAACGCCAGCTAAGTAGTGTATGCATGTGTTTTGCCCAAGTAGGCCTACACCGTAAGACTTTAGGATTTATGTTATTGATTGTAGTGTGCGTGTGTATTGTTTGACATGCATCATTTTTTAAAAAGGAACGAAAATGGTTTTTAACATATTTTGAGTAAGTGGTGAGACGTTTGGCGGTGGTATAGCGGATCCTGCTAGTGTGTGGGCCGGTGCGTAACCAACCACAGATTTCGCTCGAGTAGTGGGCCGATTGGGCCATCACGCGGCGTGTATGTGTCGGCGGTGAGGATGATGGACAGTGGTACTGCGGATCTACTAGTGTGTGGGCCGGTGCAACACCAGTCGCGGATTTCGCTCAAGGAGTGGGCCGGCTGGGCTATCTCAAAATGTGCGTGTAGCAACTGTGGCCTCGTTGCTGGGGAGGCTAAGACGGGGGCGACGTGTCAGGGTGTAGTGTGGCGCGAGGTACACCCTCACTCTGATGTGATTGCTGTGTGGTGATGCGTGTGTGTAGCTTATTGGCCTCGTTGCTGGGGGGTACGAGACGGTGGCGACATGTCAGGGTGTAGGGTGACGCTAGGTTTCTCCTTACCCTGGTGCGGCTACACTACGCGTCACAGATGTGACAACATGCGTGTGAGTGTAGAAACTGCATGTGATAGGATTGCATTGTCGGCTTTTACTTTCATATTGTATTACTTACTGAGCGTTAACTTATGTTGTGTGTTCTATGATGTAGGTGCTGACGATATTATTGGTGAGCCCCGAGAGCCTAGTCCTGGAGTGTAGCACAGTTGGCGGCGTGCGACCGAGGCACCAGACTGCAGATTGTTAGGGCGACCCCAGCCGTGCAGATGGTAGGTGATGGTGAGATGCGTTTAGGTTGTTATTTTGTGTCGGGATATTTATGCAGATAGAGCAGTTCATATAGACGTCGGTTGTACATGATTGTATAGAGTGGTTGTAGTGTTTTGGGGACGCGTATGTATTTTTATATGTTAGAATATGATATTGCTTTATACTGTGGACTTTTCTCATTTGTAGTTGATGAATTTTCGTTGTCTTTAAACTTTGATTATTTTGTTATGGAGATTCTCCGGATGGTAGATGTATAGATATTGCTAGTTTCTGGTGAACTGCGTGCATGGTTTAAATTTTTGAGATAGCTAGTTTTTAGGCGTTACTCTGCGAAAATTTCGGGATAGAGATTGGGAGTCGAGAGCATATGGAATAGGTCGGGATATGTACAGTGAGTGCTAGAGAAGTGTGGATGGGCGTGGGAGTGCGGTGTGGTCGCAGGTGCACGGGGCACGAGGCCCTGCAGGTGCTCACGGGTCGTGCTGCGCCGGGTAAGGGCGTGCGTGCGGACGTGCTGTACGGAGGCAGGGTGCGTGGGGACACCAGTCGACAATTCTACCTCCATTTTAGAGAGGGGTCGACACCCGCTGTCGCAGGTCGACACCTTGATCCTCTCTGTCTGCGCAGGTCGACCATCGTGGTCGACACCACTGCCCATTTTGCATGGACTGGTCGACACTTATAACCAGGGGTCGACACCTACCTCGGCTCTGCCTTGCACAGGTCGAGCCTCGCGGTCGACACTCACCCTCTATTTTACACTAACCGGTCGACACCTCTGGACTTCGGTCGACACTTTGCACCCAGACCTTTAACAAAATTCAACAAAACAACACGAATTTTGACTAATTGTTTAAAACTCATAAATCCACTTCTCGACTCAATTTACAAAACTGTTACGCATGCCAAAATACTCAATCCAAATTCAATTATCACATTTACATCAAAATGACTAAGTACGACTCAAAATACCTCACTACCCGTACCTACACCCGCCATGATCAAAACGCCTCAACAGTTGGCCTAGTCGTCCCACGAGCGTTCTCCTCCAACTGCCTCTTAGTCCTAGGCATGTTCAGGATATTCAATTGCTGCTGCGTCGTCACCTACATCACAGAACTATTAGCCTAAGGCTAAGTAAGCAATGTATATAAATTTAAACACCGAAAACATTCACATCCTAACATATGTAGTTTCTACAGTTTCGTCTCTACTTTCGTTTTCGTCTCTTTCTTACATCTTCTTTATCTTCTTACTACTGGATTCTTCTTTACGTGATAGATCGAGATGACACACCTCACGGTCCACCTCACTAGACAAGGCCAACTCGATCTAGTAAAGTGACATACCTTGCGGTCCACCTCACTGGACAAGGTCACCACGTAAAGCGGAAGAAGAGTGGTAAACCTCGCGTTCCACCTCACTGGACAAAACCACTCAACCCCACCTTTATTATCTTCTTACGTATCTTTTCGTTTCATCTCATCCTACCGTTTCACTTCGTAAAAACATGGAAATTCATAACATAATATAAACGTGCAATGCAACCTACTGTACTGTGATGTAGGCCCGAGCGGGCAAAACTTCTACTACACTACTTAATTGGCGTCCTTACCACTCGTAGTCCAAATCTCTTATGTTAACTGGAAAACCTATAAAACCACACATCTATTAGCTCTACCTTCCATTAACTTCGTAAAAGGAATCAACCACTAAATCCCCACTCATCCTAAACCGAATTTCTAACTAACGCTCCGATTAACCTTCAAAATTTCATAACTCCGCCAATACTTGTCCGATTTGGACGATTCGAAATGCTATGGGTCCCTCTTGACATCTAGTTTCTAATAGTTTCATCCATTTCTCAATTGGACCTCCACGACTTGGCCGAATGTGGCCAAATGGAAACTATTCTACAATCCGAGCATTCGGCTATCCAAACGCTCGATTTTTCCCGTAAAACCCCATAATCTACTCCTATTTCTAGCTTAAACATCAACATACATATGAAATCAGCTAAAACCTCCAAATTTCGTATCTCTCTCCTAGGGCTCACCCAACTCTCTCTCTAATTCCACTTTTACCGCTCAAAACGACTAAAAGACTAGCTATCTACTGAAAACTAAACAAAATTTACCGTAGATTTGAAGAAACAGATGAGAATGGAAGGAAACCACCACTGAAAGGAGACGTCGAGCTGTTCGTGCGGGAGAAGAGAGGGGGCGCATTGTTGGGGAAGAAGAACACCGAGTGTTATTCTTTTTTTTTTTTTATATTATTTAATATAATTAATCATAATTACCATTTCTCCCTCAAATATAACACTTTCGATAAATCTACTATACGATCAGTATTCGGATAAAATCTTAAAATTTCACTTTCGCCATTATTCCTGAAATAATCCTTTACCTAACGTTACAAACTTCCCGGCCTCGATTCTGACTCAAACCTCGCCGTTGACCATTACGAAATTAAAAAAAAATCGAATTAACTAAAATTTTTCGGGTGTTACACATAGCTTGTCCAATACTCGTCTGAATTGGACGATCCAAAGTGC
This sequence comes from Begonia peltatifolia, assembly GCA_022433055.1. Classification (NCBI taxonomy): domain Eukaryota; kingdom Viridiplantae; phylum Streptophyta; class Magnoliopsida; order Cucurbitales; family Begoniaceae; genus Begonia; species Begonia peltatifolia. Next base: position 8,573,458 of record CM039526.1, on the reverse strand, counting down.
TACAGGCTCCACGGGTTGTCTAGTTTCTAATGGTCTCATCCATTTTCTAATTGGATATCCACAACTTGGCCGGATGTGGCCAAATGGAAACCGTTCCACATTCTAGCACTCGGCTACCCAAACGCTCAATCTTTCTCATAAAATCCCGAAATCTACTTCTACTTCTAGTTTAAGCACCAACATACGGATAAAAATCAACTCTAAGCTCAATTCCCCATATTTCCTTCTAGGTTTTCACTAAATCATTCAATACCCTCACTAACTTCATTTTTGTAGCTAAAAACAACTAACACACTGACTATCTAGTAACAACTAACTAAAACATATATTAGATTTGAAGATACGGAAAAGGAATCGGCTGAGCATTGCAGGAAGAGAGGATTGCCGAAACTTCGCGCGGGAGAGGAGAGAAGAAACAGGGGAGGGTTTGCGCTAGGGAGGGAGAACACCGATGGTGTTCTCTTTTTTTTTTTTTATAATATAATAATAATAATAATATTTTTAATTACTATTTCACCATTAACCATTAACCGTTTAATAAATCTGTAATACAGTACTATTGCGATTGAATTTTTAAATTTTTCTTTCCTGCATTAGCGTCAAAATAATCTTTTACTTGAAGATAGAAATTCTCCGTTATCAATTACGACCAAAACTCCGTCGATTATAATTACGTACATCTGAAATTAATTTAACAGAAAATTTTGGGCGTTACAGTAGTAACCATCTAAACCAACATTAATGCTACATCTATTGTTTATGGAGTTGGGAATGTGAAAAATGAAGAATAAAGATGAAGAGATACCATAATATCAAGTTTTGCAAAGTGGGTCCTCGTGTATCAACGCTGGTAGGATCAGCAACATATGAAAGAAGAGATTATCAGAGATCCCATCCTGTTCCAGCAGCTCAAGAGCTTTAGGGCCCCTCTCACAGTTAGGACTACAATTACCCTCGTTCATGCTAATTGCTTGTATATTTCGAAGCCGAAGCCTTTGTTTCCTCCTGTAACTACTGCGTACCTGCCACAAAGACAGATGATTGAATGATAAGGTAGATTGTAGTATAAAACAATGGTACCTCTTGGTAGTTGATGCATCTGCCCATCCATAGCTCCTGAAGAAACCAAACAAGCGTCTATCATTTTCCTTTGACCAAGTACTTCAACAAATTCCTCCTAGGTGTGAATCACTTAGATACAAGCGTCGCCATGTTCTCTTGCTTTATCAAACAAGTTTTGCTGAATAGTGTCTATCATTTCTTTAACTTGCTCAACCAAACTGCTCTGTGGTATATCTTTCTTCGTTGCATTGTCTCAGCGAACAACACGTACCTGTTGGTAGAGACAAGACGAGACAGATAGATTAAAGATAGCAAAAGGAAAATTCTAAGACGGGTACTGAGTATTAACAAAAATCCCAGCTTAATTATTGATCTGATTTATTATTTGCCAAATCTTTGTGCCCAATTTCGATTCTTAGTGGAACATCTTTCATTTCCTCAATGTGAATACTTCCAGCCAGGAGAGTAATTATCCCTGAAGTCTGCCTCAGCACGAATGCCTGCCTCAGATAAAATATCTACGGAGGCGGGACAAGCATCAAAGATTCCTCGAGTGTTTTCATCCTTGTAAGGGACAAGAATAACTGTAACTTGAACTGATGCAACTTTAGGCGGCAGAACCAATCCTTTATCATCTCCACGAACTATCACCATCACACCTATCTATAAAATCTTAGCAAAACTCAGAAAGAATTATGGAACAAATTCAAATAGCAGAAGATGAACTATCACCATCACACCTATCTATAAAATCTTAGCAAAACTCAGAAAGAATTATGTTCATGCCGTTTAACTCGTGAAAATGCACATAACAACTTAACTGAAGAACAAATTCATGTCTCTGAAACTTTACCGTGCGGGTGCTATATGCCCATGAGTTTTGCCAGACCATACTCTTCTCCCCTTCCGCATTTTCAAAGCTTATTGCGCACATTTTTGCGAAATTGTAACCCAAACAATGTGAATTTATGGAGCGATCGCAGTGAAGAGAATGTGATCGTTGGCTTCAGCAGAGAGACATGTCTTTGTTGAAAAGGTTTACGGATTTGATTGAAAAGAAACATGCAGGGCGAGAAAAGAAAAAGAAAGTTGTAAATGGAAACAAAAACAACAAAAAGAGACGAAAAACCAAAAAGAGAGGCGCCAACGGAGATGGTGCAAATGGTCAATTACTGTATCGACCATTTTAATCTCCACGTTCTTTTCTATTGTACAAGCAATAAAGAGCACATTAATAATCAACCAAATATAGAACAAGTTATACCTGGAGTCCGTACATTACTCAATTTTCCCTGGGGCTTTCAAGTTATACGGTAGATGACTATTAATATAATATAATGTTTTAACACTTGTACTGCTAGATTTTATCAAATGTTTTATACTTGTCGTGTTCGTTCATTTTTTAAATTATAACGTTGAATGTAAAGCTGTCTGGTTTTAATCAGTTAGATCTTTAACAGGCAATGCAGGAGTAGTCTCCACTTTTATTTTTCATTGTTTTATTACATTTCAAAGTTTTATTTTATTAAGGTTGGATTATTGTTAGCTTAATTGTTCTGGTTAGAGTTTATCTCAGCACAGTTATTTTGTACTTATATTAAAACACTATTTTAGATGTCATAGTTGAATTTTTGGTTTATCTTAGTTTTATTGGGCTCTCCTTTCACTATTTTGTAAGACTTTTGCTGAAATATTAAATAACTACGTTAAGGATCGGACGGTTTGGTACTCTTGCGAGTTGGGTCGTTTTCCATTCTGTATTGGGTTCCAAGTGAATCGTGATACACACACTTACGTAAGTGTAAAAATTTCCTATTAAAGGTTAGACAAAATTCGACTTACTGCATTTATCGAATAATAAGTGGTAGTAATAAAATATAGAAATAAACTAAGTAATTTTAATAAAAAAATATTATGGTAAGACAAGAAATTAATTAGATTATTTGTATTCAAATTATATAAAATTTAAAAACATAATCTTGAATCTTCGTAGACCTAGCCCAAGTAGAAGAAGCTTTCAGATTTTGAACGTCTTGGAGAGGAGCTCCTTCCTCAAATCAGCAACATCAATATCTCCGAAGTGATTCTCTGGCATCCAGTTTCCGCTTTTTGGATCTTTCATCCAAAACACGTCGTTCATAGCCCCACCATTGATTCTCACTCTTGCTGTTGTTTCTTCGCCCATCATGGTCATTACTTTCCTCACCACCGGTGCTGCTTGCTGTGCCTTCGCATGATCTCCGGCCACGCTGCACAGTCGCCTGTAGCAAACACAGACATTGGAGCTCGTCATGTATGTAAAAAAAAAAAAAAAAAAAAAAAAAAAAAAAAAAAACCTCTCTTTCTCTCTCTCTCCCTCCAATCTCGCTACACTAGAAAAGATAAATAACCATCTATCATGAATTGAAAAAAAGCTGATCTAACTTCAGTTTCGCACCTTAGAATGACCATGCTGTTCTTGCTAATCATATCAATGATTCGTTCTTGAAGAAAAAGATGATAATGGAATATGGAAAGCAGAGAGAGAGAGAGAGAGAGAGAGAGAGAGAGAGAGAGAGAGAGAG
>CM039526.1:8377315-8569432 GCA_022433055.1 Begonia peltatifolia | reverse complement strand
AGAGAGAGAGAGAGAGAGAGAGAGAGAGAGAGAGAGAGAGAGTAGATTTGCAGGGGATGAGATGATGAAGGGAGAACTCATATATAGAGTTTGAAAAAAGGGCGAGGATGATTCAATCATAATTCAAGAAGGAGAAGGATATCTCTCATACTTGAGTCACGATCAAATTTACTACTTTTTAAAATTAGGTGGGATCCTAATCAAGTCTAAATCAGGATTACCATCTTTGTTGGCACCTCCTTCATTTAACGAGTAATGCTAGTTTCTTGGAGATTTGAAAACTTTAGACAAATCGCACATGTCCAAATGAAGTAGTAAAATATATAAATAGAACCTCCATCCGCGAGAACAATTTATTAATACATGTCTAAGTAAACACAATAAAAAAATATGGAATAAGTGAAATTGTTAGAAAAAAGGATTAATGCGGTTAATACCTAATGTCTATTAAGTGTCAATGATGAACCCGATTATTGATATGATATTTAATCTATATTTAAACTAATAGCGCGTAGATTTTCAAATAATCTCAAATAATAATATCTGAAATAATAATTATTCGAATCAGATAAATAATTTGTTTAAAATTTATTTAAGAATTTCATATAGATTATCATCTATCTCGATCTATCGAATTTGAAATTCATTATACAGAGATTGTTTCAATTCATTTTAATGAAACAATTAGAAAAGTATTTGCGCAAAAAAGAAAATAATTTCTTCCGTAAGACAATCTCTTTTTTTTTTTTCCTTTTTCCATACTTTGTTTACTTTTTGACTTAGAAAATCCATTGGATAATCAAGTAGTTCCATCACCGCGAGTTTCAATCCTTTGGGGAAAAGAGTTTTTCTCAAAAAACAGTTTTTCAAGTACAACCTTGAGAAGTAGATCTCAATTAATTGAAAAGATTGGTGTATAAACATAGGAACAAAAACCGTTTAGCAATTTATATGTTGTTTTATTTTGTAGTTTGCTAGTGTAGTTTTGTAATGTGATAAAAAAAAAAAACATGCTACTTAACGTATAGAGGTTACATTCAACATTGATATCATAGCCAACTTCATTTTCTTCGTGCAGAAAATATCTCCATAAGTTATTTGATCTCATTTTGATACTTGAGTTTTTGCCATATTAGTTTTTTCCATAAACATAAATCCACAAAAAGTTTTAAAAAAGTACAGGTTAATTTTTCATTCAACTTGAGGTTTGAAAAACTAATATTGAATATTAATTTGCAATCAAATCAATTTTTTGATAAATCATGTCATTAAAAATAGTGTAATTATAAAAATAAAAATAAAAACTCTTAAACTATATTGTCATTAACAAATTATCCCTTGAACTACGTTCGTTAACAAAATTACCCTTGAACTATAATCTTTTAACAAACCAACTCTCGTCGTCTAATTTTTCGTTAAAAAGTTCTTCATGCGGATGACAAGTCACCATACGTGGGATCCTCACAAGGCATGGGCTTCCGCGTGCAGGCGCTTTCACTTAAGGCGCAAAAGCCCACTCTCTAGATAGAGGTGATCATGGTCCGATTTGGTCAAGTTTTAAGAGGAATTAGAACCGGATTAATATATTTCGATTTTCAATTTTTAGGATCAATACCTATAGTGGGATGTAATGGGATCAGACTAGAATCTGACTACAAATTCAGTTATGGTTCTAGATTTTTTGTAATCTAAAATAACTTTTTTAATAAAAAATCAAAATTCAAAATAAATAAATAAACAATTAACATAAAATTCATAAAACTCAACTAGTTAACATATTCATAATCAACAAAGATTCATGATATCCAAATTTCTCCGATAAAATGCATAATTGTTAATATAAAAATACTAAAAATAAAACTAAAATATACGTCTCAATTGTTCAAGCCAACAAAATTACGAAGTCTTCCATAAAAAATATAGAACAAATTTGATATAAAGTGAACCTAATTACACACTTCATTCTCCAGACAATCTACTAGGCTACCCACGAGTCCAGAATGACTCGTCAGATTGGAAACTATCTTAACCTTATGCTATCTTTCTTTCTGAACACACTATTCTCTTCTCTATGTTATTCTCAATAGAACCCTATGGATAAATTCATTTTTAAATACTAATCTCATGGCCAAATCAGTCTCTTAAACGACTGACTGAACCCAACTGAAAGCAAGCTATACATTTTTTAGTCATTTTCTATGTCCTTTGTCGTTTGACCCACAAAGATAATACACGTCGTAGTCAGCTTAGCCGCTGAGCAAGTCAAGCAGTGAGAGCGAACATTGCTCAGAGTGAGAGCGAGCACTGCCGACTGCCGAGAGCGAGCTAAGATTGAAATCGAGCAACAACAAGGAGCAGAAAAAAAATCAAGCAACGAGAATGTGCAAAAGTGAGAGGCGAGAGTCGTTTGTCGGGGACTCAGCAACACAAGAGAAGAGATTAGAATTTGGAAAGAAAGAAGTGAACTATTGTGAACTGACGATAGATTAGAGAATAAAGATTAGGGTAAGAAAATAAGGATTTCAATGATGCAGTTCGGTTTTAATGATTTTGTGCCATTAAATATAAAAATCAAACTGGAAAATTCTGTTATGATAAAGAACAACCCAATTTCGTTTCTTTTATGTACAAAACTGATTAGAACGGGACGAAATTTTTATGTTCTGGTCTTGTTTTTCAGTGTGGGTCGGTTTTGCTCACCCCTATCTCTAGAAAGTATTTTAGCGTAAAATATTAAACTTTATGTTTTGAGCTCTCTCTCTCTCTCTCTCTCTCTCTCTCTCTCTCTCTCTCTCTCTCTCTCCAACTCTATCGGAAAATTGCCCAAAATATGTGAACATTTGTGGTCAATTGATGGTTACCATATCGTTCAATTTCTTCTTCGATTATGATGTTTTCAGTTTCAGATGTTGAGTTAGAGTGTTTATTAAATAACTAACTCCTGTAAGGAGTTACTTATGTTACTTATTCTTCCTAACTAGACCTATTGAAAATTTATAGCTTACTAGAAGAATATGATCCCATTTGGTTTGAATGAGTGGACTATCCATCTTCTCCATCCACTTGCTGGCGTTGGAAGTCACGCATATCAAACTAGCACACACTACTATTTAGCATGTTGGGGATCTTGCTCAAGAAGACCGTAGTATTGAAGATGCCAAGCTGAAGTTTGGTAAATTGTGCTTTTTTAAATACATCTTTTAATTTTATCATCGCTATTTGCATCACTTAGACATTGATTGAGATTCTTTTTTATTTTAGTGACGTAAATTCTATTGGAATTGGGTACTTAGTCTTTCTTCTGACAGTTTTAAAGGCAACAATGGCTTTGTTTAAAAACGATTGGACTCAAATATGATAGAGAGACAAGTATATGAACTTTAATATTTTTTGTTAAAATGGTCTCCAGCTCATATACCAATTGTCAAGAATCGAACAATAATGATTGAAAATAAAAAATAAATGCATAAATATAGAAATAACAAAATTTACGTGAACTGAAAGATGGTTTATATATAGGATTTCAAAAAGGATTAAGATGGTGCAATTGGAATTCCACATTTCTTTCGTTTTCTCTCCATTTAAAATGGTTGTCTATCTCTCTCTATCTACAGCATTTTGGAACGTTATTCACGATTTAAATTAATCTGATTACTATTAGTTAATTCTATTTAATTAATTATAACGAAGAAAAATTTCATTTTGTATTGAACCTTAATTTTCAACAAACTTAGAACAACAATAATAATGCAAAAAAAAAAACAATTAAATAATTGACACAAATCACAATAAATAAATCTATCTTTTGATGTTTAACCGATCTCATCTCTCTTAATCTCTGTAGTTGATAAATCTTCGCAAAAAATATTAAATCTAATAATTCAGAATTAAATGTTGAACAATAAAAAAATTTCTTTTATCATAATAGCTTGAAATATTTTAAAAAAATGAATGGATGAAATTTGGATAATTATTCCCCACTCTATTATTTTAATTAGATTTGATTTTAATCAAAGTGTAAATGAAGATCACCCTCTTTGGTGCAAGATTCCCCTCTTTGGTGCAAGATTCTTATGCTCCAAGTTCTTGAATGCATTTTCTTGGTATCATAATATTCGAAGTCATCACGTCATCATATATGTGCACATTTATGGAAGTATTGATGATGTCAAAAGTGGTTTTCTACTGTCATTATTTTTTCTATTAGATAGATTCAACATGCTTTCTCATTTTTAGCAAAATAATTTAGAAGCATTAAATTCCTTAAGACTGTAACTTCGAACTTAACTACCATATTATGTAACTTGTAAAATGTATTAGATCATCCAAGTTTTAATTGATTTATTTTCATTTATATATTATGGACGATTTTTTTCTTATTTAATTGTATAAATATGTGAAAAATAATGATATTTGCATTTTGATTTTTGAAATATTATTTTATTTTCACAGACATTTAAAAAGTTTAGAAAACATGTGCAACTACAAATGAGCAAATTGTATATTAATTGTGTATGGTTCATGCACATATTTGTTATCTCGTTCTTGATCCAACAATTTTGAAAGCAAATATTATGATACTTAATTGTTGGGTTTTTGGGTTATCTTGCATTGCAAAATTTATTAGTGTTCATGACACTAATAACATGTTTTATCCATTTATTATGAAAAATAAATTATCATGAACATAAATAGATAATTGTAAAACCAACAAAATTTCATATTGATTAATTCAAAGTAAATTTTTTGCATTATTTGAGACCAACTTGTTGATGTTTATTGAAAAATTTTCGTAAGTTGCTAATATTGGGACACATGTGATTTTTGGGTCAAATTGGTAAATTTTCAAAGTTCTCGTGTGATGAAAAAGTTGTAAACTTAATTCACCTATTGATGTCTCTAATAAATATATCGTAACTGCTTGCATGAATGGTAGTGGGCGATCAATCTCTAGAGTTTTGAAGACGTCTATAAATAGAAGTTCACTTTGGTATTTAACTTATTGAATGACACCTACACTAACGTGATGTCCGTCTACTTGAAAACATTTAAGGCTTCATTTTTTTGGCTAAAAACCTAACTTCTCTCACTTATACATTTGAGATTGAATACCTCTCAGAGAGTTTAGGTCATTATGCTTAAATGTTTCAACTACTCATTTATTGTTAAAACATAAAAGTTGATGGCTTTAAAAAGTCAATTAAGATTTGACTAATACTTGAAAGGCGAATGAAGAAGGAGGGTGATGCCCTACAGTAACGCAGCGTGACGCAACGTTGTTGAGTTGGCGCGCGCGGCGTTGAGAGCGTGCGCATGGGGCGCCGAAGTGGGGAAGTGGGCGCGCAGCTCGTAAGCCAAGTGGGTGCACGCAGGGCGCGCAGCGCCAAGTCGAGTGTGCACGCACGCGGTGCGCGACGCAGGACCATGGGCGTGCTGCGCCAGGTCATGGCGTGCGAGGCATGTGTTGGACTACTTCTTAAAATTTCTAGTCATGTCATCTTATTTTAAAACTACTTTAAATTGTTTTTTTCCGCTACGTATTTTACATTGAGAATTTTGTGTTCTCTATTCGGGGCGCGAATTGTTTTCGAATCGAGTCGAAAATTTTTATACTTACAAATGTTCTTTTGAATATGATTTGAAAATGAAAGTGACATTAAATTAAGTGAGTTCGTGTCGAGTCTCTGTATGTCACAGTGAGTAGATGTAGTGAACGCATCAGAAACGTGTGGGTTCTCAGGGCGTTACAGTTGTGGTATCAGAGCCACGGAGTCGACGTTGTTCAGAGGATTATGTAACATCGCCAACCGCTGCACGGAGCACTACACCAACTGTAAGTGTTTAGATTTAAATTTATTGAAATACTAATGTGAGTTTTGTATATTTTAAAGGTAGAAAATGTCAGAAGAGGTGAGAGGCAGAGGTCGAGGACGACAAGAGACGCGTAGAGCTGTGGGCGATATGAATGAAATCGTTCGGCAGCTTACCGAGTTACTCCACCGCCAGTCTCAACAGCTATAGAGATTTATGAGAAAGGATGACCATAGTCAATCTAGTGCCCATGGTTCGTCTGACAGAGGGGGTGATAGGCTGCATAAACTTAGACCCCCGACTTTTGACGGGTCATCTCCAGATCCTCTCAGTACTGAGGAGTGGATACGGAGCATGGAGAGGATGATGGGTTATGCAAAGGTGGAGGAGCAGGACAAGGTGTCTAATGCGGCATTCTATCTAGCCAAGGATGCTAGCCATTGGTAGGATACTGTAGTGGCCACGAGAGATGTGGGGATCATGACCTGGGAGGAGTTCAAGACATTGTTCTTCGGTAAGTATTTCAACTACTCTATCAGGACATGGAATATGGTGGAGTTTGCACAACTGAGGCAGACAAACACTGTGACTGAGTATGTCCGACAGTTCGAAGCCTTGTTGCGCTTTACGGGGTATTTGGTGAGCCTCGATGAAAATAAGGTACACCAGTTTGTACAGGATCTGAAGCCAAATATCTATATGGGCATGAGGATTGCAGGGACTCGAGGCATGCCATACAAGGAGGTGGTAGCGAAGGCCCTAGATATTGAAGAGGCTTGGGCGAAGCTTCCTAGTTATAGAAAGGTACCTAGGGAGCAGTCTCGGAGATCATTTAGAGAGTCACTACCACAATCAAGTGGAGAGGAGGCGTCTATGCAGAAAGGCCTGAAGAGGCCTACTGACAGTTCTAGCAGCCAGAGGAGCACCAAGAGGCCGCAGGGGTCGGGACAGTTTTCAGTGTGCCTGAAGTGTTAGAGGAGTCACCCTGGCGAGTGCAGAGTGGGCCCAGTGCGGTGTTATAACTGTGGCAAGGTGGGCCACATATTTAGAGAGTGCCAGAAGCCGCGTCAGAACCATTGCTTTAACTGCAATGCGGTGGGACACTTTGCCAACAGATGGTCAGTTGAAAGTAAGACATCAGCGAGAGTTGCACCAAGGGTATTTGTCCTTTTTGATCCAGATGATACTGCATAACCATCAGTGATTGCAGGTAACATTTTTGTTTCTGGTGTGGCAACTTATACTTTGATTGATACGGGTGCTACGCACTCGTTTGTGTCGACGCATTTCGTTGTTAAAGCAAATTTGGAGTTCAGCCCCGCCAAGCAGCATTATGATGTGAACTTGCCATCAGGGGAACATTTGTATTTAGAACAGGTGGTGCGGGGCAATGTGGTGAAAGTGGGGAAAAAGCAGTTGTATGCCGAGCTAGTCATACTCCATATGAGCGGCTATGAGGTGATTTTGGGAATGAACTGGCTGTTTAGCATCATGCCAATATTGACTGTAGAACCAGAGAGGTTCATTTGCGGCCCCCGGGAGGGAAAAGCTACACCTTCAAAGCCGGTAAAGGTCTTACTAGGATTTCTACTATCGTTTCTCGGCAGACTCCGTGGTTGTTGAGCAAGGGTTGTCAGGGATTTCTGGCAAGTGTCGGGGATGCACAGTCACAGGATATCCCTATTGTGCAGGAGTTCCCGGAGGTGTTTCTTGATGATTTGCCAGGTCTACCCCCTGACAGGGAGATCGAATTCGAGATAAATGTTTTCCTAGGTGCCGAGCCAGTGTGCAAGAACCCGTACAGGTTAGCACCTACCGAACTTAAGGAGCTGAAGGCTCAGTTGGAGGAACTGATGGATAAGGGCTTTATATGCCCTAGTTTTTCACCTTGGGGCGCGCTAGTTCTATTCGTCAAGAAGAAGGAGAGATCCCTACGTATGTGTATTGACTATCAGGAGCTAAATAAGTTGACGGTAAAGAACAGGTATCCATTGCCGAGGATTGACGATTTGTTTGATCAGCTCCAGGATGCCCGGGTGTTTTCTAAGATCGACCTGAGGTCCGGCTATTATCAGTCGAAAGTAAAGGGTGAAGATGTACCGAAGACGGCCTTTAGGACGAGGTGCGGACATTTTGAGTTCATGGTTATGTCATTCGGGCTGACCAATGCCCCTGCAGCGTTTATGGATCTGATGCCCCGAGTGTTCAGTGAGTACCTGGACAAATTTGTGATCGTGTTTATGGAAGACATCCTGATTTACTCGCGGAGTGAAGAGAAGCACAAAGAGCACTTGAGTACCGTATTGACTATTCTGAGCCAGCATAAGCTGTATGCTAAGTTCTCTAAGTGCGAGTTTTGGCTGGACAGGATCCACTTCTTGGGACACGTTATTTCCTCTGAGGGTATTTCAGTTAATCCGGTGAAAGTTCAGGCTGTAAAGGAGTGGCTGCAACCGACCAGTGCTAGTGAGATACGCAGTTTTTGGGGTTGGCTGGATATTATCGGAGATTCATTGAAGGGTTCTCCAAGATTTCAGCTCCTTTGACCTGGCTGACCAGGAAGAACGTAAAATACGAATGGACTGACAACTGTGAGGACAACTTTTAGACATTGAAGCAGAGATTGACTACAGCTCCTATACTGACGCTACCCGTGGAAGGAGAGAAGTTCTGCATTTATTGTGACGTCTCTAGAATTGGTTTGGGGTGTGTTTTGATGCAGAGTTGGAGAGTCATTGCCTATGCCTCTAGGCAGTTAAAGACTTACAAGTAGAATTATCCCACTCACGACTTAGAGTTGGCGGCAGTTTTATTTGCACTCATTTGGAGGCATTACCTTTATGGGCAGCAGTGCGAGATTTTCTCAGATCACCAGAGCATGAGATACATTTTCACGCAGAAGGAGCTGAATTTGAGATAGGCTCGAGTTGTTCAAGCATTACGATGTGGAGATCAAGTACCACCCGGGAAAGGCAAATGTGGTGGCAGACGCCTTAAGCCGGGTGACAACTTCGACTTCTGCCATGACTTCGATCGGGCCCATTGAGTTGAAGACAGAGATGCAGAGTTTAGGCCTGGAGGTAGTTTCTGATCTGGCAGCCACTCTTTCGGTTTTGTCATTGAGGCCGACTATTCTGGACAGGATTAGGCAGGCCCAGGAGACTGACTCGGAGTGTAGCTAGCTGAAGGCGAGTATGGAGACCAGTCTTAGTTCTGAGCTCAGCTATTCAGAAGAGGGAATTCTGAAGTTTCGGGATAAGTGGTATGTCCCGAATGATGAGGAGCTGAGGAATGAGATATTATCATAGGCCCATTCATCTTCCTTCTCTGTGCATCCCGGAAGCACTAAGATGTACATGGATTTAAAGCAGCACTATTGGTGGCCTAACATGAAACGAGCAGTGGCCAAATACGTTGAAACCTGCGTGGTTTGCCAGCAAGTGAAGGCAGAACATCAGCGACCGTCTGGGATGCTCCAACCATTGCCAATACTAGAGTGGAAGTGGGAGCGGATCACTATGGATTTTGTGGTCAGACTGCCAAGAACTGTCAAGGGCCATGATACTATCTGAGTAATTGTAGACAGGTTGACGAAGTCGTCTTAATTTTTGACTGTGAGGATGACTTATACCATAGATCAGTTTGTCCAGTTATATATTCAGGAAATAGTTAGGCTTTATGGGATCCTGATGTCGATTGTTTCAGACCGAGACCCCAGATTCACATCCAAGTTTTGGAGGAGCCTGCATAGGGCCATGAGCACCAGGTTAGATTTCAGTATGACCTTTCATCCTCAGACCGACAAGCGGTTAGAGCAGACTATACAGGTTCTGGAGGTTATGCTCAAAGTTTGTGTATTGGAGTTTCAGGCAGCTTGGAGCAACTTTTTACTGTTATAGGAGTTCTTGTATAATAACAGCTATTAGTCCACCATTGGTATGGCGCCGTACGAGACTCTCTACGGGAGGAAGTGCAGGTCGCCACTGTATTGGGATGAGGTTGGGTAGGCCCGATTGATAGGTCCCGAGATTTTACAGCAGACTGTCAACAAGATTGCCGTGATACGAAAGAGAATTGAAGTAGCTCAGAGTCGACAGAAAAGTTATGCAAATCAAAGGCGTCGAGAGTTGGGGTTGAGTGAGGGCGACGAGGTATTTATGAAGATCTCGCCGTTCAAGGGAGTGGTGAGGTTCGGAAAGCGAGGGAAGCTCAATCCTCGGTTTGTGGGGCAATTCTTGATTGTCAAGAGGATTGGGAGAACTACGTACCACCTCTAGTTGCCTTCGTCGATGGATGCCATCGATGATGTTTTCCATGTCTTGATGTTGAGGAAGTGTATGCGCCATCCCTCTCAGGTAGTGCCACAACAGGATATTGAGATCCAGCCAACGCTAACTTATGAAGAGAGGCCAATGAGGATCCTAGAGTCGGCCATGAAGGTGTTGCGCAATAAGATTCCTTTGGTCAAGGTGTTATGGCGAAATCATGGTGTGGAGGAGACTACTTGGGAGCGGCATGAGGACATGGAGTGCCAATATCCTTACTTATTCGGTACATAAATTTTGAGGACAAAATTCTTATAAGGTAGAGGGGATGTAATAACCTAAAAAATTTCAGATTTTAAATCTAATTTTTGAATTTTTAATTAAATCTTAGTTGGAATTTTGAGAAAATATTTTAACGGGTAAATTAATTTATAAAACTCTGAATCTAAATTTAGTGGCAGCTTCCGAAAATTTAAAGTCGGGATTATGAAAATTTAACGAAATTACGAGTGGTTAAAAATACGTGAAGACATTTTAGTAAATTAATTTATAATTTAAAAAATAAAAAAAATAACAAAAACAATCGAATGGCTTCGGGAGGATGCCATTCGGCTGTTGAATGTCGACACCCGAGAGAAGAGAGACACGAGAGAGAGAGAGAGAGAGGGTGATCGGCTGGTGAGCGACGGAAGAGAGAGGCGCAGGGTTCAGGTTTCTCTAGTGAGCTAAGGCGAAGCGCGGCTCGGTGTTTCTCTTGCTGAGGACTAAAGGTATGCTTCCTCCCCTGCTCTGGTTACGTTCGACCGAGTTGATGGTCGTTTTCCTTCCATTATTCCGAGTGTTAGGCTGAGTGTTGGGTCGGTTTTAGGCTGTGAATGTGTGTGTTTATTGGATGGACAGTGAGTGTCCGGTGGGAGGGAGAAAAACTAAAGGAGAGGTTGAGTCAAAATTCGGGTTAATGCTCGAATTTCTGATTTGTGGTCAGATTATGCTTGAATGAGTGAAATGTGACCGATTGGATGAAGAAATTGGTAAGATTGGATTAAATTTGAAATTCTGAGCATTTTGGTGTGAAAAACAAGTTCTGTTTTTAGCCGTTTTAGCTTAGCTTCAGTTATTCGTTTTAAACTCTTCTTTAGTGGGTGAAATTAGGTTGTTAGAGATACGTTTGTTTGCTGGAATCGTTTGATTACGATGTCCGACACAAAAGTTATGCGCCTCGGAAGTTTATGTCGAATTTTGGACCAAGTCAAGTTATTGAGCATTTTTAGTAGAATTATGACGCGTGATATTAGTATTGCTGATTTTAGTGCGTCAGACGAGTTTTGAGTGAATGTTGGTTGGAGGAAAGGAAAATGCAAAATTTGGGTGAAGGGCAGATTCTGTTTTGGTGTTTTTTCACCTAGCTGCGGCTTATCGTTTTAAAATCCGTCTTACTATGTTAAAGTAGGTTCCTAGGGGAACGTTTAGCCTCTTGAATCGCTCGATTCCGATAACGCAAGCAAAGGTTATGCACATCCAAAGTTTAGACTGGTTTTCGGCCGAACCGAATTAGTGACTCGTTTTAGTTGGGATTTCATGGGTTTAGTTAAGGAATGTGATTTTTAGCGTATTTAGTGAATTTTGATGTGAAGATTGATGAGTGATTGTTTATGTTTTAAGTTGAGGCTTTTTTTTGGCGAAGCTATGCGTCGAGTAAGCTTAGCACGCCAGGTAAGTAGTGCATGCATGTGTTTTGCCCAGGTGGGCCTACACTGTAGAACTTTAGGATTTATGCTATTGATTGCGGTGTGTGTGTGTGTGTATTGTTTGACATACATCATAATTTTTTAAAAAGGGAATGAAAATAGTTTTGAACATATTTTGAGTAAGTGGAGAGACGCGTGGCGGTGCTACCGCGAATCCTGCTAGTGTGGGATAGTGCGTAACCAACCGCGAATTCTGCTCGATGAGTGGGCCGGCTAGGCCATCACGAGGCGTGTATGTGTCGGCAATGAGGATGATGGACAGTGGTACCGTAAATCATACTAGTGTGTGGGTCGGTGCAACACCAGTCACGGATTTTGTTCGAGGAGTGGGCCGGCTGGGCTGTCGCAAAATGTGTGTGTGTGGTAACTGTGGCCCCGTTGCTGGGGAGGCTGGGACGGGGGCGACAGGTCTGGGTGTAGTGTGGCGCGAGGTACACCATCACCTTGATGTGGTTGCTATGTGGTGATGCTTGTGTGTAGCTTGTGAGCCTTGTTGTTGGGGAGTCCGGGACGGTGGCGACGTGTCAGGGTGTAGGGTGACGCTAGGTTCATTCTCACCCTGGTGCGGCTACACTACGCGTCACAAATGTGACAACATGAGTGTGAATGTAGAGACTGCATGTGATAGGATTGCATTGTCGGCTTTTACTTTCATATCGCATTACTTACTGAGCGTTACGCTTATGATGTGTGTTTTATGGCGTAGGTGCAGACGTTATTGCTGGTGAGCCCCGAGAGCCTAGTCTTGAGGCGTAGGACGGTTGGCAGTGTGCGACCGAGGCACTGGACTGCGGATTGTTAGGGCGACCCGACCCGTTGAGATGGTAGGTTGTGGTTACTCGGGTTGTTGTTTTGTGTCGGGATATTTATGTGGTTAGAGGAGTTCGTATAGACGTCGGTTGTACAGGATTGTATAGAGCATTTGTGGTGTTTTGGGGACGCGTGCGTATTTTTATATGTTAGAGTATGACATTGCTCTATACTGTGGACTTTCTTCATTTGTAGTTGATAGATTTCGTTGTCTTTAAATTTCGATTTTTGTTATAAAGATTCTCTGGATAATTTGATGGATGTTTCTGGTTTTCTTGTGAACTGTGTGCAGGGTTTAAATTTTGGGATATCCAGTGTTTAGGCGTTACTCTGCCGAATTTTTAGGAGAATGATTGGAGAGTCAAGAGGGAATAGATTGGGGTGTGCGCGGTGAGGCACAAAGGGAGTGGCGGTGTGCGTGGGAGCGTGGCGTGACTGCCGGCGTGCAAGGCACGCGGCCCTGCGAGTGCGCACGGGTCATGCGACATCGAGTGAGAGCATGCGTGCGGACATGTTGCACGGAGACAGAGTACGTGGGGCACGCGATGCTGTGGGCGTGCGCGTGATGCAGCGGTGTCGAGTTGGCGCACCCGGCGCTTAGAGGGTGCATGCGGGGCTCCGAAGTGTGGAAGTGAGCCTGCGTGGGACGCGCGGCTTGCTGGTCGAGTGGGTGCGCACGGGGCACGCGGCGCCAGGTCGAGTGTGCGCGATGCAGGACCATGGGCGTACGGCGCTAGGTCATGGCATGCGGCGCCTCTACTCGGGCGAGCGGCACTAAGTCAGGTAGCACGAGGCGTGTGTTGAACTCCTTTCTAAAATTTCAAGTCTTGTCGTCTTATTTTAAAACTATTTTAAATTATTTTTTTTCTCGATGCGTATTTTACATTGAGAATTTCGTGTTCGCTCTTCGGGACGCGACTTGTTTTCGAATGAAGTCAAAAAATTTTTATACTTACAAATGTTATTTTGAATATGATTTGAAAATGAAAGTAGTATTAAATTAAATGAGTTCGTGTTGAGTCTGTGTATATCACAGTGGGTAGATGTAGTAATAGCACCAGAAACGTGTGAGTTCTCGCGGCGTTACAATTGTTATTGCTTAACTATTAGATTTGGTACATCTACTTAATAGAGAGATAGCAAACTAGAAGAAATATAATCACACAAAAATTTGTTAAGAAAAAATCACCTATTAGATATTTTGTGGTTGAATAAATGAATAGAAGTGGGCAACCGATGTTCGAAAATTTTGAAAGCATATGTAAGTAGAGCTCACTTCACTGTGCAACTCATCGACCGATACCTACGCCAAAGTGCTACCTGTTTATTTGTGAACATTTGAGTATTCTTTCTTTAGTTAGAAATATAACTTCTCCCACTCATTCACTTGAGATTGTATACATTTGAGGGTGTTTACATCATTGTACTTAAAGTTTTCCGCTATTTATTTATTTTAAAACAAAAAGGGAGATGCTCTTGAAGAATCAGTTAAAACTTAATTGGCATTTAGAAATTCAATTAAGGTGAAAGGTGGCCCTTGGATTAGTTGTAAAAGTTTGATTTCGCACTTAGAAAACTGAATCACTTGTCACCCAAAAAGTTATTGGTTAAAGGAGGAGCTTTGGACGGTGATCGTAAGAAGTGAACAAATTCTTTGGTGTTTTCTTTTACTGTGCGTGTTATTTTATTTGATAAGGTTTTATTTTTTTCTTTTTAATTGATATGTAAAACTTATATTAATATGGATCATTTTTTTTGTACAAAATATTTCTAATTTGACACATCCTGTCTCGACCATTACTTATTTATTTATAGTTTTATTTTTTCTACTAAATATAATATTTAAAATCCCTATTAAAATACATTTATTTCATCTGAAAAATAATTATTTATTTTTTTCAAACTCGGATTCACCTAAATCTAAGAAATAGTAAGCTAGTCATCCTTATTTTGGTACATTTTCGTCAAAGCAATTCCTAGTCTGGCACATTATCATAATTTACATTTGAGATTTATTTTGTTCTAATGTCGAAGATGATGTAATAATAAAATTTCGATGCAGTGTGCACAATAAATGATGTAGAAATACTCATCTCTAAGACTTTTCACATAGTGTGGAATATTTTTTGTAGATGAAAATAAATTAACTTAAAGCTTAGAAATGTGTAAAATAATACAAGATATTAGAATCTTTAAAAGTAGGAGTTAAGAGGAAAATTTTATTCGCTTGTAAAATAATAGGATTACATGTGTGTGTATATATTTTATTCTGTTTTGCTCTTCAATCTACATGAAGTAGCAAAAAATCTCTACAATCGAAGAAAAAATTCTGTTGATAGTATCCAATATTGTAAATATGAGAGGAAAAACAACATATCTTTATCGAATTATTTAACAGTATTTGTAAAATATACAATAAGAAAACTAATCATTTTGATCACATATATTAAAAATATTTAAAATTTAAAAAACATATTCTTAAATGGTCATAAACCTAGTCTGAGTATAAGAAGATTTCAAATTTTGTTTGTTTTGGAGAGAAGCTTCTTCCTCAAATCAGCGACATCAGGATCTCTGAAGTGATTCTCCGGCATCCAGATTCCTGTCTTTGGATCTTTCATCCAAAACACTTCGTTTATGTCCCCACCATTGAGCCTCACACTTGCAATTGTCTCTTCGACCATCATCATCTTTGCTTTATTCACTGCCGGAGCTACTTGCTCTGCCTTTGCATACTCTTTGGCTGCAGAGCACAATTGCCTGATCCAACAAAAAACCATTGAAGCTCGTCACGTGAGTAAAAGAAAAGAATCCTATCTCTCGCTCTCTCCCCCCTCTATGTACGGTGGAAAAGACATAACCATCAACCAAGAATTGAAATGATGTCAATCAAGCTTCAATTTCGTACCTCAGAATGATCAAGTTGTTCTTCCTAATACTACCCATGATTGTTTTTTGAAGAAAAAGATGATAGTGAAAATCCAGGACAAAAAGAAGTAGAGAAAGAGAGACACTTTGGTTTTGTCATTGAGTCGATGAAGGGAAAGAGGTTCATATATAGAGTTTCAAAAAGGATTAAGATGATGCAATTCAAATTCCACCTTTCTTTCATTCTTTCCCCATTTTAAATGGTTGTCCATCTCTCTCTATCTACACCATTTTGAAACGTTATCCACGATTTAAATTATTTTGATTACTATTAGATAATTCTATTTAATTAAATGTAACCAGAAAAAATTCATTTTGTATTGAACCTTAACTTTAAAACAACAATAATAATTCAAAAAAAAAAAAAACAATTAAATAATTGACACAAATCACAATAAATAAATCTATCATTTAATGTTTAAGCGATCTTATCTCTTGTAATCCATAAATCTCGACAATAAATGTTAAATTTAATAATTCAGAATTAAATGCTGAACAATAAAACAAAAAATTAATCATAATGGCTTGAAATATTTTAAAAAAAAGAATGGATGAAATTTGAGTAATTATTCCCCACTCTATTATTTTAATTAGATTTGATTTTAATCAAGTGTAAATGAAGATCACCTTCTTTGGTGCAAGATTCCCCTCTTTGGTGGAAGATTCTTATGCTCCAAGTTCTTGAATGCATTTCCTTTGGTATAATAATATTCGAAGCCATCACGTCATCATACATGTGCACATTTATGAAAGTATTTATGATATCAAAACTAGTTTGTTATCATCATTATTTTTTCTGTTAGATAGATTCAACATATGTTTCCTCATTTTTAGAAAGATAATTTTGAAGTATTAAATTCCTTAAGAGTGTAACTTTGAACTTAACTTGTAAAATATATTAGATCATCCACGTTTTAATTGATTTATTTTCTTATTTAATTGCATAAATATGTGAAAAATAACGATATTTGCATTTTGATTTTAGAAGTATTTTTTTATTTTCACGAACATTTGAAAAGTTAAGAAAACATGTGCCACAACAAATGAGCAAACTGTATATTAATTGTATATGGTCCATGCACATATTTGTTATCTTATTCTTGATCCAACAATTTTGAAAGCAAATATTATGATACTTAATTGTTGGGTTTTTGGGTTATCTTGCATTGCAAAATTTATGAATGTTCATGACATTGATAACATGTTTTATCCACATAAAAATAAATTATCACGAACATAAATGAATAATTGTAAAACCAAAAAAATTTCATATTATTTAATTTAAAGTAAATTTTTTGTATTATTCAAGACCAACTTGTTGATATTTATTGAAAAATTTTCGCTAGACGCTAATGTTGGGACATGTGTAATTTTTTGGTCAAATCAATTGATTTTCAAAGTTCCAAAAGTTGTAAACCTAATTCACCTATTGATGTCTCTAATGAATATATTGCGATCGCTTGCATGAATGGTAGTGGGTGATCCGTGCTCAAAAGTTTTGAAGGCATCTATAAATAGAAGTTCACTTCGATATCAAACTTACTAAACGAGACCTACACTAAAGTGATATCTGTCTACTTGAGAACATTTAAGCCTTCATTTTTTGGCTAGAAACCTAACTTCGCTCACTTATACATTTGAGATTGAAATGTAATGGTTCGAACCTTTATTCCCTTAATCGGTTCGAAGTTTAATTATATTTTTTGGTTAATAATGTAAGAGTGAATATTTATATATGTGAATAATATGTAAGAGTGAAACATTTTTTGTTATGTGATTATTGAGGTTGAAAGAGTTGTATTAAAGAAAAAATATGTTAAAAAAATAATAAATAAATAAATAAAATAAAATAATTTTGATTTACGAAAATTAGATTAAAATTAATAAAATTGAAATTAAATTAAAATAATTTCATTAATTAAACTTGATTTATTGGTAAATAACCAAAGAACTAAGGGTAAAATGGTTTTTTTAAGGAGAAGAATGATTTAATTGTAAATTAACCTAAAATACTATTTGAAAGGGGTATAGGTGGCTGCCTTTTCTTTTTTTTTGCTTTTGGTTTGTGCGTGAGAGAAGGGAGAAAAAAATTACAGAGAGGGAGAGAGAAAGAAATGAGAGAAAAAGTTGAGGGAAAATGAGGAGAAAAGAAAAAAGAAACGTGAGATTCGTCGATCTGTCCTTTAATAAAAATTGTTCAGCTCGGTGAGAGAAGTATTTTGGCATAAAAATTGATAAATTTGGTGAAAAAACTCGAGTAAAGTAGAGTAATCGACATACGGTAAATAACTCTAACGATTAAAATAATTAGTTAATGCTTTAACGTATAACTAGGTAAAGATACATTATAATATTGTCTTGGATCTAGATATGTAGATTTGATTAAGATTGGATGTTGAAGTGAGAAATTGATGTTGTTTTTAATTCAAATTAATATGAATTGTGAAAAATTTGTTTAAATCTGATTTTTATTGAATTGTTTAATTTCGTTTTTGTGAAATAATTGAATTGTATATTTCTAATTTTTAAGAAATATTGAAACGAAGAATTTAGAAAATGAAAATT
This sequence comes from Begonia peltatifolia, assembly GCA_022433055.1. NCBI lineage: Eukaryota > Viridiplantae > Streptophyta > Magnoliopsida > Cucurbitales > Begoniaceae > Begonia > Begonia peltatifolia. Next base: position 8,551,305 of record CM039526.1, on the reverse strand, counting down.
TTCATTAAATTAAACATATTGATTTTAATTATCAATTGCATGGATGAATTGAGTTGCATCATTTTAAACATGCATATCTTTGCTTTATAACGTTTTTAAATTTAAGAAGAAGAGAGTAGAAATGTAGCGACCCGAAAACCCAATGCGGCTCCCGGTACGCTCACTACTATCACTCACATCAATACGCTCGGAAAGATTCGTAAAATATTTTAAAACTGTCGTTCCTTTACTTAAAACAACATTTTCGAAAATGTTTAAAATCATAGCAGCGAAAGACTTTGAAAAAAATTAATTTAAATAAAATTTCAAGTTTTCTAAACAAAAGAAAAAAAAAACATTTTCGATCGACCCCGATAAACACCGGTCGACACTTCCATCTATTTTTCACTACCGGTCGACACTTGCAAGCACCGGTCGACGCTACATTTCTCTCTGACTACGTTGGTCGATTCCTGAAGCCGACACTCCTGACTATTTTACACTACTGGTCGATACTTGCATGCACCGATCAACACTTCATTTCTCTCTATTCGCATTGGTCGATCCATGAGGTCGACACTTACGATTATTTTTACATTACCGGTCGACACTTGCATGCGCTGGGCCGCGTAAGTCGACCCAAGCAGTCGACACCTACAGAGTTTTAGTCGATCCTCTTATGTGCAAATCGACACTCTGTATACATTTTCCCACTAAGAAATCGACATCTTCTAAAGACTGGTCAGCACTTGCTAGGATTGGTCGACCACTCAGCCCAAAGGTCGACACTTCGTTTACTGAATTTCGCCTAAAAACCTTAATCTTTCAAAAAAACTACCGAATTTTGACTCAACGATCAAATAACAACATGTACACTTTTCCATCAACTCAAAATCATTATTTACATAGAAAAATAACTACTGAAATTTGAAATCCATCTATATATCCACATGACTCCAATTGATTCAAAATAACACAAAACGATTCAAAACGATTTTGATTAAACTCAAATTATCTAAACTCCCTCAGATCAAAACGTCCCAACAGCCGATCGGACCGTCTACGAGCGCACTCCTCCAACCGCCTCTTAGTCCTGGGCACGCTCCGAGTACTCACCAGCTACAGCTTCATCACCTACATCACAGAACTCATCTATTATCCTAATACTAAATAAGTAATGTACATAAAAACTTAAATATTGAAAATAAACACATCCTAACATATGCAGTTTCTACAATTTCGTCTATACTTTCATTCTCGTCTCTTTCTTACGTCTTCTTTATCTTCTTACTACTTGATTCTTCTTTACGTGCTAGATCAAGGTGACACACCTCGCGGTCCATCTCACGGGACAAGACCAACCTCGATCTAGTAAAGTGACACATCTCGCGGTTCATCTTTCAGGACAACGTCACCACGTAAAGCGGGAGAAAAAGTGATACACCTAACGGTACACCTCTGGAGACAAGACGACTCAACCCCACCTTCATTATTTTCTTACGTACATTTTCATTTCATTCGTCTCATCTTACTGTTTCATTTCTTAAAAACATGGAAATTTATTTTCGTTTCATTCTCATACTTTAAAACCATGATGAAGAATCACTAAAACATAACATAAAATAAATGTACATGCATCATACCGAACTGTGATGTAGGTCCGAAGGCAAAACACCTATTGCACTACTTACACTACTTACCTGGCGTCCTTAGCAATTCGTACCTCGCTCGCTAAACTGGAGAATCTATAAAATCACACATCCATTAATTCTATTTTCCTTTCATTTCATAAAACTCTAAAGGAAATTACAATTTTACACCTAATCTATCTAAACCCGAAATCCTACACAATTTCTAACAAAATTTGGAATTGCATAACTTATCCAATACTTGTCCGATTTAGACGATTCGAAATGCTACGGATTTCTGAGAACGTCTAGTTTCTAACACTCTAATCTAATTCATAATCCAACACTTACAACTTGACCGAATGAGGTCGAATGGAAACCATTATGCAATCTGAGTATTCGGTTATCCAAACGCTTAATCTTTTCCTTAAAATCCCATAATCTACTTCTACTTCCAGCTTAAACACCAACATATGGATAAAAATCAACTCTAACTTCAAATTCTCGTATCTCCCTCTTAAGTTTTTACCAAACTATCCAATACTCTCACTTCATTTTTAACACTCAAAACAACTAAAATACTAACTATCTACTAAGAACTAAGTAAAACTTACCGTTGATTTGAGAAAATGGAGGAGAACTGAAGAGAATGACCGCTGGAGAGGATGAACTCGCCAAAGGAGAAAGGAGAGGGAGGTTTTATGCTCAAGCAAAGAGAACCGAAGGTGGTTTTGCTATTTTGTTTTTTTATTTTTTAATAATAATAATAATAACCTAATTACTAAATCACCCTCAACCTCTAACCGTTAAATCAAACGGTTATTCAGTCCGCTTCCAGTTAGATGCTTAAAATTTTCTATTCGCCATTAGCCCCAAAATAATCTTATACTTAATGGTAGAAATTCTCCGCTCTCAATTCCGACTAAAACTCCGTCGATTATAATAATGTAAATTTGAAAATTAGTTTAACGAAAAATTCTGTGTGTTACATTCTACTCTCCTTAAAGAAATTTTGTCCTTAAATTTATTATCTGAACAAATTTTGAGGACAAAATTTATTCCCAGGTTGCTTCTTCCATATTGTGGTTGCGCCATAGGACTTTCACCGCTGGTATCTCCTTGTTGCCTAAAATCTTCACTGCATAATCTAGAATCTTCACTAGCTTCTCTTCATACGTTAAAGTAGGTTGAATCTCTATATCGTTTTGCTCCACAACGTGATAGGGATCCCATATACACTTCCTCAACATGGACACGTGGAATACATTGTGAATCTCATTCATTGAGGTTGGTAATTGTAGCTGGTAAGCTGTCTTCCCTATTCTCTCCATAATAGGAAATGACCCAATGTAGCTAGGGTTTAACTTGCCTCTTTTTCCGAATCTTACAACTCCTTTTAATAGAAAGATCTTCAGGAAGACTTCGTCATCTATTACAAATTCTAGCTCTTTTCTCCGACGATCTGCATAACTCTGCTGTTAACTTTGAGTTGTTAAGATCTATTGTCTAATAAATGGAACCTTTTCTGCAATTTATTGCAGAATATCTGGGCCAATCAATCGCGCTTCCGACTTCGTCCCAATATAACGGAGACCTGCACTTTCTCCCATACAGAGCCTCATAAGGAGCCATACCTATTGTAATCTGAAAGCTATTGTTATAAGAAAACTCCATCAATGGTAGATATTTGCTCCATGAACCTTGAAACTCCAGTACACAAGCTCGAAGCATATCCTCCAACGTCTGAATGGTCCTCTCGGATTGATCGTCCGTCTGAGGATGAAATGCCATACTAAAATTGAGCTGCGTATCCATAGCTTTGTGCAAACTCTTTCAGAACTTTGATGTAAATCTAGGGTCTCTGTTTGATACAATCGAAGTTAGAACTCCATGCAACCGTACGATCTTTTGAACATACAGTTTGGCGAATTGATACATAGAGTACGTCATCTTGATTGGCAGAAAATGAGCTGACTTGGTTAACCGATCCATGATCACCCATATACCATCATAGCTCTTTGTCGTCAGAGGCAACCCGATAACAAAGTCCATCGATATTTGCTCCCATTTTCACTCAGGAATAGGTAATGACTGTAATTTCTCTACTGGCCTTTGATGTTCAACCTTAATCTGCTGGTAAATCGAGCACGTCTCAACATATTTTGCCATAATCCTCTTCATATTAGGCCACCAGTAATGTTTTTTAAGATCTTTGTACATCTTGATACTCCCTGGATACACAGAAAACCTCGAAGAGTGGGGTTTAACCAGTATTTCTCGTAGTAGTTCTTCATTACTCGAAACGAACCACCTATTTCAAAACATAAAAATCCCGTCGTCCGAATAAGTGAACTCCGACCTGTCATTGGAAGCCATGCTGGATTTAATTTCTTCGCATTCAGCGTCGTCCTTCTGAGTTTGCTTAATCTTTTCCAAAATAGTGGGCTGTAGAGACATAGCTGACAACATGGCCGACACGTTCGACATCACCTCTAAGTTGAACTTCTAAAACTCTACATCCAAAGCTAACGACATGCCTGAAAGTCACAGCTGAAGTGGATGTCATCACTCTGCTCAATGCATCGGCCACTACGTTCGCCTTGCCGGGGTGGTATTTAATTTCAAAGTCATAGTCCTTGACAAACTCTAACTACCACCGCTGCCTCATATTCAATTCTTTCTGAGTGAAAATATACTTCAGTCTTTTGTGGTCTTAATATATCTCGCACGACTGTCTATACAGATAATGCCTCCAAATTTTCAGCGCGAAAACTATTATGGCTAACTCCAGGTTATGTGTTGGGTAGTTTTGCTCGTAAGTCTTCAATTGCTTAGAGGCATAGGCCACCACCTTCCCTTCCTGTATCAGCACACATCTAAGACCTACCTTGGAAGTATCGCAATAAATACTAAATCTTCTGTCCTTGGCAGGAATCGTCAAAATCGGAGCAATAGTTAATTTGTGCTTCAACGTCTGGAAACTGTATTCGCAATCTTTAGATCACAGATACTTCATATTTTTCCTCATCAGACGGGTCAGAGGCGCTGCAATCTTCAAAAATCCTTCAATGAATCTTATGTTATAACCCGCTATCCTGAGGAAACTCTGTATTTCAGTGACATTCTTCGGCTGTGGCCACTACTTAACTGCCTGAATATTCGCTAGATCAACAGATATGTCATCGCTCGAGATGACATGTCCCAGAAAATGGATTCTATCCCGCCAAAACTTGCACTTAGAGAACTTTACATAAAGTTGGTGTCGCCTTAAAGTCTCTAACACCAACCTCAAGTGCTTTTTATGATCCTCCTCACTACGAGAGTACACCAATATATCATCGATAAACACTATAACGAATTTATCGAGATAATCATGGAATACTCTGTTTATCAGGTCCATGAAGGCGGCTGGAGCATTCGTCAGTCCGAAAGACATCACCATGAATTCATAATGCCCATATCGCGTCCGAATAGCTGTATTTAGAATATCTTCTGGACTGACCTTCAGCTGATAATAATCTGATATCAGGTCAATATTTGAAAACACTCGTGTACCCTCGAGTTGATCAAATAGATAGTCTATTCTTGGCAGAGGATACTTGTTCTTAATTATCAGCTTATTCAACTCCTTGTAATCGATGCACATCCGTAAGGATCTATCCTTCTTTTTGACAAATAAGATTGGCGCGCCCCACGGTGAAAAACTAGGGCGTATAAATCCTTTCCCAACCAACTCTCTATTTGCTTCATTAACTCTTTCAGCTCCGTTGGTGCCAATCTATAAGGATTCTTCGACACCGGCTCAGCTCCTGGATATACATCTATAGCAAACTCTATTTCTCAATCCGGAAGCAAACCGGGTAAATCATCTAGAAAAACTTCGGACAAGCCTTGAACAATCAAAACATCCTGCGGCCTTGAATCCCTGAGAATTTACATATCAATAACATTGGCGAGAAAACCAAAAGCCTCACCAATTAATACTTGACGAGCACTGACAGGGGCCATGACAGATATCTTCTGGGCATTCCTCACGGCCGGAAAGATGTGCTTCTCACCATTTGGGGGTTGAAAACTCAGTGTCTCATCCTGCAATCGATCATAGCGTAGTGCTTAAACAACCAATCAATTCCCAATATCACATCGTATCCAATTATGCCCATGATAATAAGATCAGCCAATAAATTCTTTGTTCCCACTGACACTACACTATTCTGTATCACTTGATTTGAGTGTATACGTCCACCAGAGGGTAACATCACTTCGTAATTACAGTCCATTTATACAGGCCATACATCTAACTTGACCGCGAACGTAGTTGCAATAAACGAGTGCGTCGCACCAGAATCAATCAATGTATAAGCAAGTACATAATTTATTAGTATGGTACCTGACACTACAGCTGGCAGGTCATCATCGCCCGACTCGATCATGGCGAATACTCTCGGTGTTGTGCGCGTCGGACCACTCTTCAGAGCTGGGCAATCTCTGCTGACATGGCCCACCTTGTTACAATTGAAACACCGAGTCACTCTGGGCTTTGGGCAATCTCTATTTAAATGTCCAACTTCGTTGCAATTGTAGCACTTTCCCGAGTTCAGTCTGCATTCACCTGGGTGATATTTCAAACACTTAGGGCACTGTGCGTACTGCACCAGCCCCTGAGACCTTTTACTACTGTCTTGGCTTCTTGAACTTTCGCTGAACCTCTTAGTGCCCCTCTATTGTTGCTGCTGGGAGACACTTCTACTCTGCTGTGGGGCAACTTCTTTGAAAAATCTCCTGGAAGCTTTTCGCTGTTTAACACATTTCATTTCGGCTTCCTCCACCTTTAGCGCCTTTGCCACCACTTTTGAATATGACACCTCTTGGGTTCCGGCTATCTTTACTCCTTTATATATTTTTGGCTTTAATTGTTGTACAAACTGAAACACCTTATCCTCATTCCAGCTCACTAAATTGCTGGCAAACCGGAACAAGGACTCAAACTGCCAGTTGTACTCGGTCACCGATCTGGTTTGCTTCAACTGTAGGAACTCCATTCTCTTAGCTGCTTGCATCATACTGTTGAAATACTTGTCATAAAAGAATCTTTAAACTTCTCTAATGTCATGTGTTGTGCATTGATGGTGGTCTCCAAAGACTCCACCAAAATCTAGCGTCTTTCGCTAGATGAAATGTGTCTAGCGTGACCTTGTCCTCATCGTCTACCTTCGCATACTTAAACATACTTTCCATGGTACAGACCCACTCCTCTGCTGCTGTTGAGACTGCTAACTACCCTTCAAACGTCAGTGGTCGTAACCTCCAAAATCTGTCACCCAACTGATCATGGCTAGAGCTAAAGGCTGCACTTCCTTGGACTTCTCAATTTAGTAGAATTTCTAGTTGTTTAGACTGCCGATTCACCAACTCGATCAACTGCCTGATCGCCTTCGAATCAACTTCACTTTTCGAATCACCTGCCTCTCTTGGTACTCTCGGACGTCCTGGTCGTCAAAACATTATGACCAACTTCCTGAACAAAAGTTAATTACTCTAATAAGCATCTAATAACTAAGGCTAAACTTAACCACTTATAGTTGTCGAAGCACGTGGTGCGGCGATCGGCGCTGTTAGGTAATCGTTTGAACAGTTTGACAATTTAACTCTGATACCATCTCTTGTAGCGATCTGAAAACCCAACGCGGCTCCCGGTACGCTCACAACTACCACTCACACCAATACGCTCAGAAAGATTCATGAAAAAATTTAAAACTTTCGTTCCTCGACTTAAAACGAAATTTTTGAAAATATTTAAAATCATATTAGCGGAAGAGTTTGAAAAAAAATTAGTTTAAATAAAGTTTCAAGTTTTCTAAACAAAAGAAAAAAATCATTTTTTGTCGACCCAGGTAAACACCGGTCGACACTTTCATCTATTTTTCACTACCAGTGCATCGATCGATAATTCATTTCTCTCTCTCTACATCAGTCGATCAATGAGGTCGACACTTCTGATTATTTTTACACTACCGGTCAATACTTACATGTGCCGGTCAACACTTCATTTCTCTTTGGCCACGTAGGTCGACACCTACAGAGTTTGGTCAACCCTCTTATGTGCAGGTCGACACTTTTTACGTATTTTCCCACTAAGCGGTCGACACCTTCTAAAGACTGGTCGACACTTGCTAGGCTTGGTCGACCACTCAGCCTATAGGTCGACACTTCCTTCACTGAATTTTACCTAAAAACCTTAATCTTTCAAAGAAACCATCGAAATTCGACACAACGATCAAATAACAACACGTGCACTTTTCCATAAACTCAATATCATTATTTATGTAGAAAAACAACTGCTAAAGTTTGAAATCCATCTATACATCCACATGACTTCAATCGACTCAAAACAACTCAATACGATTTTGACTAAACTCGAATTACCTAAACTCCCTCACATACCCATGTCCTGGTCAAAATATCTCAACAACCGGTTAGACCATCCACGAGCGCACTCCTCCAACCGTCTCCTAGTCCTAGGCACACTATGAGTACTCACCAGCTATAGCTTCGTTACCTACATCACAGAACTCATCTATTAGCCTAATGCTAAGTAAGTAATGTACATAAAAATTTAAACACTGAAAACAAACACATCCTAACATATGCAGTTTTTGCAATTTCATTTCTACTTTCGTTCTCATTTTTTTCTTACGTCTTCTTTATCTTCTTACTACTGGGTTTTTCTTTACGTGCTACATCAAGGTGACATACCTCGCGGTCCACTTCACGGGACAAGGCCAACCTCGATCTAGTAAAGTGACATATCTCGTGGTCCACCTCTCGGCAAAAGGCCACAACGTAAAGCGGGAGAAGAAGTGATACTGTAACACCAGATTTTTTTTTTTTGTTAAATGAATTTCGGAATTTGTGATTGTAATCGAAGAAGTTTTGGTCAGAATTGTGAGCGGAAAATTTCTACTCTTGGGTATAAGAATATTTTGGGACTCATAGTGAAGTAGAAATTTTAAGATTTCAACCGAACATAGATTAAATAACAGATTTGTTAAACGGTTAATGGTGAAATAGTAATTAGGATTATTATTATTATTAAAAAAAAATATCAAAACACTCTACGGTGTTTTTCTTCTCCCCCAGCGCTGAAACCCTCCCTCCCCTGTTCCTCTTCCCTCCTTCCTTCGGCGATTCTCCCTTCCAGCGACAATTTTATTTGGTTCTCCTCTGTTTATTCAAATCAACGGTAAGTTTTAGTTAGTTCTTAGTGGATAGTTAGTATTTTAGTTGTTTTGATTATTAAAAATGAAGTTAGAAAGAGTATTGTGTTGTTTGGTGAAAACCTAGGAGGGCGTTGTGAGAGATCGAAGTTAAAATTGATTGCTATCAGTATGTTGGTGTTTAGGCTAGATATAGAAGTAGGTTACGAGATTTTATGGGGAAGATTGAACGTTTGGATAGCCGAGTACTTGAATTGTGAAACGGTATCTATTCGGCCACGTCCGGCTAAGAGGTACGTGTTGAATTAGGAATTAGATTATATCGTTAGAAACTAGACGTCATGAGAAATCTGTAGCATTTCAAATCGTCCAAATATGATGAGTATTGTGATCACTATGAATTTTTGAAAGTTAGTAAGAAATTGAGTTAGGATTTCAGTATAGGCCGAGTGAGGATTTAGCTGTTGTTTCCTTTAGAGTTTACGAATTTAATAGAAAGTAGAGCTAATAGATGTGTGGTTTTATAGGTTTTCATAGTTAGCGTACGAAGTTACGAAATGCGAGGAATTTCTAGGATGCTAGGTAAGTAATGTAGTATGAGTTTTGCCTTCGGGCTTACATCACAGTTTAGTAGGATGCATTGCACGTTTACTTTATGTTATGCTTTCATGGTTGTGCATCATTGTTTTAAATTAGGAGAACGAGATGAAAATGAATTTCTATGTTTTTACGAAGTGAAACAGTAGGATATAATGAGAAGAACGAAATGAGAAGATACGTAAGAAGATAATAAAGATGGGGGACCGCGTCCTATGAGGGGGACCGCGAGGTGTGTCACTCTTCCCCCGCTTTATCTGGTGACAATGTGCTATGAGAGGGACCACGTCCTATGAGCGGGATCGCGGGGTGTGTCACTTTACTAGACTGAGGTTGGCTCTGTCTTATGAGGAGGACCGCGTTCTATGAGGGGGGATCGCGAGATATGTCACCTTAGTCTAACGCGTAAAGAAGAACCCAGTAGTAAGAAGATAAAAAAGATGTAAGAAAGAGAAGAAGACAAAAGTAGACACGAAACTGTAGAAACTGCATATGTTAGAATGTATTTGTTTTCAGTGTTTATGTTTTATGCGTTACTTACTTAGCATTAGGCTAATAGTTGAGTTCTGTGATGTAGGTGATGACGCCATAGACAGTGAGTATTCAGAGCATGCCCAGGACTAGGAGGCAGTTGGAGGAGTACGCACGTGTACGATCTGGCCAGCTGTTAGGGCATTTTAACTATGGTGGGTATACGTACGGGCTTTAGGGTATGTAATCGAAATGATTTTAGTTGTTTTAAGTCGATTGAATGTATAGACGGATTTCAAACTTTCGTAGTCGTTTTCTTTACTTAAATTATGATTTTTGCGTTGATGGAAAAGTGTGTGTTGGGTTATTATTAGCGTTGAGTCGAAATCCGATTGATTTTGTGAAGTTTTTAAGGTTTTAAATAGAGTTATGGGGAGGAAGTGTTGACCGATAGGCTTAGTGGTTGACCAATCCCTAGACCGCGAGGGTCGACCTGCTTGGCAGAGCCGAAGTAAGTGTCGACCTATGATTGTGGGTGTTGACAGGTAGTGTAAAAATAGCAGTGGTGTCGACCGCGAGGTCGACTTGTGCGGACAGAGAGGATCAAAGTGTCGTCCCGTAAAAGCAGGTGTCGACCGCTCTTTGAGATAAGTATAGAAGTGTCAACCATGGGATTAGACCTACATCGACAGAGACGAATGTAGTGTCGACCGATGAAAAGACCCGAGAGAAACGTAGTGTCGACCGAGGTTTGCCGGTGTCGACCGATGAAAAACCCGAGACAAACTAAGTGTCGACCGATGTTTATAGGTGTCGACCGGTTTCTCTGTTTTATGTTTTATAAAAGGAAATTTTAGTTAAATTGATTTTAATCGAGTTTTCCGCTGCGACACTGTTCAAAATATTTTCAAAAATGTCGTTTTAAGTCGAGGAACAAAAGTTTTGAATTTTAGTCAAATTTTAGTCAAAATCGTGTAGGGTTTTCGGGGCGTTACAATTATAGTATCAGAGCCAAATGGTCAAAACGTTCAAACAATTACCTAACAGCGCCGATTGCCGCACGACATGCTTCGACAACTGTAAGTTATTAAGTTTAGCTTTAGTTATTAGATGTTTATGAGAGTAATTGGTTTTGTCCAGGAAATTAGCCATAATGTCTAGACAACAAAGACATCCAAGAGTACCGAGAGAGGCAGCTGATACGAAAAGTGAGGATGATTCAATGACGATCAGGCAGTTAACTTAATTGGTGAACAGGCAGTCTCAACAATTAGGGATCTTGCTGAATCAGGAAGTGCAAGGAAGTGCAGGCTCTAGTTTAGGCCATGATCAGTCGGGAGATAGATTTCGGAGGTTACGGTCCTCGACGTATGATGGACAGTCGTCGGATCCAACAGCTACAGTGGAATGGGTCTGTACTATGGAGAGTATGTTCAAGTACGCGAAGGTGGAAGAGGAGGACAAGGTCTTGCTAGCCATCTTTCATCTAGCGAAGGACGCCCATGGGAGTCCGTGGAGACCACCGTTGAAGGGCAGCATGTGACGTGGGAAAAGTTTAAGGAGATATTTTATGATAAGTACTTCAATAGCATGGTACAAGAGGCCAAAAGAATGGAGTTCCTACAGTTGAAACAGACCAGGTCGGTGACTGAGTACTACCAACAATTCGAGTCCTTATCTTGGTTTGCCAGCAGTTTAGTGAGCCGGAATGAAGACAAAGTGTTTCAGTATGTACAGGGGCTAAAGTTGAAAATATAGAAGGGAATAAAGATAGCAGGAACTCAGGAGGTGCCCTATTCGAAGGTGGTGGCTAAGGCGCTAGAAATGGAGGAGGCTGAGATGAAATGTATTAAACAGCGAAAGGCTTCCAGAAGATTTTTCAAGGAAGTTGCCCCACAACAGAGCAGAAGTGCTTCCCAGTAGGAACAATAGAGGGGCACTAAAAGGTTCAACGAGAGCTCGAGTAGCCAAGGAAGAAGTAAAAGGTCTCAGGGGCCGGCGCAGTACCCCTAATGCCCTAAGTGTTTGAGGTATCACTCGGGCAAATGTAAACTAAACCCGGGAAAGTGCTACAATTGTAATGAAACTGGACATTTGGCTAGAGATTGCTTGAAGCCTCGAGTGATTCGGTGTTTCAACTGTAACGAGGTAGGCCACGTCAGCAAAGATTGCCTAGCTCTGAAAAAGGCTCCGACGCGTACAACACCGAGAGTATTCGCCATGATCGAGTCGACCGAGGATGACCAGCCAGCCGAGTGTCAGGTACTATATTGGTAAACTCTGTACCTACATATACTTTGATTGATTCTGGTGTGACGTACTCGTTCGTTGCAACTACGTTTGTAGTTAAGTTGGATATATGGCCTGTGTCAACGAACTGTAGTTACGAGGTAATGTTGTCTTCTAGTAGGTGTATGCATTCAAACCAAGTGGTACAAGATAGCGTAGTGTCGATGGGAAGCAAGAATTTATCGACCGATCTCATTATTATGGGTATAACGATGACATGATCTTGGGAATGGATTGGCTGTTCAACCACTACGCTACAATTGGCTGTAGGGCGGGCACGGTGAGTTTTCAACCGCCAAATGGTGAGAAGCATACCTTTTAGGCCGCGAAGAATGCCCGGAAGATATTTGTTCATGGCGCTTGTCAATGCTCGTCAAGTTCTGATTAGTGAGTCTTTCGATTTTCTCGCCAGTCTTATAGGTATGCAAATTCCCAAGGTTTCAACGCCGCAGGATGTTTTAATTGTTCAAGATTTCCTTGAAGTTTTCTTAGATGATTTACCCGATTTACCTTCAGATCGAGAGATAGAATTTGCTATAGATGTGTATCCGGGATCTGAGCCGGTGTCGAAAAATCCTTATAGATTGTCACCAGCCGAGCTGAAGGAGTTAAAGAAGCAATTAGAATAATTGGTGGAAAAATGATTTATACGCCCTAGTTTTTCGCCGTGGGGTGTGCCAATCCTTTTCGTCAAAAAAAAGGATAGATCGTTGTGGGTGTGCATCGACTACAAGGAGTTAAATAAGGTAATGATTAAGAACAAGTACCCTCTGCCGAGAATAGATAATCTATTTGATCAACTTCAAGGGGCAAGAGTGTTTTCGAAGATTGACCTGAGATCGGGTTATTATTAGTTGAAGGTCAAGCCAGAAGATATTCCAAAGACGACTTTTCGAACGCTTATGGGAATTATGAATTCTTGGTAATGTCGTTCGGACTGACGAATGCCCCAGTCGCCCTTATGAACCTGATGGACAAAGTATTTCATGACTATCTTGATAAATTTGTTATAATGTTTATCGATGATATATTAGTGTACTCTAGTAGTGAGGATGATCATAAAGAGCATTTGAGGTTGGTGTTGGAAACTCTGAAGCGACACCAATTTTATGCAAAGTTTTGAAAGTGCGAATTTTGGCTGGATAAGATTCAGTTTCTGAGACATGTCATCTCGAGCGATGGCATATCAGTTGATCCAACAAAGATTCATGCGGTTAAAGAATGGCCATAGCCGAAGAATGTCACGGAGATACGGAGTTTCCTCGGGCTAGCGGATTATTATAGGAGGTTTATTGAAGGAATTTTGAAGATTGTGGCGCCTCTGACCCGTTTGACGAGGAAAAGTGTGAAGTATCTGTGGTCTGAGGACTGCGAGCGCAGTTTCCAGACATTTAAGCAGAGATTGACTACTGCTCTGATTTTGATGCTCCCTACCGAGGACGGAAGATTTAGCATTTATTGTGAAGGTAGCTCTTGGATGTGTGCTAATGCAGGAAGAGAAGGTGATAGTCTACGCTTCTAGGCAGCTGAAGAATTACGAGCAGAATTATCCGACTCATGACCTAGAGTTAGCCATGGTAGTCTTCGCACTAAAAATTTGGAGACATTATCTGTATGGACAGCCGTGTGAAGTATATTCGGATCACAAGATTTTGAGGTATATCTTTTCTCAAAAGGAGTTGAATATGAGGCAGCGACGGTGGTTGGAGTTCGTGAAGGACTACGATATTGAGATTAAATACTATCCCGGCAAGGCAAACGTGATGGCTGATGCATTGAGTAGAGTGACAGCGTCAACGTTAGCTATGACTTCAGGCATGCCTTTAGCTTTGGATGCAAAGTTTCAGAAATTCAATTTAGAAGTGGTGTCGAGTGTCTCGGCCATGTTATCGGCCATGTTCTTACTGTCTATGATTCTGGAGAAGATTAAGCAGGCCCAGAAGGACGACGCTGAGTGCGATGAAATTAAAGCAAGCATGGTTTCCAACAACAGGTCGGAGTTAAGTTATTCGGACGATGGAATTCTTAAGTTTCGTAATAGGTGGTTCGTTCCGAGTAATGAAGAACTACAGAGAAAAATACTGGCTGAAGCCCACTCTTCGAATTTTCTGTGCATCCAGGAAGTACCAAGATGTACAGAGATCTTAAGCAGAATTATTAGTGGCCCGATATGAAGAAGATTGTGGCAAAGTATGTGGAGGTGTGCTTAATTTGTCAACAGATTAAGGCTGTACACCAGAGACCAGCAGGAAAGCTACAACCTTTGTCTATTCCCGAGTGGAAGTGGGAGCAGATATCGATGGACTTTGTCATCGGATTGCCTCGGACAATAAAAGGTTATGATGACATATGGGTAATTATGGATCGATTTATCAAGTCAGCCAATTTCTTGTCATTGAAAATGACGTACTCTATGGACCAGTTTGACAAACTGTATGTTCAGGAGGTCTTAGGGTTGCGCGGAGTTTCAACTTTGATCGTATCAGACAGAGACCCGAGGTTTACGTCAAAGTTCTGGAAGAGTCTGCACAAGGCTATAGGTACGCAGCTCAATTTTAGTACGGCATTTCATCCTCAGACGGACGGTCAATCTGAGAGGACCATTCAGACGCTGGAAGATATGCTTCGAGCTTGCGTACTGGAATTCCAGGGTTCATGGAGCAGATACCTACCATTAGTGGAGTTTTTGTATAACAACAGCTTTCAGGGTACGATAGGTATGGCTCCTTACGAGGCTCTTTACGACAGGAAGTGCAAGTCTCCATTATATTGGGATGAAGTTGGCAAAGCACGATTAATTGGTCCAGACATCCTGCAACAAACTGTAGAAAAAATTGTAATTATTAGACACGAATTTTAACAGCTCAAGGCCGGCAGAAGAGGCTATGCAGATCGTCGGAGAACAGAGTTAGAATTTGAGGTGAGTGATAAAGTCTTCCTAAAAGTTTCGCCATTTAAAGGAGTTGTGAGATTCGGAAAGAGAGGCAAATTGAACCCAAGATTTATTGAACCATTTCCTATTACGAAGAGAATAGGGAAGACAGCTTACCAGCTGCAACTGCCAGCCTCAATGGATGGAATTCACAATGTATTTCGCGTATCCATGTTGAGGAAGTGTACCCTCTCACGTCGTGGAGTAGTAGGATATAGAGGTTCAGCCTACATTGACGTATGAAGAGAAGCCAGTGGAGGTTCTGCATTATGTGGTGAAGATTTTACGCAACAAGGAGATTCCACTAGTGAAAATATTATGGCGCAACGATAACGTAGAAGAAGCAACCTGGGAGTGGCAGTAAGACATGATAAACTGGTATCCAGAGTTGTTTAGGTAGCAAATTTTGAGGACAAAATTTTTGTAAAGAGGGTGGAATGTAACACCTGGAGATTTTTTTTCGTTAAATGAATTTCAGAATTCGTGATTGTAATCGGTAAAATTTTGGTCGGAATTATGAACGAAGAATTTCTACTCGTAGGTATAAGAGTATTTTGGGACTAATGGTGAAGGAGAAATTTTAAGATTTCAACCGAATACAGATCGAATAACAGATTTGTCAAACGGTTAATGGTTAAGAGTGAAATAGTAATTAGGATTATTATTATTATTATTAAAAAATATATATCACACCCTACGGTGTTTTTCTTCTCCCCCAGCGCTGAAACCCTTCCTCCCATGTTCCCCTTCGCTCCTTCCTTTGGCAATTCTCCCTTCCAGCGACGATTTTCTTTGGTTCTCCTCTGTCTCTTCAAATCAACGATAAATTTTAGTTAGTTCTTAGTAAATAGTTAGTATTTTAGTTGTTTTGAGTGTTAAAAACGAAGTTAGAAATAGTATTGTGTGGTTTGGTGAAAACCTAGGAGGGAGTTGTGAGGGATCAAAGTTAAAATTTATTGCTATCAGTATTTTGGTGTTTAGGCTAGAAGTAGGAATAGGTTACGGGATTTTATGGGGAAGAATGAGCGTTTGGATAGCTGAGTGCTCGAATTGTGGAATGGTCTCCGTTCGGCCACATCCGGCCAAGTGGTATGCATTGAATTAGGAATTGGATTATATCGTTAGAATCGTCCAAATCGGATGAGTATTGTGATCGTTATGAATTTTTGAAGGTTAGTTGGAAATTGAGTTAGGATTTCAGTCTAGGCCGAGTGGGGGTTCAGTTGTTGTTTCCTTTATATTTACGAATTTAATGGAAAGTAGTGCTAATAGATGTGTGGTTTTATAGGTTTTCCCAGTTAGCGTACGAAGTTACAAAGTGTGAGGAATTTCTAGGATGCCAGGTAAGTAATGTAGTAAGAGTTTTGCCTTCAGGCCTACATCATAGTTCAGTAGGATGCATTGCACGTTTACTTTATGTTATGCTTTCATGGTTGTGCATCATTATTTTAAATTAGGAGAACGAGATGAAAATAAATTTCCATGTTTCTACGAAGTGAAACAATAGGATGTGATGAGAAGAATGAAATGAGAAGATACGTAAGAAGATAATAAAGATGGAGTTCAGTGACATTGTCCTATGAGGGGGACCGCGTCCTATTAGGAGGACTACGATGTGTGTCACTCTTCCCCCGCTTTACGTGGTCACAATGTCCTATAAGGGAGACCGCGTCCTATGAGGGGGATCGCGAAGTGTGTTACTTTACTAGACTGAGGTTAGCTCTGCTTATGAGGGAGATCGCGTCCTATGAGGGGGACCGCGAGATGTGTCACCTTAGTTTATCGCGTAAAGAAGAACCCAGTAGTAAGAAGATAAAGAAGATGTAAGAAAGAGATGAAGACAAAAGTAGAGATGAAACTGCAGAAACTGCATATGTAGGATATATTTGTTTTCAGTATTTATATTTTATGCATTACTTACTTAGCATTAGGCTAATAGTTGAGTTCTGTGATGTAGGTAATGATGTCATAGCCGGTAAGTATTCAGAGCATGCCCAGGACTAGGAGGCTATTGGAGTACGCACGTAGACGATCTGACCAGCTGTTAGGGCGTTTTGACTATAGTGGGTATAGGTACGGGCTTTGGAGTGTGTAATCGAAATGATTTTAGTTGTTTTAAGTCGATTGAATGTATAGACGGATTTCAAACTTTCGTAGTCATTTTCCTTACTTAAATTATGATTTTGAGTTGATGGAAAAGTATGCGTTGGGTTATTATTAGCGTTGAGGCAAAATCCGATTGATTTTGTGAAGTTTTTAAGGTTTTAAATAGAGTTCTGAGGAGGAAGTGTTGACTGATAGGCTCAGTGGTCGACCAGACCCTACAAGTGTCGACCGCGAGGGTCAACCTGCTCGAGCAGAGCCGAAGTAAGTGTTGACCTATGATTGTGGGTGTCGACCGGTAGTGTAAAATAGCAGTGATGTCCACTGCGAAGGTCGACCTACGCGGACAAAGAGGATTAAGGTGTCGACCCGTGAAAACAGGTGTCGACCGCTCTCTGAGATAAGCGTAGAAGTGTTGACCACGAGATTCGACTTATGCAGACAGAGACGAACGTAGTGTCAATCGGTATTCTCAGTGTTGACCGGTGTTTGCCAGTGTCGACCGATGAAAAATTCGAGACAACTCAAGTGTTGACCGATGTTTACAGGTGTCGACCGGTTTCTCTGTTTTATGTTTTACAAAAGAAAGTTTTAGTTAAATTGATTTTAATTGAGTTTTCCGCTACGACTCTGTTCAAAATATTTTCAAAAATATCGTTTTAAGTCAAGGAACAAAGTTTTAAATTTTAGTCAAATTTTTCAGAATGTAGTGCGTGAGTCGTAGAATTGTGCGAACTGGGAATCGTGTAGGGTTTTCGGGGCGTTACAGATACTCTTCGCAGTCCACCTCTGGGGACAAGACCACTCAACCCCACCTTCATTATCTTCTTACGTACATTTTCATTTCATTCGTCTCATCCTATTGTTTCATTTCGTAAAAACATAAAAATTCGTTTTCGTTTCGTTATCATACTTTAAAACTATGATGCATAATCATTAAGGCATAACATAAAGAAAACGTGCATGCATCCTACCAAACTGTGATGTAGACCCAAAGGCAAAACACCTATTACGCTACTTACACTACTTACCTAGCATCCTTAGCAATTCGTAACTTGAAATTCGTAGTTCGCTCGCTCGCTTGCTAAACTGGGAAATCTATAAAACCACACATCCATTAATTATATTTTCCTTCCATTTCATAAAATTCTAAAGGGAATCACAATTTTACATCTAATCTATCTAAACCCGAAATCCTGCACATTTTCTGACCAAATTTAGAATTGCATAACTTATCCAATACTTGTCCGATTTGGACGATTCGAAATGTTACGGACTGCTGAGGACGTCTAATTTCTAACAGTTTAATCAAATTCCTAATCCAACACTTACAGCTTGACCGAATGAGGTCAAACAGAAACCATTCCGCAATCTGAGTATTCGGCTATCCAAACGCTCAATCTTTCTATAAAATCCCGTAATCTACTTCTACTTCCAGCTTAAACACCAACATACGGATAAAAATAAACTCTAACTTCAAATTCTCGTATCTCCCTCCTAAGTTTTTACCAAACTATCCAATACCCTCACTAACTTCATTTTTAATACTCAAAACAACTAAAATATTAACTATCTACTAAGAACTAACTAAAACTTACCGTTGATTTAAGGAAACGGAAAAGAACTTAAGAGCATCGCCGCTAGAGAGGATGAACTTGTCGAAGGAGAAAGGAGAGAGAGGTTTTCTGCGCAAGGAAGGAGAACCGAAGGTGGTTCTACTATTTTGTGTTTTATTTTTTTAATAATAATAATAACTTAATTACTAAATCACCCTCAACCTCTAACCGTTAAATCAAACGGTTATTCAGTCTGCTTCCGGTTGAATTTTTAAAATTTTCTTTTCTCCATTAGCCTCAAAATAATCTTGTACTTAATGGTAGAAATTCTACGCTCTCAATTCCGACTAAAACTCTGCCGATTACAATTACGTAAATTCAAAAATTAATTTAACGAAAAATTCTAGGTGTTATAAGAAAAGTCATGGTAATATAAGAACTCATTGGGTTGGACTCGGCTCTTCATGTGTGATAAATATGACTATAAAAATGATAAAGAGATTAACTGCATGTCCACCTTGGATTGAAAGTCCCTAAATCTCACGAGAAAACAATGTGTAGGGTCCTACAGCCTTACCAGTGAAAGCCCAGGAACACGTAGGTGTGTGATGGTCATACGCATCAATTAGAGTGGATTGCACTTTTACATTTCAAATTGAATGTTAAAAATAACACTACCTGCTTTGAGAAAATGAAGTTTTTAAATCGCGCATATTTACTATAATGCATTGAATTTATCTATTTATTGACAATGATTTTAAACCACGGTTGATGGAATTTTAAAAGGTTGATTGTTTTAAATTGTGGTTAATGATATGGATTTTATATAGTTCAAATTACGAACATGCATGTATTTTTATATAAATGACATGGATTTCAAATCAAAACAAATTGATTTAAGTTAGTTTAAAAAATAATTAATGATTAGCTGGAGGATGCGTTTGAGGCTGAATAGTGTAGATAGAGTCTGAACTAGTTGTTCTAGTTGTTAGATTTATTTGCTGGGCGTAAAGCTCATTATGTGAAATGTTTCTATTTTTCAGATATCAAGGATGTTCACCGAGACGGAAAAACCAAGGTAAGGTAAAATGTGCAAAGAGTTATAGGTGAAAGATCATGGTTAATAGTTTTTTAGTTTATAGAAAGTCACATGTCGTGACTTATGATTATCTATTTCTTTTACGCTTTTGTTTGAATACTACGAGGTTGATGTAGACGATGATGTAAATATTTTTATATATGAAATGTATTTTGTTAGAGTATTGACGGATCTTAATTTAGGATGCCACGTAAGAAATGTATGGTATATGTCGTTTGGAAGTTCTCACTTACGGAATGTATGTTTTGAGTAGGTTATTTGAGGAGCTTTCCACCTCGGAAATCTGAAACACCCATCAGAATCTTGTTCTGGGAAGAATCGGGCCTTGACAGAATACCACTAAGAGAGTTTAGATCATTATGCTTAAATATTTCAGCTACTCATTTATTGTCAAAATATAAAAGTTGATGTCCTTGAAAAGTCAATTAAGATTTGATTAATACCTGAAAGGTCAATGAACGAGAAGAGTAATGTCCTACAATAGTTGTAAAAGTTTAATTGACACCTAAAAGTTTAATCATTTATAACTAAAAAGGTTATTGGTAAAGGAATATTCAAGGAGGAGTATTGAACTGATGTCGCAAGTAGTTTGGTCTAATTGCATTAACAAATATTCTTGTAATTCTCTTTCTATTTCCTCTATTTTATTTGTATTGCTTGCATATTAGATTTAATAAATCTAATAAGAAAAGAGAAAATACATAATTTGAATGAGAAATTAATAGAAATTTAATTACAATTATTGATGTCTCTAATAAGCATATTGTAGTCTAAAAAAGTAGTGGGTGACGAGTACTCGAGAACTTTAAAGCGTTTATAAATAGATGCTCATTCCGCTATGCAGCTCATCAAATGACTCCTACACCGAAGTGCTGCCCTTTACTTGTGAACACGTGTGCCTTCGTTCTTGAGCTATAAACCTAGCATTTTCAACATATACACTTGAGATTGTGTACCTTTGATATCTTTTAGATCATGGTGCTTAAACGTTTCTGCTAATAATTTATTGTGGAAACAAAAAGAGTGAATTAGTGATATTTTTTGACAACGGAAAATTCAATTAAAAAAAAATGTGACACCCTACAATAGTTGTAAAGGTTTGATTGATACTCAAAAGTTCAATCACTTGTAATCAAAATTATTATTGGTAAGGAAATATTCAATGACAAGTCTTGGACAGTAGTTGTAAGTAGTTTGGTTAAACTGCATTAACAAATATGTTGGCATTGTTTTTACATGCTTTCTTACTTTTATTGTTATTGCTTAACTATTAGATTTGGTACATCTACTTAATAGAGAGATAGCAAACTAATAAAAATATAATCACAAAAATTTGTTAAACAAAAATCACCTATTGATGTCATTAACATTCATAATGTGGTTGATTGGATGAATAGTAGTGGGCGATCGATGTTCGAAAATTTTGAAAGCATATGTAAATAGAGCTCATTTCTTTATGCAACTCACAAACCGATACCTACGCCAAAGTGCTACCTGTTTATTTGTGACTTTCTTTAGTTAGAAATATAAATTCTCCCACTCATTCGCTTGAGATTGTATACATTTAAAAGTGATTACATCATTGTACTTAAACGTTTTTGGTACTTATTTATTTTAAAATAAAAAAGGTGATGCTCTTGAAGAATCAGTTAAAACTTGATTGGCATCAACAAATTCAATTGAGGAGAATGTTGGCCCTTGGAATAATTGTAAAAATCTGGTTTGACACTCAGAAAACTGAATCACTTGTCACCTAAAAAGTTATTAGTTAAAAGAGGAGCTTTGGAAGACAGTCGTAAGCAGTGAACAAGTTTTCTGGGATTTTCTTTCAGTGTGCGTGTTATTTTATTTGATAAGGTTTTATTTCTATTTTTTTAATTGGTATGTATAACTTATATTAATATGGATCATTATCTTTTTGTGCAAAATATTTCTAATTTGACACATCCTGTCTCCACTATTACTTATTTAATTATAGTTTTATTTTTTCTGCTAAATATAATATTTAAAATCTTTATGAAAGTATATTTATTTCATCTGATTATTTATTTTTTTTGCAAACTTGAGATTCACGTAAATCTAAGCAGTAGTAAGGTAGCCATCCTTATTTTGGTACATTTTCTTCAGAGTGATTCCTAGTGTGGCACATTATCATAATTTACATTTGAGATTTATTTTGTTAACGTCGAAGATTATGTATTAATAAAATTTTGACGCAGTGTACGTAATAAATGATGTAGGAATACCCATGTCTAAAACTTTACACATAGTGTGGAATATTCTTTACAGATGAAAATAAATTAACTAAAAGCTTAGAAATGGGTAAAGTAATACAAGAAATTAGAATCTTTAAAAGTGAGAGTTAAGAGGAGAATTTTATTTGCTTGTAAAATAATAGGATTGCATGTGTGCATGTGTATATATATTTTATTCATTTTTTCTCTTCATTCTACATGAAGTAGCCAAAAATCTATACAATCGAAGAAAAAATTCAATTGATAGTATCCAATGTTGTGAATATGAGAGAAGATATAACATATCTTTATCAAATCATTTAGCGGTATTTATAAAATATACAATAAGAAAACTAATTAATTTGATCACGTATATTAAAAATATTTAAAATTTAAAAATCATAATTTTGAATGGTCATAAACCTAGTTCGAGCATAAGAAGATTTCAAATTTTGGTTGTCTTGGAGAGAAACTTCTTCCTCAAATCAGCGACATCAAGATCTCCGAAGTGATACTCTGGCATCCAATTTCCTATCTTTGGATCTTTCATCCAAAACACTTCGTTTATGTCCCCACCATTGATCCTCACAATTGCAGTTGTCTCCTCCACCAACATCATCTTTGCTTTATTCACTGCAACACCCAGAATTTTCGTTAAAATGATTTTTAAATTTACGTATCAGTAAACGGTAAAGTTTTAGTCGGAATCAAGAAAGTAAAATTTATACTATTAAACAAAAGATTATTTTGACGCTAATGAACAAGTGAAATTTATAAAAATTTAACCGGAAACAGACCGAATAACTGTTTGGTTATAAGATTGAAGGTTTAGGGTGTTATGATAATTAAGTTTATTATTATTATTAAAATTAAAAAAAAAAAAAACAAAGAAAACAAACCCCCCCGGACGTTTCTCCCCAGTGATCTCCCTTCCAGCGACACCCAACGAGGATTCTTCTCCATTTCTCCTTCAATTTTCAAATTTAAAGTAAACTTTGGTTAATTTTTAGTAGATAGTTAACCGTTCAGCTGTTTTGAGCGTTAAAAGTGAAGTTAGAGGGAGTTATTGGATCGTTTGGTAAACTTTAAGTGGGACGTACAAAATTTTGAGGATATAGTCGATTTTTGTTCATTCATTGGTGTTTAAGCTTGAGGTAAAATTAGGTTATAGGTTTTTAAGGAAAGAATTAGGGGTTTGAATAACTGAGAAACACAGGATTACAGAACGGTTTCTCTTCGGCCAAATTTGGCAAGCTGTGGATGTTGGGTTAGGAAATGGATTAGACTGTTAGAAACTAGACGTCTTAAGGAGTTTGTAGCACTTCGAATCGTCAAAATCGGACCTGAATGAGATATGAATTTCTGAATTTGGTCGAAAATGAGGCTAATTCGGGTTTAGCTAAGAGTTTGTGATTTTGTACGAGTTTATGACTTCCGTGTTAGAATTTCATGAATTGAATGAAATTAGAATTAATGAATGTGTGATTTTTATAGGTTCTCATGTTTTCCAGTTTAGTGTACGATTTACGAGTGATTTGCTAAGGACGCTGGTAAGTAGTGTACGTAGGTGTTTTTGCCTTCGGGCCTACATCACACTTCGTTAGGTTGTAGGCATGTTTATTTTATGTTTTACTAGATTATGCATCGTGGTTTTAAAGTACGAGAACGAAACAAAAATGAATTTCAATGCTTTTACAAAATGAAACAGTAGGATGTGAAATGTGAAGAATGAAATGAAAAGATACGTAAGAAGATAATAAATGTGGGGTTGAGTGGTCTTGTCCCATGAGGTGGACCGTGAGGTGTGTTACTACTTCTCCCACTTTACGTGAGTGGCCTTATCCCCTGAAGTGATTGCGAGGTGTGTCATTTTTCTAGATCGAGGTTAGCCTTGTCTCGTGTGATGGACCGCGAGATGTGTCACCTTGATATAGTACGTAAAGAAGAACCTAGTAATAAGATAAGAATGTGTAAGAATGACACGGAAATGAAAATAGAAACAAAATTGTAGAAACTGCATACGATAGAATATGTATTGTTTTCAGTGTTTACGTTTTATATGCATTCCTTACTTAGCATTGGGCTAATACATGAGTTCTGTGATGTAGGTGACGAGGCAATAGTTGGTGAGTATTCAGAGCATGCTCAGAACTAGGAAGCAGTTGGAAGAGTGCGCTCGTCGACTGATCCGATCGGCTGTTAGGGCGTTTTGACCATGGTTGGTGTATGTACGGATTTTGAGTTATTTTGAGTCGTTTTGATGAGGGGATGAATTTCGAACTTCTAGTAGTCAATTTGATATATATAGTTGATTTTAGAAGTGAATGGAAAGTGTAGGTTCTAGTTTTTAAACATTGAGTTGAAATTCGGTACGTTTCTTATTATGAAAAATTTTCAATTAAACCTGTTGGTGTAAAGTGTCGACCTGTATGCATAAGTGTCGACCGAACTAGGTAAATGTCGATCGCGAGGGTCGACCTACGGAGACATAACCATAGCATGTGTCTACCTGTGTGTGTAGGTGTTGACTGGTTAGTGTAAAAAAAATAAAAGTGTCGACCATAAGATTCAACCTGTGCAAATAGAGAGAATTAGGGTTTCGACCAATGAAAACAAGTGTTGACTTGTTAGTGAAGTGAACATAGAGGTGTCGACCGCAAAGTTCGACCGGTGCAAACAGAGAGGATTAGGGTGTCGAATGGTGCAAACAAGTGTCGACCTGTGCAAACAGAGGCAACCGAAGTGCCAACCTGTATATATAGATATCGACTCTTATGTGCAAAACGGGTTAAGTGTCGATCGAAGATTTCAGAGGTCGACCGAAATCCTTTTATTTTATTTTAAAATTTGAAATTTCATTTAAATTGATTTTGGTTAGAGTTTTCTGCTGCGATATTTTTAAATGTTTTCAAAGATGTCATTTTAAGTTGGGAAAACAAGGTTTTAATTTTACACGAATCTTATTCGATTTTATGAATAAAAATATGGTTAGTGACCCGCGTCTGGAGACGCTACAAAGATTAGTATAAGAGCAAAGCGAAAATTAGCAGATTTTTCTACACTACCAGTGCTGCTTGCTCTGCCTTCGCATACTCTCTTGCCGCGGAGCACAATTGCCTGATCCAACAGAAAACCATTTAAGCTCATCATGTGAGTAAAAGAAAAGAACACTATCTCTCCCCTCTCTGTACTATGGAAAAGACATATAACGATCAACTGAGAATTGAAATAACGTCAATCAAACTTCACTTTCGTACTTCAGAATGATCAAGTTGTTCTTCCTAATACTACCCATGATTGTTTTTTCAAGAAAAAGATGATAATAAAAATCCAGGACAAACAGAAGTAGAGAGAGAGTTTTTGGCTTTATCGTTGAGTCGATGAAGGAAAAAGTGTTATATAGAGTTTCAAAAAGGATTAAGATGGTGCAATTCGAATTGCACCTTTCTTTCATTCTCTCCCTATTTAAAATGGTTGTCTATCTCTCTCTATCTACAGCATTTTGGAACATTATTCACAATTTAAATTATTTTGATTACTATTAGTTAATTATATTTAATTAAATATAACGAGAAAAAATTCATTTTGTATTGAACCTTAACTTTAAAACAACAATAATAATGCAAAAAAAAAAAAACAGTTAAATAATTGACACAAATCACAATAAATAAATCTATCTTTTGATGTTTAACCGATTTCATCTCTCTTAATCCCTGTAGTTGATAAATCTTAACAAAAAATGTTAAATCTAATAATTCAGAATTAAATGTTGAACAATAAAAAAATTTCTTTTATCATAATAGCTTGAAATATTTTTAAAAAATGAATGGATGAAATTTGGATAATTATTCCCCGCTCTATTATTTTAATTAGATTTGATTTTAATCAAAGTGTAAATGAAGATCACCCTCTTTGGTGCAAGATTCTTCTCTTTGGTGGAAGATTCTTATGCTCCAAGATCTTGAATGCATTTTCTTGGTATCATAATATTCGAAGTCATCACGTCATCATATATGTGCACATTTATGAAAGTATTTATGATGTCAAAAGTGGTTTTTTATTGTCATTATTTTTTCTGTTAGATAGATTCAACATATGTTTCCTCATTTTTAGCAAAATAATTTAGAAGCATTAAATTCCTTAAGACTGTAACTTCGAACTTAACTACCATATTATGTAACTTGTAAAATGTATTAGATCATCCAAGTTTTAATTGATTTATTTTCATTTATATATTATGGACGATTTTTTTCTTATTTAATTGTATAAATATGTGAAAAATAATGATATTTGCATTTTGATTTTAGAAATATTATTTTATTTTCAGAGACATTTAAAAAGTTTAGAAAACATGTGCAACTACAAATGAGCAAATTGTATATTAATTGTGTATGGTTCATGCACATATTTGTTATCTTGTTCTTGATTCAACAATTTTGAAAACAAATATTATGATACTTAATTGCTGGGTTTTTTGGTTATCTTGCATTGCAAAATTTATCGCAACGGTTTCCGTTCGGCCACATTCGGCTAAACTGTAAGTGTTGCATTAGAAATTAGATTAGAATGTTAGGAATTAGACGTACTCAATGGTCTGTAGCATTTCGAATCGTCCAAATCGGACGATTATTTGATAAGTTGTGCATTTCTGAAGGTTGGTCAGAAATAGAGTTGGATTTTTGGTTTAATTAGATTAATTGTTACAGTTTTATGAGTTGTACAAAGTAGAATTAATGAATGTGTGGTTTTATAGGTTTTGCAGTTAGCGAGCCATATACGAAGTACGAGTTGCTAAATATGCTAGGTAAGTAGTGTAAGTAGTGCAGTACGTGTTTTGCTTTCGGGCCTACATCACAGTTCGGTAGGATACATGCACGTTTATTTTATGTTATGCTTTAATGATTATACATCATGGTTTTAAAATACGAGAACGAAACAAAAATGAATTTCTTTGTTTTTATGGAATGAAACAGTAGAATGAGATGTGATGAACAAAATGAAAAGATACATAAGAAGATAATAAAGATGGGGTTGAGTGGTCTTGTCCCCAGAGGTGGACTGCGAGGTGTATCACTTATTCCCCCGCTTTATATGGTGGCTTTGTCCTGAGAGGTGGACTGCGAGATGTGTCACTTTACTAGATCGAGGTTGGCCTTGTCCCATAAGGTGGGCCGCAAGGTGTGTCATCTTGATCTAGTACGTAAAGAAAAATCCAGTAGTAAGAAGATAAAGAAAATGTAAGAAATAAGAAGATAAAGAAGATGTAAGAAAGACACGAAAACGAAAGTAGAGACGAAACTGTAGAAATTGCATATGTTAGGTTATGTGTGTTTATATGCATTACTTACTTAGCAATAGACTAATAGATGAGTTCTGTGATGTAGATGACGAAGCTATAGCTGGTGAGTACTCAGAGCGTACCCAAGACTAAGAGGTGGTTGGATTAGTACGCTCGTGGACGGTTCGGCCGGTTGTTGGGGCGTTTTGACCAGGGCGGGGGTATGCAAGGGAGTTTAGGTGTCTTGAATTGATACAAAATGTAAATGAATTTTAAACAATCGTAGTCGTTTTAAAATATATATTGGTTTTGAATGGATTGGGGAGTACTCGCTTTTGTTATTTTGACATTGAGTCGAATTTCGGTTGTTTTTAGAAAGGTTAAGGTTTTTAGGCAAAATTCTGTGAAGGAGGTATGGACCTATGAGCTGAGTGGTCGACCATTCCTAGCAAGTGTCGACCAGTATTCAGGATGTGTCGACTGAAATTGGCAAGTGTCTACCGCGAGGGTCGACATGTGAAGGCAAAATCGATCAAGGTGTTGACCTGTGTTAGAAGGTGTCAAATCGCTTGAGTGTAAAAATGCATACAGAGTGTCGACCTGCACGTAAAGAGGTCAACCAAACTCTGTAGGTGTCGACTGCTTGGGTCGAACTACGCGGCCAGAGAGTAATGAAGTGTCGACTGATGCATGCAAGTGTCGACCGGTAGTGTAAAATAGACGGAAGTGTCGACCTCAAGGATCAGCTGATGTGGACAGGGAGTAATGAAGTGTTGACCGGTGTATTCAAGTATCGACCAATAGTGTAAAATAGATGGAAGTGTCAACCTCAAGCATCGACCAACGCGGACAGTGAGTAATGAAGTGTCGACCGGTGTTCACAAGTGTCGACCGGTTAGCGTGAGAACAAGAGAAGTATCGATCGATAGTGTCGACTGCTGAAAACAGAGGCAAAACAAGTGTCGACCGGTGTAACGCCCCGAATTTTAAAATCTCCAATTTAAAAATCCTAATTTGAAGCCCTAGAACTTATTCCCAAAATTTGAGTTAAAATCGAGCGTTAAATTTTCAGCTTAAAATATTTTCTTAAAATCTTGAATAAAAATCATTAAATGCCCAGAACCTGTAATTAAAACAATAATTAAACTTATTCGAAATAAATGTAAAATCATAAATAATTCATAAAAACTCTAATAATAAAATTCAACATAATTTATTCGGAGTTAAAATAAAAATCGAAATACTTTTAAAAATTAAAACATAATATTTTAAATTTCTTTCTCGGGAAAACCAACATTTTCTTCTGTATGCTAGTTTGCCACTGGTAGATTCTCGATCGCAGCTAGTTCCTCCTCAGATAAAAACTCACCTACATCACAAAATTATTTAAAATATGAGAATTAACTCAGCAAGCAAAAATACGTGTAATGGTCAAAAATTTACATTTACTTTTACCGAATCCTGATTACAGAACTAGTTGGTACTTATTTCTCAACTTTAGACTCAGTCATCTCATTGTCGTTCAGGATTTGTCAACTTACTTTCGGTCAAGTTTATCATCTTATTGTCGTTCAGGCTTTTGCTATCACGTCAGTACCATTAATGTTCAAGCTCATCATCTCATTGTCGTTCAGGCTTTTGCTATCACATATTTTTCGTCAATTCCATCATTTTCATGCACATACAATATGTCCTACCAATTTTATCTTTATACTATTCTAAGTCAATGCCGAAACATGTGTGCTCAAATATCAATTCGTGTAATAAAACAGTTATAAGAAAATAATATAATATTTTGTGATGTAGGGCCAAAGCCAAAACATGAGAAAACTGTATTTTTACTTACTTGAATTCTGAGCGGTATGGATATCGGGATTCATTTACTATTTCAAATAATATCATATTCAAATAGAATCTTTAGTATTAAATTTCTACTTAATAAATCTATTTTCAAATAAATTTGACCAGAAATTCCTTACGTTGTTATGTTGGGTCGGATCGGGTTGGTTGGATCGTTTGGATGACTTCCGGGATCTTTCCTACCTAATTCGAATGTCGATGTTAAAATCCAAGTTAATTAATTCCAGCTTAAAAGAATTTGGACAGAAAATCCTTACCGGTTTAATCTTGGATCGGTTCGGTCAGATTCGGGTCGAAATTTGAGTGCCGGTTTGGGTCAACTGAGTCGATTTGGGTCAACTGGGTCGATTCGGATCAACTGGGCCAATCTGGGTCAACTGGGCCGGTCCGGGTCAACTGGGCCGGTCCGGGTCAACTGGGTCGATCCGGTTTGGTTCCGCTGGATCGGTTCGATTCGGCTGGACCTCCTTAAAAGAACTGATTCTAGTTTTTAAATAAAAAACAACTCCTTTTCTTATCATGTTCTGCCGAGAGAGAGAGAGAGAGAGAGAGAGAGAGAGTGAGAGAGAGAGAGAGAGAGTGAGTAAGAGATCGAGAGTAAGCGAGAGCAAAACCGAGAAGGACAGAGCGAGGGAAAGCTTACGCTGTTGAGGGAAATTGTTTGATCGAAGGGTGCTCTCTGCTGTCGCGAAGTGAAGCTCAACCGAGAGGAGTTTGGCCGTGTCGGAGAGGCTTGCAGCATCGGAGGCCAGGGTAAGTACTGCTTCTCTTCTTGAAGGACTCGAGAGGGAGAGTTGATGTGCTTTCCTCCTTCATGAGTACCTCTATTTATAGGAGAGGTTTGCACCCCGCTTTTCCAATATTTTTAAGTTTCACTTAGATTTTCCGGTTGTTATCTGATTGGCGGTAGATTTTTGGTTGAGTGGTTATTCAGTTAGATCCTGAACACTTCCCTTATAACGTCCAGGTTCATTCCGGATTTATTGCTTAAAATCAGCAATCCGATCTCTAAATCGGATTTTCAAAGATATTATCTTAATGGAAATCCAATATTCTTCCGTACTGGAATGATTTTTAGGCCAGGTTCATTGGATTTGTTTCCTAAAATTCAGGTTGTGATTTAGAAAATTTGAATTTCCAGATTAGGTTTGATTTTGAAATCTTGATTTTAAAATTTGAATATTGAATTTATTTGAGAATTTCTAAATTTTGAATTTATAATTTTTTTTTGAATTAAAAACCCTAATTGTTACGACCGGTGTTTACAGGGGTTGATCGAAAATAATTTTTATGTTTTAGAAAACTCAAATTTTATTTAAATTGATTTTAATCCAAGTCTTCCGCTGCGGCATTTTTAAATGTTTTCAAAAAGATTGTTTTAAGTCGAAGAACAAAAGTTTTAATTTTTTTTCCGAATTTTTCAGAGCGTATTTGTGTGAGTGGTAGTAATGAGTGTACCGAGAACCGTGAGAGTTTTCGGATCGCTACAGAAATGATATCAGAGCGAGAGAGAGAGAGAGAGAGAGAGAGAGAGAGAGAGAGAGAGAGAGGACCAGAAATCGTCGAGTCAGCTTCCGGATCGCTACAGAATATCAAATTCTTCATAAAGAATGGAATAGAAGATTCTCTAAAAAAATATTCAAATATTTCTTATTAATTGGTTGCTAATGTCGGAAAGGTTAAACCTTTAAATAGGCTTTAAACAACAATCAAATATTCTTAAACAAATGTTATTTCTAAATATTTTAAAAATTAAGATAAACATAAAAACTCAACTAAAATAAGTGAAAATTCATAGATTCCTTAATATCATATTGCATCTCGTATTTAAACTTGATTCGAATGTGATTTGCACGTGCATGACGCATGTCTTATTCAATTCTTGCATGTACATGTGCGCCACACCATTTCTCTGCATGAATCTTCAACATATCTTCCTTCCATGGTATTATGTTCAATATTTAACAAATGTAGTAGTTTTGAATCATATTGGGAAAATTCTTTCTCTTGAATCTCTAAGACCAATCCATGCAAGATTTCATGTATTTTCTTCATTCTCGATCTAGTCATTGAGCCTCCAGTATCTTGACAAGATTCCTTGTTCTTGGGTTTAGGTTTGGTTGCTCCTTAATTCACATCATTTTATCTCTACTAAAAAATGAAATCCGCAACTACAGAGTTTGTTTAACTCTCCCTACCCTAGAAAGTAGCTCACAACACCAAGATTTGCGACCTTCAGCTTTGTTTTCATTCAGATAGTTCTACAATGTTTGGACCTTTCCAATTAAGCTTGTTGAGTTATGGAGCCTACGCTATTTGAAAACTTTACACAGAGAAATCTACAGATCTACTTAAGGTAATGAGAACACTAGGTATATCAAAAATGAAACTTTTAAACAAAACCGAATATAAACTCAGAAACGCCATTAAATAAAGTAAAAAGGAACTTGAATCAGATCGAATCTTGCCGATAGAACCAAAGTTATCAATTTGATCTCACCAGTTTTACCTTGAAGAATATCTAATTCTTAACAAATAACCCAAGAGAAATTTTTTAAAGAACTCAAAATTTATTTCATCATTAATTGTTTTTTATTAAAGAGTTAAATTCTTATGTTTAAATAAGCTAAAATAAATATTAAAAATAATAAAAAATATCCTTTAAAATCTTATAAATGGTATGGAAAGCAACTTAGATTTAAGAAAACTTTACTGATATATATAAAATAAAAAAAAAATATAGAAATATGGAAAATGTAAGTTTTGACACGAAATGTCGTGCTGAGGCACACTGGAGTGTGCAGGGGTGTGTGAGCAAGGCGCAAGGGTGTTGTACGAAGTGATGCGTGAGGGGCACTTGCAGCTTTCTGGGCGTGCGCATTAAGTGCTAGAATTGGCTCCGTGCAGCTCCCCCGCGCTCTGCTGGTCATGCGCTAGGTTGGAATTGCGCTAATTTTGATATTTTGTCATTTTTTTTCAAATTCATGCCTATCCATGCATCTTTGTTCATCTTTTGGTCTTCTTTTTGTAATATTTAGTTCAAAAATACTTGTTTTCCACTTTCAAAGGCATAATCTTCTTTTAATGAATCATCATTCGTGGTTAGAAAGTCATTTATTGTAACTTTAATGTTTGAATTTTCTTGGTTCGTATGATAAGATACATTCCAATTTGGTTATTGCTAAACAAGACAATCTAGGTTAGGACCAATTTCAATAAGTATCATTTCCATTCTTAGCTAGCTTTGTGATTACAAACATTTTCATATACACATACGTTTTTGCATTTTAATGGGTAGTAAAAAGCAACATGATGTTTTTCTTGTATTAACACAACACTTACACCAACACCACCTCCATTTATCTCAACAATTAAGGGTTCAGAAAAATTAGGCAAAGCCAAAATAGTGCTGAAGTCATGGCCTTTTTCAATTTGTTAAAATAAAAAATCCATGTAAATGTTTCAATGTCACCTTAATCGACCACTCTTGAATGTGTCCTTCTTAGGTGATACCTCGTTTGTAGAAACAATATAACTAAAATATTTTGTTGAATATTGGCCAAAATTACATTTGCTCAACTTAGCAAACTGTTTATTACGTTGAAGACAAAATAGAACTTCTTCCCAATGGACATGATGCTCTTTTCATGTCATGTTGTACAACAAAATGTCCTTGAAAATACGATAACAAACTCTCTTGAAGATAAGAGTAAATATTACTTTACCATCAAAGTACAGGGTATTAACAAGTTGAACCTTAAATATTTTTGTTAGTAAGATCGTCCTTTACGCATGAATTTTTAACAAATTAACCACTTGCGGACGACTGGTCTCAAAGAATGGTCACCCAATCTCAAATTTTACGTAGTTTCACACATTTTTTCTAGACCGAGTGACCGCTCTCAAAGGAACAAACGCCTATTCTAAAAGAGATATAGGAACGGATACCCACTGTTGAAGAAGGGCGCTCAATCTAGAAAACATACAAAAAAATATTGGATTATTATAAAATTTTTACTACACAATTGACATATCATGAGAACATAGTGTACAAAGTTTCCTTATTTTTCAAGATTTCAATTTATTATAATTATTTTTGTATAAATTGGATAAATAATTATAATAAATCGTGAAAATATTGCAAAATCACGAAATTTTACAAAATATGTTCTAATGATATGTTGATATTGTGATAAAAATTTTCCACTAATTCAATGTTATTTGATATGTTTTCTAAAGTAGTCAATCATGTCTATGTCCTCTCTCAAAGATACACAGGCTCGGTCCAGAGAATCTTTCTAGAAAATATACCAAATGATATTGGATTATGTTGTGATTTTTACCACAGAATAGAGATATCATGATAACATAGTCTGCAATATTTCATGATTTTTCAATATTTGCACGATTTATTATAATTCTTTACACAATTTATATAAAAATAATTATAATAAATCTTACAAATCTTAAAACTCATGAAAATTGCAGAATATAGTCTCATGATATGTCAATTGTGTAGTAAATATTTTGGGCTAATCTGATATCGTTTGGTATATTTTATTGATCAGACGCTCTTTCTTCAAGAGCAAGCACTCGTTCCCACATCTCTTCTGAAACGGGTGCCCGGTCCAGAGAAAATGTGTGGAACCACGTAAATATTTGAGACCGAGCAACCATTTTTTAGACTGGTTGCTCGCTAAAAGTTAATTTGTTAAAAATCCATACGTAAGAGCGATCTTGTTAACAAAAAAAATTTTAAGGTCCAATTTATTAATACTCTCGTACTTTAAAGGTAAAAGTGATATTTACCCTAAAAATAACTTAAAAGTTTGGTTAATTACAACTTGGACAGTTGTTGGTGCATTAGTGAGCCTAAATGACATTACTAAGAACTCATAATGGCCTTTGTAAATTCATAATACTGATTTATAAATATCTTTGGAGCTCAATCTAATTTGATAGTACGCAGCCCTAAGATCAATTTTGCTATAGACAGTAGCACTATTTAATTCTTTCAACAATTCATCTACTAATGGTATTGGAAATTTGTCAGGTATTTTAAGACTAATGAGGACTCTATAGTCAATACAAAACCTCTTAAGCGTCCTCCCTTTTCTTTACCAACAACATTGGAGAATCGAAAGAGCTTTTACTCGGACTGATTAATCCTGGCTTTAACATTTCAGAAACAAGTTTTCAAGTTTTTCAATCTTTTTTTTATTTTAAATGAAGATACCTATAAGGTCTCACATTTACTATTGTTGAATTAGGCAACAAGTGCATGAAATTGAAAAATATGATAATATTTCTCAATTAATTGCTTCAAATCAAGAGCTACATTATTGACCGAAGCTTTTGAGACTGGCAAAAATGATTGTAAATGAAAATACTGAGATATTGTTCTTGTTT
Organism: Begonia peltatifolia; assembly: GCA_022433055.1. Classification (NCBI taxonomy): domain Eukaryota; kingdom Viridiplantae; phylum Streptophyta; class Magnoliopsida; order Cucurbitales; family Begoniaceae; genus Begonia; species Begonia peltatifolia. The sequence continues at coordinate 8,516,653 of CM039526.1, read as the reverse complement.
TCTTCAATTTTTTAAGCTGTTGTAAGTGGATAAATGAAAATACAAAGACTTTTTTCACCTTATTCCATCATTTCAGTTGCAGTTAATCGTTCAATCGAATCTTAGGAGTAAGAAGTAAAGGTGGTTTTGTATTGTTCATCCGCAATGATTGATGCTATTTAATTTTTTGAGGAAATTTTTTTGCTCCCAATTTAGCTAAAGTAATAGCTTGTTCTAAGGACTGAGGTTTTAAAGCACGTACCTTTCACCATATCTCACTTCTCAATCCATATTCAAAGTAGCTTTGTTGGAAAAAGGAGACACTCCATCTTATAAATCTCTATACTTAGATGGTCCAAAACAGACTATTAAGGCTTGCGGAATAGCTTGCCAAGTCGTGACCATTCCATTTCTATATGCCCACGGAAACCATTGCAATGCAGTTCCATATAACTGAAATGAAGCAATATTCAATCTCTTTGTGTCATTCAATTCATGATAATCAAAGATTCGTTCTGCCTTGGAAATTCATCTATGTGAATCTATCAAATCATGAAACATCTACCTCGATTGATCGAATTGATTTGTAATTATAGCCATAATTTTCAGCTTGTGTACCTCTGCTAGTTGAAGTTTCGATCAGAACAACGACTGGATTTCGCATGTGCTGTTTGATTCGCCCTTTCCTTGATGTGAGCTTCAAATTGATTTCCTTTAACAACATGTTGAAATGTGAAAGTTGTTATCTCATGAGCCAAAATACGATTTCTACACTCCTCCAAAAATTGATTTTGAGCAGATTGTGACCGTGTTCCCTCTGGCAGGGGTGGCAGAGATCAGTGAAAGCACCAATGTTATTGGATATTTCCGGTAAGAATCAGCTAAGAGAAGAAGAAGAAGAAGAAACTAACTGAAGAAGAAGAAGAAGAAGAAACTGACTTTTGTATTTTTTTCATATCACTTACAGCTGTCTTTCTCCTCTTCAATTCAGTATTATTGTCAGCCACCTCCTTTCTAACAGTATCCCAGTTTCTCAAATTCTTTCTAGTTCTTTTTTCTCCAGCAGGTAAAGTTGGGAAAAGAAGCATTTTGCTGCTAATGTCGGAGAAACTGAAATGAAGAGGTTTTTTTGTCCCCATTTCTTATCTGAGACATTCTTCTTTCATTCTAAAGAAGAAATCTGTATTGCAGTTTGTATTGATAAACTATCAGGTGTCGAAAAGCAGAGAATTTATGTTATCTTCTGTAACAATATTGCCTATTGCCAGTTTTCAACTATCAAATGTTGATTTCTATTTGTTAATGACATGTTTATGATCTTGTAAACTTGTCTTCAAATGGTTTCTTTTGTACCAGTATTTGGTTTGGTTCTGTTGAACTTTCTTCTGTTTGGTGTTATCCGTTAAGAAAGTAGGGCCTCATGGTGATAGTACACACGAACTTCTCTGTTCTCAAGTCTCTCTTGGGCACAGTACAATTGAGGGTACTTAGTTTACTGTGTAATGGTGCTCTGTATAGCTGTTTTCCCTTAATATGTTGGGAAGAGTCTTTTGTGAGTTCTCTCCCTCACAATGATTCTTCGTTAGTTACAAAAGGCAGACTCATTTGATTTTGAAAATAATATACTTTGGAAACTGGTCTCCATTTTTGGCTCTGAAATAAGAGGCAGGCCATCTTCTCATGAGTGTTCGAACAGCAATCTATAAATGTTATTTGTTCAATAACAAACATCAAGGAAGCATTTGATGTCTTAAACATGCATCTCTTACAAAGCAGCCAGCTTTCTACAACTACCAATCTTTCACTCTGCTAGACTTTCTCACCATTTAAGACGATGGGGTCTGTGTGTCGCCGGCAATATCAAGTGGACAAAGACAGGCATCTGATGAGGCATTATACGATGTCCCTCAATAGGCCCCATTATCCAAAGGCTTCTCACCTCTCCTTTTTAGAATTGTCGGCTTACCCATTCTTCTATATATATATAGAGTTCTTCTGGGTTTATCACCAACCCAATTTGCCATATACCCAATACTCAAAACCCCAGAATTCCTTTCTCCTTTGCTAGGAAAGTAAGAGAAGTTCCAGCAAAATAGAAATGGGTTTTCGTTTGCCGAGCATTCTGCATGCCAAGCAAATCCTCAATCACGGATCTTCGTCGGTCCCGAAAGGCTACTGTGTGGTGTATGCAGGAGAGTGCCAAAAGAGGAGATTTGTGATCCCCATGACTTTCTTGAATTATCCTCGTTTTCAAGAATTATTGAACGAAGCTGAAGAAGAATTCAGATTCCATCCTGGCGGCCTAAGTATTCCTTGCAAAGACGAAATCTTCGCTGATCCCATCTCTCGCATGGGCGAATCATTGTAGATCAGTATAAACTATAGACCCACACAATTTTGTAGATTTACATTTCCTGCCGTGTACAGCTCGAGGAAATTATAAATGAATTCATTTGTCTGGGAAAACTAATTCTCTCGGTTTCATCTGTTTTTTTGAGAATATTTTCATCAGACCCATAATTTGTTCTCATGCAATTGTGCAACAGCAGTGAAAAACAGAGATAATTGAACTCCATACTCGGGTAGAAAAGCTTATCCTTGCAGTCTACTCAGTTTTTCAAATTGAACATGGTATTTGTTTTTAATTCAAAAATGAAACAAATTTTTTTTTTTTTTCCGCCGTAGGACTAGGAGGAGGAACCAACCTTCCTACATCCTTAAGCTCAAGACACACGAACATATTTCTAAATAATTAGACGTACCGTATGGTCTCAACAATTTATAAAGTAGCAATTCTTGGATGATGGATGGTTCAGATATGATAGTGGTACATTACTAGTTCTTTACCACAACGAAAAAGTAGAAATTTGTAATGATTTAACGAGACTATGTAGTGTATAGTAAAGGGTGTATGTGCAGATGAGTCGTGATTGATATAGTCAATTCATGAACGAAGAACATGATTCCAACATGATTAGATTATTAAAATAATTTGGAAAAAATGTGAGAACCTTACAAGTTCGAATGGATATTCTCTGATTTACGCATCTTAATGAAGTAATTTTCTCCATAATTTCTGTACACATTGTCAAATACTATCGATTTAGAAACAATTTATGCCTAGCAAATCAAAATTGTTTGAGAAGAACTCATGTACTTTCAACCTTATAAGCCATTTAAACGGTGACTGGGATTAATAAAAGCTTCTTCTCTGCAGGGAATTGTGAGACCTCCCATCGGGTGGTTGAAGCCAAACTCTTCTTCAGCTTGACTCTTATGCTACTGGAACAATGAAACGCCTTTTCTCTGTCTCTCCAACATAAACATGAAGATGACCCTTTGGTACATCACAGGCCTGTCCAGCCATGTAAATTCTCTTGAAAATCTGATTTACAGGGAAAGCTCGAGGAAGACGGAAACCCATGATGGTATTTTCTCATTGCTAAAATATTTTTGCAAGAAATGTTTGTGTAATGGCTTAAGGCTGTTGAAAGAATTGCCTAAGGTTGTGGACATATATAGCTGATATTGCACTGCGGATACGTGAAAGATCAAGGTTAGATACTAGTGTCTTAGTGGGTTGAAACATTAGATGAGACACCGATAATAAATGTTATAATGAACAATATTAAAATGCAAAAAGTAAAAAGACAGAAGATTGGTAATGCAGTTCGGCAATTGTTCACGTCTGTGAGGCCACGCCCAGATTTAAAAAATAATTCACAGAGTTTACAAAATTACAAGACACCCAGTATAACACAAGTAAAACTCCTTCTTTTCTTTGTCGCCGCCTCTTCTTAACTTCCTCAATAAATTTGTTTTTGCGAGCTCCCCTCATCTTGAGATCGATCATTCCTGGAATCTAAACGTGTCAAGATCCTCATGTTGATAATGACTTCTCTTGGAATTCGTGTATGGCAAGATCTCCTTGACCACGATCAAAACTCTTCCTGAGTTCTAGGCAGCCTTTTCTCGAGACTGAGTTTCAATGAAAATAATAAGGAATGACACCGCCAGTGACACTCGTCGTTGTCTTCGAATGCATTAAACAACACACTCAGAAAATAATGAATCAAACCAAAACAAAGTGTGTATTACAATATTTAATATACTGAATTAATAAAAACACACCCACACACTATGATGTGAGAGAGGAAAGAATAACTCGCGGCACACATAATTGTGAAATGAAGAATAATCTGCTCAAGCTTTCTGTGAGAGAATAATACTTAAATATCATTTGCAACAAATCTTTTTATTTTTACTTCAAATATTTTATCCAAACAAAAAAACACACAGAAGAAAGAAACCGAATCCACGAAATTCGAATTTGAGACATTGGGTGCAATATTTATGGAAAAACGCTGGCAGCGAATCTGGAATAAATCTCTTGGTTGTTGTGATCGCGTATCGTCTTAATCCAGCTTAGTGGAATCACAATCTTCAAATTAGTTTTAAAAAATAATAACTTCCCATAATGTCATGATAACTTGCTCTTCAAGTAACAACCTTTCAAATATTATATTGCTACTATAGAATAAATTGAAAGCTTCCTTAATTGCCAATTGCCAAAAAATTAATGTCAACAATATTTAACATTTACAGTCTTTCCCTTGGCATTTTTTGGCAAAATTGAAAACTCCCCCAAAGGTTGGAGATAAGTTCGAAAAAGCTCCCCCTTAACATGAACTTGCATATCATGTAGATAATATAATGCACAATAATACCAAAATACTCCCACTTTTTGCCACAAAAGGACAAAAGAGTATAGAAAATATCCACCAGTAAAAAATATTGTTTTAACAATTCATAGATAATCCATAATAATTATAAAGCAGAGTCATCATCTAAAGAAATCAACCTTATTGTAGTTGTTGAGACATCCACGCTAGCATCTTTATCTTGAATAGTTTCTTCTTCATTATGAGCAACATGAGCATCCTGTTTTGCTATTCTGGTGACATCTCCAATGACATCAGGTGAAATACTTGATCGTTCAGCAACATCGGCATCTTTAACCTATTCCTTTAACTTAGAAACATCATCAATTACTTTCATGACAAACCTTTTCAACATCAAATGGAATGGAGTTCCCAATTTTGAGCAATAAAACAGCCATTGATTTATTCACACCTATCCCATATGACGTAGGAAGCCAGTTTCTCATTGCTATTTTATGCAAAATAGCATATTTTACAGTGAGTTGAGATGTGGAAAAGTCTTTCCCATTGGGTCATTCTTGTCTAACATCACCTGTGACATCATCAATAATCTTGTTGAAATTAGGGGTAAATTCCTCAATATCAATCCAATGACTACTTATAATGTGTATTTATCACAGTATAAGAGAATTTATATAGATGTTCCCTTACAAACACTTGTCCAAAATTTGGATGTTCTAGGTTCTTTATATCTAAATCTAGGTTGCAATAGAATTCTTAAACCACTCTACAGACAAATGGTTTTAATCCTCTAAAAGTTTTCTCAGTCCTTGACTAACAAGATGATACACAATAGCTTGAAAGTTTTCAAAATCTCCTTTATGAATATTTCTTTCACACCAAATATTTCTATTGGAGACTCTTTTCCATAGCCCAGCATGATATTCAGATTTAAAATCATTTACAACTGAGCGAACATAATCTTACTTGTCTTAGGGCTTGACTTCGCCTTTGACCCTGATTGAGAACGTGTGGAATATTTAAACACATAGTGAGGACTTGCTTTCTTAAGCTTAGGCCCAGAGGTCTTAGTAGACTTCTGTACTGTAGTCTTTAAGATATTGTCATTATTAGAGTCACCAATTTATGCTTCATTGGAATTTATTTTCCTACGCTTGCATTTTGAAGTCTTAGCAGATTTCTGGGTTGGAACCTTTAGAATTTCATTATCATCCGAGGAGATAATGTCGACTTCATCTTTCTCTGTCCAAGCATCATTTGAGGAAACATCCTTCTTAGACTGAGTTTTCTTACCTTTTAAAACTCGAGAAAACGTGGAAGAGTTAGGTGCTTTAGGAGGAGCGGGACTGGTTTTGAATCAATCACCACTTGATCGTCTGAAGCGTCTCTTCACACCGAAAGAATCTACTTGCTGTATAGGAACAACATCATGACAGTTTTCGAGAAGTCGCCTTTGTTTTGATAGTCGACATCACAAACTTTTCAAGCAACATTTTAGAGTTTGGGGTTGTTGACCTTAATTGCTTTTTGGATTCCACACAGGAGCATCATTTATAGGGACTTCTTCACAAACTTTCTTCAATAATAACCATGGAGGAGATGAAAATAGTACGCCCTTATCCTGAGAGAAAAACCGTTAAGTAATTAATAATTCTTGGGTTGACGGAGAGAAAGTGAGAGGGAAAATAAAGAGTATTGTTTGATTTTAATGGGTTTATGGAAATAAATCATAAATTTTTATTTAAATTTTGAAATAATCTCATCAAATCCCATAAATATTTCTTCAATTTTAAAAAAGAATCATTATCTTCCACTTTTCATATAACTTTGGAAAATAAATCCGAAGTTCTATAAATTGAGAAATAAATCCAAATAGAAACCACAATCAAAATCTTATAAATTTGGAAAGTAAATCCAAAATCTCGCTCAGGATGGGAATTAAACCCAAAAGGCAATAGAATCCATGAATATCTCTCTAAATTCGGAAGAGATCATCTCTCAATTTCCATAAGGTTGGCTGAAATCTTATATAGAACCTATTGTGTCACGCAAAAAGTTAAAAAAAATATCCCACAACGACGATATTAGCAACAAGGAACATACTTCAAGATAGTGAAATATGTATATACATATATATAATAGTTTTTTTCATTATGAAAACAAATAAAAAAAAACTTACATCCCGTAAGAATTCCTTCACATGACAAAGGTCTAAGGTAGATCTCAGCTCTTCAAATATCGCACTACCCAAAGTTTTTGTGAAGATATTGGCAATTTGTTTTTCTATCACTATATGCTCTAAGATAATGATTTTGTCTTCCACAAGAGATCGAATGAAATGATCTCGGATGTCAATATGCTTGGTCCGAGAATACTAAACTGGATTCTTGGAAATATTGATAGCACTCATGTTGTCACAATAAAGTGTGATGACATTTTGTGTAACACCGTAATCTTTCAGCATTTGCTTCATCCAAAGAATTTGAGTACAGCTACTAACAGCTGCAATGTATTCTGCCTCAACAGTAGACAGAGAAATAGAGTTTTACTTCTTGCTCAACCATGATACCAAATTGTTTCCTAAGTAAAAACATTCATCGCAAATACTTTTTCAATCACCTGAGCTCCCAGTTCAGTGAGCATCACAATAGCCAACTATATTAGTATTTGTATCAAACGAATACAAGATCCCATAGTCGGCTGTCCCGCTAATATATTTGAGAATACGTTTCACTAACACCAGGTGTGACTCTCGCGAATTTGTTTGAAATCAAGCACATAAACCCACATTGTAACAAATATCTGGCTGACTAACGGTTAGCTACAAGAGATTGCCAATTATACTCTTATATAAGTTGGTATCAACAGAAATCTCTTTCTCATCTTTGGAGAGCTTCTCATGCATACCAATCTGTATTCTCATAGGACGGGCATTCTCTAACTTAAACCGTTTCAACAAATTCTTGGCATACTTGCTTTGAGAGATGAATATACCATCTTTTTCTTGCTTAATCTGAAGTCCAAGGAAATAATTGAGTTTACCTACCATACTCATATCAAATTCTCTAGTCATTTGAGCAACGAATTCATCTACTATTTTCTGTGACACCGAGCCAAACACTATGTCATCAATATAAATTTGAGCGAGTAAAAACTGACATTTGTTATGGAGAATGAAAAAGGTTTTATCTACTTTCCCTCGCTCATATCCCTTAGATAATAAGTATTCCGTAAGTCTTTCATACTACGCTCGAGGGGCTTGCTTGACCCCATGCAACGCCCTCTTCAACTTGTAGATGTATTCAGGATGATGAGGGTTTTCAAAACCTTTTTGTTGAGCAACATATACTTTCTCATTAAGAAGACCACTGAGGAAGACACTCTTCACGTCCATTTGATACAGCTTGAACCACATTATACAAGCAGTGGCTAAAAGGAGACGAATGGACTCAAGTCGAGCAACCAGTGCAAATGTTTCATCAAAGTCAACACTTTCAATCTACGAGTACCCTTGAGCAACTAACCGAGCCTTGTTGCGAGTGATATTTCCATGGTCATCGCTCTTTGTATATCCACTTGGTACCAATGACATTAACATCGGAGGGACACGGCACTAAGTCCCAAACTTGATTCCGAGTGAATTGACAAAGTTTCTCTCGCATAGCACCAATCCAATACTTATCTATCAAGGCTTCTTTCACATTTTTGGGCTTGATAGTCGAAGTAAAACACACCATTTAGATCATTTCACAATAGTTCACTCTCGGCTTGTCTCTAGTTCAAATACCATCATTCCAACCTTCAATAACTTCATCTGCAAGATGATTCTTCTAGACACGTGTGGATGATTGCCTGTTATCTGGAATGACTTCCTCAATTGTGGTAACCTGATTTAAGACACCATCTGTGACACTGATGGGAACACTGGAGCTTTCTTCACTTAAGATTTGAGTTGCGTCTTCGTAAAAAGTATCAGTTATTTCCAGTAAATCGTTTACTTGAACATTCACAGATTTTATGACATTTCGAGTCCTTTTGTTGTAGACTTGATAGGCACGACTATTGGTGGCATATCCCAAGAAAATAGCTTCATCACTCTTAGGATCTAGCTTCTCCCTATGTTCTATGTCATTCAACACATAGCACGTACTAGCGAAATGATGAAAATAGTTAGATTTGGAGTTTTACCTTTTCAAATCTCATATGGTGTCATTGTAGTTTCTGCATGAAGATACACACGATTTATGGTGTATCATGCAGTGTTCATAGCTTCAGCCCAAAATCTCTATAGAACATTTCTCTCGTGTAATATTACACGAGACATTTTTGCTAAAGTTCAATTTTTTCTCTCAACGACTCCATTTTGCTGAGGAGTTTTAGGTGCATAGAATTCATGAACTATCTCAAGTTGATTATAGAAGTCCAAGAATTCTGAGTTTTCAAACTCTCTTCCATGGTCACTACAGATGCGAATAATCTTCACAATGACACAATCTTTTTCATGTTGGAGCCGAATACAAAAGGATTTGAAGGTTTTGAAAGTGTCAGACTTTCCTCTAAGAAATTCCACCCATGTATATCGTGAGAAATCATTAACAATGACATAAGCATACCGTTTTCCTCCAATACTTTCTAGAGGGATTAGACCCAATGGATCCATGTGGAGTAGCTCAAGCACACGAGTAGTTGCTAGTGTTTGAGACTACGGGTGTGACACCTTGGTTTTCTTTCCAATTTTACATGGTACACATACTCTGTCTTCATCAAAATTCATCATGGGAATACCACAGACCGCTCCTTTAGAAACAACCTTATTTAACATTCTAATATTGACATGTCCTAACTTTCGATGCCATAAGATAGAATCTTCCATGTTTGAACAAAAAAGGGTAGATAAGGATGAAATGAAGTAGCAATTTTCAAAAGACCTTACTCTTTCTATGATGCATTTGTTGTTTTCATCAGAAACCACACACTTTTTACAAATGAAATACACATTCAGATCTTGATCGCACAACTGACTAATACTAATCAGATTCACTTTTAGACCATTCACCAGTAGGACATTATCCAACTTTGGTGGCCTTGGAACATCTAGCGTTCCTCTTCCAATAGCATGAGCTGTGACACTGTCGTCAAACGTCACCTTTCCTATACTTCCGAATACGATATTCTTTAAAAATTTCTCTTCACCGATCATATGTCTAGAGCACCCGCTGTCAAAATACCACGCATTAGTTGTAATGATCTTTAGAGAAATATGTGTGACGTTGCACTTCAAGTTGGACCTTTACACCCAATTTTGTTGAAGAAATCTGAAAAAAAGAAAAATCTCTAGCAGTACCTTATCTTAAGTCAACAAGATAGGTAAAATATTTAGAACTATAGTCACGACGGTTGCAACAGAGTTTTGAAGATTGATCTTATCATCTTTCAAGCCTCTAATTTGAATACGCATATGCTGATTCACTCTAACAAGTTCGATCCATTTCTCATGAAGAGTCTTGTATTCAACTATGATATCTTCTTTTGTGACTTCATATTCTTCTTCATCACTACAATTTGACATATTCTCTATGACATCATATGTAACATTAGCATTATCTGTGTGTTCTGCTTTCGAAACAAGAGCCACATGGTTGTTATGAAATTCTTCTTCTTTTTCAAACTCATCCTCATTCCAAGTCGTGTTGAGAGAGTTCTTCTTCTTCTTCAACGTGTTAGCACATTCCCCCTGAACATGTCCAAAGCCATCACATTCTCTATACTGAATTCCTTTGCTTTTGAAAGATTTATTGATCAGAAGCATGATTTTCTTCCATGTACTACTTATTGGTTGAAGAACTATTCTTTGTGTTGTTGACATTGGGCTTAATACCATGATTATTTCTGTCAAATCTGTTTATAACTCTATTAAAATTCTTAGATAGCAGTGATAGAGACTCCTCAAAAATATCTTCATCGTGATCATTAAAATTCTGTATTTATACTTTTAGAGCCACTCCTTTCACCTTCTTTACTTTCGAGTCCTCTTCAAGATTCATCTCAAAAATTCTAAGAGATCCCATCAGTTCTTCTAGCTTCATTTTTGAGATATTTTTTGCTTCTTCAATAGTAGTGACTTTATAAGCAAACTGTTGAGGCAGAGATCATAAAGTTTTCCTTACCAATTTTTCTTCAGGAATAATGTCACCAAGCGCGAATGCCTTATTTGTAATATCACAGAGTTTGGCATTGAACTCGGCAATACTTTCATCTTCATGCATCTTTAGGCTCTCAAATCTTGTAGTTAGCATCTGCATCTTTGATAATTTTACAGCCAGCGTCCCTTCATAAGTGATATGAAGAATTTCCCATGTCATTTTAGCTGACTCATACGTGGATATGAGTTTGAACTAAATAAGGTCAACGCCATTGAAAATAACATTAAGAGTCTTTGAATTACTGTTTGCCAACATATCTCCAGTAACAGACCAACTTTCTTCAAACTTGGGGGATATGACACCCTATTCGTTATTAACCATCGGAGAATCCCAACCTGTCAATATAGATTTCCAAGCTTTTTCATCGATAGCTTTAATGAAGGCTTTCATTCTTGCCTTCCAATACGCAAAATTGTTGTCATCCAATAAAGGTGTACACATTGTTGAACCTCCTTCCTTCATAAAGTTCATCGCACCAATAATCAAGATGAAAGATCAAGGTTAGATATTGATGTCCTAGTGGGTTGAAACACTAGATTAGACACTGATAATAAATCCAATAATGAACAATATTAAAATGCAAAAAGTAAAGAGACAGTAGGTTGGTTACGTAGTTTGGTAATTGCCTATGTCTGCAGGGCCACACTTAGATTTGAAAAACAATTCATAAAGTTTACAGAGTTACAAAGACACCCGATCTAACACAAAGTAAGACTCCCTCTTTTCTTTGTCGCCCCATCTTCGTAACTTCCTCAATGAATCTATTTTTGCAAGCTCCCCTTGTTTTGAGATCGATTCCTCCCGGAAGCTAAACGTGATAATATCCCCTTGTCGATGATGATTTCTCCTGAAATTTTTGTATGGCAAGATCCTCTTGCCTACGATCAGAACTCCTCCCGATATTGAGCTTCAATGAAAATAACAAGGAATGTGTCTTTGACACCACCAGTTACACTAGCCGTTGTCTTCGGATGCAATCAAACAACACACTTAGAAAATAATGAACCCAACCAAAACTGTGTGTATTACAGTCTTTAACAGACGGAATTAATAAAAGAACACCCACACGCAAAGGCATGAGGGATGAAAAAATAACTCGCAGCACATGTAATTGTAAAACGAAGAATAATCTGCTCAAGCATTCTGTGGGACAATAATGCTTAAATATCATTTTCAACAAATTTTTTTATTTTTACTTCAAATATTTTATCCAAACAAAAACACACAGAAGAAGGAAACTAAATCCACGAAATTCGGATCTGTGACATTAGGTGCAATATTTATGGAAAAACGCTGGTAGCGGATCTGGAACAAATCTCTTAGTTGCTATGATCGCGTATCTTACCGTAATCAAGCTTAACAGAATCACAATCTTTAAATTAGCTTTCGAAAATAATAACTTCTCATAATGTTGTGATAACTTTCTTTTCAAGTAACAATCTTCCAAATATTATATTGCTGACTATAAAATAAATTGTAATCTTCCTTAATTGACAATTGCTAAAAAATCAATGCCAACAATATTCAGTATTTACAATATGTTTATTCCATAGTTAGTGAGTAGTGGAAAGCAATTGTAGTATATTGGTCCCTGAGAAGGACATTAGCCTGGGAGAATTCTGTTACTTTGTTCATTAGCTTATCAATCATCTCCAAATGAGCAGGTAACTTCTTTGGGGCCAGCTTTATGATGGTCAAATACAAACTAGTATTAAATTTCATGTTTTGAGTCTGCGATCACTTTGCCAATCCATGATAAAGGTCTTGTTAAGAGTACCAGTTTTTGGTAAAGCCCTTTAAAATGATGAAAAATGCTTTGTAGCTAGAATACTAAGTAGGGCCATTGGTAGGAGGGACCATGTGATTATGTTCTTTGTTACTAAACATGTAGACCCTACTTATTGAAATCACCTCATGATAATTTTATCAATTATGAATTTTTATAGACGAGGAAACCCATGAATTCAATTTCACACAATTCATCATGTTTTTCTTCTACATGTTCTAGTCTCAGCTGCAATTGTTGGGCTACTTGTAAACTCTGCCAAAATTTACCTCGGAGTTGTGGAGGAGATTACAGAAAGAACTCGGTACGAAGATACAGTTCAGCACAACATATCATCCCCAGACAGATGGGCAGTCAGAGAGGACAATCCAAATTGTTGAGGACATGTTGAGAGGTCTTGTATTCTGGATTTGGGTAATAGTTGGATCCAACACTTGCCACTGATGGAGTTTGTGTATAATAACAGCTTCCAGATTAGCATCAGAGTCTTTTCGTTTGAGGCACTGTATGGTCGACCATGTCGTTTTCCCTTGTGTTGGGCTAAACAAGAGGAACGACTTATGCTTGGGCCTAATATCATCCGAGAGACCACCGAGAAGATCCACCAGATTCGTGAGCGACTGAAGATTCTGCAGAGCATACAGAAGAGCTATGTCGACCTGAAGAGACGCGAGGTGGAGTTCGATGCTGGTAACTTTGTCTTTGTGAAGGTTCATCCTACCCATTGTGTCAGCAGATTTGGTGTGAATGGAAAGTTAGCCCCGAGATATATCGGTTCATTCCAGATTGCTGAGAGGATTGGAGCGGTAGCCTACAGGCTGGAGTTGCCGCCTCAATTGGGACATGTGCACCCTGTTTTCCATATATCTCAACTGAAGAAGTACATTCCAGATCCGTCTCACAATGTTTCGTGTGATGAGGTGTTCGTCCAAGTTGACACGACCTACGATGAAGAAAGAAAGTAGATTTTGAGACGCGCGCTTCGGTTGCTTTATCGCCGGGAGGTTCCTTATGTGGTGCTGCTATGGAAGAACCACACGGAGAGAGAGGCTACTTGAGAGCTGTAGTCCGAGATGGCGGAAAAGTACCCTTATTTGTTTTATGATATGTAGTTGAGGTGAATTTGGAGACGAAATTCATAAAAAAGATGAAAAGATGTAAAATCCACCAAAATTTACTGAAGATAAATTTCATATAAATTTTTCGTGAATTTTTAAGTGTAAATTAAAGTCGAGTGCTCAAAATTTTGAAAACTATCGATGTACAAATTTTTGGTCACTTATAACCTGTACAAAAAAAAATTAAAAAAAAAATTAAAATTTTAAGTTAATGTTTGCACGTTTCATATAAATTAAACTCATGAGAGAGGAACGTTGGAATTTACTGAAATGAATTTTTAGAGAAAAATTCAAGAATCAAAAAATAAAACCATTAAAGGGTTTGAATAAAATAAATGGTTTTAATATAAAAAAATAAAAGAAAATAAATTAATTAAAAATATAAAATAAATAATAATTTAAAACAATAAGGTTTTTTGAAAAATCTTATTGTTTTTTCAGCGGCAAAATAACAGAGAGAGAGAGAGAGAGAGAGAGAACACTCATCACTGGAAAACGACCACCGTTCAGATCGATCTTGGTGTCAAACTCTTCGTCTCGAAGAGTAGATCAATATTGGCGATGAACGTATTTGAAGGAAACCTCTCAATCTCTTGATTTTTGCACAAGAAGTTTCAAGTTTTTGGAAAATCGTAGATATGAGATTTGGGTCATTTTTCTTGGTGTTTTTTGCAGGATTCAACCGGGAATGAGGTGAGAAATGTGTTGGAAACAACTTTTAGCCGAAAACAAGTCATAAAAACGCCCGAGTTCTCTACCGTCGACTACCGAGTCAACTCGACAGTGGGCCAAGTAAACTCGAGCCCAAGGCCGAGTTAGGCCTGGTCAGGCCAGGTCCTACCCTAGCCTAGTTGGGTAGGGTTTGTCCGGGCCAATTCGGATCGACCCGACCCAATTCAGGTTTGATCCGCAGACTAGACCCGAGTTGGTCTAACCCGAACCAAACCAGGTTCGACCTGACTCAAACCGAACCGAGGTCAAAGTTGACCTTTGACTTTTGACCAAAAGTCAACCTGAGTTTTTTGGGCCCATTTTCACTCTGACTCCCCATTTATATCGTTTCTAACCCTATTAGATCTTAATGGGGTTCCTCTTTTATGTTAATTTCAAGATTTAGAGAAATTTGCTAAGTTCGAGATGATTCCCGATGAGTCACCGATTGTCGAGTTTAGGAGGACTTGCCACAGGGGTATGGATTATTATACTTATTACGTTATACCTAGCCTAATATATACGTATATTATTTTTGGTCGGGTACCACCAGTATTGACGTCGGCATTTTTACGAGTATGTACATTTTACATTATTTAGGCATGTACACGTTTTGTTGGATTTATACTGCCTAGTTGAGTTTAGATGTCATGTTTTACTCGCTATTTCCAAGGGGCTCGATTTGAGATTTGTCGTGGGATTAGTATATTGTCATGCATGTGTTTTATTCATGCATTGGATTTCTCACGTACGCCATTGTTTTCTGATGTGCATTGTAATTGGTTCTGAAGATAATCGTCTGGCACTGTTAGCTGCGCCCATACGCTGAGAGTATCAGGGGATTTTGCCCAGGCGTACCCATGCTTGAGAGTTGCCGTGGTACTTCCCATACTTGTTTAGACAGGATACTCCTCTTTACAATAGGAGAATGACTCTGAGCTTAGTTAGTCCGGTGCGGTATTCCCCACTAGAGGAGTGATGGGCTCTGAGCATTGTTAGCCCTGGGCTCTGAGCTTGGCTAGCCCTGTTACCCAACGTGGTTAGTGTCTGTTCGTTGCTACTCTCGGTTTATAAGACAATTGTGCGGTCCTGTTGTGCCCAGGGTTAGGTGATTATGTCCCCTTGTTGTGCTCTAGCGTGTGTATCCGCGATGGCCCAGGGTAGTGTGTGCCTTTGAGCCCCTGCTGGTTGGTTGACCTTTTCTCTTCTCCCTTCGAGGCATTGTCGGTGTTATCGCGACCTTTGCTTGTGGTGTGGTTCGGAGGATCCTTTAATGACCTCCATTTTCACTGTTTACCTGGTTTTATGTGATAGTATGGTTGATGCAGGGCTATTTTTACTACAGCTACATTATTTTTGAAACTAGACCCATCGATCGTTTTAAAAATGAGAAGAGAATTTAATGACATTGAAACCGATTTTGAATTTTAAAATACGTGCATTGATTTTAAGCGGGCATGCATAATGAGATAAGTGGTAAGTATAACATCTTATACTGAGTTTGTCACTCACCCCAACGACTCCTCTCTATAGGTAGAGAAAATAAGAATAGGAATCGAGGTTGATTGGCTCCCGATATCATGAATTTTCCCTCAGATATTTTATTTTGATATTGGGTATTAACATGTATTCTTTTCATTTTCTGTATTTCTACTATTTCTTGTGTTGTTACATTTGTTATTTTGAAGAGTTCTGAGATTACTCACATATATCTTCCGCATCAACCTTAGGTTAGATGGTGAACTTCCAAAAAGTTGACCGTTTAACTCGGTGTTTCTGTTAGGCCACTTTCTAGGTCGTGACACTGCTGGTAAAGAACTCACAAGAAGACTGTTTGTAACTTGTTAATTCATGGAAAGCTACTTTAGCTGTAATATCGGGGCAAAGAAGATCAGAATGAACTCATGATTAGACAATATGTTCATTGTATGCAAACATCTTATTTCTGCCACAGCAGCATGAGAAAGAATTATTATTTTTCCAATACAATTGATTTAATTCATAATTTTCTATGGAGTGAGAATTGTTGCGTCTTAGAAAGATGTACGAGCAGAAAGAGGAAATTTTACTATTCATTAAATTTTTCTTGTGTGCTACAGCTTTCCTCTCTTAAAGCTTTTTTGCAACAGGAGGACACAATGAAAAGAAATTAAGTTATTCCTCTATGCTACAAAATTTGCTTAAAGACTAGTTGAGCGAGAAGTTAGTTCAAATGAAGTTTCTTCTCTGCAGGGAATTGTCAAACCACCGATAGGATGAGCAAAGCCAATATCTTCTTCAGCTTTTCTCAGTAGATCTTGGAATGAAGGATGGTTCAAATATGATGTCACAACTCGGAAAGGGAACTAACAGAAACGCCAAGTTAAACGATCAATCTCAGAGAAGTCCAATGTCTAACCTAAGGCTACTTGCGGAAGATTCCTATGAGCAATCCCAGAACTACTCGAAATAACAAATGTGATAATACAAACAATAATAGAAATACAAGAATTAAAAAGAATACATGCTAATAATCAGTACAATAACAAATAAAATTGTTACATGAAAAAAAAAATATCAATATAAAATCTCTATGGAAATCCACAATATCGGGAGCCGATCAACCTCGGTTCCTGCTCTTCTTTCCTCTACCTGTAAAGGGAGAGTCGTTGGGGTGAGTGAAAAACTCAGTATGGGATGTTATACCTATCACTTATCTCATTATGCATGCTCAATTAAAATCAATGCATGTGTTTTTAAAATTCCAAAACCAGTTTCAATGTTATCAAATTCTCTTCTCATTTTCAAAACGATTGATGGGGTTAGTTTCAAAAATAGTGTAGGTATAGTAAAATAGGACCGCATCACCCTACAATAGCATAAAACTAAGTGAACAGTGAAAAGAGAAGTCGTTCAAGGATCCTCCGAGCCATACCATAAAGAAAGGCCGCGATAACACCGGCATGACCTCATAGGTAGAAGAGAAAAGGTCCACCAACCAGGAGGGACACAACCACTCAACCCTGGGCCATCGCGGATACATGTACTGGAGCACACCAGGAGGGACACAACCATTCAACTCTGTGCCCAACGAGACCGCACAATGGACTTATAAACTGGGGGTAGCAACGTACAGCACTGGCCAGGTCGGGTAACAAGACTAGCAAAGCTCAGAGTCCATCACTCTATCCCCGGGGAGTACCGCACAATAATCAATCATCTAGGAGGGACACAACCACTCAACCCTGGGCTATATCCAAACAAGTGTGGGGAGTACCATGGCAACCCTCAAACACGGGTGCGTCTGGAAAAAAGCTCCTGATACTCTCATCGTATGGCCTCGGCTGAGAGTGCTAGATGATTATCTCCAGAATCAAACTACAATGCACATCAGAAAACAATGGCGTGCATGAGAAAACCAATGCATGAATAAAACACATATGCATGGTAATATAACAAATCTCACAGTAAATCTCAAATTGAGCCCGTTGGCAAGGGCGAGTAAAACATGGCATCCAAACTCAACTAGGCAATATAAGTACAACAAAACATGTACATGCCCCAACAATGTAAAATACACGTGCTCGTAAAATGCCGACGTCAATACTGGTGGTATCCCACCAAAAATAATATATGTGCATGATAGGTTAGGTATAACGTAATAAGTATAATAACTCATACCCCTGTGGCGAGTTTAAATATGATATTGGAACCACGTGCCTCTTCTTACAGCTCTCTCCAACATAGACCGCTAAGAAGCCCTTTGGAACGTCTAATGATCTTGCCTTTTCTCCAATCTGCAGATTCCATCGAAGGAATTTTGTTGCAAGAATAGCAGCCCGAAGAGCCATGTTGTTTTCAATCTGAAAGTTGGAGATTTTAATATCAGAGAGAAGCTCTAGATTGCAAATTTGAAGACTTGATAGGTTGTGAGAAAGAATATGAGAAGTGGTGTTTATATAGACGAGATTTGATATCCCCGTAAAGTATGAAGCTGCTGAGTAATGGAATTAAGACAAAGCTTATGATGTCACATGGTGTCGTATTCCAAGCGGCATCTGAAAATTGGTCCATTAATTGATGAGCATGGCTGTCCTACAACATCTCAAATTAAGCATTAGAGGACCATTTTGAGACTGGAAATTCCCCTAACAAAATCAGGACCAAGAGGAAATTCATGTTTGATAAGTAAATGACACCATTGCCTTGTGTGTTCCCATAATAAAGAAGATCATAGTGTTAGGTAGACGGATCTTATAGGATATAAAAACTCCAGAAAAAAAAAAAAAGACATAATCATGTCAAATGAACATGGTTTTGTCATATAGAGTCTACCTCGATGCTCAAGAGCTTGATTGGTTTGTTAGTTGGTTGGAGCCCATTTCCGAATAACAACTTGCATTGAACCCCACTTTTTGAATGGATTTGAACAAGCAGCCAGATAATGGTAAAAATAAAGTAGCCAAATTAGCATCTGTGTAATTCTTGTAGAATACTTGCTTATAGATTGTTAAGCCAACAGAGGAGGAATATGAATTTTGACAGATTGTATCCCAATTTCTCACATTCTCTCTACTTTTTTCAAGTGTTGAATTTCTGTCTGTTCATGACATGTTTATACTCTTATAATCTTGTCTTCAAAAGGTTGTCTTGTACCAGTGTTTGGTTTGGTTCTGTTGAATTTTCTTCTGTTTGGTGTTATCCATTGAGTAAAGTAGGGCCTCATCTTGATAGTACACACATTTCTCAGTTCTCGTGTCTGTTTTGGGCGCAGTGCAAGTGTTGGAATGGCAATCAATACATGGTATTTGTTCATTATCAAACATCAGAGGAAGCATTTGATGTCTTAAACATGCCGCTCTTACCAAGCAGCCAGCTTTATACAAGTACCAATCTTTCACTCTGCTAGACTTCTCACCTGTTTAAGACGATGGGGATTGTGACGCTGGAAATATCAAGTGGACAAGGACAGGCATGTGATGAGGCATTATACGATCTCCGTCAATAGGTCCCATTATCCAAAGGCTTCTCACCTCTCCTTTTTAGAATTGCCGGCTTAACCATCCTTCTATATATATACAGAGTTCTGCTGGGTTTATTACCAACCCAATTTTCCATTCACCCAATACTCAAAAATCAAAACTCAAGAATTCCCTTCTCGTTTGCTTAGAGATTAAGAGGAGTTCCAGCAAAATAGATATGGGTTTTCGTTTGCCGAGCATTCTGCATGTCAAGCAAGTTCTCAGTCTCGGATCTTCGTCGGTTCCGAAAGGCTACTGTGCGGTGTATGCAGGAGAGTGCCAAAAGAGGAGATTTGTGATCCCAATAACTTTCTTGAATCATCCTCGTTTTCAAGAATTATTGAGCGAAGCTGAAGAAGAATTCGGATTCCATCATCCAATGGGCGGCCTTACTATTCCTTGCAAAGACGAAATCTTCGTTGATCTCATCTCTGACTTGGGCGAATCATTGTAGATCAATAAAAACGATAGACCCACACAATTTTGTAGATTTACATTTCCCACCTTGTACATTTCGAGGAAATTATAAATGAATTCGTTTGTTTGGAAAACTAATTCTCTCGGTCTCCCCTTTTTTTTCGAGAATATTTTCAGACCCATAATTTGTTCTCATGCAATTGTGCGACAGCAGTGAAAAACAGATATAGCCTTACTTGGGTACAAAAGCTCATCCTTGCTGTCTACTCAGTTTCTCAAATGGATTAGGGTGTTGGTTTCTCATTCAAAAATGAAACTAATTTTTTTTCTTTTCCAGAATAGGTCTAGGTCCTTGAGTTCAAGAAACATGAACATATTTCTAAAGAATTAGAAGTACGTTATAGTCTCAACAACTTATAGAGTAATTCTTGGAGGATTGAAGGTTCAGATATGATATTGGTACAACAGCCAAAAGTTAGAAATTTATATAATTTTAGGATGATTTAAAGAGACTATGGGATGTCTCATCCACCGAGTGAAACAGAATTCAAAGCCCTCCCTCTGTTGCCCCAACAATTTATTAAGAAGTATTCTCTAAGAACCATCAAGAAGCTGAATTTGGTGCTTTATGAAGGTTATGTTTGGTACCTCTTCTGCCTTGATGCATTTATGGTTGTCCGATTGGATGAACTTTGATTAACAATCAAGAAATTCAATATATATAACAGTGAAAAGATATACATTAAATTAATAATGTCTGGTCTACAAAATGTGTATATTTTAACAAATTTCTCAACTCTCCATTACGATGATTTGCTCAAGCGAGAGACGAGATCATTGAAGATATCGTCTTTGCAGGGAATAGTAAGGCCGCCCATGGAGTGGTGGAAATCAAATTCTTCTTCAGCTTCACTCAACAACTTCTCGAAACATTGATGATTCAAGTAGCTTATGGGGATAACATATCTCCTCTTCACTTTCTCACCTGCATACACTGTGCAGAAGCCTCTTGGAACCGAGGAAGATCCAAGCTTGAGGAATTGCTTGGCAAGAAGAATACTTAGCAAACCAAAATTGATGTCTGTATTGGATTGATTCCAAAAGAAACTCAAAGTTTTTTTAAAAGAAATGAGAAGGAAAGTGCTGAGTTTTGCTGTTGGGTATGTAAGAAATGAGTTGCTTCTGAGTATATATAAAGATGAATGTTTAGTGGGAAAAAACATGATATGAGAGTGGGTCTGAGTGAGAGACATGATCAAAGGTGTATCACGCGATTGTGTTTTCTATATAATAATCAATCAACCTCAAAATGGTGAAAGCTAAATAGAAATAAGGATAAGAGTTACCTACTAAATATTAGAGACGGCGATTAAGACAAGCACGAGCTTGCTCTAATTTTGGGTAGAGAACAATAGATCTTCCCTTGTCCACATCTTTTCAAAAAGTGGTGGTTCAATACAAGTTGTTATTCAGAAGTGCTGAACCGCCATGGGCTCCGACCCATTCACCAGCCAATCATCGCCAAGCTATTGACATTGAGGTAGAGTTTAGATTACAAAACCATGTTACCTTTGCCATGATTATGTCTCCGGCCAATTCTCTTTTGCTGCATTGTCTCAATCCGATAAGATCATTGTTCCAACCACTTTGATCTTATGTATCATGAAAACACACTTGCCAACTGGGGTCCCACATGCCTTTCTATTGAAAAATCAAACGCAAAATCGAAAAAGAAAATAATGCACACAAAAATTTACGTGGAAACCCTAGACGAGAAAAATTCACAGGCAGAGGAGAATGATCATTAATATCAAATTCGTACAATTGAGTTTTGCGACTCAAACATCAATATATAGAGAAAAAGTAAAACTCTAATATTGACATACGGGCCCGATCCGGCCCAAGTAGAATTTAGGTCACACCAAATTCTAACAATTTCCTCCTTGATACAAATTTCACATGGAAGATTCAACAGAATACTCAGTGCAACCCAAAGCAAATCCAAAACATTGAATTTCAACAATCTCCACCTTCAAAGAAATTTCGGTGCAAGAAAATAAATACGCAAAACTCCATTAAAAATTCTGCCACAAAAGACCATTGTTGGGCTGGCTCAAATGGTGGGCTCCAATAAGCCCGCTCTTCGCCGACAAGCCTCGCATTTCTCCTTCGGCAAAGCCATCGTCAATATATCTTAATCATTCTCACTGATGTGCACTTTCGCCAAATGCAACTACTTCGTCTCGATCAACTCTCAAACCCAATGATGCCTCACATCACTATGTTTGGACCTCGAATGAAATGACAAAATCTTAGACTGATGGATAGCACTCTAGCTATCGCTGAACACAACATACTTTTTTTATCGCATACGCAATTCCTCAAGGAATCTTCTCATTCACAAAGCCTCCTTGCAACCCTCAGTCAGCATAATGTACTTGACTTCTATAGTGGATAGCGCAATACAATCTTACAGCTTCGATTGCTAAGACAAGGCCCCTCCTGCAAAAGTCATCAAAAATCCTGAAACGGACCTCCTAAAATCAATGTTACCGGCCATATCTGAATCGGTATACCCAACTAGCATAGGATCACTACCACCAAAACAAAAACACAATCTAGAAGTACCTCGGAGATATCTGAGTATCCACTTGACTACTTCCCAGTGTTCTTTGCTAGGATTTGAGAGGAAACAGCTGACTACTCCAACTGAATGAGCAATATCGGGTCGAGTGTAGATCATGACGTACATTAAACTGCCAACTACAGATACATAAGGAACTCGACTCATGTTTACTTTGTCTTTCTCACTTGTAGGATATTGCTCCAAATTCAGCTTGAAGTGATCTTCAAGTGGAGAACGCACAGCTTTTGCCTTACTCATATTAAACTTTTCAAGTACCTTCTCAATGTAGTCTTCTTGAGACAACCACAGTTTCTCATTCTTCCTATCACGAGAGATCTTTCATCGCAAAATATTTGCTCAACTCTCCCTTCAATTTAGCAATCTTGCTAGTATCATGGCCTATGATCAACATATCGTCAACATATAAGAGGAGAATAATGAAGTCATCATCAAAGTACCTCTTGATAAACACACAATGGTCTGACGTTGCTGGTTGTACCCTTGACTGACCATAAAAGTTTCAAATTTCTTATACCACTGCCTTGGAGCTTGTTTAAGGTCATACAAGCTCTTCTTCAATTTGCACACAAGTTGCTCCTTTCCTCTTATTTTAAATCTCTCGGGCTGCTTCATGTAGATCTCTTCCTCCAAGTCACCATGAAGAAACGCAGTTTTCAAGTCAAGTTGTTCGATCTCCAAGTTCAAGCGTGCCACTAAATCAAAAGCAACTCGGATCGAGGATATCTTTACCGCCAGTAAGAATATTTCTTCAAAGTCGATTCTTTTCTTCTGATCGTACCCCTTCACAACCAATCAAGCCTTGTACTTTAGCTATGAGCTTGCATTTTCTATCTTTAACTTGTAGACCCATCTGTTCTTGTGAGCTTTCTTGCCTTGTGGTTTAACTTCACCAAGTCATAAGTGTGGTTCTCATGAAGAGACTGCATCTTCTCTTCCATAAGTTTCAACCACTCTTTTTTCTCATTAACGGAAGTGGCCTCTTGGTAAATGTCTGGCTCTCCGGCATCTGTGAGTATCACATACTCATCTGAAATAAATTTCGTCGAAGAATGCCACTCTCTAGTGGATCTTCTCAAATGAGGTTCAATATTATCAGCTGTGAGGATTTCACCATTTGTGGCTCCGGTTCTGCTCCCCCTCGATTGGAATGCTCTGTAGTGTAAAAGACGGATCCAAATCAATTAGATCATCACTGTAACTCTCTTCCATTTCTGTCTTGTTGATGTCTTTGATGCCTTGGTTTTCTACGAACACTGCTTTTGGGCTTTTGATAAGCTTTTTCTGCACCGGATTGTAGAACCTGTAATCAAACTCATCAAGACCATAACTTATGAACACACACGACCTTGTCTTCACATCGAGCTTAGACCGCTTGTCTTTCGAAATGTGAACAAAATCCTTGCACCCAAAAATGCATAGATAACTATAAGAAACTTCTTTTCCAAACCACATCTTATCAGGGACTTTGAAACCCAACGGAACACTCGGCGTGAGATTCAAAACATGAACTATTGTATTCAAGGCTTCACCCAAAAGGACCTTGGCAACTGTCAATGTGAAAGCAAGCATCTCACCTCTCAATAAGTGTCATGTTCATTCTCTCAGCTAACCCGTTCAACTGAGGAGTCTTCAGAGGTGTCTTTCGATGTCGTATAACTTTCTCTCTGCAATATTCATCAAAAGGACCACAATACTCACCCTCACTATCTGTCTAGATGCACTTAAGCTTCACACTTGTTTTCTCTTTCTGCACGAGCATGAAACTGCTTAAAGACGTCTAGCACTTGATCTTTTGTCTTCAACATATACACTCAAATCTTCCTTGAGTGATTATCGATGAAAGTCACAAAGTACACTGCATCACTAAGTGTTCTTGTCTTCATTGGACCACACACATCGGAGTACACCGTGTCGAGTATACCCAGTTTTTACGAGTGAGGAATGCTCTTGAAGTCTACTCGAGTCTGCTTACCTTCCAAATGGTGAGTACGCCTCTTTAGAGAGCTATTTCTCATACCTGATAGTAGATTCTTCTTAGCTAGAATCATCAATCTCTTCTCACACATATGACAAAGTCAGTCGTGCCAAAGTTTTATAGCGCCTTCATCGTCCACCGTATGGATTGTGGAATCAGCAATCTTCGCATGCATCACATATAAAAATGAATATTTTCCTCCTCTCGCCACAATCAATGAGCCTCTGACGAACTTCCATTTTTCATCATGAAAGGTGTTGCAAAATGCTTTGTCGTCGAGCTTGCCGGTCGAGATCAAATTCATGCGGATGTCGGGGATGTACTTCACACCTCTCAAAACCAATGTGTTACCATCGTCGGTCTCCAAATGCACGTCTCTCATGCCAATGGCTTTTGTAACACTATCATTTTCCATCCTTAGAGTTCTAAATCACCGGAAGTATAGAATGTGAAGAAATCCCTCCGCGAAATGACATATATTGAAGCTCCACTATCGATCACCCAACTCATATCTTGTCAGACTATATTAACAACGTCTCTATCGTACATAATAAGGAAATCCTCGATGGAGCTATTCAACGTCAGCCGACTCGGGTTATTCTCCATAATTCAAAAACAGCTCCTAAAAATCAAAACAAATCGCCAAATATTCCTAAACAATAATAAAATGCTCAAATATTTCCGATCACCCAAAAATTACGACCCAATATTCAAAATTTTAACCCTAAAAAAACTTCTCAAATCTGAATAACTCAAAACAAATCAAATATTTTTGTCTCTATTGGTCCAACAAAAAAGACGATTGGCGAGACTCAGTCGGAAGTTTTCCTTCTTTGGCGGTGGACAACAATGGCGCGACGAGGATCTTCCTCTTTGGAAGGCACCGGCTGAAGTCGCTTGCTTGATTGACAATTGGTGGTCGACTGGGTGGTAGTCGGCAGATGCTTTCCCTTCTCTGTTCTTCATTGCGGCGGCGGCGGCATGGCAAGAGGATTTCTCCCAGGCGTGCGGTGGTTTCTATGGCATTGGTGGTCGGCTTTTTCTTCGAATGGCAGCTCTCCCTGCTCTGTTCTTTGCAACAAGAAGAACAGATCAAAAGAAAAAACTTTCCTTTTTATTTTTTTTTTTTTCATTTTCTTTTTCCTTTAAAAATTACAAATTTCACACACAGAAATTGCAAACCTAAAATCGTTCGAGACCTTCGAAAAATAAAAACCTGATTTTTCAAAACCTTCTGTCTAAAAATTTGATATTAGTTGTTGAAAAACCAAATGCGAAACAGAAAAAAAAAGGAAAAAATAATAGACACCAAAATTTACATGGAAATCCTAAACAAGAAAAAACCACAAGCAGAGAAGAACGATCACTAATATCAAATTTGGTACAGTTGAGTTTTGCGATTCAAATATCAATATATAGAAAAAACGTAAACACTAATATTGATATACGAGTCCAACCCAGTTCAAGTAAAATTCGAGTCACACCAAATTCTAATACTTTCCTTAGTAGTTTTCAGATGTTGTAGGACATCCAAGTAACTTGCTCATCAACAGATGGATTAATTCCATTACTAAGTAGCTTTAAGCTTTAGGGATTTCCAAACCTCATCTATATAAGCCCCACTTCTCTTATTCTTTCTCACAGCCAACCCAAGTTTTCACCCTTGCAATCTACTTCTCTCAATTATCTTACTCTCAAATATTCAAATTCCAAGAAACACTATGGCTATTCTTCCAGTAAAGTTCCTTCGTCGGAGTGTCAATGTAATAATCCGGGAATTTCGAATTTTATATTTTTATTTTTGGAATTTTTAGTTTAATCCCGGTCGGAGTTTTGAGAAATATTTCAACGGTAAAGATTTAAATTATAAGGCTTGAGGCCTACTTTTATGATGGTTTCTGGAATTTAAAGTCGGGAGGTCGAGAAATTTACGAAATTTCAGAAGATTTGAACACGTGAGTGCAGTTTTGTAATTTGGTTTAAAAAAAAAAAAAAAGTTTTAAAACACCCGAATGGCTTCGGGAAGAAGCCATTCGGATGTCTTCACCACGCACCCAAGTGCCGAGAGGAGACAACCGGGAGCAGGGGCAATTAGGTGCCGGAATCGGAGCTGCGACGGCCGACAAGCGCGAGTGTGAGGTGTGAGTTGCGAGCAGAGGCTGCTATTCCGACGAGACAGAGCCGTTCGATTCCAGCAGCTCGAGTTCCCGAAGTGAAAGCCGAGTGTTTCGGCCGACGACTACGAAGGGTGAATTTCCGACCAAGTCTGCACTGACTATTTGAGAGCCTTGCTGGAGTCCCTTTTCCCGCTGGGTACAGAACTCTATTTCTCGGTAAGCCTTTTCCCCTCTTGCTGCCGCCTCATTAATTTTGGTTTAGCCGAGCTTAGTGCTCGGCCTACTTTCGTCATTGATGAGAATTGGCCGCAAGGTTATAGCGTAGCACGATAGTAATGCCGCGGGTTTAAGGTAAACCGAAGGGAACCTTCTCAGTTTCCTGTTTTGGCCGAGCTTAGTGCTCGGCCTCCTTGCAATTTCAGTGAGCTTGGCCGAGAGATATGGATGAAATAGGGATAGTTGTGTGTGGAAGTTTGTAAATTTAAGTTTGAAATCAAAAATCAACCGTGGCTTGTGCAGGGGCAGTTTGGTTTTTAACTATTTTGGCCTAGTTTTGGCTAATTGTTTTAAGTTCTGTTCTTGTGGGATGAATTAGGCTGTTAGAGGGACGTATGGCCGCTGGAATCGTTCGATTCCGATATCCGACGCAAAAGTTATGCGCGTCGGAAGTTTATGCGAGATTTTGGTTTAAGTCAAATTAGTGACCGTCTTTCGTGGAAAATTCGACGTGTGAGAGTAGTATAGACATTTTGATGCATATAACTAGTTGGGAGTGAGTTTTGTTGAAGGGAAGTGAAAATGTGAAATTTTAATAAAATGGCAGATTCGGTTATTGGCGTTTTTCGCCTATCTGCGGCCTACCGATTTAAAATCCATTTTAGGATGTTAAACTAGGTTACTAAGGGAACGTTTAGCCACTTGAATCGTTTGATTCCGTTGACGGACGCAAAAGTTATGCGCATCCGAACGTTGAGCTGGTATTCGGCCAAACCAAACCAATGGACCGTTTTAGTTGGAATTTAATGAGTGTAGTTAGATAAGATTATTTTTAGCTAATTGGTAAATGTTGGGAGAAATACTAATGAGAAATTGGTTGTGTTTTAGGTTGAGGCTTTCTGTTGGCGAAACTGTGTATCGAGCGAGCTTAGGACGCCAGGTAAGTAGTGCATGCATGTGTTTTGCCCAAGTGGGCCTACACTGTAGAACTTTAGTGTTTATGTGATTGATTGCGGTGTGTGTGCGTATTGTGTGACATGCATCATATTTTTTTAAAACTGGAACGAAAATGATTTTTAGCATGCTTTGATGTATGAGGTGAGACGTGTGGCGGTGGTACCGCGGATCCCGCTAGTGTACGGGCCGGTGCTTCACCAGTCGCGGATCCTACTCGTGGGGTGGGCCGGCTGGGCCGTCATGCGGCGTGAAAGTGTTGACGGTGAGGATATGGACAGTGGTACTGCGGATCCTACTAGTGTGTGGGCCGGTGCAACACCAGTCGCGGATCCTACTCGAGGGGTGGGCCGGTTGGGCTGTCGCGAAACGTGTGTGTGTGGCAACTGTGGCCCCGTGCTGGGGAGGCTGGGACGGGGGCGACGTGTCAGGGTGTAGAGTGGCGCGAGGTACACCCTTACCCTGATGTGGTTGCCGTGTGGTGATACGTGGGTGTAGCTTGTGGGCCTCGTTGCTGGGGAGTCCGGGACGGTGGCGACGTGTTAGGGTGTAGGGTGGCGTGAGGTTCCTCCTTACCCTGGTGCGGCTGCACTACGCATCACAGATGTGACAACATGAGTGTGAGTGTAGAGACTGCATGTGATAGGATTGCATTGTCGGCTTTTACTTTCATATCGCATTACTTACTGAGCGTTAGGCTTATGTTGTGTGTTCTGTGGTGTAGGTGCTGACGATACCGCTGGTGAGCCTCGAGTGCCTAGTCCTGAGGCGTAGGATGGTTGGCGGCGTGCGACTGTGGCACCGGATGGCGGACTTTTGTTAGGGCGACCCGACCCGTGGATATGGTAGGTTGTGGCCTGGTCGGTTTGTGGGTTTTCTTTCTTTTGCGGTGGTTATGTACGGAGGATGAGATTGATTGTTGTATATGCGTCAGTGTATAGGTGTATATGGAGTGTGTGTGATTTTGGTACGTACGCGGATATTTTCCATGTTAGAGTATGTTATTTCTCTATACTGGAGACTTTCTTCATTTGTATTTGACGGATTTTCGTCGCCTTCTTACTCTGATTTGGGTTGGGATGATTTCTCTGGATGATGGATAGGTAAATATTGTTGGATTTTGGTGAATTGTGTGCAGGGTTAAATTTTGGGGTAGCCAGTTTTTAGGCGGTACTCTGCCGAAATTTCGGGAGAGGGGTTGAGGTTCGAGAGGATACGAAATAGGTCAAGGTGTGTGTATGATGAATGCTAGAGGAGTTCATATGAGTGTGGATGTGCGGCGTGATCGCAGGTGCGCGGGGCACGCGGCCCTGTGGGTGCACACGGGTCATGCGGCGCCGGGTGAGGGCGTGCGCGCGGACGTGCTGTACAGAGGCAGGGTGCGTGGGGCACGCGGCGCTGTGAGCGTGTGCGAGATACAGCGACGTTGGGTTGGCACCTGTGGCACCGCGGTGGTGTACGCGGGGTGTCGGAGTGGGGACGTGAGTGCTTGGGACCGGACTGGGTAGTTCGTGGGGAGCGCGGGGTTCTTTCCTAGGATTTCAAGTCTTACCGTTTTATCTCAAATTGTTTTAAATGGTTTTCTTTTCCGCTGCGTAGTTTTATGTTGAGGATGTCGTGTTTCCTCTTCGGGACGCGAGTTGTTTTTTTGAATCGAGTCGAAAAATTTTCATACTCACAAATGTGCTTTTGAAAATGATTTGAAAACGAAAGGGGTATTGAATTGAGTTAGTTGTGTCAAGTGTTAGTGTGTGTGTGTAGATGCACTGTAGCGCACCGGGGACGTGTGGGTTCTCGGGGTGTTACAGTCAATTTCTTTTGTAAGGGTCTTTTGTGTTGGGGGTATTTTGATAATTTCATCTTCTTATTTTTCGTAGTTCTATTTCGTTAAATATATAAAGATGTATTTAGAGTTTCAAAAGATGTGTATAAGAGCGTAAGAGGTAGAAATATAATTATTACTTTTTTTTTATAATAGTGAAATCAGCTAGTGGCATATTAACGTATCTCTCGCATTGAGAGTGAACTACTACAAATCTATATGTTCTTTTTTTTTTTTTTGCATTATTAATCGTTTCAAAGCAAGTTGAATTAGGACGTCTAGTTCTAACAACGCTATCATTCAACAAGGAAATAAATAAAGAAAAGAGATGAAAAGAAAAAAACTAAACAATTATTTCTCTCCGTATGGTTAAAAGACTACCGAACAAATCTCTATTTTGATATGTGCTGCAAATTGATAGTTAAATCTTTGAAATTGAATCTTGAATATGCTATAAATATAGACCTTGCTATAGGTTTGAAGAGTTTTCTAATACTTTTTTCAAGTTCACTTCAAAACAAAATTGAGAGATATAAAAAATGACTAATGTTACCTTCTAAATTTTAGAACGCCTTACGTTGCGAAGAGTATTTTAGTATTTCCCAAAGTTAATCGCGAAAAAAAGAAAAAAAATTGAGAGATATAAAAAATTATAAAATAAGAATATGGTTTCAATCTTATTACACTAAGTCGATAATATGGAATAAATCTGTGTTACTTTTTTATTTAGAAAAAGAAAATCGAGAGAGCAGATGAAATATGATAAATCTTAGACAAATTTTGAAACACATCTCATCGGGTAAACATGGTGTAAGACAAAGTAGCATCTATTATTGTACTTTTGTTCTTATAATGTGATTTTTATTAGGAAAAACACTAACAGCAAATGTACAAAAAAAAAATTATAAAGAATATTTTTTCAATATGTTAAAATATAAGAATTTTAAATGAAATTCAAATAAAGAAAAACGTATTGAATACAAAAAAATATCACTACAAAAAAATGATTAAAATAATTTTTTTAAATTTATAATTTTAAAAAGTATTTACTAAAAAAAATTCATCACTTTACAACCCACGGTATATACAAAACCACTCTATCATTTTTCTCTCACTAATTATTTTTTCACTCACAAATTTATTTCTCTATTTTTCTCTACTTATCAACTGTTTGTCAAATGCACAATCTGTCTGTAGCTTATCTTTAGTTACAAAGATCCAAGTATACAAATTTGTTGGGAAAAATTAAATTGGTAGAAATAATAATAATGTCGCTGCTATAAAACGTGAAAAATATTAATCATGATAATTTTCAGGAAAGACTACTCTTGACAGTCTACTTAAACAGAATTATCTTTTCAAAAAAGTTTTAAAAAAAAATTGTAGTTGTTACAAACGGTTCCACTTAAAATAAAGTCTCTTAGACAAAATTCACTTACACAGTATAAGCGATACGAAAAACGATAGCAGATACGATCCAAAAAAATACTTAGAATATTTTCTCACACTGTAAAATTATAATAGCTAAGAAATAAGAGAAATAATTGCAAAAATGAACAAAAAAAATTTTTACATAGAAACCCAAATCGAAAAAAAACCACAGGGACTGAGTCCAGAAAGATCTCACTATGGAAAATAGAATTTACAATATTTTTCTGGATATCGAATATTGTATAAAATATTCACTAAGAGAAATCATCTCTTTTAGAATTCTCATTGTACTTAAAAGTATTTTATCTATTTTCTCTCACCTTCTTTTTTTTCTCTCCCTCCAAAATAATTCTTACTATTTTTCCTCTTTTTCACAGAAGATTTCTTTTTCTTCTTCGAATGATCTCCTTTACTGGGACTCTCTATTTATAGGGAGAGATTTGGACAATATTATCATTTAATAATATGGGGAGAGGTAGAAGGAAAAAAAAATTTTCTTCTACGTCTTCCATTTTTATTAAATGAAATGGAGAGATGCAGAAGGAAGAGATTTCTTTCTTCAGCTTCTTTCAATTTTATTTAATGAAATTGGTCCTTTATCATAATAGAGGGACCCTACAAATCTACTGCTACCGATTTATGATAAGTTATCTCTAATCCTATTCAATCTATACAGAATTCATGTTCATTCTTTTGCAAAGTCTTTGTCATCATGTTTGAACTATTATCATCAGTGTAAATTTTCTCAAGATATACTTATTTGGTGTCTAACATATCTCATATCTAATGATACATGATGTCTGTGTTTCGACTTTGAATAAAACATCAGGTTCTTACTCAAATAAATAACATTTTGACTATCGTAATACAAGATATACTTTTATCTTGTTTATGACTCAATTCTATTAAAAATTTTTGCATCCATAAAATTTATTTGCATTCTTTTGTAGTCATAATAAATTCAGCTTCTGTTGTAAATAATGCAATTTACTTTTGCAATTTTGATTGCCATGATATATCTCCTCCTCCAAATGTAACCATAAACCCTAATGTTAATCTTTTAGAGTCAATATCTCGAGTCATGTCTGCATCATTATAGCCTACCAAAGAAAACTCATTACTTCGAAAACACAAACTGAATTCAGAAGTACCTTTAAAATACTTAAGAATCCTCTTTGGTGCATTTCAATGCTCTCTACCTGGGTTTTTTTGAATTTGACTGACTACTCCAACACAATGTGAAATATCATGTTTCGTACAAACCATTGCATACATCAAGCTACCAATTGCCGAGGCATGTAGAATTCTTTGCATTTTGGCTTTTCCTTCTTCTGTTTAAGGAATTTGTTCAAAAGTAAGTTTGAAATGTTTAGCAAATGTAGTACTAACCAGCTTTGCATTATCCATATAAAATCAACTGAGAACTTTCTTAATATATTTCTCTTGTGATAACTATAATTTTTCATTCTTCTTATCACGAGTGATACTCATCCCAAACATTTGTTTTGCCGGTCCTAAATCTTTCATGGCAAAAAACTCGTTAAGTTTATTTTTTAAATTAACAATCTTTTCTCTGTCTGGGCCCACAATCAATATGTCGTCGACTATCAGGACCCGACCCAACGATCCTCGACTAATAGGATTCCCGAGATGGGAAATAACTTAAATAATTTTCGAGTTTTCAAACTGCATGGATACATTTGTATTTTTAACTAAACCCGTCTAGATTATACCTGACATTTTAAAATAAGATATCTTCTAAATAGTTCATTATACAATATCAACCAGACATTTATCATATATTATATCTAATATCCAAACAGTTTATACATTATGTATTTATCAATTTTTATTATTTACATCATTCTATCATAATGCGAAAGCGAATATACAATTAGGCTACACACAAGTAACTGTTCAGAAAGAGTTTATAAAATTCTAAACTATCTATCCAAATCCCAATATCAAATAAAACCATCTACCTCGATGGTTTTCTGCCTATGCCTCTTCAACCTTTAAGTTGCCTTCTTTTTTCCTTCGTAGTGAACGATTTTATTATCTAAAAAATATGAATATCCACATAATAAGTCATTGGCTCAGCAAATAAGTCTAAAACTAGAATAGCTAACTCAGATTTCTCACACTATCTAGGACCATCCACCATCCACCTATTCATGATTTATTTTTTTAAAATCATTCATAAATCAAAATTTTACTTTGATTTGAAATCCATGTCATTTATATAAAAATACATGTATATTCATAATTCGAACCATTTAAAAACTCAGCCAACCACTATCCCAAAACTGTTTTCAATAATAATTAAATCCAATGTAATTTAAAATAAAATACAGGATTTAAACTCATCTTTTTCATTCAAATTCCAAATACAACTTTTTAACATTTAAATTGTTACGTTAAAAATGCAATCTACTCTAAACTAACTCTTATGATCATCACACACTTACACATTTTTGGGCTTTCACCTGTAAGGCTGTATAACCCTACACATTGCTGTCTCGCGAGGTTTTAAGGACTTTCAACCTAAGGAAGACATACAGTTAATTTCCTTCTCTTTTCATAGTCATATTTATCACACATGAAGAGTCGAATCCAGCCTACATTACCATGGCATTCCTACTCCCTCCTTCCTAAATACATGCTTTAAAACAGTTAATAAACAATGTTATAGATGTTTAAAGCAATACAACTCGACACACCCATGCAATTGATATCTAAAATAAATGCGTTCAATTCAATATATAAAATGTAGTTTTCAAATGTCACGTTTAACAATTCAATTGTTTCAAATAAACCGAAATTAAAGCATAAAAAAATCAAATTTAGACAACATTTCATAAAAATGATATATATTTAATTTTTCAACCTACCCAAATCTCATTCAATTCACTAAACATCCAAATCTATTCAGAATCCAATCAAAAACTAAATATATCTCCACCTAGTAATGCAATAAAGTATAAACTAACTAATCAAACTGATAGATTTGTTTACCATAATTTTCGGTTCCTTCACTTTAATCAAAATCTCCACCGAATCTTTCGATGTCTATGTCAAAATGACCCTCTCAATAAGACGAACAATTTATCCGAAATGATGGATTGATGAATCTCACGTCTCCCTTTTCCTTTATCCTCTCTTGTCCCCACGGTTCTTTCTTTTCTTCCTCACTTTTCTTCTCTCCTGCTCTCTGGAATTCTCTCTCTCTTCTCACGCGTAAACCACACAAATAAAGCAACCAACTCACCATTCAAAAAGGTCAATTCAAGGGTTAATTACCCTTTTACCAACAATTATCCATCAAAATACCATTTTTATCCTCTCATATTTGGTTATTTACCAAATAACCTCAATCAATTAACATTTAATCACCATTAGTTTAATCTAACCTCAATTAGGTTATTTTAATTTAATTAATAATAAACTAAAATGTAAAATCATTTTATTTTTATTTTGTTAGAACGGTAGCCTATTCTTCAAAAGACGGGGCGATTGATCTGTTACTTCTAGCCGATCGATCTGCACTCAATCTGCCTGAACTCTTATTTTCGCATTACAATAGCTGATCGATGGTCAATCTTTTACTGATCAATTAGCAAGCTCTCTGGATTGCCATTCGCCGATCTTAACCATTTGGCGATCGATCGCCTTCCTCAGTCGATCGATCGGCCATAATATAAATTTTTAAAATTAAAAAAAAAAAATCGATCTGTTTTATTTACGAGATCCAAACCATTACATTCAAATAAAGTATGAGGATTATAAATATATCATTCATGAACTTTTTCACGAACACACAATGGTCTGAGGAAGTTTTCAGGTATTCTTGATTTCCCATTAAGAAATCAAAGCTCTTGTATTATTGTCTTGGGACTTGCTTAAATTAATACAAACTCTTCTTCAATCTACATACCAGATCTTCCATTCCCTCGACAACGAACCTTTCTGCCTGTTCTATGTAAATCTCTTCTTCGAATTCACCATACAAGAAGGTGATTTTCACATCTAGTTGCTCAATCTCCAAATATAGAATTGATGCTAATTCAAGTACCACTTGTATGAATGACATTTTCATGACAGGTGAAAAAATTTTCTCAAAGTTAACCCTATTCTTCTGATCAAAGCCTTTCACAACTGGATGTGAATTTTTGTCTTTGAGTCTGTATATCATTTGTTCTTTAGGGTCTTTCTCCCCTATGGAAGCTAAACCAACTCATAAATTTGGTTCTCATGTAATGATATCATCTTATCTTACATCACATCTAACCAGTTCTTCTTTTGTTGATACTTCATAGCTTCCTTATAGCACTCAGGTTCATCGTCCTCAGTGATCATCACATTCTCGTTTACAGAGTACTTTCTTGATGGTTGGCGATCTTTTGTTGACTTTCTAACTCTAATTATGCAACTGGTTTAAGAGAAGTCTCTATTTCTCCATAGTCACCATTAACAGTTGCTTGATCACTAAATTCTCCAACATCTCTCCTATCAAAAGTTGATTTCACATGATCATCTTTTACTAGATGTTCATCAGTGATCTCCATATCTTTCTTCTTGTCCTCAATGATCTGATCTTCAAATAATACAACATCTCAGCTTCTGACAATCATCTTGTCAACCACATCCCAAAGCCCATATCTGAATGCATCACTTCTGTAACCAAGAAATATGCATTCCTTAGCTTTTCTGTCTAGCTTAGACCTCTCATCTTTAGGAATATGAACGAATGCTCTACATCCAAACACCTTTATATGTTTATAAAAAATGTTTTTTCTTGTCCACAGTCTGTTTGTCACTTCTCCACTTAGAGGTGCTGGTGGAGATAAGTTGATGACATATATTACAGTATTCATTACTTCTCTCTAGAATGTTTTGGGAAGTTCTGAATGTGATAGCATGCACCTTATTTTCTTTACGATTATTCTGTTCGTTCTTTCTGTAACGTCATTTTGTTGAGGAGTTCTTAGAACAGATCTTTCGTGTCTAATCCCATGCATTTTGTAGTATTCGTTAAATAATCTCATATATTCACCACCATTGTCTATGTGAATGTATTTTAACTTCTTTCTAGTTTCTCGCTCTATTATAGTATGAAACTGTTTGAAAACGTTAAACATCTTATCTTTGGTCTTGAGTGCATAAGCTCACACTTTCCTTGAGTGATCATTAATAAATGTGAGCATGTATTGGGCACCCCCTAATGTTTTCATTGACATGAGACTGTTGACATCTAAATAAATAATTTCTAACACTTCTGATTTCCTTGATGCAAAATTCTTCTGAAATGAAACTTTGTATTGTTTTCCTGTCAAACAATGAACACAACTTGACTCAATGAACGAGTCATCTTGTGCAGCATTTATTGATTCTTCTTTTACAGTAACTTGAGTCATGTACAAACTAGGCTCTTTGATTCCTCTTGCTACAACTAACGAGCCTTTGCTGAACTCTCATTTACTATTAGTAATTTTGTTCTTGTAACCAACCTCATCAAGAGCACCAACTGATATTAAAGTTAGTTTAATATTTGGAATATTTTTGATATCTTGAAGCACCAACTGACATCCTGTGTTGGTCTGGATGCAGATGTCCCATTTTTCAAATATTCTAGAAACATGGTTGTTCTCCATTTTAACAATGTCAAAATCACCTGTGGTATAAGATAAAAAATACTCTACTTTTGAAGTAACATGATGAGATGCTCTAGAGTGTAGTAACCGGAAAACCCTTAAGGTTCTCGGTACGCTCACTACTACTACTCACTCTCTGTAGCGCCCTGAAAACTCACACGATTTTCGGTTCGCTCTGCTCTAATACCATTACTGCAGCGCCCCGAAATCGTCCCCAGAGCCAGGTCACTAACTCTACTCATACACATACACTCAAGAAAATTTGTGAAAAAATTTAAAACTTTGTTCCTCGACTTAAAACGACCTTTTTGAAAACGTTTAAAAATGTTGCAGCGGAAGACTTTAATCAAAATCAGTTTAAATAAAATCTCAAGTTTTTAAAACATTAAAAGACATTTTCCGTTGACCCCTGTAAGCAACGGTCAACACTTCATTTGCCTCTGTTTTCATCGGTTGACCCTAGCGATCGACACCTCTCTGCTCATCACGCTAACCAATCGACACTTATGAACACAGGTCGTCACTCCAATCTTCTCTGCCCGCACCAGTCGAACCCGGTGGTCGACACTTCTACGCTCATCACAGAGAACGGTCGACACATGTCTTCACAGGTCGACACCTTCATCCTCTCCAACTCCATCGGTCAAACCTTGCGGCCGACATTCCTACCATCTTTACACTAAGCGGTTGACACTTCCACACACAAGTCGACAGTTGATATGGCTTTGTCTCCGTAGGTTGACCCTTGCGGTCGACACTTGCCAAGTTTGGTCAACAACTTAACCTATCGGTCGACACTTCCTTCCCAGAAATTCAACTAGAAACCTTAAACTTTTCCAAAAACAATCGGCCTTCCTACTCAACGCTAAAAATAACACAACGTGCACTTTTCCATCAACTAAAAATCATTATTTAAGTAAGAAAATGAATACTAAAGTTTGAAATCCGTCTATAAACCCAAATGATTCAAAACGACTCGAACTAACTCCAAAATCCTTACATACGCTCACCATGGTCAAAACGCCCTAACAGCCGGCCAGATCGTCCACGAGCGCACTCCTTCAACTGCTTCCTAGTTTTGGGCTCACTCTGACTACTCACCAGCTATCACTTCGTCACCTACATCACAGAATTTCATCTATTCGCCTAATGCTAAGTAAGTAATGCACATAAAAACTTAAACACTGAAAACAAACATATCCTAACATATGCAATTTCTACAGTTTTGTCTCTATTTTTGTTTTCATCTCTTTCTTATATCTTGATCTTCTTATTACTAGGTTCTTCTTTATGTGCTATATCAAGGTGATACACTTCGCGGTCTACCTCACTAGACAAGGCCAACCTTGATCTAGTAAAGTGACACACCTTGCGGTCCACCTCTCAGGACAAGGCCACCACGTAAAGAGAGGGAAGAAGTAATACACCTTATGGTCCACCTCAAGGGACAAGACCACTCAACTCCACCTTCATTATCTTCATACGTACATTTTCATTTTGTTCATCACGTCACATCCTACTGTTTCATTTCATAAAAACATGAAAATTCCATTTTGTTTCATTCTCGTACTTTAAAACCATGATGCATAATCACTAAAGCATAACATAAAATAAATGTACATGCAATGTAATAACCCAGAAATTTCTGGAATTTAATTTATTTTTCTCATTAAAATTTTTCAGGAAGATTTTTAGCGAGAAATTTATTTTATGAAACTTGGAATTTAATTCGTAGAAGAATTTACAAATTTTAAAGTTTGGAGGACACGAGGGTCAACCTACGGCTTCGAAGAGAAGCCATTTGACTCTTGATCGCAAACACCAAGAAAGACACCGAGAGAGAGAGAGAGCGGGAACCGTAGAGCGAGCGGCCGACGATCGATGACGGAGAGGGATGCCAGTGTGCGGAGAGTTCTAACGAGGCAAGGGCAGACGTGGTTTGGTCTTCCCAAGCTCAAAATCAAAGGTGAGCCCTGTTTCGATTTTCTGGTTTGGCCGAGCTTAGCACTCGGTTTCCTTTAATTTTCTGTAGACTTGGCTGAGATATTTGAGTGAATTGGAAATGAGAATGTGTGTGTTTAGTGGATGGACGGTAGACATCCGAGGGGGAGGGAGAAAAATCAAGTGGTTGAGCTCGATTGGTTCGGTTTCAGCTCTGCCTGTGTGTGTGTGTGTGTGTGTGTGCGTGCGTGCGTGCGTGCGTGCGTGCGTGCTAGGTCATCGATAGATGATTGAATTGCGGTAGAAACGTGAGGGGATTAGGTGAAAATGCTGAAAGTCGAAGGGTTGGAGATTTGAATAAAAATCGGGAGGGAGTTTTCCTTTGGCCACCTCGAATTCTCAGGTTTGAAAACCCTGAATTTGATTAGATTGAGCTTGAATGGAGGAAATATTATTTAATAATGAAGGAAATTAGTAAATTGGAGTTGAAACCAGGAATGTGGCTTTAGAGTTTTGAAAACAGAATCTGTTTTAGTGTTTTTAAAAACAAAATCCGTTTTAGTATGTTAAAATAGATTCTTAGTGTAGCATTTGACCTCTTGAATCGTTCGATTTAGATAACGGACGCAAAAGTTATGCGAGTCTGAAATTTTAGCCAAACCAAATTAGTGACCCGTTTTAGTTGAAATTTCATGGGTTTAGTTGAACGATATGATTTTTAGCATGTTTATAGAATTTTGATGCTAATGTTGATGAGTAATTGTTTATGTTTAGGTGAACCGGATTTTTGGTGAAGTCATGCACTGGGAAAGCTTAGGACGCCAGGTAAGTAGTGCGTACATGCGTTTTGATAAGGAAAGCCTACACCGTGGAACGTTAGGATTTATGTGGTTTGATTGTGATGTGCGTGTGTATTGTTTGACATGCAAAATGTTTTGAAAAGAGAATGAAATAATTTTTGAGCATATTTTGAGTAAGTGGTGGTGACACGCATGGCGGTGGTATCGCTGATCCTGCTTGAGGAGTGGGCCGGTGCGTAACCAACCGCGAATTCCGCTCGAAGAGTGGGCCGGATGGACCGTCACACGGCATGTATGTGTTAACGGTGAGGGTGATGGACAGTGGTGCCGCGGATCCTGCTCGGGGAGTGGGCTGGTGCATCACCAGCTGCGGATTCCGCTCGGGGAATGGGCTGGCTGGGCTGTCGCGAAATGTGTATGTGTGGCAACTGTGGCCCTATTGCTATGGAGTTCGGGACGGTGGCGACGCATCAAGGTGTAGTGTGGCGCGAGGTTCACCCTCACCATGGTGTGGTTGCTATAAGGTGGCACGTATGTGTGGCTTGTGGGCCTCGTTGCTAGGGAGTCCTGGGCGGTGGCGACGTGTTAGGGTGTAGCGTGGCGCGAGGTTCACCATCACCCTAGCACGGCTGCACTACGCATCACAGATTGTAACAACAAAAACGTGAGTGTACAGACTGCATGTGATAGGATTGTATCTTCGGTTTTTACTTTCATATTGCACTACTTACTGAGCGTTAGGTTAATGATGTGTGTTCTATGATGTAGGTGAAGACATTATCGCTGTTGAGCCCCGAGAGCCTAGTACTGAGGCATAGGACGGTTAGCGGCGTGCGACCGAGGCACCGGATGGCGGACTGTTAGGGCAACCCAACCCGTTGAAGTGGTGAGTTTTGGGTGAGATGTACGAGGATTTGTTTTCTTGATGTATTTTGGGGACGATTCGATTTACATAATGTATAGTGTATAGATGTGGATCTATCCTGTTGTTAGGATAGTTTTGAGGACACATGTATATATTATATGTTTAAGCATTATGTTGTTCTGTACTGTAGATTTTCTTCATCGATAGTTGTTAGATTTATTTTCTTCCACTCTGTTTTTCCTTCGGTGATTTTCTGGATGAAATTGGATGGTGTACTCTTGAATTTTCTGGTGAACTGTGTCCACGGTTAGAGTTTTTGGGATAGCCAGTTTTTAGGCGTTACTCTACCGAATTTTTGGGAGAAAGGTGGGGGAGTCGAGAAGGTACGGAATAGGTCGGAGTGCGCGCGGTGAGACGCGAAGGGAGTGGCACTGTGCGCAGGAGCGTGGCGTGACTACAGGCCCTCGGGGCACACGGCCCTACGAGTGCGAGCGGGTCCCGCGGCATCTGGCGAGGGCGTGCGCG
The DNA here is from genome assembly GCA_022433055.1 of Begonia peltatifolia. Taxonomy (NCBI): domain Eukaryota; kingdom Viridiplantae; phylum Streptophyta; class Magnoliopsida; order Cucurbitales; family Begoniaceae; genus Begonia; species Begonia peltatifolia. The sequence continues at coordinate 8,475,813 of CM039526.1, read as the reverse complement.
TGCACGCGTAGTGCGGAGGCAAGGTGCGTGGGGCATGCAGTGCTGTTGGCGTGCGCGTGACGCGACGGCGTTGAGTTGGTGCGCGATGCCATGGAGGTGAACGCACGGTACAGGGTGCAGTGGGCGCACGGCGCCATGTAGGGGAGCCTCGGGCGCACAGCGCTAGACCCGAGAGGTGCACTGGGCGTGTGTCGGACTCCTTCTCGAAATTTCAAGTCTTGTCATTTTATTTTAAAACACCTTTAAATTGTCATTTTTCGCTGCATATTTTATATTAAAGATTTACGTGTTCCCTCTTCAGGGCGTGAGTCGTTTTCAAATCGAGTCAAAAAATTTTATACTTACAAATGTTCTTTTGAATATGATTTGAAAAATGAAAGTGGTATTAAATTGAGTGAGTTCACGTCGAGCTTTTGAATGTCATAGTGTATAATAGAAGTGAGCGTACCGGGAACCGTGTGGGTTCTCGAGGTGTGGCATGCAACCTATCAAACTGTGATGTAGGCCCGAAGGTAAAAGCACCTGCGTACACTACTTACCTATAGTCCTCAGTAATTCGTAGTTCGCTCGCTAAATTAGAGAACCTATAAAACCACACATCATCAATTCTACTTTCCTTCCAACTCGTAAAACTCTAAATGAAATAACAATTTAACATTCAATCTATCTAAACCCGAATTTCACACAATTTCTAACCAAATTCAGAAATGCATAACTTATCCAATACTCGTTCGATTTGAACGATTCGAAATGTTAAGGATTCCATAGAACGTCTAATTTCTAACAGTCTAATCCAATTACTAATCCAACACCTACAGATTGGCCAAATGTGGCCGAACGGAAACCATTCTGTAACTCAAGTATTCAGTTATCAAAACACTCAATTTTCTTCATAAAAACCTTTAATATACTCCTACTTCAAGCTTAAACACCAATACACAGATAAAAATTAACTTTAACAGTAAAATCTCATATCTCTCTCCCAGGGTTTACCAAAACTACGTAATACTTCCTCTAACTTTACTTTTAACATTCAAAACAACTAAAGAACTAACTATTTTACTAAAAACTAAACAGAACTTACCGTAGATTTGAAGAAACATAGGAAGAACGGAGAATCGTCAGCTGCGTCGCTGGAAGGGAAAATTTGAGGGTTTTCTCATGTGGGTGGAGGAGGAAAAGCCCGAGGGGGGATTCAGTCCCTTTCCGGTCGGAATATTAAAATTTTCTCTTGTCCATTAATTTCAAAATAATATTTTAGCTAACCGGCTAAATTTTTCGTCCTTAATTCCGACTAGAATTCTGCCATTTACCATTACATAAACCCGAAAATTATATAACGAGAAATTTTGGACGTTACATTCCACCCTCCTTAAAAAAAAATTTGTACTCAAAATTTGCGTAGTAATCAACTCCTGATATCGACGCCGCAAAATCCTTTGTCTCATATCTAGCTTCCCCTCGAACGTTGTCTAATCTACCTTAAACTCTTAGTTCTTAAATGTCATTGTGTTTAACTTCATTCTTCAACCAGTGATCATCTTACATATCCTCAAGTTTGTTCCATTCGATTACCTCCTGGTTTCCATTTATATTCTAAAACTTCAGTGGTTCACCCACTAAGATTGCAATCTCATGGTTCTCTAGACCATAATTCCTAAAGTCATCTATCCAATTCCGATCTCATGATCATGTTTGTTATACTCAATTTAAACTATCTTCATCCCTAACATTGTACTGAGCACTATCCAATTTTCATAACTCACTTTTGTACTTCGCTCATTAAATTAACCAACTATAATCTAACTTCTCAAAGTCTTCTACTATAACTCCATATCTAAGTTCCCTTGACTAGAATTTACTCAACTTCTAAATCATCTATCTTGATTATCCTTAAAGGCTTCATAATTGAATCACTCTAACCTTAAATCATTTTTGAATATTCTTCTTGCTTCCTTGCAATGATTCGTCAAACAATCTTATTGTTTACAAACTTGTTGTAGACTAAGCGACAATATTGCTCCATGCTTCCTCAAATTCTTAAATCCTTAGGTCTAATCCAATAGTGATTCTATCAACTTACCATAACCCCAACTTCTGAAATTACCTAACTGAATTTCTTCTCTATATCCCTTTCAATGAAATTTCATCCAAATTCTTAATCTCCAAACTCATACTTAGCACCGCTGATAAAGTACTACTCTAAATTTTCTCGAGTAATATTTGTTTTGACTAAATATCTTAATTAAAAAAAATTTCTAAGTCCTTGATTCTCATCGGCAAACTAAACTCCTACAAAATCCTTGTCGGTAATCCACCATCTCACCGACGTGGCTCTTCAAAATTTTCCTCAATTAGAGCCTCAAACAAATATCATTTAATCCGTACATCTTTGTCCAAGAGTATTAGAATTTATGCACTTGAACTCTCAACTCATTCCTAGATTTCCCGATATAGTCATATATATTTTATTCCCTCAACATACATACTAGCATGCAGAATTCCAAGTCCAGTCCCTTAACTTCCTTGTGATTAGCTACGCTCCTCCACTTACGATCATTCTATCTCATAACTAGATGTCTCAATTGTGTCTGTATGTTTTAATCAACGTCTATACTTTTTGATCAAACAACACTGAGCACTTGGCACTTCTACTATTTAATGGCACCTATTTTCTAGAGTAATGGTCAAAGTCGGTCACCAATTATAACTCCATACATAATTTTTCAAATTTTTCATTAACCCTTTAAAGTCTCGAACTACTATCTAATATAGCTTTCTACGTCTCCGAGTCTTACGTAACCACATGACCGCTAAAATATGGTCTTCAAACTTCTAAACGACGTCATACGTCATACTCCAGTATCCTCTATTTCCTCAACTTCTTATTGATCGACTTTATCCACACGTATGGCTCCTCAATTTAACTCAAACTTCTAACTACCTAACTGATACTCTATGTAACCTTTCTAATAGTATACATACTGTGGACAATTACTATCAGGTACATGAATTACTTTATACGTATTAAAATGGCTATGCTTCCAAAATGACTAAGTAGATATCGCGTACCTGAAAGCTAGCTGCTCGTCCTATTAATCATCGCACTTGTGTTTTCTTTTTACTCACAGCAGCCCTATTGGTCTCAATACTTTGCTAAAAATCCTATTTCATATTCTCCCTTAACTGTCTAGTCATTCCGTTAACCATTCGAATATGAGTTTCACCTCGAGGCTCCTCGATGCCCAAATACCCTTAACATTTCAGTAACTCCTTATTCGAGATCAATTACCTCATTTCGTTAGACCATGTTTCTCTATAGATTAAATCTTTAAGTCTAATTCTGTACTTAGCTTCGTTAACTTAACTCTAACGGTGTAAATTCTCAAAATTTAATAAACTAAGTCTCTCAGTTACTACTCATCCTTACTGTTCCACAATAAGGGTTACCCTAAGTGCGACCTTGAATATGAGCTTTGCACTTACGTCTCACAACCTTAGTTTTTAACTTTGACCTCAAATTTCTATCTTAAGTTTTTCCCCCATCAACTTCTACTATCGTAATTTCTATTTCGATCTACAATGGGTTTAATCTCCAATAATCTATAAACTGAGATTCAGTCAATAAATTTTTACTTCCCATGGACACTACACTATCTCGTACGACTTGATTAGAGTGCATACGTCCACCATAGGGTAACACCACTTCAAAACTACAGTCCATTGCTACAAAACATACATCTAACTTGACCGCGAACGTAGTTGCAATAAACGAGTGCGGCGCTCCAAAGTCAATCAAAGTATATGCAGGTACAGAATTTACCAATATAGTACCTGACACTACGGTTGCCTAGTCATCATCGCCCGACTCGATCATGGCAAATATCCTCGATGTTGTGCGCGTCGAACCCTTCTTCAGAGCTGAGCAATCTCTACTAACATGACCCACTTTGTTGCAGTTGAAACACCAAGTCACTCTGCGCTTCTAGCAATCTCTAGCTAAGTGTCCAGCTTCGTTGCAATTGCAGCACTTTCCCGAGGTCACTCTGCATTCGCCCGGGTGATAATTCAAACACTTATAGCACTAAGGGAACTGCACCAACCCCTTAGGCCTTTTGCTATGCCCTGGCTGCTCGAACTCTCGTTGAACCTCTTAATGCCCCTCTGTTGTTGCTGCTGGGAGTTACTTCTATTCTGCTATGGGGCAATTTCCTTGAAAAATCTCCTAGAAGGTTCTCTCTGCTTAACACATTTCATCTTACCTTCCTCCACCTCTAATGTCTTTGCCCCCACTTTCGAATACGGCACTTCTTGAGTTCCGGCTATCTTTACTCTATATATTTCTGGCTTTAATCCCTATACATACTAAAACGCTTTGTTATCATTCCAGCTCACCAAATTGCTGGCAAACTGAGATAAGGGCTCAAATTGACTGTTGTACTCGGTTACTGACCCAGTCTGCTTCAACTATAAGAACTCCATTCTTTTAGCCGCCTGCACCGTACTGTTGAAATACTTGTCATAAAATACCTCCTTAAACTTCTCACATGTCATGTGTTGTACCTCAGTGGTGGTCTCCACAGACTCCCACCAAAATCTTGCATCATTCACTATATGAAATGTGTCTAGCTAGACCTTATCCTCTTCTTTCACTTTCGCATACTTAAACATACTTTCCATGGTACGGACCCACTGCTCTATAGCTGTCGGATCCGATGACTGTCCTTCAAAAATTGGTGGTCGTAACCTCTGAAATCTGTCACCCGACTTGTCATGGCTAGAGCTAGAGCCTGCACTTCCATGAACTTCTCGATTCAATAAAATCTCTAATTGCTGAAACTGTCTGTTTACCAACTCAATCAGCTGTCTGATCGTCATCGAGTCATCCTCGCTCATTGTGTCAGCTGTCTCTCTCAGTAGTCTCAAACGTCCTAGTCGTCTAGACACATTGACTAATTTCCTGGATAAAGATTAATTACTCTTATAAGCATCTAATAACTAAAGCTAAACTTAAACACTTACAGTTGTCGAAGCACTTCATGCGGCGATCGGCGCTGTCAGGTAATCATTTGAACGGTTTTACCAATTTGGCTCTGATACCATCTCTGTAGCGACCTGAAAACCTTCATGGTTCTCAGTACGCTCACTACTACTACTCATTCTCTGAAGCACCCCGAAAACCCACACGGTTTCCGATTCAGTCTGCTTTGATGCCATTATTATAGTGCCTCGAAGTCGTCCCCGAAGTCAGGTTGCTAACTCTACTCATACACATACACTAGGAAAAATTCGTGAAAAAATTTAAAACTTTGTTCCTCGACTTAAAACGACCTTTTTAAAAATGTCGCAGCAGACCCCATGTTCCTTTGATCTCCCTCTCACTATTAATAAAGCCTCCACGGAAAGTGTCTCCTTGTTCTTCCGCCTGCTTTATTCGTCAAGAACTGCAGCTACAATATCATTGAACATCAATATTGTTTTTGTAGTACCCTTGAGCAAATTTATAATAAGGTAATCATATGAATCTGACAAACTTTGAAGTAAAAGTTCAGTTTGTTCATTTTGATTGATTTTGTCCTTCATTGCTGTAAGTTGAGAAAATAATATGTTGAAAGTATTGATGTGGTCTTTCACTGCTGTCGATTCTAACATTCCAAAGAGTATATAATTTTCTTTTTATGAAAATTTTATTATACAAAGACTTCTTCTCGTATAATTTTGTCAGCGTATCCCATATTTATTTGGCTGTTACCATTTTCGAGATACTTGACAAAATTCTATCTGCTAGAGTAAGATGCAAAATAGCTATAGTATCCTCATCTGTTTTGTTCTATTTTTCATCTTCAACATTCGTTGATATGTCGCCAATGGTCATAGCACAACCATCTCTCTGCAATAGTGCCTTTATTTTTAATTTCTACATGGAAAAATTATTTTCGTTGAATTTTTCAATTTCAATCTTTTCCGCCATAATAACGAGACTCTGAGACTATTTTTTGGGGAAAAATAAATTGGTGGGAACAATAATAATGTCGCTGCTGTAAAACATGAAGAGTACTGATCTGAATAATTTCCAAAAAAAACTGCTCTTAACAGTCTCCTTACACAAAATTATCTTTCCAAGTAAGTTCTAAAAAAAGCTAGAGGGGGCACAAATGGTTCTACTTAAAATCCAGTTTCCTAGATAAAACGCACTTATACAGTACGATTACATCACTAAATAAGTGATACGAGAAACGATAGCAAATACAATCAGAAAAAATACCTGAAATCTTTTTTTATGTCGTAAAATTATAATGGCTAACAAATAAGAGAAATAATGACTAAAATAAACACCGAGAATTTTTACGTGGAAACCTAAATGGGAAAAAAATCACTGGAACCAAGTTTAGAAAGATCTCATTATGGAAAATAGGATTTACAATATTTTTCTAGATATCGAATATTGTAGAAAATATTCACTAAGAGAAATCACATTTCTTAAGATTCTCACTGTATTCAAAAGTACCTCACCTATTTTCACTCACCCTCTTTATTTTCTTTCCCTCCAAATTAATTCTTACTATTTTTTTCCTCTTCTTCATAGAAAATTTTTTCTTCTTCGGATGATCTCCTTCTTTGCCATGACTCTCTATTTATAGGGAGAAAATCCTACAAGAGGATAACATTATCATTTAACAATATGGAAAGATGTAGAATGAAGAGATTTCTTCCTTCTACGTCTTTCATTTTCATTAAATGAAATGGAGAGATGCAAAAAGAAGAGATTTCTTCCTTTTGCTTCTTTCAATTTTATTTAATGAAATAAGTCTCTCATCGTAATGGAGGGACCTTGCACAATTGACTGAGGAACTCATGCCTGAAATTACATATGATGTTTTGAAAATATGATGAAAGAGATTTTGGACCAAAAAAGTCTTTTCTTTTTATTTTGCCTATTTTTTTCTTTTTTTCAATTAATGATCAGTTCCTCCTCGTAAAAAGGGAACTAACGCTTAACACTTTCACTCTCACTTTAAGAGCTTATACAAAACCCGTATTTATTTTGTTGAGATTCAATGCACAACAAATGAATTACCCTACTACTTGAGGCCAAATGTCTTCCATTTAATCACAGAAACATTTTGAAATAGAGAGCGCAAAAGCAAAACATATTATGTACAGTGCTAATAAATTACCTATTCAAATACAATGCAACAAATTGCACTCAAAAATGTAACTCGAAAAATCACAAATATAGACTTTGTTGCTTTCTCTCCACAACTCGAGAGTAGCTTTCAACACCATAATTTGCAACCTTGCAGCTTTACTTTCATTCAGACGATGCTCTAATGTTTGGACCTTTCCTACGACTCAATCCTTCAAAAAGGAAAAAATAAATAGATAAAATAGTTGAAAAGAGAAAACTAAATTAAACTAAAAAATTATTTCTTACAAGTCTTTGATGACATGTGTTTCATGTCGGTAAACAGGCAAATCTTTAAAGTTGAATCTTGAGGATGCTATATATATTGACCCTAGTATAGGTCTAAAGAGTTTGCTAATATTCTTCTAAATTTGATGCAAAACAAAGTAAACAAAATTAAGAGATGAAAAATGTGTAACGTTACACTTCAAATTTTATCTCCTTATGTGTGTAAAACTGATTAGTGTAATACATTCTCACTTCTTTTCTCTTCGTTCGCCTTCGGTTATCTTCTTTGTCTGTCACTAAGCACTGGCTCTTCTTTTTCTCATGTTCCCCTTTCCTTCTCAATTATGTGTAGAGATCATATGTATTTTATGTTTATATTTATTTTATGATATATCCACGTAATAGGGTGTAGTATGAAATGAACGGAAACTTTTAACAAAAGTAGTGAATCATTAGTATTACATAAAAGAGTACTTATTGTTAAGATTAACCAAGGCAGAAAGTTTAAGAGCACCAGTGATCAGAGAGAGGAAGAAGTACAATATCTGTAAAAATGATTTCCTCATACTGTGTCACTATCAGTTGATGTTTTTACATATTGTCTGTAAAGCATAATGATGGAGACAGTAACTAATAGAACATGCCAAAGTATAACCTCAACTAGACTAACTAAAACACAACAGTAGATGCCTTAACATCCTCCCTCAAGATCAAGGTCAGAGGTCGAAGATATTGGACACAAACTGATGAAAATTTGTAGGAAGAAGAGGTTTTTTAAGGTCTCGGCTAGCTAGTTGTTAGATGGAGTGAATTGTACTTGGAGTAATTGGTTCATCACTTTCTCTTGAACAAAATGGTAATCAATTTCTACATGTTTAGACTTTGAGTGTAGGACTGGATTAGATGCCAAATATGTTGCACTTAAATTATCACAAAGAATAAGAGGTACCGATGTAAACTGAACACCCAGTTCTCGCAGTAAATATTGTAACCAAAGTAGCTCGGCGGCACCATTAGCGACGCTACGGTATTCTGATTTAGTGCTTAAACAAGAGACTACTTTCTGTTTGGTCGAAGACCATGAAACTAGATTAGCGCCCATAAAAATGCAAAATCCCTTGTACTTTTTCGATCATCTGGACATGAAGCCCAGTCTGCATCTGTGTAGCAAGTCAAGTTACAGCTCTTTAAAGGCGACAAAGAGATACCTAGAGACGAAGTGCCTTTGAGGTATCGGAGAATTCGTTTGACAGCTTGTCAGTGAATATTGGAAGGGGCATGCATAAATTGAGATACTTTATTGACCGCAAAGGCAATATCCGGTCGAGTCAGATATCAGTACTGTAAACCACCAACAATACTACGATACAAATAACCATCAGGCAAAGGAGTACCTGAATTTTGGGATAAGACTGGGCCAGCCACCATTAGAGTAGGAACTAGTTTACAATCGTCCATATTTACCTTCTGAAGTAACTCTGATAAGTACTTGGATTGTGAGAAACTCATACCTGCAGGAGTTTGAGTGACTGAAATCTCCAAAAAGAATGATAGTGGGCCAAGATCTCGAACCTTAAACTGTGAGTGCAGATAGATGACTAGTTTCTCCATGTGAGCTTCAGAGTTGCTTGTCAGGATAATATCATCAACATAAACGACCATAATAATAACAAAGGAGCTCGTGCGACAAACAAACAGAGAAAAGGCAGATTTTGATGCAATGAAACTCCAATGTATAAGAGCATTATATAGCTTGGTATACCAAGCACGGGGAGACTGCTTGAGGCCTTATAGGGCTTTATGCAGAACACATACAGCCGATGGATCAGAAGGGCTGATAAACCCCGGAGGCTGCTGCATAAATACCGTCTCAGATAAGTCACCATGTAAGAAGGCATTGTGTATGTCCAACTGTCTGATATGCCAGCCAGAAGAGACTGCTAAAGATAAAGTGGTGCGAACTGAGGTTAGTTTGACAACTGGACTAAGGGTCTCGTCATAGTCAATCCCTTCTATCTGATCATACCCTTTTGCCACGAGGCGAGCTTTATACCTACTGATTGTACTGTCGGAGTTAAGTTTAGTCTTGAACACCCATTTAGAACCGATAATCTTTGTGCCTGGTGGAAGCGAAACTAGAGTCTAAGTATGCTTGTCATGATGTGTGGATATTTCTTCGTGCATAGCAGCCTACCACTGAGGATGTTTAAATGCCTGGTTAAAAGTTTTGGGCTCGATTGGGATGTCGACTAAGAAGGCCTTGGGTCGAAAAATGCCATCTTTGACACGAGTCCTCACAGGGTGAGTATTGATAGGCAATGAGCTAGAAGTAATGGTGGGTAATTGGTTTTGAGAGGTAGGGGGAGGATAGTGGTGTAATAGTAGTGGAATTGAGTAAGAAAGTTGCTCAGATTGAGGTGTAGAAAAGGGCGGAGGGGATAAACAAGGAATGGAGGCGGGTGAAGGTGAGTGAGATTTGGGAAAAGAAGAAAAATGGAAAGTTGGATTCTACAAACGTGACATGCCGAGATATATAGATTTTGTTAGAGTGAGGGTCGAGACACAAATAACTTTTATGATGGGGGCTGGGACCTAGAAAAACATAAGGCAAGGAGCGGGGCTGTAACTTATGTTTGTTGAACGATCGAAGTAGGGGGAAACATAGACAACTAAAGACACGGAACAAGGAATAATCTGGAGTGGATTGAAAAAGGCATTCAAATGGCGATTTGTTTTTCAAAACAAGAGTAAGTAACATATTGATTAGTGTAGTAGCTGTAGCAAAGACGTAATGCCAGAAATGTTGAGAGACGGAAGAGTGAAATAACAAGGCAAGACTAGTTTAAACAACATGACGATTTTTTCTTTCCACATGTCTGTTTTGATTTGAAGTATAAAGACATGATATACGATGATGAATGCCAAGAGATTTGAAAAACAAAGAAAGAGATTGAAATTTGCCACCCCAGTCATATTGAACAGTTTTACTGGTCACTCCGAATTGAGTAAGAACAAATTTATGAAAATAGACAAAAATATTGTAAACATCACTTTTTAATTTTAAGGTAAAAAAACTTAAGTGAAACGAGTAAATCATCCACAAAAAGAACAAAATATCGTACACTGGTAATTGAATTTACTAGAGACAGACCCCAAATATCAGTGTGTACAATATTAAAGGGACAGTTTGCATGTGAACTGGAAATCCGAAAGGGTAAGTGATGAGTTTTGCTCATCGGACAAGAAACACAAAAGGGAGATACATCTGTCTGTGATACAGGAAGATTACAGAGTTAAAGAACATGCTGCAAAATATTTTGTGAGGGATGTCCTCGTCTGTAATGCCAAAACATGGATGGATCACTTCTCGAGGATGGAAACCGAGCATGGAGAGCCCTAGCTGGACAAAAAGGTTGAAGCTGATAGAGGCCATCAATGAGTGAGCCCTGAAACAGAGGGAGGTGGGAGTGCCGATTCTTGACACTGAAAAAATCAGAGTGAAATTCTACATAGACAGAGTTGTCTTGACATAATTTATGAACGTTGTTGAGATTATGAGATAAAGTGGGAGAATGACAAACATGATGTAGATGTAATGGTTTAGAAATAACTGAAAGAGTGACAGACCCAATTGTAGAGATGGGAAGAAGGTTACCGTCGACAGCGGCAACACTCGATGATCCTATGTACGGCTGAGAATTCTGGAGCAAGGAGCAATGGGGAGTGAGATGGTGGGTGGCACTGGAGTCCATCAGCCATGGTGCAGAGTAAGAGGTGGTGTTCGGGTTTGGCGGGAGACCGACTCTGGAATGAGGAGGATGATTGGCGCTGATGGGAGGAGAAGAGGAGGTGAAAAAAGCATGAGGTTGGGTTTCAAGGTGGCCGAGAGAGTAGTCTGCTGGGTGGTAGGCTGATGGGTATGGTTGTTGGGCTAAGTGGGCGGCTGGGGATGGATATAGGTTTGGATAGGATTCGGGTTGGGCTGGAGCAGAAGACTTGTAGGCCATGTTCAGCCTGTGGTAGTAGGCATGTGTTGAATGCCCAGGCCTATGGCAAATTTGACAGCAGGCCCTGAAGGATCGGTTGGGCCGGGGCGATTGTGGATAAGAGAACCCGAGTCGGGGCTGTTGAAAGACAGGCAGACCATTCGATCAGAAAGGCTAGGACTGTGGCAGCCGAGGACTCCAAGGTGTTCGGAGAGGACAAACATTGGCAGCGTTCGCTGGGATCTGACTCGTCAAGGGGAGGGAAGTAATAGAGTTTTCTTTCTCCAGGCGAAAATCAAAACTCTATAACAAGTTGTGGACCTCCTCCAGCGAAGGTTGATCTGGCCGGTTTGTTATAAAGACAACGAAGGTGTTGTACTCGCTTCCAAGTCCACCGATGAAGTAAATTATCTAGTCCCGGTAGGATACTGGCTCGCTAATTTCTACAAGTGTGTTGCATAGATTTGTGATTTTCTGTACATACGCGGATGCTGAGATTCCTTCTTTTGACACAGAGTGGAGTTGACTGCAGAGCTCAGTAATTTTCGCCAGTGAAGAGGAAGTGAAGATTTGTGCTAGAGCGTTCCAAGCTCACTAGCAGAGGTGAACGATATAATCTGTGTGAGAAAATCTTCAGAGATGGAGGAGAAGATCCAGCTCATTAGGAGCCGGTTATACCTCTGCCAGGTACTAAAATCTGGGTTTATTTGTGAGGAGGATGAGTTGAGAAATTGAGGGGGGGAGGGAGAGAGCCATCGAGAATATTTTCCAGTCCATTTGCAATCACTATATCGAGGAGTTGCGCTTTCTAGAGTAAATAGTTAATAGCATTGAATTTGATGGTCAAAGTTTGATTTACCGATGAAAGCGGAGGAAGAGAGGAAGAGGGTAGCGCTAAAAGGGAGGAGGGAACAAAGCTGGAGGATACCATCTAACCTGGCTCTGATACCATGTTAAGATTAACCAAGGCAGAAAGTTTAAGAGCACCGATGATCGAAGAGAGGAAGAAGAAAAAAGGATGAGAGTGACGGGGAGGAGTGAAGTACAATATCTGTAAAAATGATTTCCTCGTACTGTTTCACTATCAATTGATGTTTTTACATATTGTCTGTAAAACATAATGATGGAGATAGTAACTAATAGTACACACCAAAGTATAACCTCAACTAGACTAACTAAAACACAACAGATGTCTTAACACTTATTAATACAAATAACATACACCCTCTCGTTTGCTTCAGTTGTGTAACAAGTTGTCTGTATGATTACATCTAGGTTCGAAAACTCTGCCTAATACATAATGTGAAAGTAATCTCAAGACATAATATGAACTCTGTCTTCATAGTTGAAGTGGCATTTAAAGTCTGATATGTAGTTTTTCGAGATATTACTCACCAGCAAACATAAACTCTTGATGTTGATTTTCGTGAAATAAAAGTATCGGTAAAGTCTAACCTAGAGTGTATGATCTCACTTTCCAAGTATGAGTGCCTATATATCAGCATTTACTCTTTGATCTCCTCAGTTAGAGAGTGAGATGAGCGCAGAGAGAGAGAGAGAGAGAGAGAGAGAGAGAGAGGTCCGAAGAAGTATAATGATACTTTTCTCTCTATCCTTGAAAAATCATTTCATAGATTATTCAATAGTATATAGAATATTGTAGAGTCCTAACAATAATGTCAAGTGGTTCAATACAATTTGGTTAAACGAGAGAGGTACATGCAGAGTACAATACATGCCTAATGCGTGTTTAGCAATAGCTGCTCAATTTCCTCGCAAGCTCAAGGGGGTTAGAAGAAGAGCTTTGTTCTTGAGTGTTGAAACGCAACTATAGGAACAAGTTAACCTTGAGTCATCTACTAGCTGCAAGGTCTAGGGTAGATGATTTTTGATACTTCGTCGCATACAAAGTGGTAATCCAACTCCACGTCCTTGGATTTTGAAAGCAGAATCGGTTCGTAGCCGAATAAATTAGATTTGCATTATCCACACTAGTTTAGATGGTCAGTTTGAGGAAAAAGTAAGTCCATTCACATATGCACTGTCAGCAAGTCTGCGATATTCCTAGCATCACGGCAGGAACCCCAGTCTGAAGTAGTGTAACAAACAATGTCCCAATTATTTGATTTGACCGAATGAAAGCCAAAGTGTACACGAATGAAAGCCAAAGTGTACACTTCATACATATCAAATAAATTTGTTTAGTGCATGCCAATGAACTTTAGGAGTACTTATATTGATGACAAAGTCGTCGTGTTAGAATTTAATATGATCCAAATTTATTAATAATTATTCTTTTTTGTTTGTAATTTTTTAGAGTTTTCCCGTAATTTTCAGTGTTCATTATTTTTTTGTTTTCTTTTTCAATTTACCGTTCAAATTTTCAAATGGTGGGTTGCATTGAAGTACATCATTGGAGGCCACTAATGAGGCTTGTGAAATAACCATCTTACCCATGATGATGTAGAAAGAATAGAGTCGAACACTATTGGTGTTGGAGCAGGTTTAGACTCGTGCATTTGAGAGTGAAACAAGAGGCCAAATATATATTTGGATTGATCGAGGAACATGCCAGTAGCTGAGTAAGAAACTGCAACAACAAGAAAGAAAGAATTTTGATAGAATGGAGATATGATATGTATTAGTAGGTGGGACTTGAGGTAAGAAAGGGTATGGAGGAGAAGGCTACCATCTAAGGGGAATGGGAAGGAATTGGAGAAGTAGAAGAGGATTGACTATCAACAGTGTCCAGAGTTTACAGTTGAGCAACCTTAAAGAGCAAAAACTGATATAAAGAGGAAGGGAGTGGTTTCGGAGGCTGGTGAAGTAGAGAGGAAAAAGAGAATGTGGTTTCAAGTAAGTTGACACGAGAGAGAGTCTCTGTCGGTGATACATGTTCATAGATTGAACATACATTTCATTAGACATTGATTCTTTCAATGTACCAAACGGATTTAGATTAATTCAAAGCAAAACCCAATAATTTCCGCCCGACAAAAAACAATGCAAGTCCCACCGTTTCCTAATCACCCATGTAAATAAATAATCGAATTAAGCAGCTATTGTGATAGCATTTGCAGAAGAATTGATGGCATTGACAGCTAAATTTCAAGAGGCAGAAACCATTAATTAACACATCTTCGTTTACACAAAAAATGTAAATGTGAAGTAGATCGTCCAAATGAAGTTGAAGATCATACAAGGATTCACTAGGAACAGCAATGGAACTAAATCCCTAACCACCGAAGCCGTAAAGAGTGCGACCTTGCCTCTTCAACGCGTAAACAACATCCATAGCAGTAACAGTCTTGCGCCGAGCGTGCTCCGTGTAGGTGACGGCGTCACGAATGACGTTCTCGAGGAAGATTTTGAGAACTCCTCGAGTTTCCTCGTAGATTAGACCGCTGATTCGCTTCACCCCTCCACGCCTAGCCAAGCGTCTGATTGCAGGCTTCGTTATTCCCTGAATGTTATCTCTTAGCACTTTCCGGTGCCTCTTCGCACCTCCCTTGCCTAATCCCTTCCCTCCCTTGCCTCTGCCCGACATTTCTGGCCAACGAAGAACTTGACTCTCTGGTTTCGAGTTCTGAGCTGCAGTGGGAATGAGATTCATTTACGCTGGAGTTTTAGGTTTGTAAAGGAAAATGGGGTGGTGAATCAACCGTTCGATTGAGTAGCTATCCGTGTCGTTGATAGTTTAGTGGTCTTAAACCGTTGGATTGGGAGAGCCTTAACGTGAGTGGTTTTAGGATTTATTAAAATGAGGATAGATTTTAATTATCCCAAATAAAATTGATGATTTTATGGTTTTTTTCTTTTCTTGATTAATTTTTCATTTTTATTTCTAAACCTATACTTTTGGGATATTCTTTTAAGTTTACATTTCTATACTCCACCTTATATTACAGATGATAAACATGTAAGCCGACCCACTACAGCAACAAGCAAGCTCGGCCGGGCCACATCGACAGGCTATTCTGAGCCTTGCCATCCGGGCTCGCGAGCTCATCGATGACGGGGCTCCACTTGCCAGCTCGCGAGCTGGCAAGCTGACTAGGTCGAGCCTAGCTCGGGGCCCATTCCGCCCTAACTAGTGACGGAGTGGCCCCATTAGCGATGGGCCGATAGGCAACAGCTCAACAACTTCAGCCCCTCACTTCTTTATCTTCCTCGATTCCTCCTCTTTAGCACGTTGAACGCTCAGCCTTCGGCCTTCAATTCATCCATCTTCAGCATCTTCTTCATCCAATCCAAGACGCCGAGCCCAAGGTCAATCATCGTCCAATCGATGAAACTTTCGACGAGAACGTAAAAAATTTCATAAAAAATTCAAATTCAATTTCACAGGAAATTAAGACAAAATTTAACTCTACATTAATTTTCCAGAATAGAGGGAGAGGGAGGGAGATCAGTCGAAAAGAAAAACACACCTGCATTCGGCAGAGTGAGTGTGCTTCAAATCGACAAATCACAGAGATATGAGATTTGATTTGAAAGTTGATATTTAGGTGTTAAACGGGGAAAGAAGAAAACAGAAGGGCACCGATTGATCGCTAGGGAGGCGCGATTGGTCGCCCTTTTGATGTTCCAATAGCATAAAGGTGTCGATCAATCACAAGATTATAGGCGATCGATTGGCCAAGACGAAAGCTAAACGTTTTTGTCACCCGACCGCTGTCGATCGATCACGAAATTGTAGGCAATCGATCGGCCAAGCAAAAACTAAATGCTTTGCCACCCAAGCACTACCGATTGATCGCAAAATTGTAGGCCATTGATCGGTTGGGGCAAAAACCATATGCGTGACACTCACACAGAGAACTATCGATCAATCGCGAAGGTGTAGGTGATAAATCGGCCATGTGCACTGTTCACAACAGTGCGTGGGAAAAAAAAGTTTTTCTGGCTCTCTCTCAACTCTCAACTCTCAACTCTCAAATCTCAAACAACGGTCGTCAGACCATTGCTTCTCATTTTATTGATAACTGTTGGCAATTAAATAAAAGTATTTTTAGAATTTTGTAATTTTGAATATTCTCACACTGATATTACTATTTATAAATATATTTTAACGATATTGCAAGAATATTCTATTCAATATAGAATATTTAGTATAACACTTGATAATGTTAGTGCTAACGATTTTGCTATTTCTCATTTTAAAAACTATTTTCAATTATATACTATTCATGATTCTCTTTTCCATATGAGATGTGTTTGTTATATTTTAAATTTAGTTGTTAAATATGGTATAACATATATTTTGCCTCATATTGAATTAATTAGATCTGTAATTTCTTATATAATTGAATTTAATTCGAGACAACAAGAATACAGAGATTTTTATAAAGCTGCCAAACTTAAACTACAAAATTAAAAATCGATGTAGATAATAGGTAGAATTCTACTTATTTAGTGTTAAAAAATGGTAGATCATACTGGCAAGTTATTTGTGTTTTTATTAATGAGAAAACATCAAGTATTAATCTTGATAAATCTAGTTGCGATGTAGTTAATATATTTCTTGATTTTTTTAAAACTATTTTATGATGCTACAAATGAATGTTCGAGAATTTATTATCTCACTTCTCATCTTGTTCTCTAAATTTTTATAAACTTAACAGATAATTTTGCACTATATTGATAAATAAATGAATTTGTAGATATATTTAATAAAATGAAAACAAAATTTAAAAAATATTGGCTTGACATTATTCTTATTTTTTGTTATACATATATAATAGATTTTATATATAAATTAAGAGAACTACATCTCATGATTAATAAAATATCTAATAATTTACATAGTAATTCTTTACTTTTTACGGATCAAATAACTAATTAAATTGTTAGTTTATATTATTTTTATGAATCTAAATCTTCTAATGTTAGTCGTTCACGTATTTTTTCACATGCTATTTCAAGTGGTGGGGGTGAAAATATTTTAAGTTCACAATTTGGTATTCATGATATTTGTAATCAATTAGATACAGATGTTTACTCTATTTCTATACAAAATGAACTAAATATTTATTTTTACGCTCGATATCAATTCTATCGTAAAGAAAATTTTGATATTTTATATTTATGGAAAATATTTTCCATCACATATTTTATATTTTCTATAATAGCACATGATCTACTAACACTTCCGATCTCTACTATAGCATCGGAGTCTGCTTTTAGTGCAGGTGAACGTGTGTACGATGAACACCGAAGACAACTTGCACCCGATCTCGTGGAGGCATTCATTTGCATGAAGCATTATAACGACGCTATTACGAGAAACCAACAACTAGAGGACGAAATACTTGAAAACTTTAAAAATTTGGATGTTGAATATTAATATTGTAATTAAAATTTTGAAGTATTTTTTCAACTTGTAATTTTTTTAACATTTTGCACATGATTAACAATTAGATAGGTGACAATTTAGTTAGGATATATCTAATTTGTAGTGACACAAATGTTAAATTTATTATGAATGTTATACTTTTTATATATTTGTTTTCTTTTATTTTTTATAATTAAATATTATTCTTGTATTAATTAAATATTTCTATTATTAAAATGACTAAGTATCTGTATCTATCATATTTTATTATTACTATGATAAATATTTATTACAATTTTAATAAATAAAAGTTTAATAAATATATATATAAAATAATTTTATTTATATAAGATCGATTCGTTAGACCGGCTCAACTTGTTAGGTTCATGACTCGAGAGCCAACTCGGATTTGAAATTTTTTTAGACCGGTTCGTTAATCTCGGCTCGTTTGGCTCGACAGGCTGGGTTCGTTTCGACTCGACTCGGCTCGACCGACTCGTTTAACATCTCTACCTTATGTCATATAAAGTTGTTTTTTTGTTGGAAATAACAAATTTACTTACTCTCTTTTGTTAAATAAATTACAATATTGTTTTACTTATAATGCTACGCTTGTTCACATTAACGCTCAAAAGATGTCATAAGGATCAAGATTTTTTTTATTTGTCATGTTGGAGATTTGAACATATCTACCTAAAAAAGAATGAATAGATTAGGGAACAATAATTTAACTTATTTTTCTAACTTTGATACTTGTATAGATTGCATTAAAGAAAAATATATTGTCGAGTAAATAAAAATATATTGATACATTGAGTTCACCTTCTTAAAATCTACCTCCTTTCGTGTTGGGTTTGGTTAGCCCTAGAAATCTTGGCAAGATTTGGGGCAAGTCAAAAGTTTGTTACTAGTCTAAATAAGTGGTTTAAGTTTGATATATCTCACCGACTTAACATAATGTCCAAGGTGAGCTCCTCACTGCGTCCCCATGCCCTTGTAAGATGTATATTTAGTAACCCTCGTCATAATATTTATGATATTTAAAAGTTAGTAATGGGAATCAAAATTTTGACTTAAATGATAGATAGATTTTATAACTATTTTTTAAATATAATGGTAATAGTTATTAATTTATTAAAAAAAATTATTAACAAAATAAAATTTAAAATTTAACTAGAAGATACAACTTCATAACGGTTGTTTTTAAAAAGGTTATGATAACTATTACGAATTGAATTCTATCTTTAAAAACTAGATCTCATAGCCTTATAATAGAATAAGGTTAAAAAACTCTCCCGACTTTTAGAATCAACATTCGAGAGCAAATCCGTGTGTCTGTTGGTTTTAAAAAGTTCTTTTCTAAATTCAAATATATTGTCTCGTGTGCATATGATTTATGTTATATTGAGGTTGATCTTTCTTTGCTTATCATACCCACGTGTGTTTATTCAAAATGAGCAGATGAATTGAATATGAACAATTTCAATAAAATTTCATTTTCAAAATTTTTTTATTTATTTATTTCATCTATTCCATGACTCAAACAAGAGAATATGCCTCTTTTTTGCATTTATTACAATTTTTTATTCACCAGTATTGTAATTGGAATAATCTCATTAACTCCAAATAAATTGATTTTTTTTTTCAAAAGAAAATTGAAAATTGGAATAATCTCAATATTCTCATGTATGAGATTAAGAATCTATTTTACGTTTTTTTCCCAACACAAATCAATACTTTTTTTTTTTTTTAAATAAATCACCTGATGAACTTATGGGCATAAGCAAATTATACTTTGTTGTTATCCCATTTGTTAGAGAAGAACATGTGACCTACTTATTTCAAAAGCTAGATTAGGAGAAAAAAGATTCTCTAAACGTCAACGTTCTACCAAAATTAGAAAAAAAAAAAAAAAGTTGCTTAGAGAGAAAAGAGAGTGACACGTGCCCGTTAGTCAAAAAAGTAAATAACATGTGCATGTTAACTTTTGAATTTAACAAATTAGATAAAGATAAGGTACAATTTGCTTGCGGCCTTAAATTTATGGACTGATTTATTTTAAAAAAATAAGCGCTGACTTCCATTTTTACTCTTGTCACGAGCCTTCTCAAATACCACACTTTAGTTCTAGATTAGGACTTTATGGATTTTCAAAGTGAGAAAATTTATGTCATTCCCCCGTGATCAATCTCTATATGATATGAGCTACCATATATAAAATTATACAAGGATTAGTGTAAGTTGTAATCTATTAAAGCTATAGACTTCACGTGATATATCTACACGAATATACCCATTGAGAATGAAATACATGAGTAAATACTAATAATCTATAGAGTTGTTTAATGGGTCGGCTGGCCTCGTTAGCTCGGCGGGTCAAGCTTGCAAGCCAACCTCTCCTGCTGGCTCGCTCCTTCTCTCGACCCGACCTTGCTACTCGGGCAGTGGTGATTTCACCACTCAAGCCGCCCTTCACTCTTAATTTTTTCTGCAAAACGCACTAAACAAAGTCACCAACCCAAACATACCAAAAATTTTGAAAAAGTTGAAGTTTTGAATAAAAAATCAAATACCAAAACCCTAACTTCAAACAAAAAGAAAACGAAAGAAAAACAACTTACTGACTGAAATCACTTTACAATACTGATTTGAAAAGTGTCGAGAGATGAACGTTTTGAGACTCGAATCGTCGGAATCGGAGTCCGATTATCGATCATTCCCTCTTTCCCTCTCGATTCTCTTTCTTCTCCCTCGCTGCGGCACATAACCGAAAAGAAAGGGGTTTTCATTTTTTATTTAATTAAAATTTTAATTTATTAAATTATATTATTTTAATTAATAAAATAAAATAATTAATATATATGTATAGTTATGTTAAGGTATATAATATATTCAATTTTATATATCTTAAATTTAACTTTACATAACTAATTTTAAATTAAATGAATAAATGTCGTTAATATATAATTTTTAATATTTATTATAATTTTAAATAAATTTTTTAAAAAAATTTATATTATATTAATATAAGTTGAAAATATTTATATACGATCCGCTCGTTAGACTCAGCTTATTAAGGTTCATTAAGTTCGTTGATTCAGCTCGGCTCGTTTAATTCGTGGCTTGCGAGCAGCCTTATGTTGAAATTTTTTCAATCTTGCTCATTAAACTAGTTAGGCTTGACTCATTTAAGTCGTTAGATTTGGTAAACTGAACTATTTCTATTTCGACTTTAGTTCTAAAAATATCTTCTCTCACACCTGAATAACTCTTTTTATTTTTCCTCAAAACCAAGGTTTGCTAAAGACAACATTATCTGCATGGTCAGTGAATTCCTAGGCATACAAATGAAGGAAAAAAGTTTCAGTTGTAGATCTTTATCGTAGCACTACAAATATCATGATCAAAAGCATAAACATAAGAGGCCTATTCTGCATTTCTTTTCCTCAAAATTGAGGTGAACATTTCTCAAAGACAATTACAAGAGCAACAATGCTTGTTTACCAAAAAATTCTGGATTATTCCTATACGTGAAAGAATCATAAGATGAATAATCTACAAGCACTATTGGACTTAAAATGAGTCGACAAAAGGTAAATATACTTGTTATTAGATGATAAGCATCAAGTACCTAAAACTCACTAATACAAGGATATGTCCATCTTATTCATTCAGAAAAAAACAAGATATTTAGTTCATCAGAAACTCCCAGTCCTATTTCTACAACAGACTCAAGATGGTCAATGAAAAGATCATCATACTAAGTCTGACAGCTTCTCATGCAGCCAAAATACACCTGCAGAGATTTCAAAATGCTTATGAACAAGAAAGTAATGTTACAAGACGTCCTAAAAGAGAAATGTGAATCTAGATGTTCTGTAAAATGAAAAGAAGATTATTTAACTTTGGTGATTAATGTTGACAAGTAGACCAATAAAAAATATCCCACCAAAGATCAATCAAGAAAATGGTAGTGAATAATAAGAATTTGAATATGTGGGTTGTGATCCCATCGGTACTAATGCACCAAATTGTATCATAACTTGAAATTTAGAAGAGTTTGGACGAGAGTTGTACTAAGTTAGGTACTACTTGGGAATTTCTCACGTTGCACCAAATTGGTTCCCAACATAATAGGGCTAGGAACCAGTTCAATGCAAATTGAAAAACCGAACTTAGTACTTGCAATTGAAATGGAACTTAGTAATTGAAATGGAACTTCAAACTTGAACAAGCATATAGTACTTGTAAACTATTGTTAGCTAGTTTAGACGATAACCAAAAGACTTTACTGTTACGTAAAAAAAAGGTTTTCGAAGAAGGTTCAGTTGATTCTATAATTTTGAAAGCATTTAGTCAAGAAATATGTAAAGATAAGCTTACTAGAATGATCGTTATTGAAAAATTAACTTTTAGAGTTGTTGAAGAAATATGATTTGTAGATTTGTTATATGAGTCGGAGCTAAAATTTATCGTTCCTTGTCGCATAACTATTGCGAATAGTATTTTCAAACTCTTCATATAAAAAAAAAAGTAAGTTGAAAGCTTTTTTTTTTTCTAGTTGACTGCAAGAGTATGTTTAATCACTTATAATGGACATCTGTTCAAAATACAAATTATATGCTGATGACTGCTCATTTTATTGATGCAAATTGGACTTTGTGTAAGAAAACTATCAATTTTTGTGTCATTCTTGATGTAAAAGAAAAATCATTGCTATGATCATAGAAAAATGTTTATTTGAACATGAAATAAAGTGAGTTTTAACTGTTATAGTTGATAATGTTTCTTTCATGAGGTTGCTTTGACTCATTTAGATAAAATTATTAGAAATTGGAAAGGTTTGGTCTTTGATGAAGAGTTTATGCATGTCATGTGTTTTGCTCATATTATAAATATGATTTTTTGCAATGAGCTAAATGTTAGGATTAGACGCCTTAATCCATGTGTAACGAACGATCGAAAAACCGAAAAGAAAAAATAACACGGAGAGATTTATAGTAGTTCACTCTCGTTGGGAGAGCTACGTCCACTGGCCGCTGACAGATTTCACTAAGAACAAAGGAACGAGTTACAATAGTTTTTGCCTCACACTCTCTCTATCTCCAATAACCTAAATACGTCTTTATATAATAGACAATTTAGGGTTACAAAATAACAGGGTAAATATTACCAAAATACCCTCAGACCTAAATTAGGCTCCACAACTCAACAATCACCCACTTGGATACTAATCTCATCATCTCTCCATCTGTAGCGGCTTCATTCTCATATCTCATCCAAGAAGTCCGACTGAAGTTGCACACAACTTCAGCTTCTCACTCGTCACAACTTTCGTCAACATGTCAGCTGGATTCCGACTCCCTGGTATCTTCTCAAGTGTCAAAACTCCATTTTCTAAGGCGGATCTGATGAAGTGATAACGCACCTGTATATGCTTTGTCCTGCCATGATAAACTAGATTCTTTGCCAAATGGATGGCACTTTGGCTGTCACAATGCAATACACTCCCATCGTAGTTTTGACCTAACTCATGTAAGAAAGGCTGCAACCACATCATCTCTTTCGCGGCTTCTGTCACTGCAATATACTCTGCTTCACAACTAGAAAGAGCAACTACATCTTGAAGCCTTGAGACCCAACTAATTGCGATACCACCTAAGGTGTAGACATACTCAGTTCTGCTTTTACTGCTGTCAGTATCACCACCATTATCAGCATCAACGTATCCATCTAGACCCAAGTCTGACTTTTGAAAACATAAAGCGAAATCTGAACTTCCCTTCAAATATCGCAAGATCCATTTTACGGCTTCCCAATGTTTTCTTCCTAGATTACTCATAAACCTACTGACAACTCTCACTGCATGTGCAATGTCTGGTCGTGTGCAAACCATTGCGTACATAAGACTACCAACAGCAGAGGCATATGGAACAGTAGCCATGTAGTCTTTCTCTTCATCGGTCGAGGGCGACTGATCTTTGGATAGTCTGAAATGACTAGCCAACGGTGTAGTGACTGGCTTAGCATCGTGCATCTTGAACCGGCTAAGAACCTTCTTTACGTACTCTTCTTGTGAGAGTTTGAGAACCTCCTTATCCCTGAAGATCCTCATCCCAAGGATTTGTTTTGCAGCTCCCAAATCCTTCATCGCAAACTCCTCAGATAATTTCCTCTTCAGCCTGTCAATCTCATGCAAGCTTGCTCCAGCAATTAACATATCATCAACGTAAAGGAGCAGAATAATATAAGAGTTATCAAACCTTTTGATGTAGCAGCAGTGATCGGCTTTACATCTCACAAAATTGTTACTCTTCATGAATCTATCAAACCTCCTGTACCATTGCCTTGGAGCCTGTTTCAAGCCATACAAGCTCTTCTGAAGCTTACACACAAACTTCTGCTTTCCTTTCACCTCGAAGCCCTGTGGTTGTTTCATATAGATCTCTTCGTCTAAGTCACCGTGAAGAAATGCAGTTTTCACGTCCATCTGCTGAAAATGAAGGTCTTTTTTCACAACCAGACCCAAGACAGTTCTGATCGTTGTCAACTTCACAACTGGTGAAAAGATCTCGGTGTAGTCAATACCTTCTTTCTGTTGGAAACCTTTGACAACCAATCTATCCTTGTACCGCTTGCTCCCATCATGTTCTTCTTTAATTCGGTAAACTCACTTGTTGTGCAGTGCTTTCTTACCCTTCGGCAACTCAGCCAATTGCCATGTTTGATTTGACTTCAATGAGTCCATCTCATCTTTCATAGCTGCCTCCCACTTAATCAAATCATTAGACTGTGATGCTTCCTCATAAGATCCCGGTTCTCCCCTGTCAGTCAGCAGGATATAATTAAGAGACGGAGACCATCTATGGACTGGTTTGCTGACTCTGGATGATCTTCCCAGTTCTACAATTGGCGTTTGCGGATTTACCTCTGGAGTCACATTTTTATCAACATTTTCTTTAATAACACTCTGATCTTCTTTGACAGTCGGAGTATTATCAACTGAAAAATCTTTCAAGTTGACCACAGTAGACTCTTTCAAAACAGAACTCCCACTGTCGGAAGTCTTGCCAACAGCGTCTTTGTAAAGAACCTGTTCATTGAAGATGACATTCCGGCTGCGAATGATCTTCCGATTTTGATTATCCCAGAAACGATAACCAAACTCGGCGTCACCATAACCAATAAGAAAACATTTCTTAGATTTCGGATCAAGTTTGCTTCTATCAGAATCATCAATATGAATATAAGATAAGCAACCAAACACTTTCAAAAAAGAAAAGTTTACCCTTTTACCGTTCCAAGCTTCTTCTGGAAGTTTGAAATCTAGAGGTACGGAGGGTTCTCTGTTGATCAGGTAAGCTGCTGTGTTGACTGCATCTGCCCAAAAACATTTAGGCAGTCTAGCGTGCAATCTCATGCTTCTTGCACGTTCATTCAGTGTTCTGTTCATTCTTTCAGCTACCCCATTTTCCTGAGGTGTTCGAGGAATGGTCTTCTCCATCTTGATCTCATTCACAGCACAATACTCTTTGAAATCTACATCGATGTACTCGCCTCCATTGTCAGATCTCAAACATTTTACTTTCAGATTCGTTTCATTCTCAACCAAGGTCTTCCACTTCCTGAAAACACTAAACACATCAGATTTATTTTTCATGAAGTAAACTCATACCTTTCTTGTTGAATCATCTATGAACGTCATGTAGTAGGATGATCCACCAAGAGAAGAAACGGGTGCATGTCCCCATACGTTGGTGTGTATTAATTCCAGTCTTTTCTTCTTTAGCTCCTTCCCAACTTTTAGAAAACTGAGACGTTTTTGTTTTCCAAAAATACAGCTTTCACATAACTGATGTTCGACAGACTTCAGCTCCGGAATTTGACCATTCTTGACAAGAAGCTTCATTCCTTTCTCGCTCATGTGGCCCAATCTGCAATGCCACAACTCTGTGTTCTTCGAGCTATCAACTATAGCAACTGTGTCTCTGCATGTAGATGTCATATATAAGGTACCTGTTTTGTGACCTCGAGCGACAACCATCGCTCCTTTAGTTACCTTCTAAGTACTGGTTCCGAAACTGATATGATGACCTTCACTATCAAGTTGTCCAACTGAAATCAGATTTCGCATCAACCCTGGCACGTGTCTCACTTTACTGATCTTCCAAACAGACTCATTTGCCATCTTCAGTTTGATGTCCCCGATACCCACAATATCCAGTGGCTCACCATCTTCAAGGTAGACTTTGCCATAATTTCCAGTCACATAATTTTCCATTAATTCCTTGTGTGCAGTGGTGTGAAAAGATGCTCCTGAGTCCAAAACCCACGAGTCTATCGGACTATCGACTGAAAGAAGTAGTGCATGAGTGATGTTTTCTGTTACTGCATTTGCTCCATCACCTTTGTCATTTCCGTTCTTCTTCGGTGCTCTGCAATCCTTTTTCATGTGACCCTGCTTGCCACAATTCCAGCACTCAAGTGTTCGCCGAGACTTAGATTGACCTCTTCCATTCTTTGACTTAGATCTGCCCCTACCCCGGTTGGAGT
The DNA here is from genome assembly GCA_022433055.1 of Begonia peltatifolia. NCBI lineage: Eukaryota > Viridiplantae > Streptophyta > Magnoliopsida > Cucurbitales > Begoniaceae > Begonia > Begonia peltatifolia. The sequence goes on along the minus strand of CM039526.1, from coordinate 8,449,526 downwards.
TTCTATCATTGACTCTGCCTCTGTTTTCAACATTCAGGGCTGAACCTTTTGATGTTTCACCATAATCAATTTTACGGACCTCCTCGGCAAGAATACGATCCCTCACATCGGTGAATACCAATTTTGCGCTTTCGACTGAATTACTAACTGCTGCCCTCATAGGTTCCCAGCTATTCGGTAGAGATGCTAACAAAATTAGGGCACGGACCTCATCCCCAAAATCAATATCCACAAATAACAATTGATTCACAATAGTATTAAATTCATTCAGATGCGCTGCAACAGAAGTACCATCAATCATCTTCAAATTAAATAACTTCTTCAAAAGAAATACCTTATTAGTCGCAGAGGGTTTCTCGTACATATCAGACAGAGCCTTCATCATGCTCACAGTGGTTTTCTCCTTCGCTACGTTGTGAGCAACACTTTTGGCTAGCGTCAATCGGACGACTCCCAAAACCTATCTGTCAAGGAGATTCCATTCACCGTCTTCCATCTTTTCTGGTTTCGCACTCAGGGGAAAATGAAGTTTTTTCCCGTACAAGTAATCCTCAATTTGCATTCTCCAAAACGCAAAATCTGTTCCATCGAATTTTCCAATACCATGTCCTGTACTATCGTCGCCTGTCATCTTTATCAAGGGTCAGAATTTTACCCAGAAATATTCTGAATAAATCCGTCCAACAATATAGATATCCAAAATATTTAATAAAAATTTGAAAATCAAATTTGTATCCCAAAATTATTTTCAGAATAGAATATCCAAATCACACCCTTTTAAAATCAGAGTAAATCTTGCAAAATTTTCTGAATCAATAACTTTGCCCAAATATTTTTGATCACCCAATATCAAAATTTGAATCTCAAAAATTCCACACAAACAACTTCTCAAATCTGAATAATCCAAAACAAAAATAGATATTTTTGTCTTTGTTTCTCCCTGAAAAACAAAGAAACACAATCAGATCGGCGATGGCTGAACGGCAAGACAGTTCGGCAATTACTGAGAATGATGACGGAGATTGAACGGTGGTCCCTTTTCTTCTCTCTGTTCTTCGCAGCGAAGAAGACAAAAAAATTCACCTTTTTTTTTTCTTTTCGTAATGAAGAAGAGAACCTTTCTGTTCTTGCTATCAAGAACAGTAACCAAAAGCAAAATCCCTTTTTTTAATTTCCACGGCAAGTGACCAAACAAATAGAATTCCTTTTCCTTTCAAAAATTGTAATTTTTCACACCAAAAATTACAAACCTGATTCGTTCGAAACCTTCGAGAAAATCAAACCCTGATTTTCGAAACAGCTTCAACCTGAAACTCTGATACTAGTTGTTAGGATTAGACGCCATAATCCATGTGTAACGAACGATCGAAAAACTGAAAAGAAAAAATAACACGGAGAGATTTATAGTGGTTCACTCTCGTTGGGAGAGCTACGTCTACTGGCCGCTGACAGATTTCACTAAGAACAAAGGAACGAGTTACAATAGTTTTTACCTCAGACTCTCTCTATCTCCAATAACCTAAATACGTCTTTATATAAGAGACAATTTAAGGTTACAAAATAACAGGGTAAATATTACCAAAATACCATCAGACCTAAATTAGGCTCCACAACTCAACACTAAAAGAGCATAACAAATCTATTATAAAGATTCGCAAAGCTGTGAAATATGTCAGGTCTTCTTCTTCAAGGATGCAAAGTTTAAGGATGCAAAGTTTAAAGTATGTGATGAGAGAGCAAAAATTACATGCAAAAGAAATGTATGTCTTGCTATTCCAACTCGATAGAACTCAACATACAAATTGTAGGACACTGTTGAAAATTTTGAAAAGCTTTTGCAAAATTGGGTGAATATGACAATCAATTCGTATACAAATTTCTTGAAGATGAGAATGTATTCGATTGATGAAGATTGGCGTGTTATTCGTGAATTTATAGTACCGTTGAAAGTAGTTTATTATGTAATATTGAAAGTTTCGTCAACTTTACATATTACGACAAATGTTTTTTTTTTTTTTTCAAACATGTAAACTTCATTAAGTTATCAAAAAATATGATGCATGTGATAACTCATCACTAAGGACCATGACATTTGGCAAGAAAATTAAGTATGGAAAGTATTGGGGCAATTTCAGTAAAATCAATCAATTCATGTATATGGCTGATGTGCTTGATCCATGATGTGCTTGATCCACGATATAAACTAAATTTGTGAAACATTGTCTATTGAAATTACAATGACAGGAGAGAACCAATGTCTTGATAATGAAATTAGAATATACTATTAGAAGGTCGTATTCAGACTACAAAGTGGATCCACCACTAAATCAGCAAAACAACATGGAGAAATTAGTCAAGAAATTGAAAGCAGCAAAACAAATTAGAGAAATCAAAGCTACATAACTGAAAAGAGGAGAAATAAACGACATACATAGTAGAAGAGCAGTGCAAAGCGAAGAAATCCAAAGCAATAATATAGAAGAGATGAAGAAAGGAGAAATGGACGACATACACAACCAAAGAGAAGTGCAAGGAAGAAATCGCACACCTCAGCGGAAGCGTAGAGAGCATGAAGAGAGAAAAGAGTAGAGAAAGAAGAAAATAAAACACAAAATGACAAGGAACGAGGATGAGACAAGATTGAAATTTTTGTTCTCCATGAAAAAATGATGAAATTGAGTCGTAAATCCTCGTTCAAAGAAAGCAAAAGGAAAAGACAAGGAAGGAGATAGTGGAAATTTTGTTTGGGGTATAATTCAATATAACCCTCAAAATATGATTTTTTTTTAAATAAACCCTCAAAGTATTAAATCTAACAAATCAAATATTAAACTATCCAAAACTTAATAAATCAACCCCATATGGCGACTCGTTCACCCCTCGTTCTGAATTTTACACTAAAACAGGGGACCAATCTAAACGAACGGCGGGGGCAGCCTCCTCGTGCACCGTACGATCTACGAACTTATAAAATGAGATTTTGTTCATTTTTCACCATCGACTCTTAAAAACTCTGAAACCTTTACACTTTTTTTTCTCTAGTAAATTTTCCCGATTTAGCAACATTCATGGATTTTGATTCAAATAAATCAGTTGATTTATGAGATGACAACATGTGATGCCAATATTGACTGGTATTTGCAATCCACGCCTATGTACGGTGATCTTCGAGCGTTCGATCACTTAGAAGATAATGAAGAAATAGATGTGAATTCGACTTCCAGAATGCTAGATGACGAGCTCCGAACATCGATCGGCGCAGAGAATGATAAGGTGGAAAACATATCGGTAAGCAAAGAAATCTCAATAGGATTTTATTTGGGTGAAAAATATAGTTCTTTATAGGAAATTAGAGAAGAAATAGTACAATGTTGATACGAATTGATGTTGCAAGGACATAGGTTAGTGAACAAATCAACACAATGATCAGTATTCTCAGCTCAATCCAAGAACACTCCAAATGAACGAGTAATAATTAATGCAAATGAAACCCAATTGGAACGAAATTTGGAGAAGTTCTAATATATTATATAATACAAAGTAACCCTGCAGATTTCAATGAAAAATGATTAGAAACATAAAAGTTATGTAGAAAGATCCATAACCGACCCAAGAGGCAACTTAGGGCAACTCTAGGTGTTGTAATGTTCCAAGGATGATTACAACGGCACAAGATCGGTTTTGCTCACTTTCTCCTTTATCTAAGATCTTAGATAAAATGCAGAATAAGTGAGTATAAGAGCTTCTAAGTAACTTCAGACTTGGAAGACAATTGGATGCGCAACTCCACTCGAATGCAAGCACCCGATGCCTTACCTTAAGACAAACTACTAAGCACAAGTTTTTGAAAAATATCTCTGAATAATTGATCAAAAACTTAATACAATGTCTGAAAATTATTCTTAAATATGCTAGGGCAACTAAAGACTTAGGTGATGAAAAGAAAAAGAAAAGAATAAACTCTAGTTGATTCATCTGTTCGTGGTTATACGTGCCTTCATCTTGATCGTGGATGATGGCTCATTATAAGGTAAATATGTTGTGCATGGTAGGGAGGAGCTGGGGTATTTATATCTGAATTTGAAATAGAAAAAGCAGCGTGCATCACACTTGATGGGCCTGATCAAGAGAAGGCCTCTCTTTGGACGAGTTGGACCGTGGGTGCACACTATTTTCTTTATTCCATGGGCCTTATCTTCTTATGGTCTCTTTGGATGACTCTTTGCGTGCTATTCTCCTTCTTGCGTTAAGTGGAGTTGGAGCCCTTCTCTAGGTGAATCAGGCCTAAAATAGATTGGCTTTAGTGGCGCGCGCAATCCATCTCCTTGGATTGGTCGAAAACGTGGCCCATGTTTTTGCCTTGTGTGGTTGGATGGTTAACCCAAAAATACCTTGATTGCATTGCCTTGGTGACCAACAACTCTTTAACGCTCTCTAATGAATAATGTAATGATAAAAATTGTAAAATAAATAGACACAAAGTTTGTCTAAAATAAATAAAGGAAAACAGGTTACAAAGAGTTGTTCCCGGGAAGACAAATTCCCGCTTATGCTAATCTAGCTGGTGCTCAAGTTGTTTCTTCTCCAATGCTCCATGATAGGATGTTGGTTAGTTTAACGATGTCTTGTTGGGTTGGATTCCACTCCAAACAATCCATTAGTCCTTCATCTACAAAAAGAATGCAATAATTAGTAAAAAGATTAGTAAGAGTATATGTCATACTTTGTGAGCTTGTAATTGGCCTTCGAGGCGTATCAAATATGCTATGATAAATGGTTATGAGATTAAATTCACCAAAAGTGACTTTCGGCGTTTGACGACTGAGTGTGAAGACAGATGTAAGTGGCGCCTACATAGCTTGAAGATGCAAAATGAGCTTTCATTTCAAATAAAGAGTATGACCGATACACACGATTATGCAAGAAAAATTGAGAATCGATACGGTTCAAAGAAATGGGTGGCAAATCATTATTTGGATAGTTTCAAAAGTCAACCTACGTAGAAAATCTCATCCATTATTGAGACAGTGAGTAATGATTTGACTGTCAACATTACACGCAGTCATGCTAGAAGAGCAAGAAGCGTAGCTCGTACACTTAATCAAGAGAAGAACGACGAACAGTGAAAGCTACTGTGGTCTTACGCAGCAAAAATACATAGATAAAATCCGGGTAACACATTAAAAATACATACTTATTTGGTACTTTGTCGATAATAATGAATAGTCATTGTTATTTTAAAGAATGTACATTGTGCATGATTGCTTGCAAAGCAGGTTTGCTGCAGTCTGGTAGACCCATTATCTATTTAGATGATTGTCATCTGAAGGGCTCTTGTCTACGCCAATTACTCATGACCGTCTGTATCGATGACAATGATGGAATATATTTTATTGCTGTTGTCGACGTTGAATTTGAGTGTATACATTCATGGACGTCGATTTTGAAAATATTAAAGCGAGACATAAACACTGAATCGGGATATGGATGAACAATTATTTCGGATCGACAAAAAGTATAATGCATTTCTTATTGTCATTTCAAATATTTGGGTGTTGTGGTAATTATATTTTTTTTTTATGTTGACTCGGTTTTTCTTTCACATATCAGTTGTTGCCTGCTGTGGAAAGAGAATTAGAAAGCGTCGAACACCGTTACTGCCTCTGACATATGTATGCAAACTTCAAAATGCAATTTCATGGCAGATTATACAAAGATTCGATGTGGAATGCGACCAGTGCAACCACAAGTTTTTATTTTGAAATAGAAATGAGGAAGTTGTATCGGATTAACTCGGCTATTCACGCATATCTTTGAGGCACAAAGCCAATATATTAGGCTAGTCATGCGTTTTCTTCGATTCCCAAGTGCAAAATGGAATTGAATAATTTGTGCGAATTATTCAATGCAGTGAGAATATATGGTTACATGGTGGGCACTAGCTAGAATGAGTCATGCGTATTTGAGATAATGTACATGTGTATGGCTGCTTGCAAGATACATTTGCTGCAGCGTGGTAGACCTATTATCTGTTTGGATAATTATCATCTGAAGGGCTCTTACCCCTACCAATTACTCAAAGTCGTCAGTATTGATGGCTATGATGGCATATATCCTGTTGACGTTGCCAACGTAGAGCCACAGTGCACAAACTCGTAAAAGTGGTTTTTGCAAATATTAAAGGAAGACCTAGCCACTGAAGATGGACGCAGATGGACAATTACTTGTAAAGGTAATTTTGTCGAGAAGATTGTCCAGTATAGTTTTTCCTAGAAGTTATCCTAATAAGTACTCTCAACATTTTACATTACTAGTATTTTTCTTATTGTTTCCATCATTTTTATTATTTTTCCAACACAATTTTTGAGGCATTGTAATTATGATATTGTTTTATGTTGATTTTGTTAGGGGTTGTCGCATGTTGTGCCGGAAGAACTAGGTGTACCCGAACACCACTACGGTCTCCGGCATATATACGCAAACTTCAAAAGCTAATTTCGGGGCAGAGCGTATAGAGATGCAATGTGAAATGCGGCCATGACAACTACAAATTATCATTTTGAGATAGAAATGAGAAAATTGCATCAGATTAACTTGGAGGCCCACACGTGGCTTCAATGAACATAACCTAGCTATTGAGCTAGTCATGTGTTTTCCTCGACCCCCAAGTACGATGTGGGTTTGAACAATTATGCAAGTCGTTCAATGCAGTTCTATTGCCGGTCAGGAACAAACCGATACTGATTATGTTCAAGATGATTCGAAAGTGTTTGATCACTCGCATTGTAAAACAATACGAGAAGATGCTCTCGTCAACAGACCTCATGTGTCCTAAGATAAATAAGAAACTTGAGAAGCTAGAACATTCAGCTTGAAATTAGCATTCTGCGTTAGCAGAAAATGCACGATTGGAGGTCAGCAGTGACAATGAATAATATGTTGTCAACCTAAATGCATGCGCGTGCAACTATTGTAGGTGGAAGCTTACTGGAATCTTATGTGTCCATGTCATTCCATGCACGTTTCATGAGACTGACACCAAAAAAATTTTTCAATCGACATTATCAACGGGCAATATATGTAGAAATGTAGTCAAACTTTATTCGTCTCATTAGTGGCATGGATATGTGGCCCCATGTACGCGAAATGAACCCAATCATTCTGCCCGAGAGAAGGCACTAACTTGGCAGGCTGAAGAAGAATAGAGTGCGTGATGTCGATTAGCCGTCGAGGTCGACAATTTTTAGGAAGAAATCTACGATGTTGTGTCGTATATATCAGCATCAGGGGCATAATAGTCGCACTTGTCTTGACACGAGATCCACTTCAGGCGCTTCTGTCACTTCTGTTTCGTAAGACACATTTATGAGTTTTCACACATTTGACGAGATGCAGATACATTTCAATCATTTTTATCTTATAAACACACTTTCATTATTTTCTAATATAGTTTCATTTTGTGCAGGAACTTTCTACACACGATTATGGACGAATAAATATATGACTATATTCGTGTTGTAATTTGTTATATTCGGGCTGTAATTTTTTAAAATTTTCAAGTAAATTCAATATCGTTTGATATTTTTAAAAAATTATTTTGTTATAATGTGTAATATACGTCTTTTTTGTGATTTAATCCACTAAAATGATAATAAATCGTACAAATATTAAAAAATAACAAAAATTTATAGATTACCTTCCCATGGTATGCTGAACATGCGTTCAAATTTTTAAATAAATCTAATATCGTTTATAATTTCTTTAAAATTATTTTTTATAATGTTTAATTTAGTAAAAAAGAAGTTGAAAAATTGACCAGAATTTCCTTTGTTTTATGACTCCCCGATAGTTAGCTTGCAAATTCAAATCACCAAACAGTTCTAGAATTTTATAGCATAAACTAAATTACATTCAAATAAATTACTTCAACTAAATTGTTTGAAACTAAATTGCATAAAATAAAGTATAGCAAACCAAATTACATCAAAATAAAGTACATAAAATAAAGTACAAAACATAAACTAAAGTGATGACAATACTTCATCGTCGTCATCTGGTGGGACATCGTCGTCATCGGCCCCCATCCAATTCAGGATGATTTGCCTTGTATCTCTCTGATACTCCATCATCTCTTTGAGGTACTCCATCATCTCTAGGAGGTACTCCATCACCTCTGTATGAGACTACATCTGTGTCACTTCGATTTGGTGGAGTCTGTCTGCGAGAGCCTCGATCTCCGTTCTACAAGGCCTCTAGGTAAACCCTTGAGGGGACTCCAGCCACACCGTGACTTCCTCTATATGAACATCCTACAAAATGGAGGCCTCTTGATCTCCCTTCAGTGTCCACATATCGTCGGCTTCAACTAGGCTCATCCGAACCAAATGAAGCTTGCCAAATACATCAACGGCCCGTTGTGATCTCATCTGTTTTTCAAAAGATAACTGAATCCCAAATCGCTCGATGATCTTCTGAATCAATACACCATAGAGCAAGTTATTATTGCGTGTCTGCCCGATCTTACCCATGTGACTTAAAGTCACAAACCCGGGGTCGAACCTTCTCTCGCTGTACAGCTTCTCCATGACATAGAGATCCATGCAGCTAACGAGATCTCTATGTCCATGCCGCAGTAAAAGGGTGTGGGACGCCATGTTGTGAACCACCCGAGTTTTGACATTTAAGTCTATGGTTCTTAGCTTAACAAAACCTATGATGTCTGAGTTGCGATGGATTTTCCGAATAAACTCCTCTCCCTCGCCCGATCCGATAAAAGGATAGTCCCGGAAGGCATGGTAGTATCTCTCCGCCCCTTTTCTGGCAAACCCGATTAACCCATTGGCCATCTCTGCAGTAATCTCAATCTCCATACCCAGGACGTATGTCTTGCTTACTCTTGACCTCCCCATAAAGCTCAAGTTTGCATAAAATAGGCAAACTATACGGTCACAGCTATCGTCCCACAAACTGTAAACCTCATGCTAATTGATTCTGTTAAACATCTGCTCTCCAAGGACTCCCAACCTGTGAAGTCGACGGTATTCGAATGCATCACCGACCAGTGTAACAGATCCAGCTCAAACTGCTCTTGACATATCTAATAACGAAATTCCATCAATAAGAACTCAGGCTGATCTCGTAGCACGTCCGACGTTGACGGTTCTTGTCGTGCCATCGGCCCAATTTGCCTAACAACCAATCTCTCAGCCATTTTATGGTGGATTTTGTTCAGATTTTGAAAATTTGGATTTTTCAACCAAAAAAGACTCGGATTTGTGAAGTTTTGGATGAAAATCGAACTAAAGAAATAGGAATTAAGAAATGAACGAGGTGGGGTATCAAATCAGTCAGATTTTGAAAAAAAATCAAAAATCAGCCGAGAGGTTTCGCGGTTTTCTGAAGGTTTCTCGGAAGAATGCGTCTGTTTCCTTATATACTGTTAGGGAACGGACAACCGTTGTTGGGATAGTGACCATCCGTTCTCAAACAACGGTCAGCCGCTGTAGGGTTGTGGCCCTCCGTTCTCAGACAACAGCCGGCCGCTGTCGTTGTCGGGTTGTGACCCTCCGTTCTCAGTTCTAATTTTGACAATGGTCGGCCGTTGTCGGCTCCGTTCTCAGCTCCAATTTGAACGAACGACAACTTTCTTTAAACAGTCGTGTGTTATTGTCCCTGACAATGAAATGAGCGGCAGTTGTAAGAACATAGCCGGTAGTTCTCGTAATTCTCCGTGGAATGGACAGCCGTGTTCATATAATGATTGTCCATTCTTGTGTCCCGTGTACCGCATGTGGAATAGACACTCTCTACCACCTAGTCATGCAGCCGATTCGACATGTCAAATGTCACATATGACTTTTCCACGACGGACGAACGTTGTTTATAGATAGGTTATCCGTTGTAAGTGAACGAATAGTGATCAGCTGTTCGCTAGAATTCGATTTGTTAAATTTTTTACAGTTTAAGATTTATATTGTTAAAATCAGTAATTTAAGATTTTGTTTAAAAAATATCAATAATTTAGAATTTTAATTGGAAAAAAACTCATTATTTAACTATCTTTCTAGTCTTACACTAATGATAATGATCTATGTTTTATCATCACACATGATGTACTGTTAAAGCATTTCATGCCGTACATGTGATTTTATTTGTTGCATTAACTTTTTAATTGATTCATACAATAATGAATATTGTGTTATAGTATAACACAATGCCAAAGTATTTAACATAAAAATAATTTAAAAAGTTAAAATTTAAAATAAGAATGCAACATATACACAAGACACCGTGCCTCAATAAGTGTTGTGCATCTACTACAGAACGGTGTGACATAACTCTTCTCCCATTAAGGGAGGCATCAACTACAAAACATTGTGTCATACTTACATAGAAGCATCCGGGTGTAATTCTTCTGGCGTCATGGCATTATGTTCTTCCAAACACTGAGGCAGTCTATCGTCCATGTGTCTTCCATCTTTAACGAGAATCTTGATCATAATGTTTGGCATCTTGACACTTATCGTCGAAAATTCTTTGGAAATTTGGGGCTCAACCTTTGTATTTCAGCCAAAATCTCAGATCAAACATGTTCTTCTTGCAAAACCAACTACACTTAGAAACCTGTTTTTTGGTATAAAAAGTTTCAATGGACAGACTTCCTAACGTGAATCCATTCATACGCATTAAATTTATAAACTTCTGATTTTCTCACCATTTTGCAATTCAACTCCACGAAACCTATACCCAAAGTTTTTCTCAATATCATAGAGAATTTTCATGTTGGAAGTTTGTCCACAAAGTTGCCGGAATTTCGACAGAGGAGGTGATTTTGTTCAAACCTGTTAATTAATTCAAAATTAAATTGTATTTCATTTGTCACGTCAAAGTATTTAGCATTAGATCCCAATAAATTATTTTTTTAATTATCAAATCACGTATTTATTTATTTTAATTAAATTATATATCCATCCTTCTCTGATGGTTAAATCCTTGCTCGGAAGAACAATTTCATATTGCTTGTCTTCCTCTTATCGTTTTACCCTTTCACTATATTTTTTAATTTTCTTGCTATGTTTTTTATTTAGAGTAAAAACCAAAATAAACTTTAAAGTATTAATTTTTTTAAAAACCAAAATTTTTAAACTACTAACTCTATCAAAACAAACTTCAAATATCAAAAAAAACTAACAAATTTAAAAGTTCTTTGTCACGAAAAAGAAATTAAATATCTGTTTAGCTTTCCATGCGAATGATTTACTTTGTTCAAGTCTTTCCTTCATGTTATAAGCGTATTTCTGTATTTGCTCTTTTAATCTGAAATGTCAGTATTTTATCCATCTGATTTGTGTTTTTCGTTACCATTTTTACCTCCATGTGTAGATCGTTTGCTTATGTTGTGGAGGCTTCCACTGAAGAATACAAGGAAGGAATGTAAGCTTTCAATGAAGCAGGAAAGATATGGATGTAAGTGAGATCTTCAGGGGAAAATGTTAATGTTCTTCTATTTGTTTATAAATTGCTTATTCTTTTCGGATAATTTACGCGTTATTTTTTAAGTGCTTCAGCTTTTAAAGATATATTATTATTAATGATTAACTAATTTTGATAGGTTCCTGCACCCAAGAGAGGAGATGTTGTGAGACAGATTGGTGAGTTACAACAAGCATTGGGCAGCAACTATCAATATGTTGGCAGTAATGGTAGAGGTTGACAAGAATAATTCTTTCTTGTTGGCCTTGGTTTTCTCTAAGGTTTCGAGTTTAAATAATGAGTTTAGAGGCTGCAATCGTGGTGAAATCGATACTGTAAATGCTGGACTGAGTTTACAAGAGAAACAAATTCTAAGTCCAGAAAATTGGGAGGTATGGAAAATCAATAAATTGATCAAGTCCTTGAAATTTGCAAGAGATATTGGTACTCAAAAGATGTTCCCTGTTATGCATGCTCTTTATCAAATGTTACTATTTACTATGACATTTTGTGGTGACATTGGTGCTGTATTTGATCCGGGTGGACTATTTTTTACAAAATTTGGCAACCAATCTGCTTTCCTTGATTCATTATTTGTTATCCAACCTAAGCAGACTTTTAAGGATGTTCCTAAGAACAGGAAGCATGTTTTATATGTTCACATTGATATTCACCATAGCGATGCCATAGACGAGACTTTTTATACAGTTGACAGGTTCATGATTGTTTCACTCCACAAACTTGGAGATGTTTTCCCTGGTATGGGTCATACACTTGATATTGGATATGCAAAAGAAAGGTATTATTCTCTGAATATTCTGCTAGACAAAGATATTGATGATGAGAGTTATCACTTTTTGTTTGAACCTATAATTGGAAAGGTTATGGAAATTTTTAAGCCTAGTGTTGTTGTTCTCTTATGTGTTGGAGACAGGTTAGAGTGGTTCAATCTTTCTAGTAAAGGTCGTACGGTGAGTGTCAGGTACATGAGATTGTATAAAGTTCATCTATTACTCATTGGTGGCGGTCGCTATATGCCCTTCAAAATGTTGTTCGATGTTGGTGCAATGGAGGGGTTCAGAAGCCAACTTTGTTTTTGGAAGAGTTTCTTCAACACTCTGATTTGGATAGCCTGGACCCTTTGTTGAAAGTAATATTTGGAAATTGGGAAGGTATTGTGTTTCAAGTATCGTCCTTGGGACATCTACAGCAACCTTTGAGACCAATGTTGTTCTTAATTTTTCAGTTGCTCCTAAGTTTTCATGGCGAATACCAAACTATTAAGTATTTTGGGGCAGTGAAAATACTAACTCGACCAAGACTCAAATGCAAGTGGAGACCCTCTATGAGTGCTTTATGACTTTGGACCTGCATTTATTGTTCTTTGATGTTGATAGCAAAGAACCACGTACTAGTATAGGAGCTACCATATGCAATGATAACCGTGCTTTGATATCTTGTGTTGATGAGAGACTTGAGTTTCAAAATGGAAAGGCTGTTGCCCTCCATGAAGTACATGGACTGACAAGGCTTGCAAGAATTGAAAACTCTTTGTGCTTTTAAGAACTGGCCAGAGAGGTAGGCAAACTCCGATGAAAAATGGATGTGTGAGACCCGCAACTTAATGTGGGAGACAAGAAGGGAGAGGGGAGGTGGAGGCGGGTACGTTTCTTTAACTCCATTTATTTCACACCAGTGTTATTGTCTCTCTCTTTTTATTAAATATTTCTTCTGTTTCGTTTTTCTTCTTAGTAGACTTTTAGTTTGCCGAAGCAACTACGTGTGAAGAAGACGAAGAACAGAGAGAGATACCTCATATCTTGGTGTTAAATTCGTTAAAGTGGAGTCGTTGATCAAGGTTAATTGTAGTGGTCATCAAAAGTATATATCTAATACCATTAATTCCTTAAAGTATTTGCAAACCTTGTTCTTTTTTTTAGTTAATTTATGGTTTGGGTTGAAATGATCTAAATCCTATCCTATTTACACTATCGTTATGAAAGTGAAGGTTTTATTATAATTGATCTGTTAAGAATATATTCAAATTATAATCTCAAATAGTGAAGATGACTATAGATTAAAATGTGTATCTCTCTATAAATATATGCAAGTTTGGATTGAATTTCTACGAGATTTAGTCTATACTTGTGACTTTTTATATAATGTATGTACTCATTATCGCCAAACCCGAACAATTAAGGACAGAGAACTATCATAATCTGCACCGATTTTGGATATAATTTCTGGCACAGATCGAGACTTTCACCCAATTAAATATTGGATTAAATCGAGAGAAGAATTAAGAATTTAAATGTATCGATTTAATCCAATATTAAACGATTTCACTCTTGATTAGGTACAAATTTATCCAATTAAAGTATGTACTCATTGACTGGAATCTTTGGACTAATTGGGTTTTGACCGATTGTATACCCAATCGAGGTAAAAGTTTATTTTATTTTCGGTTAAGTATTATTTTTAAAATTGGGTATACAATCGAGCCCAGTGTGCTCGGAATCCATGAGAGGCTCCATTTTCACCGAACATTTATTAAAATTGCATAACTACCTTTTTTATTTAATTTATGCAAAATATTTTATGACTGCTGAAAATAAACTCTACCCCTATTGAGTTTATTCGACTCATCCCAAACGACTTTTATTTTTTTTTTCAGGATCTAATCAAGAAGAGATTTAGTTATCGGATCGGAAGCAGAATTCTATAAATTAATAATTTCTCTTTTGGGAGACTCATTTTAATTTTTAAAGTTGGACATATAATTGAGAATATGTAAACTTTATTCTATAATTATGCACTATTATTTATTTGGACTTTTATCACCACAGCATCTAGTGTCACTGATTGAACATGTTTTAAATTCATCCCATTTGGGTCGTGACAGGATGACTTTGCTGCATTCGTTTATTTTTATCTCAAAGGACATCCTCTTTTATCTCAAGAACCTTGGGGACAAGGTTCATTTCCAGGAGTGGGGTGTCATGGGGTGGGCCATGGGCTGTTGTAGTGGGCTTTGCTCGGAATAGAGGTCTTATGGCGTAAATGGATTCTGTTTTTCTCCCCCTTCATTTTGCATCTCTCTGCAAAATTCTTCGTCCTCTTCACTACTGTTGTTGTATTCCTCTCTCTACTCTATTCTCTTCTCTTTTCCTTTATTTTTCTACTTAGCGATCCTATTTTATTTTGCTGAGGATTAATACGAGAGATTTACGCTGGCTTTTTCTGTGATTCAGAGTTTCAAGGGGAAGTTCTTTCCAATGACTCAGAAATAATGGAAATGTCACTTCATGACTTGACTGGTTACACTTCTAACTCAACTTTCAGGATTAACGGGTTCATACAACATACCTCTATCTCTATACTCATTGACAGTGGCAGCACACAACTTCTTGGATGAAAGATTAGCGTAGAAATTACACACGCCCCTTGATTTTTCGCACTGCTTACATGTCACAGTGGCAAATGGTGAGAAATTGTTTGTGCCCAGATTTCTACTCCGACTGATTGGTTGATGCATTCAATTCGGTTTCGATTTCCATTGCGAGCTCTTAAGCTTAGAGGCATCAACATGATATTGGGCATCGATTGGATTAATCACGTAAACATGTTACGATTGATTTACCCAAGTGTTTCTTAAAGATCACAATAGCTTCTAAAGAGGTCTACCCAGCAACATCCACATTAATTTCTCTGCTAGAAGTGGTATTTGATCATTGCTTCACATCCTGGTTCCAACAACAATCTTATTTTATCATGACAAAAGTTGATTCCTTATCTGTGTGGAAGTCAACAAACTCCCTCTAATGTTCAATTAATTTTGAATGATTTCCGAGATGTTTTTGCTATGCCCAAAGGCCTACCTCCTGCAAGAGCTCTTGACCACTGTATTCCATTTATGGATAATGCAAGCCTTTTAAACTTTAATCGTACCGATGTCCATTCATTCAAAAGACACAGATAGAACGTTTGGTTCAGGAAATGCTACACGAGGGCATCGTCACTACCCACAGTAGCCCATTTGCTTCTCCCATACTTCCTTGTTAAAAAAAAGGTCGAGTAGTGGCACTTTCGTGTGGACTATCGATGACTGAAATCTCTCGCGGTGAAGGAAAAGTTTCCCATGCCACTTATGGACAAACTTCTTGATGAACTCCACATAACCACTGTATTTTCTAAAATTGATCTCCAAACATGATACCACGATTATAAACTGAGATTGTTACAAAACTGCTTTCAAAACGCACCAAGGGCTTTATGAATTCAAAGTCATACTATTCGTGTTAAAATTTGGTGTGATTCAAATTCTAATTAAGACTGGTTGGTCCCATATATTAATATTAAAATTTTATGTTTTCTTTATATATTGATGTTTAAATCGCAAAATTCATTGTATCGATTTTGATTAGTAGTTTTTCTTTTCTACCTTTATTTATTCTTTTAATTTTCACGTAAATTTTAATATCTATTATTTTTTTGCTTTTTTGTTCGATTTTTTAATTATTAGTATCAGAACCAGATTTAAGATTTTCAAAAATCAATTTTTGATTTATAGAAGATATCAAACAATTAGGGTTTTTTGTGAGAAAATTGTAATTTGCAAAAAAGGAAATTAAAAAAAAATTTCTTGTTGTCACCTCGAAGAACAGAGAAAGAACAGTGAAGAAAGAAACCCATTGTTGTCTTCTTCAACAGAGAAGAAGACGCATGCTCCACCGCCGCTGCCATTGTCTCTCGCAGAGGGAAGCCGCCGCTGTCGTCCACGAAGAACAGAACACAAGCCCTAGGTGAGGGCACCATCTGACAGAGAGTGAGCTACGAGAGGGAGCGCCGCCGTCTCTGCCTCTGTACGCCGCGAAGAATAACGTACTTGAGAAGAGGCCGCTGCCGATCAAAGAAGAGCAGCCCCGTTGCCGCCGTCTGTCACCAATCGAAGAAGAGAGGGAAGCCGCCCAATCCCTCTTTGCCATCTCTCTGTTACGGACGAGCAACTCTCCAGGAAGAAGAACAGTAGCCAGTGAAAGAAAAGAAAAAGTTTTTTTTTAATTTTTATTAGCTTACTGCCCCTAACAGTGAAAAATAAGAATTTTCTTCTTTGATTTGTGTTTGTTCTGGGCAACAAAAAGCAGAAGTCAATGCAACTCAAAAAAATGCACTAATTTTGAATGTTATCATCGTGGCAAGAAACAGCACATCCAAATATTTTTTTGAAAAGTTCTTTGGGAGAATCCGAATGCTAAGAGAAATGATAAGAAGATCAAAGAAAGTGATGCAGTCGAGAAGGTAGTAGTCGTCACCACCGAAGGGTTCTTTAGTGTGTACGATGAAGACGTCGTAAATCTAGTCAGCCAAAATACGAGTTAGGTGATTCAATACATGCCACTTTGCGGAGAAATTTCTTTACATTCTACACTTCCGGTGAGTTTTAAAGTGTAAGGATGGAAAATAATGGCATTGCAAAAGTCGTTGGTATGGGAGACGTGCATTTGGAAGCCGACACCGGCAACATCTTGTTTTTCAGAGGTGTGAAACATATCCCTGACATCCGCATGAATTTGATCTCGACCGGAAAGCTCAACGACCAAGGGTTTTGCAACATCTTTCGTGTTGGAAAATAGAAACTCATCAAAGGCTCTTTGATTGTTATGAGGGGGGGAAAATGTCCATCATTGTATGTGTTATATGGTTCTACAGTGATGGGTAATAATGCTATGAAATTTATAAATTCACCTCTTAAAAAAAAGGTTGAGAAGACTCCGAAAAAGTCAGCTTCTCGGGTAAAGTTCAGGTTGGGATTTGAGGGTACATAAGAGATAGTGAGTCAACCTATTACAGATGTTCAATCACCAATTTCAGTTTCACGTCAGAATAGTATTGTCAAAGACAAAACTATGTAGAAGGCTAAAACTCTAAGGCGATATGATAAGACTATAGGTTAGATGCAGTTCGTTCCGACAACTCTAATAGTTCAGTGATACTATTGAAGAAGATATGCGATTTCTTCTCAAGTTTAAGCAGAGCTTAAGCTTGATAGTATCAGATCCTGAGTTAGCCCATCTGGGGCCGTTGTGGTAGAGGATGTTATTTTTAATGAATTGCAGATTTGTTTACTTGCACCAGAATTTTTTTAAATGTGGAGATTGTCAGAGTTCAGTGTTCTGGATTCGCTTTGGGTTGACCCGAGTAGCCCATTGGATCTCTCATGTGGAATTCGTGTCAAGGTGGAGATTATTAGAATTTGGTGTGACCGGAATTCTAGTTGGGTCGGGTCGGGCTCATATATCAAATATTAGGGTTTTATGTTTTCTCTATATATTGAATCTTGAGCCGCAAAACTCACTGTACCGATTTTGATTAGTGATTTATCTCCTCTGCCCATGGTTTTTTTCCTTGTAAGGTTTCCACGTAAATTTTCTCGTTTTCTTTTTCGCTTTCTCATTCAATCTTTTAACAATTCGCCCTCACAAATGTTCCAGCCACATTTCAGTCTCCTATGAATATCGTTTTCAAACCATATTTGAGGAAGTTCATCCTTGATTTTTGTAAGATGCAGCTCCATGTCCACCTATTATACTCATCTACGAGTTGTTCTTCTATTGCTATGCCACCATTATTTATTTGCTAAACTAAGCAAATGTTCTTTTTGTCAACCTCAAGTTCAGTATCTCGGCCATGTGATTTTAGCCACCAGAGTGGAGGCCAACTTGGATAAGATTTCAGCAATGGTGCATTGGCCTTCCCCAACTCATATAAAAAGCCTACGAGGATTTCTTGGACTAACATGCTATTATAGATGATTTATTCGAGGGTATAGAGTTTTGGCCAAACCACTAACGAATCTACTTAAGAAGAATCCTTTCCTCTAATCCTCCAAATTCAAGGATGCCTTCCAGAAACTCAAACTCGCTATGACCAGTGCCCTCTATATTGGCCCTACTCGACTTCACTATTTCTTTTATCGTCAAAACTCACGCATGCTATGGCAGAATGAGAGCAATCCTCATGTAACATTAGCACCCTATTGCTTTCATGAGCAAGCCCTTTAATTCTCGCAATTTGGAGTTATCTATCTATGAAAAGGAGCTCCTGGCTTTAGTCACGGCAAATTCAACTGCAGCATCACTATCTTGAAGGTAATTATTTTATTATGACCTTAACTCATTGAAGTTCTTTCTTGAACAGCGAATCTCCACCATTTGCACATGCGTGATGTAGGTTGATATGTCTTCCAATTTCTTCATCTTCATGCCCTTCGCCTCGAAGAGTTTGAAGCCGCACTTGTTTAACTCGGTCGGCACCCTTGAACACTTTTTGCAAAGTATCATATGCTTCTTTTGAAGTTAATGCACCAGCAATCTTTTCAAAACCTGACTCGTCTACCGCTTGAAACAAGAGATAAAGAGCAGTCTTGTCCTTCATTTCTTTCAACAGTTTTAGTTGATTCTCCGTCAAGGTATCAATGTCTTTCACCTCCGTGAAGCCGATTTCAACAACTTCCCATGCGTCTTGTGCGCCGAGCAATGCACGCATTTGAATACTCTAATTGTCATAGTTCACATTGCTGAGTCGTGGCAACAGCATTTGTCCCAATGGTATGCTTCTATAATTCGCCATGCTCAGATACTAATTTGTTAACAATAATGGAGTGTTTGTTTGAAGAGATAATGAGAAGGACACTACTCTAGTGCTTTTCAAATGTATTTTCTATTTGTCTTCTCTCTTACTTGATAATGAAACATATTGCACTGTTTATATAGTCATTTTAGACACTTACATTCATAACATAGACATAATTAAAACTCGTAATCTAAAACATCACATTTATTCAAAACATTTATTTTTGACTTTTCCATACAAAAACAGACATAACCTTCTCTAGAAAACTCTAAACAACTTGAAACTTGAACCATTAGAAACTAGACATCCGGGGCATCGAAATCCATAGGTTCTACGTTTAATTTGGTTGTCATTTGATCCTTCAAATTCTCATTGAAAAATACCCAAAAAAAATATTCTTTTTTAAATTGAGTTTAATTCTCAACAGGAGTTCATGTCATAAACAGAAGAGGAAATGATAGTCATTCAAGTTTGATTGAAAGATGGATATCTAACGGAGGTTGTGATTGCAATGGTTGGGATTTGGGATGCCTGATCACAATACTCAAAACCAAAGATTTAAATGGAGAGTTCAACTCATTCGCCTTACATTTGTAGGTTTGTAACGGCCTATCACTCAAAATTTTTGCCATGAAAGAACACTTTAAACGTTAATTGATAACTCTTAAAATAGAGTTATTTTATACTATTTTTATTTAATAAAACTTGTGTGATTTGACTGAATATAAAAGAAATTTGGTCAAAATTATAGAAATTGCCGTAGGTTGTTGTGGCATTGAAAGATCTTAAGATTTTGAAGATTTTTATGTATATTTTCAGAAAAATCATGTGATGATCTGAATGTGTACATATGAGGACAACTGCTGGTCAAACCTCGGGACGTAAGCCGAGTATAGACAAATCCCAGACTCGAGTATAGGCAAATCCCGGGTCGTGAAAAATGGGGTCGTCACAATCCCACATCGTTTGGGGAAGTATATGGAAATGAAACATATGTAAGGAAACCCTCCTAAGATAGTAAGACGCGTTTTGGAGCACAATTGGCAACGGATCTCATAAGAACTCCGAAATTAAGAGTGCTCCGACGAGAGCAGTACCATGTTGGGTGATCAACTGGAAAGTGCTCGCCAAACAAATCCGTGAGGGGAGGATATTGAGATACGACCTAATCTCCAATGCAGATAATATCTTATTGGGAAAATGGGTCATTACAAATGGTATCAGAGCCTATACCCAATCCGAGAGGGGGGGAATGTGTACGTATGAGGACGACTCAGGACAAACCTAGAGACGTAAGCCGAGTGTAGGCAAATCTCGAAATCGAGTATAGGCAAATCCTGAGTCGTGGAAAAGAGGGTCGTCACAATCCCACATCGCTTGGGGAGGTATATGAAAATGAAACATATGTAAGGAAATCCTTCCAAGATAGTAAGACGCGTTTTAGAGCACAATTAACAACGGATCCCCTAAGAACTCCGAAGTTAAGCGTGCTCCGGCGAGAGCAGTACCATGTTAGGTGATTTCAAGCGCAGTGCTCGCCAAATAAATTCGTGAGAGGAGGATATTGGATTATGGCCTAATTCCTAAAACGGATAATATCTTACTCGGAAAAGGGGTCGTTACAAATCAAATTATTAGCACTAATTTAAATTTTTCTTGTTATCACATTTAACCACAGATTTACTAGCAGGAAAGTAGAAAAGAAACATTGGATTTTTATTTGAATGACCAAAAGAGATGGAACAATAATAAGAAGAAATCTCTAGAATCAAGGAGAGATAGATGTTGCTCGAGAAATCTCTAAAATTAAGAAATAGGAGAAAAAAGTGGCTTTGAAGGAAATCACGATTTTTGAGTGGCTGGAAAAGAAAATAAAGATACCAAAGGGTGATGGCAAGAGAGAGATCTCTCCTCTCTGGTCTTCAGCGCCTCCTACCAGTAGATTTTTCCACAAAAATCGGCATCAATATTTCTTCTTTCTCTACTCTTGTTTTTCTTTTGATTAATATTTTTAATTTAGATTTTGTTGTCATGATTTGAGGTTAGAGTTTTAATCTTGGTTAGGAAAAAAAGTACTTGTTACGTACTTTATTGAGATCTATGAAAGTTTGCTTATTTTTCAATTGAATAATCTATCATGATATTTGTTGCTAAATTTGAATTAGGTCGACGAACATATTTGATATTACATGTTTATATTATATCGAGAGGTAGATAGAAATTTTGAGCTGGATGATTGATTAAGTAAATTAAATTGTTACAAAATTGTGACATTAATTTTTTTGGCATTGAGAATAGGACTTTAAAGAAATTTAAATTAAGTTTTTGTCTTTCCAAAAGTCGAAAGAAATTCTAAGACGAATTTAACTAGACAATTCGATAGAATCCTAGAAACTTATTTCTCGCTATTCAGTGAAAAATGATGTAGTATTATATAACATCAATAATAAATTGCATGTAACGAGAAAATTAATTTTAACCAAGACTTTCATTATCTTAATCCTTTCATTATCGTAATCTTTTCAGTTTCTTTCAATTTATTTTTATTATTTCTGAAGAAATTTTATTTATATATTATCCTCATTTTTATTTTATATAATTTTTATAGGAATTAAGTTTAATTAAGATTATCATTGTGGGATAAACTTTTACTTACTCTTTATTACTTTATTTGCGATACGTACAGTTACGTTAGGTATAGAAAGTCACTAATACTAATCTTCTTGGCTTTCTTGATTTTAGGGGTGTGCTTGTGATTCCTCTTTAGCCTTGAGAATGGCAGAAGTCGAAGAGAGGTGTCTTTGTTGAACAAGATTACATATTGGACTTAAAAAAAAAAGGAGAAACAGAAACAAAGATAAAGGCTCAAATAGAGAGGTGGGTGAAAAATGAAGAGATGCTCATTTTGAGATAAAGAGAGTTAGGGGTGGACAGAACCAGACCAGGACTAGAAAACTTGACTATACTGACAATTTTGGTCAGTTCTCCACGATGTTCGGTCCGGGACTGGTCATTCCACCACTAGAATTGCAGTAGATGGCTCCAAAGGGTGAAAACCGGCCGAACCGTGGAGAACTGACCCATGGGTCATCCGACCTTAAATGTCAAACGGGTCATCACTCATTCCCTTTCATCGCCATCGATCAGACCCTAATCTGCATTTCTCAACCACTCACTCACACAGTCTCACTCTCGTCTCTCTCAAATCTCAACCTCTCAGAGTACAAACCAAACCGAATCACTGAAGTCACGTATTCACAGCTCGCGTCTGTTGTCTGGTCACTTAGTCTCAGTCTCGGCCAGTCACTCAGTCTCAGCTCGCGTCCAGTCCTCTTCAAAATCCAGTGCAGCAGCTTCGAAATTTAGTCCATCAGTTTCAAAATCTAGCCCAGGTCCAGGTCGAGGTCCCTTGAACGTAGAAGCAGTTGAGGTCGAGGTGAGCGTGATTCTAGGCTACGATGAAAGGGATCTTGCGACCGGCGTCTCTTTCTCCCTTCACTTTCCCTCCAAAACACCACAATTTTTCAGTTCTTCTCCTTCTTTATAGACATATCGTACAGAGGAAAAGACAAAAATATTTTCATCTGCAACTTTGCTACTGTTGTTCTTTTAGCATAGAGGATTTATTTTGGATTTAAAAAAAATAATTGGATTGGATTGAGTTGGGATTTTGGTTCGATCTCAATTCGATACCAATTCCTCCCAAAGCCAATTTTGAGATCGGGATAAAAATTTCAAAAAGTCTAACCCAATTTTAATTCTGTCTTGAAACCAGACCGATCCAAACCCCTCCTGTCCTTTAAAAGAGCAACAAAAGAGTCACAAAAGTATTTTAATTATTTTAACTTTAACATTATCTTCTATTTTATAAGTAATAAAGAATGCATCAGTAATCTTCAAAATCCAAAATTAAATTAATCTACAACAAATTATTAACATCCTCTCTCTCTGGTATTGATGGATAATAAGATATTTTTTATATAACATATTAATTATTTTAAGTTGTTATGATTTGTTTTTTGTTTTATTCACTTCTGCATAAAAGTTTAGTTTATTTTAAATTCTTCGTTTATGTAACTATACATATTATTATAGTTCATATGTGGTATCAAAGTTAGCCTATTTCTTAACATATTTGACATATTTAATATTTTTTATATTCTTAATGATGCATGTCATATACATCTATTACTACAATAACACATTTTGTTTAGCCTATTTTTTAGTATTTTTTGTCATTATTGTAATTGTCGTGTATTTTTTTGTCATTAGAATATTCTTTGCTACATTTTTCAAAGAGTTAACATCTTTCATTTTCTTATTCAAATTTAATAACACGGGTCAACAACACGCACGCACATCGATTATTAATGCACGGTTTTAAAAAAAAGGTTTTTTAAAGAAAAACTTTCAAGTTTTGATTTTTTTTAAAAAAAACTTTAAACTTTACTATTCATCGTAAAAAACCTTAACGTTTGATAAATAAATAATTTGAACTCCGAGGGGGTGATGAGGACGTACTCTCGGTAAAGGACGGCCGGTCCAACTGGACCGGCCGTCCAGTGCTCAATATGTAAATTTTTCTAAAATTTTTCGGAGAGAGAACGTACTCTCTCCCTCCTAGAGTACGTCCTCTAGAAGGGAGAGGACGTACTCTAAGAGAGAATCCAGTTGTACAAGACGTCCTCCACCCTTATAATACCTACTTTAGATGGAGTACGGATTATCCAACTGGACAGGCCGTACTCTCCCTCTTAGAGTACGGACCTGTGAAAAAAGTCACGGATTCTTGCCAGGGGAGTACGACCGGTTCAACTGGATTGGCCGTACTTCCCCCTAAAAATGAAAACCTGTGACTTTTGTCACGGGTTTTAAGGAAGAGAAGACGGCTGGTCTAAGACAGCTGGAAAATTGTAAAAAACCTGCACATTGAACACCAGACAGCCGGTTCAACTGGACTGGTTCAACTAGCCGGTTCAGTTGCCTATTTATTAAACGTTAAGATTTTTTACAATGAATAATAAACTTTAAGATTTTTTTTCAAAAAAACCAAAATTTTAAGATTTATTTTAAAATAAACCTTAAAGTTTTGATGGACAATTTGAACCGGCGGTTCAGCTGGACCAGATGTCCAGTGCTCAATGTGTAAGTTTTCTAAAATTTTTCAGAGAGAGTACGGTCGGAGTACGACCATACTCTCTCCCTTAGAAGACGAACCAGTGACAAAAGTCACAGGTTCTTGCCAAGAGAGTACGACTGGTCCAACTTGACCGGCCGTACTTCTCCCTAAAAACGGCTGGTCCAAGGACCATCCGTCTTTTCTTGAACTGACTATACCGTACTCTCTTAATTGTTTATCCATCAAAACTTTAAGGTTTATTTTAAAATAAATATTAAAGTTTTGGTTTTTTTGAA
Source organism: Begonia peltatifolia (assembly GCA_022433055.1). Taxonomy (NCBI): domain Eukaryota; kingdom Viridiplantae; phylum Streptophyta; class Magnoliopsida; order Cucurbitales; family Begoniaceae; genus Begonia; species Begonia peltatifolia. The sequence continues at coordinate 8,425,007 of CM039526.1, read as the reverse complement.
AAAAATCTTAAAGTTTACTATTCATTGTAAAAAATCTTAACATTTGATAAATAGGCAACTGAACCGGCCAGTTGAACCGGCTGTCTGGTGTTCAATGTGCAGGTTTTTTACAATTTTTCAGCTGTATTGGACCAGCCGTCTTCTCTTCCTTAAAACCCGTGACAAAAGTCACGGGTTTTCATTTTTAGGGGGAAGTACGACCAGTCCAGTTGGACCGGTCGTACTCCCCTGGCAAGAACTCGTGACTTTTTTCACAGGTCCGTCCTCTAAGAGGGAGAGTACGGCCTGTCCAGTTGGATAATCCGTACTCCATCTGAAGTAGGTATTCTAAGAGAGAGAGTACGTTCTGTCCAGTGGAGGACGTCTTGTACAACTGCACTCTCTCCTAGAATATGTACTCTAGAGGGAGAGAACGTCCTATCCAGTAGGAGAGCACGTACTCCATCCTAGAGTACGTCCTCTAGGAGGGAGAGGACGTCCTCTCTCCGAAAAATTTGCATATTGAACACTGGACAGCCGGTCCAGTCCTCTACCGAGAGTATGTCCTCCTCACCCTCCTCGGAGGTTCAAATTATTTATTTATCAAACGTTAAGGTTTTTTACGATAAATAGTAAAATTTAAGGTTTTTTTAAAAAAAAAACACAAAATTTTAAAATTTTTTTAAAAAAAACCCAAAAAAAAATTCTAGTGGGACCCTTTTATTTGGTCTTAAAGCTAAGGAAAATTCACAATTTAGCCCGGTAATATTCGCTTTCTTTATTTATATTCGTTCGAAAAAAAAAAAACGACGTTCGACGCTTGCGATCCAAGTCCGAACCAAGTCTGGAGGGCACTGTGGCATTTTGGAGAATCCCGACTATCCGGAGAACGCTGCACAAGTTCGTTCGGAACCCTTCATTTGGCTGCGCAGATCTGGAAAATCGAAACCATCACTTTGCGATGGCTAATCTCTCCGTCCAAGATCGAGTTAAAGGACCCATCACTCATGTTATCTTTGATATGGACGGTCTCTTACTCGGTATATCCACTGAACCATTTGTCTATGTCTTTTCTCTGGTTTTCAGTTTTTTTTTTCCTCAACTTTCCGCATAGTGTTTCGTTCTGGAAGCTCGTCTTACACAAATGAAGCTCTTTTAACCGATTATGGAAGTTTGTTGGCTAACTGCGACGTTCATGTTGTTGCTAAAGTTAATCAGTGAAAATGTAATTGCTACTCATGCTCTGGAGATATTTATTGTAGTGTTAAGGTAGTTTTGCAGTATTCATGTTCATGATTTCAAGATTGTCAATCAAATGTTTACTTATGTTTCAGACACAGAGAAATTTTACACTGAAGTCCAAGAAAAAATACTAGCTAGATTCAACAAAACTTTTGACTGGTCTCTCAAAGCGAAGATGATGGGAAAGAAAGCGATTGAAGCTGCTCGGGTCTTTGTTGAAGAGACAGGAATTAGTGATTCTCTTACAGCAGAGGAATTCTTAGTAGAAAGAGAGGAGATGCTGCAAAAAATGTTCCCAACAAGCGACCTTATGCCTGGTATTTTGTGTTTACATAGCACCCTGATGTTCAATTTGATCATCTTTCTTATGTTCCTTCTGTCCTATACTCATTCATTATGTTCATATTATTTTGTTTTCTCGAGTAGGTAAATCAAATCCCCCTTAAATTCTGCCATTAACCCTGACAGGGATTGTTAAATTGTAAAAATAAACTACTCAAATACACGTCACGATAAACACAGCCAACGGTAGAAATCTTTATTTATGTGCTGAGATAAATTCTACTTGATTAGTAACGCCTTTTAACCTATGAACTATTCTAGATTTTTTCGTCATTTTACATTTTATATTTTATCTTTTGGCACACAAAAAAAATCTATCTTTTCATGTATAAATTGCATGTAGAATCTAAAGTCGAGATTATGGAAATTTGAACAATATATATGATCATGGAACAAGTAATTGTTTAAATGTTTAAAGTGTATGATGCAGTCTAAGTAGCAAATGTAAAATAATGAGGCAAGGTTAGTTCTTTGATATTTGATTGGCACGTGGTGTGGAAAAAAGCATTAGATTGAAGATTATGAAGATATAAATTTTTCTAGATTGAGAATGAAAATTTTAGGTGTTTTAATTACAATGAATAAAAGAATGAGAAACTCTAGTGTACCATGTTATATATCAGGTTACATTTGAATCAAAGAATGATAAACTCTAATTTACCATGTTATTTATCAGGTTATATTGGTAATTCTTACTTTAGACCCTGTGACAGAAAAGATAGTGGACAAAATTTTTGTCGTATACACCTTTTCCCACTCGAACAATATGTTCATCTGCCGAACTGACAATTAGAGTGATACTTCCTGAGTATTAGCTAAAGCTGGCTATTACACCTGGCTTTAAATCTTCCCAAGTTAAAACGAGAAAGTGACCTCACTATCTCTGCTCTCTCCTCCATTATTACTCTTTTTTTGTTGGTCGCCAGCATCAATATGTATATGAAAAATTGATAGTTAACCTCTTTGGTACATGTTATTATATTGTTAGTTGATTTTGATAGAGTGGTAGCTACCTGTTAATATTTTAAGCTGGCATATACAAATACTTTGATGGAATTTGTTAATTGTTGAAAATATGGTTTTTTAATTTATTTTCATTTTTCTCCTTCTATCATAGGAGCTAGTTGGCTTGTTAGGAACCTTCACGCAAATGGAATACCAATCTGCTTGGCAACAGGGTATAGTTGTGGTGTAATTCTCTGTCATGTTAAGTTGGTGTGTAGGCCTCTTTGCAGTAATAGTTTTGCTTTAATTTCCCATCTACAATTTTATATGAACTTACGTTGATATTAAATTTTAAAACATACCATCGGTCTTATTCAATGATACTTGGTACAGATCTCACAGAATGCATTTTGAATTGAAAACACAAAGGCATGGTGAACTTTTCCAACTGATGAATCATGTTGTTGTTGGAGATGACCCAGAAGTTAAACATGGAAAACCTTCGCCAGATATCTTTCTTGCAGCGGCAAGAAGATTTGAGGTAGCACTGTCAATTTTCTGATCCGAGCAATCATACTGATATTATCTTTTCTTTTCAGTATTTAGTTTTTTTTCCTAGCCATTGCCTACCTTTTTAATTTATTGTAGTGAAACTTAACAATGTAATTTGCGTGCTACTCAAACAGGGTGAGTCAGTAGATGGCCAGAATATTCTTGTGTTTGAAGATGCACCTTCAGGAGTTCTTGCAGCTAAAAATGCGAAGATGTAGGATCTTAATTATTTAAAGCATTTCACTGACTTTTTATGCTTATGTTTATTTATTTTTTAAATCATTTGTAAAAGGTAAAAGTGGGAGACAAGTTTTAGCCAATTAACGAGAAGCAAATGAAAAAAAGAAAAAGAAAAGGAAAGGGGTCAGAATCTCTTTAAATCACCAATCAATCATACAAGGGGCTCTGTAGCCTTTAAAAAGGGGTTTCAAAGAGCAGATTACAGGACCGATTGGAAAATATTCTAACTTGATTCATCACCTCCCTATTTGTCTTTACAGACATCTCTGAAGTGGAGTCATAGTGATCATAGTATATTGTAGATGTTTCTGTACTGAATAAAGCTGACATTAGTATGCACAAAATATGAAACTGAATTCCATTTTTGGAAACATATTGCAGTCTATAGAGTTTGTCTAAACTTTGAGCTTTCATATCAATGACTTCAGAGCCAACTTTATTTCTCCTTCTGTAATTTACCACCTCCATTCTTGTGGATCTCATATTCTGTATCTAATTACCCAATAACTTTTTATGGACACGTCAATAGTCTATATTTTTGGTTTTCTATTGTTTGACGAACTTACAAAACTCATAGGTAATGACGTTGGGAAGCCATCTTATGTATCAGTTGTGTGTATGTTCCATTATAAATGTATAATTATAGGAAAAAGGTGTCGCACAGAGTATAATATACAATTTATTTTACAGTGAATTAGTTTCTTTGTGATGCAGGTTTGTGGTAATGGTTCCAGACCACAGGCTCGATAGCTCTTTCCACAAGGCAGCGGATCAAGTTTTGAGCTCCCTATGGGATTTTAACCCCATTGAATGGGGCTTGCCGCCATTTGAAGATACCAAAAGCTAAATGTTTACCCAACAGCAGGTAAAATCAGAATCCATTTTTTCGAAGGCTTTATTTTAAATTCAAATAATTTGTAGCAACATGACATTCTTATGCTTTGTCATGGGAATGCCTCATTAAAACTCTTGGTTTTGATATTCTTGATATATTGTTGGTCATTGCTTTGTTAATGATACCTTGAATTGACAGAATGGTGCAGAAATGGCACTAAAGCAATAGCGAATAACATATGTCAAAAATGATGGTCAAACAAAAGTAGGTTAATTTTTCGACACTCAACAAGTTATGGTACCATTTATGCTAGTCCTATAGTTAGGATAGGTAAACAAAGAGTTTTGCTAGCCATATCAAAACATTGATGAGCAAATTGGTTCATATTTTGTGCTGTAAATTTGGCCGACAGCTTAAACGTAGAAGACTAGTCTAAAACTCCCATATACTCCCATCTATTTCAAAGATGAAAGTGATAAACCTGCTAATAAGTTTAGGAGAAACAAAGAAAAGGGAGTTAAATGTTGGTAAGTAGAGTTAGCTGCTGAAGGGAGTTATAAACAGTTGGTTATTCAAGTGTTAGTAGTCTGTGGGTTGAGTCTTGGGGAATACAAGGAACTCAACCTCAACGTAGTAGATTTATGCATCAGTGAAGTTTTCTCCTTTGATTTATGAGAATTAACGGACGCATCATTCAGGTTTGATGTATGTTTGGATAAAATTCTTAGCTAATTTCGTACGCCTAACTAAAAATTCTTCTTTTTTTTCTTCTAACTTGCTTCCATATTACGTATTAAAACCCCTACTTTTTCCTAGAGTTGTTAAATGAAATGGCTGGGGAGGCAGCCTGCTCGGCTTTTGACCACCCTTGACTCGGCGCGTTTAACTTTATCTCGCAAATTAACTCAAGTTAAAATGTTTTTTTGCGATGTCATTCTGCTCGGTTCGTTTAACTCGTTAAGTTTGGTGTGTTAAATTTTTTCAGATTAAGTGCGGCCAAGTCATTTGTCATCCCGACTTGTACTCCGGAAGAGAATGAGAAGATTTGTGAATTTAACCCAAAAAAAAAAAAGAAATTGAACCTCTATATATGAAAAATACTATATCTTCTCTGTTGTATTTACACTATATTTGATTTATGAATGGGAAATAATATAGAAGTCTCCTTATAATTTAGGATAAATATTAAAATGGATCTCGAAGTATGAAAGTATTTTAAATTAATACTTTGAACTATCTTAAACTTTGAGTTGTCAGCAATTTGAAATCTTATCGTTAATTTATATTAATTTTGTTAATAAACTTTGAAAAAAAAGAAAGATTGTTTTGTTACTGCCCTCACCCGCGTTGGATATCCTCCACACGTTGACCGATTTGGAGACATAACAATCGTTGTACCATAAAAAATGCGCTATTAATTTCCAGAGGCATTTGGATGGCATACAAAAGCTTCGTATTCACAAACCCAGTAAAACAAAGACCCTATCTCGGTTCTCTCTCTCTCGTTCACTCTACAACGTACGTAGCCATTGATTTCCACGGCTTCAGTTTCTTTTCTTTTTTGTAGCAGATTCAAACTCCAGCTTCGTCCGAATTCGTTCTTCACCATTCTCTGCATTTCTGCTTTTCATTTCCTGTCCTTGTTTGAACTAAGATTCATGTGGGTATGTTATGGCGGTGGTGGCCGCAACAGTGACGATAAAATGGAGTTTGTATGGATATTGGAAAACTGAAGACTACCAATATTTCTCAACCAATGATAAAAATAAGAAGCCAACTTTTAATTAAAATTAATCGTAAAAGGTCCTACCGGGAGTCGAACCCAGGTCGCTGGATTCAAAGTCCAGAGTGCTAACCACTACACCATAGAACCTCACGTGCGTTTAACCTTTGTTTTCCAAATTATATATATAATATATTTAGTTTTTAATGAACTTAAATTTTACAATCTACCAACTAGTCAGTCATTCGTTCATTGATATAAGAACTCAATTACGTATTTATTCTAAAAGTATGAAAAAATTAAGTGTAATATTTCCCTAATCTTTGATTTGGTTTGAATTAGAACAAGCTCAGTTGTTCCATACTTGACCCGAGTTTTAAAACCTCAGAATAGAAGCTAAGAGCAATATCAGGTGTTTGTATAGAATCGCATCAATTCTCCCTCCAAAGAAATTGGCCTTTCAACATCAATCAAAATTAAAAAAAAAAAAAAAAAAAAAAAAAAAAAAAAAAAAAAAAAAACCAAATAAAATAGTAAACAGAAAATGAAATGGGTCATCCCCACAACTCAAAACACTAGTATTTTCTGTACACGCTCTTCTCAAATGAAACAGGAATGTATCTTTATACAACATTAGTCAATATACAGAGTGTACTGAAATCTATATTTTCTACACGTTAATGATTTTCATTCCAACCTCCACTTTAAACTTGGAAATTATGTGGTGATGGATCTACATTACCAGTCCATGCCATTAATTTGCTTGGGAATTTCATCTCACTTGAACTTGAAGCTGACACTGTACTCCTTCGCCGCGCGGTTGGTCAGAGTCGCTAAGAAGGTCGTTCAGTGCTGCTAGGGAGTTCAATTGCTTACTAAGGGAAGCCATCGTTTTTTGGCTCTGTGCAAATTTTGCAGCAGCCCTGGCTAGCTCCTTTTCCTGTAATTAAGAATATACCATGAGGAAGACAATTGGCAGTTACTTAGATCACTAAGTTCTTGGGTTCATCCCGTTTTAATGACCAAGACATTTGAGTTCATAATTCATAGAAAACATTATTTACCTGCTTCAACTTCAACTCTCTGTCAGCATTTTTTGCACGAAGAATCTCGGCTTCATGCAAAATTTCTGTATTCTGTTTAATTCTTGATAGTTCATCTTCCAGTTTCTGGATTTTGGTAACATTTGCAGCAGCCAAAGCTCGCTCTCTCTCATTTTCTTCCTCCAACGAATAAACTTTTGAAACCAGAGATTTGATCTCAGCTTCAACCCTGCTGACTAGTGCGTTTGAGGCATCTTGCTTTGTTTTCAAGGCCCTTAATTCCTCCTCTGCAGCTTCTTTTAATTCATTCATAAGATCTAACTGCGTGTGCAGCTCTGCAAACGTCACCTCTTCTTCCTTCAACTTACTCAATGTTCTCTCAAGCTGATTTTTGCACTCCGTTAGAGCAGTTTCCAGATTCATTTTTTCTACTTCCACCCTCTCCAACTTTTGCTCCAATTCAGCAGTTCTCTGAATCATTACTTCAAGTTGAGACTTACCACTCGGATTATCTGACCCAGTTTCTGCATTTATACAACCGATCTGACTTCCTTCAACTAGTAATGACGCAAGCCTTTCCATTTCAAGAAAATCATCCATGACATTGATTTCAACTAATCGCTGGGAGGTCAATGATCTTGAAAGGCTGATATCCAATACATTTTCATCAAACCCTCTTGATATCCTTGAATCCATTTCAATAGCCAGTAATCTCTCCCCGCTATCTGATTGGCTATCTATAGAAGACTCCACATATAATGAAGGAGAATATAACGAGTGATCATGCACAGGAGATATTTTTCGAACCATGGCCTTTAGCTTGCGACACTCAGCTTCAAGCTTAGCCATCTTCTTTATGCTGTCCAAGTGCTGCTTACTGGCTGCTTCTGCGGCTTGAGTGCTCAAGTCCCTCTCAATAATACTGATTTCTAGCTCCTTCGCCAGTGAAAGGAGATCGGTTGTGAGTGTGGAATTCAACTTCTCTGCAAACTTGAGCTTTGGTCGAAGATCAGAATCAGTGATTTGAAGTTGGATTTGGAGTTCGATAATCTGTTTTTCAAGAACTGACTTTGTCATTTCCCATTTAGACGTTTTCTTTGCAATAACGTCATGAAGTTTCTGATCTTGATCTTCTCTTGATTGACGAAGTTGCCTCACGCACTCCTTTAGCGCTCCTTCAAGATGTCCAGCACGATCTTCCAAAGTTGAGTTCTTAATATTTGCACCTTCAAGTTGTTGTTTTAGAGCTACAACTTCATTTTCAGCCTTCTCCCAGCCTGAACAAAAGTAAAATAAGCAATCTGAAATTGGCAAATTATAAGACATTTGTTCCTATCATTGGCCATCATTATACTTGAGCAACAATGAGAAAAGCATAACTGCAGAATACTGAAAGTGTCAACTTTCTTCAAGTGCTCATATATTACTTTCATGAAAAGCAAAACTTTTTATAAAATTGAAAGTTTCCTAACAAAATAAGTTTTTTAGAACTAGCTTCAAATGAAATTGCATACTTCCAGGAATGCAGAAGTATAACCTGATACAGCTTCTTCTGCAACTTTTGCATGCTGCTTTACCAAGTCTTCCTTGACACTAATGTTTATAAGAGCAGCAGATAACTTTTCTGTCAAGGCCTTCACACTTTCATTAATTTCTTCATCGTTTAATACGGAATTGGAATTCACCTCTGGCGTGTGAGTGCTCTGAGCGGAGAGGCCTATGGAGACAAAAATAAATCGCATCCCATCTTTCACAAATTAAATGGAGAAATTTGAAACTAAATTCGATATATAGTTCAAATGCCGCCCAACTGACCATCTGAAAATCTCTCGGAAGAAATTGATCCGGAGCTCTCCGATTCACCTGGACTCTTTTCTGACGATTTTCTTCTCCATAGCCAACTTCGCGGGTCCATCTTTAAATCTGGAGAGAAAGTGCTTTTCCTGCCCTTTGAACCATACTTAACTGCAGAAATGATTACCACAATGAGCTAGCGAAATTTAAATCCTCTCCGTTTGATAGACTTCATTAATTTGAGTATGCAGAAGTAGCTACTATCCATGAATCAATCCAACACTCTAACCAGTTGTTTGGTTCGACCCAGAAATTCAAACTTTCAGAAACCAAAAAGAAAAGCAAAAAGCAATCAACTTACAGTTTTGCCAAGATAGGGTTGAGATTTTAGTTGTTTCAACTTGGCTTAGAATCCACTCCCCATCCACCATACAACAATAATGTTTCACCTTTTTCCTTAAAAGTATCCAAACATTAATTCGAACGAAAAAGGTGTAAATATAGGATTCAATAATGTTAAAAGCCTCTTTTCTTAGCAGCAAGATGCTTCCTCGAAACACCAAAACATAAACTAATCGTCGAATCTGCACCCACCAAATTCCTCAATATGTTAAGGGAAAGAGGACCACAAACAGAAGAGAGATATAGACGATATAAATTGTGAAAATATCGAATAGAATCGAGAAATAGTCAAATCTCACTCCAAAGTGTCACTCAAACAAGAATTAAAACAAAAAACCCGTGAATGAAAATTGCTAGATGAGAATACCCATCAAACCTCCAATCGATTCGGATATACGTCAGGAAATGAGAAGACCGAGCTTCGACATCACGTAGTTGCCGATAAAAGATTCAAAACCAAACGAAATTGAGGCATAAATCTGAACAACGACTGAAATCAACAAGGATTGGGGGAAGAGAAAATAACTGAGGCATGGCTTCTACTTTCTGAGCTGAAAAAAATTCAAAAAAGGGGATGCAGATGTAGGACCGCAGGACGTGTAGGAAAGTGGAGAGGCTTAAAAAGACTTTGAAATCACAAGATTTTGAATTTTTATCATCAAATCTCATCAAGATCCTCTGTCTTCTTCGTTTTTCAAATGGTTATGGCGTTGTTCCCGCCCATGGACCCGCCTCGTCTTCTTGCTACGTCCACCATAATTAAGCATTAATCATCGCTCTTCGTTCCGCAAATCAGCTCTCTGTGCAGGAATCATGAAGATTTGGTTTTGTTCTGTCGGAACGTTTAATCAATAGCTTATTAGCGAACAGTAGAACTGTTTATTACACGGTTCTTGTACGTTGTTTATCACACAACATTCTTCCTAATTATTAATACTAAAAGATGCAAAAACCAAATTCTTCCTGAAAATGGAACAATTTTGTCATCGTGCATAATTTTATCGGGTGGGCAAAGCCAGATCCGAACCGTAGTTCGAAATGAAACTATTGATGCGATTCCAGTTCAATCAAGTTCACCCTCTTACACCAACCGTAACAGGTTTTCAATATCAAAGCACTGTCTTCTAAAGTTTTATAAATCTCAGAATCTGACTAGAATCCAATTCAAACGGACAATAGTTTCAATCAATCCCAAACCACACCTGACTCCACAAAATCCATCCAAATTTAACTTTAATTTATATATTTCAACAATACTAATTTTTAATTTTAACGATTAACGAAAAAAATTTTTAATTATAAAATCATTAATAAATTCATCCTTAATCAATGTTCTTCGACAAAATCACTTTTAACCCTAGTATGCTAACAAACTAACTTTTGTCACTCAATTTTTCATTCAAAACTTCTTCGTGCACATCTCCTTTTGCAGGCGCCCGCACGTGGTGGTCAGTACTGAAGGCGCAAAAGCCTAATTATAGAATATTTTTGATCGCTAGTTTCCGCAAGTGGTAGCCTGCTCCACATACATTTTAGCATGAAATATATGTTAGCATATGTATCATATTGCTTTTTATTATTTCTTTATTATCAATTTTTTGGTTTCTTAAGTATATAAACATCGTACCTTGAAGTTAAGTGGTATGAAAGAATATTGATGCTTTAAAGAATTCTCTCTCTTGTCACTCTCGTCAACCTTATCCTCTTCTTCTTCTTTTTTTTTTTTTTTGGGCAAGCTCTATTTCTTCATTTCTCTGTAAATCTTAACTTGGCATCAAAGCCAGAATGACGTCTTCGAACTCCACCATCTCCTCGGCCTCTCTCTCCTCTTCTCTACCTCCTTTCCCGTCCATAAATTAAACACTTACCATTAAGCTGAATAATGCCAACTATTTGGTCTGGAAAGCACAAATATTGAATGTCGTGATCGCCAATAGTCTCGAGCTTTTTCTGGATGAAACTTCTCTTGTTACCCTAAGTTCCTAGACTTAACCTCTCTCTAACTCAACACTAACTTGACCCTCTGACAACGTTACAATCGGCTCATTTTGAGCTAGATTTTCTCCTCCCACAGATTGTCTGCTTCACCTTTGCTAGTGACATTTGGAGTGCCCTCAAATGACTGTTTGCTTTTTCATCCTTTACCAGACTCATAGATCTTTGCAGCCAACTTCACTCCCTGTCAAAGGATGGCCTTTCTGCTAACAACTATATCCAAAAAATCACCTTTCTATGGAACACCCTGTCGGCCATTGGAGAGCCTGTCTCCTACTGAGATCAAGTCATCTACTTTCTCAGTGGCTTGGGCAGCGATTATAACGCTTTTTTCACTTCTATCACAAATCACATTGATCAACCCTCTCTAGAAGAGATTCATAGTTTGCTCCAAAGCTACAATTTTCGCCTCGAGAAGCAGAGTACCACTGTAAATGAACTCCCAACCTCGAACTCAATGCAAGTCAACACCGCTGCACAACGGTCTTTCCATCCTCCTTGGTTGTTCAACAATGCCCAGCAATGCCCTAATTTAACCCCAACCTCTGCTCCGCACCGAGGTGTTTTTGGCTCTGCCCTATACTAGCCTACACCTTGGTGTGCGCCGAGGCCCCAAATACAATTCAAGCCTTAGTGTCAAATTTGCAATAAATTGGGCCACACCCCTGCAGTGTGTTACCATTGGTTAAAAAACACATAAAAATCTCTTGCTCAAGCCTACTATTCATCACCTCTCTCGATAGCTCAGACTCACATCGCCAGCCTTCTGTCAACTCCAACAACACCAACTCCTGTTGTCGCTTGGATGGTCGACTCCGAAGCCACTCACCATTTTACCCCTCACTCCTCATTGCTCAACCAGCCTACCCCTCACACAGGTTCTTCACAAGTTGCAACGGCCGATGTTAATTCTCTTCTCATTGCTCAAGTTGCATCTGTCACTCTTCCGACCATTAGCCGCCCCTTTCACTTAGGAAAAGTTTTACATACACCTCTTATTGCTCATAATTTACTTAGTGTTGCTCAATTGTGTGTTGAAAATTCTATTTTCGTTGAATTTCACTCAAATTGCTTTGTCGTTAAGGATCGGAGCTCTCAGCAAATACTTCTTCAGGGTACACTCACTAACGACTTGTACCAGATTCCATCCATTCTTCATGCCTTATCAATGTCTGTCCTGTCTTCGACTACTGCTCCCTCCCTCGCCGACTCCGCCTCTCTATGGCATCTTCGTCTTAGGCCCCCTCTACTGTGGTTCTACGGTCTATTTTAAACTCAAGTAATGTTTCATTTGTTAAGTCAACCATTTCTAAAGTTTGTACTCTATGTTAAATGAGCAAAACTCATCGTTTACCTTTTTCACTTTCGAACTCTCATGCTATGGCTCCTTTTGATATTGTACACACCGATGTGTGTAACCCTTCCCCTATCAATTCAATTACTGGTGCACGTTATTTTATCTTATTTGTTGATTATTGCACCTGTTTCACTTGATTGTTTTGTTTGAAGTTAAAAAGTGAAGTTCACAATCTTTTTGTTCAAACCCAATTTGGTGTTAAAATTAAAACTGCCAATCTGACTGGGGTGTGAAATTTCAATTCCTTTCTAATGCTTTTAAATCTCTTGGCATCCATCATTGCTTGTCCTGCCCTTAAAGCCAAACCAAAATAGAAGAGTGGAGCGTAAGAATCACCATGTTGTTGAAACTAGCATTGCCCTCCTCTTTCATTCCTTCCTTCCTCAGCATTTTTGAGCTTATGTCTTTACCACTTCCACTACTCTTATTAGTTTCATGCCTATAGCTATCTTAAATAATATATCTCCTTTTGAATGCTTATTTCACTCTATTCTCTCTTACTCTTCACTACTTGTCTTTTGTTATCATTGTTTTCCACTTTTTGACCCTTTCAATCGTCACAAACTCCAGGCTCGCACTATCCCCTATGTGTTCTTGGTATACAGCCTTCATCATAAAGACTATATTTTCCTGAATCCCTAAACAAATAAGATGTACATTTCTCATAAGGTTACCTTCGACGAACTTTCCTTCCCACTGCCCCATGTCTCTAAACACCCTCAGTTCTTCATTCTGGTCCAACCTACCTCAATCTCTCACTTAACTACACATACTACACCTCTTCTTGTCACCCTTTCCTCCTTATCTCTCACATCTTCTCCTCCCATTAAGCCTCATCTTCTACCAGTGAGTACTCCAACTTTGAGCAATGATTCTCTTACCGTCACACTATGTGAACTCGATCCAAAGATGGCATTTTCAAGCTCACAGTTTCTTTGCAGAATCATCATTTGAACCAAAAACTTTTCTTCAGATCTCTAAATGCTCAAATTGGTTAGCAACAATGAAAGTCAAAATCTCGGCTCTACATAAGAACGATACTTGGTAGCTTGTCCCTTTACAACATGGTGCCAAACTTATTGGTTGCAAATGGGTATACAAGGTTAATCTTAACTCTGATTGTACAGTCAGTTGATATAAAGCCTGCTTAGTTGCTAAAGAGTATGACCAGACTGAAAGAATTGATTATGATGAAATGTTTAGTCTAGTTGTGAAACGTACTACTATTCGTACTACACTCTCACCAGCCATTTCTTTTGGATAGTTTATTAAACAACTTCATATCAATAATGTCTTCCTACATGGTGATCTGAATGAAAAAGTGTTCATGTAGCAACCCTCGGGGTTTGTGGACCCCTCTCAACCCTCTGCGGTTTGTTTCTTACTAAAATATTCTATCTTCTCAAACAGTCTCCTCAAGATTGGTATAAAAAATAATACACAGCTTTGATAATTTGGGTTTCACAACATCCAGGGCTGACGCTTCATTATACATCTGCCGAAAGCAGTCCTTCATTCTTGTCATGTTGGTCTATGTTAATGATATGATTCTTACTGGTAACTCCTCATTCTACGATCAGTTTCTCACCTATTTACATTATCAATTTGAGGTTCACGATCTTGGATCTCTATCCTTTTTCATTGGAGTTTCAATTACTCGGACACCTACGGGCATGAGTTTCTTCTCAATCACGGTATATTGTTGAACTACTTTATAAAGCTAATATGGCCTCCTACAAGCTCGTTCCCACTCCCATGATCTTAAAACCGATCCTCTCCAAACATTTTGGCACCCCTCTTATTAATGGCTTCCTATACCCCAGCATTGTTGGTAGTCTCTAATACTACTGCCTTACTAGGCCAGATGTTGCTTTTGCTATAAACAATGTCTTTCAATGGATGCAACATCTGATGTTCACTTGGAATCCGTCAAACACATTTTACGATATCTTCAAGGTACCACTTCACTTGGTATCTCTTTTTCAAATTCCAAATGTTTTAACCCAACATGTGATACGGATGTGGATAGGTCTCATTCTAGGACGACCGCAAAAGTACTAGTGATTTTTGTATCTTTCTGAGTCTAAACCTTATCTCCTAGTATTTGCAAAACAAAAGGTAGTGTCTCGCTTCAGCGCTGAATCCGAATACTGTAGTCTTGCAAATGGTGCAGCAAAAGTACTTTGGATACAATCACTTCTTCAAGAAATTGGTGCTACTTCACCGACCATTCCTCTTCTGTTATACGATAACCTGAGTGCAAACGTATCTTGCCTCTAACCCTGTACTACACTTCAAGTCTAAACATGTTGAAATTTACTTTCATTTCGTTCAAGAAAATGTGGCTAACAAATCTTTGTTAGTCAAATTACTTCGTTAGAAAATCAAGTTGCTGATGCTCTCACCAATCCTCTTCTGTAACGACCCCGATACCATCTCTGTAACGACCCGAAAACCTACCCGTTTCCGGTCCACTCAATGCTCTGATACCAACTTGTACAGCCTCGGTCCACCTTGGACCCAGTTTGCCACTTACTGGCTCGTATCGTAAGAATTTGCATAAAATTTAAAACTTTTGTTCCTCGACTTAAAACGATATTTTTGAAAATATTTTAAAGAGCATCGCAGCGGAAAACTCAATTAAATCCGTTTAAATAAACTTCACTTTTTAAAACATAAAAATAAAGAGACTGGTCGACACCTGCAAATGCCGGTCGACACTTGGGTTGTCTCGAGTTTTTCATCGGTCGACACCGAGAACACCGGTCGATACTTCTACACTCATCTCAAAGAGCGATCAACACCTGCTTTCACAGGTCGACACCTCGATCTTCTCTACCCGCGCAGGTCGAACCTTGCGGTCGACACTCTCACTGATTTTACACTAACCAGTCGACACCCACGGTCACCGGTCGACACCTCATTTCTCTCTGCCTGCACAAGTCGAATCCTGCGGTTGACACTTACCTTCCAATTTACACTGACCGGTCGACACCTATGGACTTCGGTCGACACTTCCTCCCAAGAACCTCATTAAACCTCAAATTTTCCTCCAACATGACTCATTTCAACTCAACACTAAAATCCGTAAAACCATCCATTTTCGATCAACTCAAAACCGCTATATATTTCAAAACTACTACCGAACATTTGAAATCCATTTTCTTTACAAAATGACTCAAAACGACTCAAAACGACTCCGACTCGAACTCTACACCCGTACCTATGAACACCACGTCAAAATTTCCCTAACAGCTGGCCGGATCATCCACGAGCGTCCTCCTCCAATTGTCTTCTAATCCTGGGCTCGCTCTGAGTACTCACCAGCTATTGATTCGTCATCTACATCACAGAACTCAACTATTAGCTTAATGCTAAGTAAGTAATGCATAAAACATAAACATTGAAAACAAATACATCCTAACATATGCATTCTCTACAGTTTCGTCTGTACTTTTTTTTCGTCTCTTTCTTACATCTTCTTTATATTCTTACTACTGGGTTCTTCTTTATGCGCTAAACTAAGGTGACACCTCTCGCAGTCCCCCTCATAGGACGCAGTCCCCGTCGTAGGACGGAGCCAACCTCAGTCTATTAAAGCGACACACTTCACGGTCCCCTTCATAGGACGCGGTCCCCTTCATAGGACAATATCACCACGTAAAGCAGGGGAAGAGTGACACAGCTCGCGGTCCCCCTCACAGGACGCGGTCCCCTTCATAGGACAATGTCACTCAACCCCACCTTCATTATCTTCTTACGTGTCTTCTCTTTTCGTTCGTCTCATCACATCCTACTATTTCTCTTTGTAAAAACATGAAAATTCATTTTCGTCTCGTTTTCCTAATTTAAAACAATGATACACAACCATGAAAGCATAACGCAAAGTAAACGTGCAATGCATCCTACTGAACTGTGATGTAAGCCCGAAGTCAAAACTCCTACTACATTACTTACCTGGCATCCTAGCTCCTGTCATGCTCGTTTCTATCACTTGCTCAGCTCAACCTATCACATGACCAATTCACATTAAAAATTCATCTCACCACTCATTCTATGTATTAAAGCTATGCTACTAACTCACTCCACTAAAGCTAAACTAAAATGGCTCAGTAACCCAATTTTTGACCAAAATCAAACTAACTTCCAATGCGCATAACTTTTGCGTTGATTATTGGAATCACTCGATTACAGAAACTAAACATTCTACTCATAACCTAGTTTAACACACCAAAACAAAATTTAAAACAATGAACCGTAGCTATGTTAAAACTCCCAAAAAAGAACCAGGTTTCACACTAAATGCCTAAAATTCTCATTCTCGTTTTTTCTCAACAAAACTCACTCAATTCTTCACCAACCTATCACACTATAACCTATTAAGCATAATATAACTACCGTCGAAGATTTCGAATTCAGAAGTAGGAGATTTCGAATTCAGAAACCTGAATTGCACAGTACACCCTCTTGGATATTCTTCAATTTTTGAAACTCCCTCACGTCACCCACTCCAACCTGTTAATCTCCTCCTTATCAAGCTCTCTAAATTCTAACATAAATCTCCAAAATCCAAACCAAACCCAACCCTAATTAATGAATTAACAGAGAGGAGGAGAGGAAGAGATTACCTGAGGCAAAGAGGGACCCTGCTCTGTACGTGGACGGGAGGGGAGAAAACCGGGATGACAAGATTCAAACCACCGGCGCGCACTCTCCCTCTTCACGGAAGAAAATCGACAGAGAGGGGAGAGGGTTTTCCTCTTCTCTTCCTTCAACTGGAGAAGGCAAAACAGGAGTGTCTTCTGCTGAAGCCACTCTTGTTTTCTTTTATATATATTTTATTTTTTTTATAATAATAAACTAATTACTTTTTTGCCTTCAAACTTTAATCTTTTAGCCAAACACCTATTCAGTCCGTTTTCGGTCGGATTCCTAAAATTTTCTCTTCTTCATTAGCCTCGAAATAATCTTTTATCTAATAGTACAAATTTTTCGCTCTCGGATCCAACCAAAATTCCGCCGTTTACCACTCCAAAAATCTGAAAATTATTTAACACAAATTTTTGAGCGTTACATTCTACCCACCTTAAAAGAAATTTTGTACTCAAAATTTATGCAACGATCACTTCTTAATATTAACGCTGTCAAATCCATGGTCTCATAATAGGCTCTCTTCGAACAGCATCAAATCTACCTTAAGCTCTTAGTTCTTAACCGTCCTTATGATCAACTTCATTCTTCAACTTGTGATCGTTTTACTTATCCTGAAGTTTGTTCCATCTAATAACTTCTTGATTTCCATCTATATCCTAGAACTTTAGTGGTTCACCCACTAAGACCTTAACCTCATGGTCCACCCGTCAATAACCTCTAAAAGCATGTATCCGATTCTAGTTTCACGATCATGTTTGCAATATTTAATTTAAACTATCTGCATCCCTAACTCTGTATTGAGTATTATCCAATTCTCATAGCTCAATCATGTACTTCGTTCATTACCTTAACTAACTATAGTCTAACTTCTCAAAGTTTTCTATTTTAACTTCATATCTAAATTTCATTGGCTAGAATTTACTCAACCTCTAAATTCTCTATCCCAATCATCCTTAAAGGCTTTATAATCGAATTATTTTAAGCTATTCATTCTATCCTCAAACCATTTTTGAATATTCTTTTCACTTCCATATAATAATTTATTCATCAATCTTATTGTTTGCAAACTTGTTGTAGACCTTGCTACACTTTTGTTCTAAATTTCTTCAAATTCTTAAGTTCTCAGTTCTAACTCAATAGGTAACTGTATTTGACTTACCATAACCCCAACTTCTGAAATTACCTAACGAAATTTCTTCTCTATAACTTCTTAACGAAATTCATCCAAATTCTCAATTTCCAACTTATACTTAGCACCGTTGATAAAGTACTATTCTAAGTTTCCTCGAGTAATATTTATTTCGACTAAATATCTTAATTAAATTTCTAAGTCCTTGATTTCCATCGGTAACTAAACTCCCACAAAATCTTTGTCGGTAATCCCCCACCTTACCGACGTAGCTCTTTAAAATTTTCTTCAATTAGAGCCTCAAACAAATATCATTTAATCTGTCTATGAAATTATGTACTTGAACTCTCAGCTTATTCCTAGATTTTTCGATTGCGTTTTAACTAATCTAAATCTCCCAACATAGTCACATATATGTTTTTACACTCCCAACATACACACTTTAGTACAGAATTCTAAATCCAGTCTTTCAACTTTTTTGTGATTAACTATGCTCCTTCACTTACGATCATTCTTTCTCTTATCTAGATATCTCAATTATGTCCGTATGTTTTAAGCAACGTCCATACTCCTTAATCAACAACACTGAGTACCTAGCACTTCTACTATTTAAGCCGGCCACTAAGTATAACTCCATACATAATTTTTCTTAATCTTTTATTGATCCCTTAAAGCCTTGAACTACTATCTAATATAATTTTCTACGTCTCCGAGTCTTACGTAACCACATGACCTCTAAAATATGGTCTTCAAACTTCCAAACAACGTCATACGCTATACTCCAGTATCTTCTATTCCCTCAACTTCACATTGATCGACTTTATTCTCACGTATGACTCTTCGGTTTAATTCAAATTTCTAACTACCCAACCGATACTTTACACAACCATTCTAACGGCATACATCCTGTGGGCAATTGCTATCAGGTACATGAATTCTTTTATTCGTAATAAACTGGGCTATGCATCTGTAAGGACTAAAATAGATATCTCGTACCTGTAAGCTAGCAGCTCGTCTCATTAATCCTCGCACTTGTGTTTCATTTTTACTCACCACAGCCCTAGTGCTCTTAATACTTTATTAAAAATCAGATTTCATATTCTCCCTTGGTTGTCTAGTCATTCTATTAACCATTCAAATATTAGTTTCATCTCGAGGTTCCTTAATGCCCAAATATCCCTGACATTCTCGTAACTCCTTATTCAAGATTGATTCCTTCCTTTTGTCAGACTATACTCGTCTACAAATCAAATCTTGAAGTCTAATTCCATACTTACTTTCATCAACTTAACTCTATGGCGTAAGTTCGCAAAGTTTCGTAAACTAAGTCTCTCAATTTCTACTCATCCTTATTGTTCCACAATAAAGGTTACCCTATGTACCACCTTGTATATGAGCTTTGCGCTTACGTCACAACCTTAATTGGATCAATTTTAACTCCATATTGTAACCTACACATCCTCAAGTCAAACAAAATCCTTCCACCATCCTAATTCGTTCCATTTCCTACAGTCGTTACACTGGCTAAAGGTTCGATATAACTCGAACGTAAGGTTCTTAATATTTCACCAGTTGTCTATACCCCTCGAGATATATCGGTCTCCATAGGAAGACTAACCTCCACCTCTCCTCAATTAATGATTGATCTAAACAATCTTACGTCGAGCCTTTTCAATATTATCCTTAGTATAAGGTAATCAACTTTGAAGAAATTCACCAACTAAAATATGGCTCTAATCATTTTTGACTTATATCTCATAAATTATATCCTCAATAGTAAAATAAAACTCTAATGTTTGCATTTCCTCCTGGTTGTTTTGGGGTATACTTCCCAACGCATAAACTCTTTATTTCACAACCCTATGACTCTAAAAGGAAGTTGTGAAGGAGATCCTTAAATCGTGTTCACGGAAACAACTTTAGGTTTTTAACTTTGACCTCACATTTCTACCTTAAGTTTTCCTCTATCAACTTCTATTATCGTAATCACTATTTTGGTCCACAACGGCTTAACCTCCAATAATGTATAACCTGAGATTCGGTTAAAACCTTCACTCAGTAATGCATTTTCTATCCTAGATATTGTAGTTAGAACTATACAGTCTAGTCTTCCAACTCCTGTTCTCTAGAAGTTAAACTCTTGATAAATGACGAATCTAACCATCCTTATTCTTATGGGAATGCACATGCCAGCCACTTAGCCCTATGGTGGTGCTCATCTTTAACGTAAATCTGGCACATAGTACTATTTTCAATTTCCTTTCCACTTCAATCAACTAAAGTACTCGAACCCGAATTCCCATGATTCTCTCTACACCTGACTTATCCCCACTTTGGTAGTTAATCGGGCTGGGACCTGAAATTTCATGTTCTTCTCTGTTCATAATATTCGTACCTATCGAGACTGTTCGTTCTTTAACTCTGTTAGCCGTCTACTCATCATCCGATCATTCTCATTCCTCAAATCAATTGTCTCTCACAGTATCCTCGAACGTCCTGCTCGTCTAGACATCTTGGCTAATTTCCTTGACAAGGTTAGTCACTCTCACAAGAATCTACTACTAAAGCTCAACTTAAACACTTACATTTGTCGAAACACGTCGTGCGGCGATCGGCGCTGTTAGGCAATTATTTGAATGGTTTGACTTACTGACTTTAACACCCGTAACAACCCCTCTGACTACTGATTAACCATTCACTCTACTTTTCCCCAAGCGTTGTGGGAATTGTGACAGACCCTCATGCCTTCACAATCCAACCCTCCTTATAGGGGCCCGACATTCTCGTCGGCCACACTTCCGGTTGGGTAAAAACTCTGATACCATTTGTAACGACCCCGATACCATCTCTGTAACGACCCAAAAACCTACCCATTTCCAGTCCGCTCACTGCTCTGATACAAACTTGTACCGCCCCGGTCCACCTTGGACCCGGTTTGCCACTTACTCGCTCGTATCGTAAGAATTTGCATAAAATTTAAAACTTTTGTTCCTCGACTTAAAACGATATTTTTGAAAATATTTTAAAAAGCATCGCAGCAAAAAACTCGATTAAATCAGTTTAAATAAAATTCACTTTTTAAAACATAAAAATAAAGAGACCAGTCAACACTTGCAAACGCCGGTCGACACTTGGGTTGCCTCGGGTTTTTCATCGGTCGACACCGAGAACACCAATCGACACTTCTACACTCATTTCATAGAGCGGTCGACACCTGCTTTCACAGGTCGACACCTCGATCCTCTCTGCCCGCGCAGGTCGAACCCCGCAGTACACACTCTCACTGATTTTACACTAACCGGTCGATACCCACGGTCGCCGATCCACACCTCATTTCTCTCTGCTCGCACAGGTCGATCTCCACGGTCAACACTCACCTTCCAATTTACACTGACCGGTCAACACCTATGGACTTCGGTAGACACTTCCTCCTCAAAACCTCATTAAACCTCAAATTTTTCTCCAACACGACTTATTTCAACTCAACACTAAAATCCGCAAAACCATCCATTTTCGATCAACTCAAAACCGCTATATATATCAAAACTACTACTGAACATTTGCAATCCATTTTCCTTACAAAATTACTCAAAACGACTCCAACTCGACCTCTACACCCGTACCTGTGAACAATGCATCAAAATTTCCCTAACAGCCAGCCGGATTATCTACGAGTGTCCTCCTCCAACTGCCTCCTAATTCTAGACTTGCTTTGAGTACTCACCAGCTATCGCTTCGTCACCTACATCACCGAACTCAACTATTAGCCTAATGCTAAGTAAGTAATGCATAAAACATAAACATGAAAACAAATACATCCTAACATATGCAGTCTCTACAGTTTCGTCTGTACTTTTGTTTTCGTCTCTTTCTTACATCTTCTTTATCTTCTTACTACTGGATTCTTCTTTACGAGCTAGACTAAGGTGACACCTCTCGCGACCCCCCTTCATAGGATGCGGTCCCCCTCATAGGACAATGTTACCATACAAAGTGGGGGAAGAGTGATCCCCCTCATAGGACGCGGTCCCCCTCATAAGACAATGTCACTCATTCCCACCTTCATTATCTTCTTACGTATCTTCTCTTTTCGTTCGTCTCATCACATCCTACTATTTCACTTCGTAAAATCATGAAAATTCATTTTCATCTTGTTTTCCTAATTTAAAACAATGATGCACAACCATAAAAGCATAACGCAAAGTAAACGTGCAATACATCCTACTGAACTGTGATGTAGGCCCGAAGGCAAAACTCCTACTACATTATTTGCATGGCATCCTAGCTCCTGTTGTGCTTGTTTCTTTCACTTCCTCGGCTCAACCTATCACATGACCAATTCACATTAAAAATTCATCTCACCACTCATTCCATGTATAAAAGCTATGGCTACTAACTCACTCCACTAAAGCTAAACTAAAATGGCTCACTAACCTAACTTTCGACCAAAATCAACCTAACTTCCAACGCGCATAACTTTTGCGTTGGTTGTTGGAATCACTTGATTCCAGAGACTAAATGCTACACTCATAACCTAGTTTAACACACCAAAACAAAATTTAAAACAATGAACCGTAGTTATGTTAAAAATTCCAAAATAGAACTGGGTTTCACACTAAATCGCCTAAAATTCCCATTCTCGTTTTTTCTTAACAAAACTCACTCAATTCCTCAACAACCTATCACACTCTAACCTATTAAGCATAATATAACTACCGTCGGAGATTTCGAATTCAGAAACCCGAATTGCACAGTACGCCTCTTGGATATTCTTCAATTTCGGAACTCCCTCACCTCACCCACTCCAACCTGTTAATCTCCTCCTCATCAACCACTCTAAATCCTAGCATAAATGTCCAGAATGCAAACCAAACCCAACCCTAATTAATGAATTAACAGAGAGGAGGAGAGGAAGAGATTACCTGAGGCAAAGAGGGACCGTGCTTTGTACGTGGACGGAAGGGGAGAAAATCGGGACGACGAGCTTCAAACCACTGGAGCGCACTCTCCCTCTTCACGGAAGAAGATCGATAGGGAGGGGAGAGTGTTTTCCTCTTTTCCTTCAACTGCAGAAGGCAGAACAGGAGTGGCTTCTGCTGAAGCCACGCTTGTTTTGTTTTATATATTTATTTATTTTATAATAATAAAATAATTACTTTTTCGCTCTCCCACTTTAATCTTTTAGCCAAATGGCTATTAAGTCCGTTTCCGATCAGATTCCTAAAATTTTCTCTTCTTCATTAGTCTCGAAATAGTCTTTTATCTAATATAATAAATTCTCCGCTCTCGGATCCGACCAAAATTCTACCGTTTACCACCCCAAAAATTCAAAAATTATTTAACGAAAATTTTTGGGCGTTACATCTTCCGCCCTCTGTTTTCTCCAGTTTTACCTCTAAGATCTTCGGCCATCACCTTGCTCTTGAAGGGAGATGTTAGCATATGTATTGTATTACTTTATCTTTAGTTTTTTGATTTCTTAAATATATAAACATTGCACCTTGAAGTACTAAAGTAGTGTGGAAGAATACTGATGTTCTAAAGAAGTCTATCTCTAGTCACAGTTCAACCTTATCTTCTTCTTTCTTCTTCTTTCTCAACAAGCTTTATCCCTTCTTTCCTCAATAAATCTTACCCATATAAAGTCTCTCTATTTCTTAATTGCATGTTCGACTTTTGTGATTCTAGTCACAACCTTCAATTTCTATCTATGCTTCTAATTTTCTACCAAGATTCCTTCAAACATACAAAAATTCAGTCCCTCAATACTTCGAACAACGACAAATGGCTTTTTGATAAAAATGTATTGGCAAAGAGTGATAATGTCAATATATACAGAGGAACCTTAAAAGATGGAGCTGAAATCAAAATAGAAATCTACTTCGATTACCGTTCAAAAGAAGGTAGGAAAAAACTAACGTAATAATGCAAGATTCTTACTTTGATGTCTCATCCAAACTTAGTTCAAATTCTTGGATGTTGTAATACTCGACCACTGACAGCCATTGTTGCAGAATGGATAGAAGGGAGAGCGTGGATATTTGGTTGTTGAGATAAGTTCCACCATGGAAGAAGAAGTTGAAGTCAATGAATGAAGTTCTCAAGCCATTTCTTATATGGAAGCAAAATGGCCTCAAGTGGGATATGATATGAGAACAAGAAGCATCTTCTTGTATGAAAAATTGACACCACTAATGTCAAGGTTTGAAGTTGAAGTTTCAATTTTTTGGGCAATTTTTTGATCGAGTTGCGCAAAGAGAGAGAGAGCTTAATATTTTTTGCTAGAATGCTGAGATATTGCGTGCGGGTGTGGAAATAGGTGCTCACACAAAGAATTTGTTGACAAAAAAATTAGACGAGAAGAGTTGTTTTGTTAACCAATCATAGCAAATAGTGATTTTATTCGACCCCATAAATTAAAATTTTTTTAATAACCTTTATTATTTTTATTTTGGAATCAAGCTATATTTCACACTTTGTTCAGTTTTTTGTTATGATTATCCACACTTTCGCTTCCTATTCCATATATGAAACCTAGAAATTGTTAGATCATGAATGATTGGTTCGACCAAGAGATGTTTAACGAGTGGACTGGCGAACTGAATTTGGCCTGGTCTCATGAGGCGTGCCGAGCCGAGCCTAAACGTTGGGCTTGCGAGCCCACTAGAGACCGAGCCAAACGAGCGAGTCAACGAGCCGACTCATTGGCTCGTCTGGCCAAGCTCGCGAGCCAACCCGCCCACTCCTCTCCCATGGCGGCCGGCAATTTCAACTTTTTTTTTACAAACAAAATCAATTTTTCATTGTAAAAAACCAACGTTTAACTGAATTTAAACAAAAAACACCTAAAAAATCTAACATTCAACTAAAAAAATCGGGGAGAAATTTTGACTTACGGTGAGATTTTTAGTCACAAAGTTGACGAACATCAAAAGATGGTTGATTTGAGACTTATTTCGTCAAAATCGGCCCCGATTGGCCAATTTCTTCTTTCCTCATTGTTTCTCTCTCCTCGTCCCTCTCTGTTTTTTGCGGCACCAAACTCAGCAGGAAAAAAAAACTCTTTCGCACTTACTTTTCTAATTTTTTTCATTATAATTAACCACACTCGGTTCTGCAAAGGGCAGAATAGAAATAGCTATAGTGTGTTGAGGAGGGCAATGTATCTCCCAAAGAGAGGCGATGCATCGCCCTACTCTCTAGAGTGGGGTGATGCAAATCGCCCAGTGAGGCATTACATCGCCCCCAATGAGGCATTGCATCGCCCCCAAGGCGATTGATCGCCTCACTTGCTGGAGTGGGGCAATACATCGCCCCAAGGGGTGATGGAAGCACTGTTCACGTGAACAGTGCATGAATAATGTCTTACACTATTCACGTGAATAATAAAAAAATATTTTAATTTCTTTTTAGTTTTAAAGGATAATTTAAACGAATGGTTCTCTACCAAATACAAACGCTTCCGCTACGAATTTAAATGATTTCAAAAATGTCTAAGCGTTATGAATTGAGATAAGAATCTATAAAGAAGTCAATGAGTCGCAGTTTGAGAACTCTACGGTTTTTGGGTTGTGACAAATTTTGCTGACAAAACGTTGTGTTTTTTGCTATAAACCTTGCTTGCTGTTTGAATTAACTGACTTTGGTACTGAATCAAGTGATGATCACGGTGTTGTATTTCTTCATTGTTTTTTTTGTTTGGTGATTTTTGATATATCATTGTGAAAATTAGATGTTTGATAGCTTTTTAAGGTTTTACCCAGTTTTCATTTCTTCTATGACTAGTTCTAGTGTTAGTGTTCGAAGGGAAAGAATAAAGACATCTGATATTTGCAATTATTTTAATATTGTTAACGATGACGATGATAAAAATATCAGAATTAAATGTAATCACTGTGGAAATTAGTGGCTAGCGAGAACATCTAATTCTTCTAGTGTATGTTTATTATTTTTTATTTCAATTTTTATTTAATTATATTATGTTGTGTACTATTTGTTTTTTTTTATCTTTTTGTGTGGCTTGACTTTGATATTTTACATCTATCTTGTTATGTGTTACAAAAAAAAAATTTTAAGTAGTAATTTGCAGACAAGTTTAAAGAGAGAGAAAAATAAAAAAAAAACGGGAGGATCAGAACTGAGACTAGAAATCTGATCGGGTTCTAAAAACATTTTTAGATTTATTGATGCAAAAATTTAAAAATCGAATTTTATTAATCCAGTCCTAATCTCTCTA
The DNA here is from genome assembly GCA_022433055.1 of Begonia peltatifolia. Classification (NCBI taxonomy): domain Eukaryota; kingdom Viridiplantae; phylum Streptophyta; class Magnoliopsida; order Cucurbitales; family Begoniaceae; genus Begonia; species Begonia peltatifolia. The sequence continues at coordinate 8,398,540 of CM039526.1, read as the reverse complement.
AAAACCGGACCGTCTCGACCACGATCACTCCTAAGAAATAACAACTCGGACAATCTGATTTGCTTAAAGTGTTTGAAAAATTTATATTATATTAATATAAGTTGAAAATATTATATACGACCAACTCATTAGGCTCGGCTCGTTAAACTCGTGGAGCCGCCTCGACTCGGCTCGGCTTGTGACTCGCGAGGCGAATCGGGTTGAAAAATTTTTTTGGTAAGCTCATTAAGCTCGGCTCGTTAGACTTAGTGAGCCAAACCTTTGCAGAATCGGCTTGGCTCGCTCGTTTAATATTTCTAGTAAAACCTCAAATCCACTTGGCCCTACCTCAATTATTTTTGCTAATATATTATATATTTATAAATAATATTCTCAATATTATTATTTTTATTTTTTTAGAGTTTTTCACTACAACCTAAATAAATGTGGAACCAAATCATTACCGTCCATTAGCAATTTATGCAGATTGATTTTGACAGCAAGGGACACGTCTCATCTCTATCTATGTCGTGTAATATTTGCTTGATTTACTCGTTATATGTCAGTCTTTGTCATGAGAGTGGAAAGGTTTTGATACTGGGTTTTTTTAATTTCAATCCCAAGTTATAAGTTTTTTTTAAAATTAAATTTTAAATTATCAATTCTAATAATTTAAAACTTAACGAATCAGATTCTGACAGACGGTCAAACACTATCTGTTCTCATAAACTGGACAGCCAATATAAAAGGGCAGATGTTCGTTTTCAATAAATTTTAAAATTATTTATTAATTTTATAAATTAATTTAAAAAATAACAAACAATATTAAATTTATTTAAAAATTTATGTTTATCATATTATTAGAAAATAATGAAATTTTCGTAATTTTCTAACACTCGTATGATTTATTATAATTTTTTTACATGTACTTTATAAAATAATTAATTAAAATTATAATAAATCTTACGAATTTTATAAAATTACGAAAATTTATATATTATCTTTTTATAATTTATTGAACATATGGCAAACGTTTTAAATAAATCTAATATCATTTATTATATTTGTAAAATTAATTTATAAAATCAAGAAGTAATTTTAATCAAATATAAAAAGATATTAGATTTACTTGAAAATTTTATTCTATGTTTACCAAGTCATGCACATATACTTTGAAAACGTTCCTAATTTTCTAACATTCTTATGATTTATTATAATTATTTAATTTTTTTATAAAATAATTTATTAAAATTACAATATATCGTATAATTATTAAAAAATTACAAACAATTTTGGATTATCTTTTCTTGACTTGATTTGTGATAAAATTTTCAAGTAGAATATCTTTTGATATTTTTTTAAAATTACTTCTTTATTTTATAAATTAATTTTACAAATATACGAAATGATATTTGATTTACATGAAACTTTTACTACATGTTCACCAAATCATAAAAAGATAATCTAAAATTGTTTGGGATTTTATAAAACTCGTACGATTTATTGTAATTTAGATTAATTATTTTAGAAAATAAAAGTAAACAAATTATAATAAATCATACAAATATTATAAAATTACAAAAAAAATTTATATTATCTTATCATGTTGTGGTCATTATGTGATAAAATTTTCTAATAAATTAAATATCGTTTGGTATTTTTTAAAATTAATAAATAATTTTTAAAAAATTTTAGAATAGACGTACGTTCATTTAGATCGTCCGTCTGTTCTTTTAGATCGGCCGTCCGTTCTCTCAGAACGAACGGTGATCGACCGTTCGTCAAAGTTTGATTTGTCAAGTTTTAGATAATTTAATATTTGAATTATTAGGTTTGATAGTTTAGAGTTTTATTTAAATAAAACTCATAATTTAAAGTTTAAATTAAAAAAAAAAATTTTATACTTAATTTCATACTTGTCTAATTTGATTTTTTTTTTCCCTTTTAATTACCGGAACAAAAACAACTTAAGTTTGTTACACACCAGTAAATCAAAAAAAGAATTAACATTTAACCCAAATCCAACTCACATGGCTTAAGTCCACGTGAATCATAATTGTTTCCTTTTTCAAATTATAATAAATAAAGTTATTTTATATTTAAATAATATTTATCTAATTAATATAATTAATTCTACTATTATTACTAGAATCATAGAGATAGGAACCTATTTGTTTTCCTAATTTTTTTTAATTTTAAGTTTTTGAATTAATAAATACGCATTACTAAATTAGATGTGTTTTTTAAGTGATATTGATTCTGTCAATTAACTATTGGTCGAATAATAAAAAAAGAAAAAAGAATGACCGAACTTTTCTTAGTCGACGATAATCGGCTTCCATCTAATTCGCAAAAGATATCTAAGATCGTTTTATTTTCAAATTAGCGTTATCAATAGTAATCCTACAATGCAGTTTAAGTTAGAATTAGTTTATTTGTCTTGGTCGTACGAGGAGAAGAGCATAGAGATGTTGTAGAACAAACCGTTTCTTTTTGTCATTGAAGGTTTTCTTTTGTTTCTCGTTAAAAATAAAAGATGAAAAAAATTAAAATATTGTTAGATTTTAATGCGATTTAATTTTTTGTTGGGTCGGTTTAAAATCTTATTCAATATTAAAAATTTTATATATTTTTAGTTGAGTTGTAAAATTTAAAATACTTTGATTTCATTCGATGACAGTATATTTATCTTTTTGAGTTTCCAATTTTTGTTAAAAAAATTACAATTTTGAAAGAAGAAAAAAAAATATTCTCCTTGTTTTTGTCATCTCATCCCTAGAAGATGAAGAAGATGAAGAGGAAGAGGAAGACATTCACTATCGCCATCGAATGGAAAGCTAAATCTAATCATCCCGAAGAAAAATGAAAGTGATGTACATAAATTTAAAAACAAAGACTAAGAAAAAAAACAAAACATTGAACATTGACGGAAAAGAAAAAAGTGAGGACTTACGCGGAAAGAAACAAAAGAAAATCTAAGAAAAGCCAAAATGATTTTTCAGACAGCTCAAAATTGAAGAAATCTTTGCTTGTCCTCGCCGGTAACTGAGGTGTATTTTGGAATTTTTAATGTATTTCAGAGGTTTGTGCTAATTTCTCGGAGGATCCGAAGTTTCAATTTTTGGAATTGGATTCGCTCGGATAACGAAGAAACAATCTGAAATCTTTTAAAGAAGAACGCAATAAATAGGTAATCCTCCGCGTAAAGTACTATAATGAACAAACATACTCTTGATTTTACCGCAATACCTTTGTTTATGCGATGTATATTCCGTCGAGTCTGAAGCAATTTCTATTGTTTAAAGCTGCACAACCACCTCTAAATCCGCTCTTGTAGTTTGCTGATATAAAGACTCGATGCGAACTCAATTAATTTAATACCACTTTCATTTTCAAATCACATTCAAAAGAATATTTATAAGTATAAAATTTTCGACTCAATTCGAAAACGCCTCGCACCCCGAAGAGGGAACACGTAATCCTCAATATAAATACGCAGCGGAAAAAAACGATTTAAAAGAGTTTTGAGTTAAAAATAAGACGACCAGATTTGAAATTTTAGCAAGAAATCCAACACACGCCTTGCGCTACCTGACTCAGTGTCGTGCGCCCGAGTTACGGCACCATGCGCTAGGGCCTGGCGTTGCGCGCCCATGGTCCCGCGCCGAGCACCGCACGCGCGCACTCGACCTGGCGCATTGGCCTGCGACCCACGCACCCACGTCTCCACTTCGGTGCCCCGCGCGCACCCTCCCAGCGTCGCGCGCTAACTTGACACCGCCGCATCACGCGCACGCCCCACAGCGCTGCGTGCCCCACGCACCCTGCCTCCGTACAGCACAACCGTACGCACGCACTCAACCGACGGCGCACAACCCGCGCGCACTAGCAGGGCCTCGTGACCGGTCACGCCACGCTCCCGCGCACACCGCCATTTCCTTTGCGCCTCACCGCGCGCACCTCGACCTATTCCGTACCCTCTCGAATCCCCGACCTTTCTCCTGAAAATTCGACAGAGTAACGCCTAAAAACTGACTATCCCAAAATTTAAACCCTGCACACAGTTCATCAGAAAACTTCAAAAAAATATCCATCCATCAAACTATCCAGAGAATGCCCATAACAAAATCGAAGTTTAAAGACAACGAAATCCATCAACTACAAATGAAAAAAGTCCACAATATAGAACAATGACATACTCCAACACCACAAACACTCTATACAATTCTGTACAACCGACGCCTATACGAACTCATCTGACCACATAAATATCCCGACACAAAGCAACAACCCGAGTAAATCTCACCATCACCTACCATCTGCACGGGTCGGGTCGTCCTAGCAATCCACCGTCCGGTGTCTCGGTCGCGCGCCGCCAACCTTCCTACGCCTCAGGACTAGGCTCTTGGGGCTCACCAGCAACAATGTCGGCACCTACACCAGAGAACACACATTATAAGTTTAACGCTCAGTAAGTAATGCGATATGAAAGTAAAAATCGACAATGCAATCCTATCAATGCAGTCTCTACACTCACACTCATGTTGTCACATCTGTGACGCGTAGTGTAGCCGCACCAGGGTGAGAATGAACCTAGCGCCACCTTACACCCTGACTCGTCGCCACCGTCCCGGACTTCCCAGCAACGAGGTCCACAAGCTACACATATACTGAGGGTGAACCTCGCGCCATACTACACTCTGACGCGTCGCCCTCGTTCCAGCTTCCCTAGCAAATGGGCCACAGTTGCCACACACACACATTTCGCGACAGTCCAGCCGGCCCACTCCTCGAGCAGAATCTGCGACTGGTGTTGAATCGGCCCATACACTAGCAGGATCTGCGGTACCACTGTCTATCATCCTCACCGCCAACACATACACGCCGCGTGACTGCCCAGCCAGCCCACTGCTCAAGCAGAATTCGCGATTGGTTACGCACCGGCCCACACACTAGCAGGATCCGCGGTACCACCGTCACGTGTCTCATCACCATCTACTCAAAACTATTTTCGTTCCCTTTTTAAAACATGATGCATGTCAAAAAATATGCACGCACATCACAGTCAAACAACATAAATCTTAAAGTTCCACGGTGTAGGCCCACCTGGGCAAAACACATTCATACACTACTTACTAGCATACTAAGCTTACTCGACGCATAGCTTTGCCAAAGACGCCTCAACCTAAAACATAAACAATCGCCCATCAATTTTTGCATCAAAATTCACTAAATACGCTAAAAATCACATTTATTAACTAAACCCATGAAATCTCAAATAAAACGGGTTACTAATTCGGTTCGGTCGAAAACCAACCTAAACTTCAGACGCGCATAACTTTTGCGTCTATTATTATAATCAAGCGATTCAAGAGGCTAAACGTTCCCTTTGGAACCTAGTTTAACATACCAAAATAGATTTTAAAACGATAAACTGCAGCTAGGTGAAAACCACCAAAATTCAAATCTATCATTCACTCAAAAATTTCACATTTTCGGTTTTTCAACAAAACTCACTCAAAACTCGTATTACACACTAATATCCTCCACACTAACATCATATGTCATGAATCCATTAAAAACGCTCCCTAATCCGACTTGGCCTAAAATCTGACATAAACTTCCGATGCGCATAACTTTTGCGTCGGTTATCAGAATCAAACGATTACAACAATCAAACGTTCCCTAACAAACTAGTTTAACCCACTAAAACAGAATTTAAAACGAATAACAGAAGCTAGGCCGAAACGACCAAAAATAGAATATGTTTTTACACAAAAAATATGAATTTCGACATCAACACGATTCCCACCAATTTACTCACCAATCTATCACATTCGAGCTCACCTACAAGTACGTTAGCAGAATGGACGGTTCCCAACTAGGAAACCGAAAATGGCAGCACAATTACCCTCGGTTCCTCTCGTTTCTCAGCATTTCCCATCCAACCTCCCCCACAATTTAACCACAACCCGCCCCCGCCCTCGCCCCCTATACCGAGCTAAACCCTGGGAGAATCGGAAGGAATCGAGCCCTTATGCTGGGTCACAAAACCGTAACAGGGGAGAAGCTTATCGTCAGTTTTGAGCTCGGGAAAACCCACTCACGCCCGAGTTTCTGCCTCGTCGAAACTATCTAGCACGTCAGCGCCTCTCCCTCGGTGGTCGGCCGTTGGCAGCTCGCTCTCCAGATCGCTCTCTCGCTCTCCATCGTTCTCTCGGGCTCCCTCACGAACGACAGCTGAATAGCTTCTCTCCAAAGCCATTCGGTTGTTTATTTTTTTTATTTTCTTTTATTTAACAAAACAAATTACTGAAATGCCCTCACGCACATAACCGTCTATAACTTCGTTAAATTCGCGTCCTCCCGACTTTCAAAATTTCAGAAACCGTTACTAAATTTAGATTTCGAGTTTTATAAATTAATTTACCCGTCAAAATATTACTCGAAATTCTAACCGAGATTTAATGAAAAATTTTAGAAATTACATCTAAAATCTAAAATTTTTCCGGGTTATTACAAGCTCAAGATGAAAAAATGCAAAATCATCCAAGGCAAGCATGCAGGGCTCGGCCATGCACCAAACACCAAGCCAAGTCATGTTTGGGCACCAATTTGAAGGAATAGACCACCCTTTTCCTCATTTGGTTGAACCAAAGGCTACCTTTTTGAAGATGTTTGTTTGCTTACCTCTTTTGGAAGGTCACATGGATAGATGACTTGGCAAAGCTCAATCATTGATCAAGAAAGCATGAGCAATCTCGGTCCTCCAACTAACAAGCTCTCCCTTCACTTGACCGAGCTTTGCATACCCCCTTTTGGAGCTTCACTCGGGTCAATGAATTGGCACTCCTCAACCTTGGATCATGAAGACCAGCCATTATCTTGGCCGCCCAAACAGCCAAGTGTGCTGCTTTTTTTTTTTTCTTTTGTGCAAGCATGACTGAGCAGCCCCTCCTCTCCAACGGTCATGTCCTTTTTCAAACACCAGCCAACTCAAGCCATTTATGCCTATAAATACATGACTATTAGCGTGTGTAAAGGGTTATTGAATGAATGATAACAGGTATTGTTTCATTTAAGGAAGAAACCTTAAGAAGCTGAAGCTTCAAAGGTAAGTGTCTCGGGTCACATAATCGAGGACGTTAGAGCCTCTATTGCTCATGAGTTCAAGATTGCTTGGTGAGCTCTTATTCCATCTTCCTCTTCACTCTTTCTAGTGTGTGAACTAAGAAGAAAGTGGTATAAAACCATTTCTAAAGCTTAATCATCTTTTCTTGGAAAGAAGCTCAAGCCGAGAGCACTATGACGGCTACTTCGACAAGTTGAGGTTTGTTCTGCATATTTTCTGTTTCTTTGCATATCTCCTCATGATTTTCCATGGACTTATACCTCACTCATAAGGTAATGTTCATGTCAAGTTTTGTTTAAAATGGACTTCATTTGAATAGTTTTCTGCAAGCATTTTCAAGGTGTTCTCGGGTAAAATCGGTCACTGAGCACGCTTTTGGTTTCAATGTGAAATTCTTATAGTTTTTGGATGACATACGTATTTTCTTTTTGCAAATTGACTATCCAACGCAATTAAGAGTACAAGTACAGTCTATAGGGGAAGTTTCACAGTTTTTGGATGACATACCTATTTTTAATAAATTATTTTGTAAAAGAAACTTAATAAATTGTAAAAATAGTGAAAAATCATGAAACTTTGCCAATTAGCTTCAGGCGAATAGATGTTGTTTAGTATGTTTTCTAAGGTAACCAACCTTAAGAGTGACGATTTGTTCCTTAGAGCAGGATCCTACCTGGCTCTCTTTTTTTTTTTTTTGTCTGGAGTGGAATCCCACCATTCAAAAACGGAAGCTCGAGCAGACTCATGGTTTTAAAAATTTTAAAAAAAAAACTTAAGGGAGTAGGAGCCCACTTGTCAAGAGCGAAAGATTGTCGAGGGTTATTTTATTAATATAATATAATTTGAACGTGAGGTTGTTAAAATACGTAGTTTAATAGCAAATTCATTAATGACCTTGTAATTAAATTTTTTTTTTGTGCTTATTCAAAAATGAAATAAGAGTAGAAAATAAAGGAAGATGATTTGGAGAAGCTTTCCATCACCTCAATTTTAAATCCTAGTATTCCATTCTACTTATTATATTATCATGAGGTCCAAATGATTTGAAATCACACAACTCTTTTTGCCATTAAAGAAAATTATCATGGATCTAAATTTCTAGTGAAAAAAAAAGTATATATCAAAATAGAATGAAAAGTTAGAAAATATTTTCAAATTATACCTTAAACTTTTAGTTTTATTAGTTGACACCTTATAGTTTGAGGCGTCAACAACCAATACTATGAAGTTAACCTTCTGAATCTGTTAATAGATTCTGTTGATTCTATCTCTTATCTGTTTTCAGTGTTTCTTGGAATCACACCATTGGCCGCTTGTTCCGCCTCCGATTTATCTGTTCAATCTTCTCCTACCTACCCCTTCTCTCACTCATCCTATTTCTTCCTATTATCACCCACATTCATGATTCAGTTGGGATAATTTTGATCTTCAATGGTTGATTAGAGTTGGAGCAAATAGAAACTTAGCTCTGGAGTGACATTGCTATTTGGGTTTATCACGTAGAATCATTTGAACCTCCAGTAAATGTCTTCATTACAAACGCTTTACTCAGATTCTCTTGAACTTAGCCCCGATATACACGAATCCAGTCTTTCGGTCCACAATCTTGTCTTGCTACAAATCCACATTTTTTTGCCATGGTAGAACATCCTCCAACCATGCTCCAAGGTTCTTAGAAATAAACCTAGATTTTCCTACACCCAGAATTGTTAAATGAGCCAACTGAGCCTGGGAAGATCTAGCTCAACTAACCTAAAAAGTCCAACAAGCGGATTGTAGCGCCCTGAAAACTCACTGGTTTCCAGTTCGCTCTGATACCATAACTCGTGGCGCCTTAAGTTATCCGAACCCAGTTTATCGATCTGAGCTACTGACTCGTACCGATCTGAGTTGTTTGAACCTGGAATCGACACTTGACTACGTAATCGCACTAAAAATATTTTAGAAAAACGTTTAAAATTTATTCATTGCCCTAAGACGACATCATTTAAAACATTTCACCATTTTTGCAGTGGAAAACAACACTTGCATGGAGAACTCATTATATGAAAAACCAGACAAATTTCAAGTTTTAAAACAAAAGGGACTCGGTCGACCTTTGTAAGGTTTGGTCAACATTTGACTCGTTCAGCACACAAGGGTCGACACCTATATACATAAGTCGGCATCTCGTTTGTCTCTGTTTGCATCGGTTGATCCTTGCGGTCGACGCCTCCATATTCATTTCACTAACCGGTCAACACTGTATGCACAGGTTGTCACCCTAATCTTCTTTGTTTGCACTGATCGAACCTTGTGGTAGACACTTTTACCGTTTTTACACTAACCGGTCGTCACTTATACACACTGATCGACCTAGTTTGGTTTTGGCTTCGTAGGTTGACCCTCGCGGTCGACATTCACCTAGTTTGGTTGACACCTACGCATACAGGTCGACACCTTACACCAGTAGCCTTAAATAAAATTTCGAATTCAAGAAGAGAAAACGAACAACAAAACTTTTCAATCATTTAAAACCAAGAAAACCTGGATTTTCATATTATAATCTTCCAAATAGCTTCAAAATATGACTATACATCATCACGACTACTAGCGTTTAAAACTCATCTATACATCAAAACTCTATACACGAGTTCTATGCACATAACATAGACTCCTCAAAATGAAACTTCCAAAAATTCACCTGTAACGCCTGGAATTTCCTATCAAATAATTTTTGGATTTACGTAACGGTAAACGGCAGGATTATAGTCAGAATTAAGGGCGAAAAATTTAGCCGGTTAGGTAAAGGATTATTTCGAGGCTAATGGAGTGGGGAAAGTTATAAAATTTTGATCGGAAACAAACTGAATAACAGTTTGATTAAACGGTTATAGGTTAAGGTCGATTTAGTAATTAGTTTATTATTATTATTATTATTATTATAAAAAAAAAAACATAAGAACACCTTACGATGTTTTCTTCCCCGCACCAAACCCCTTGTTTTCCTCCCCCAGAAAGCCCTCCTCTCGGCGATTCCTTTCCAGCGACGAGTTCTTCTCCATTTCCTGCTCTGTTTCTTCAATTTATGGTAAGCTTTAGTTAGTTTTTGAGTAGATAGTTAGTCATTTAATTGTTTCGAGTTGTAAAAGTGAAGTTATGGCGATTTATTGGATGTTACGGTAAAACCTAAGTGGGAGGATTGAGATTTCAAAGTTATAGTTAATTTTTATTCGTGTATTAGTGTTTAAGTATGAGGTAAATTTAGATAATAAGTTGTTATGGAAAAGATTGAGCGTTTGAATAACCGAAAACTCGGGTTACGGAACAGTTTCCATTCGGTCATATTTGGCCAAGCTGTAGATTTTGTATTGGGAAATGAATGAGATCGTTAGGAACTAGACATCCCAAGGAGTCCGTAGCATTTCGAATTGTCCAAATCGGACAAGTATTGGATAAGTTAAGTATTTCCGAAAGTTGATCAAAAATTGAGTTGGAATTCAGGTTTAGATAGATTAGATGTAAAAATTGTGATTCCCTTTAGAGTTTTATGAATTGGAAGGAAAGTGTAGCTGATGAATGTGTGGTTTTATAGGTTCCCCAATTTAGTGAGCGAACTACGAACTTTGAGATACGAGTTGCAGGACGCAAGTTAAGTAGTGTACATAGGTGTTTTTGCCTTTGAGCGTACATCACAGTTCGGTAGGTTGTATACACGTTTATTTTTGGTTATGTTTTAGTCCGCTGTGCATTCATGGTTTTAAAGTACGAGAACGAAACGAAAATGAATTTTCGTGTTTTTACGAAATGAAACAGTAGCATGTGACATGATGAACGAAATGAGAAGATACATAAAAAGATAATGAAGGTGGGGTTAAGTGGTCTTGTACCGTGAGGTGTACCGCGATGTGTGTCACTTCTTCCCCTGCTTTATGTGGTGACCTTGTTCCGAGAGGTGTACCTCGAGGTGTGTCACTTTACTAGATCGAAGTTAGCCTTGTCCCGTGAGGTGAACCACGAGGTGTGTCACCTTGATTTAGCACTTAAAGAAGAACCTAGTAGTAAGAAAATAAAGAAGATGTAAAAAAGAGACGAAAACGAAAGTAGAGACGAAATTGTAGAAATTGCATATGTTAAGAAATATTTGTTTTCAGTATGTATGTTTTATGCGCATTACTTACTTGCATTAGGCTAATAGATGAATTCTGTGATGTAGGTGGCGAGGCAGTAGCTGGTGAGTACTCTGAGCAATCCCAAGACAATGAGGCAGTTGGAGGAGTGCGCTCGTGGATGACCCGGTTGGCTGTTAGGGCGTTTTGACTATGGTGGGCGTAGGTACGCGTTTTGGGGTGTAGTCGAAATTGTTTTGAGTCGTTTTAAATTGTTTTCAGTCATTTGGATGTATAGACGGATTTCAACTTTTAGTAGTCATTTTTTTATGTCAATAATGATTTTGAATTGATGGAAAAGTCTACGTTGTATTATTTTTAGCGTTAAGTCGGAAGTCCGATTGTTTTTCGGAAGGTTGAAGGTTTTTAGTTGGATTTCTGGGAAGCAAGTGTCGATCGATAGGCTTAGTGGTCGACCAACCTTGGCAAGTGTCGACCGTGAGGGCGGACCTGTGAAGGCAGAGCTGAATCAAATGTTGACCTACGTCTGTAGATGTCGACCGGTTATTGTAAAAATAGTGTAGTGTCGGCCACAAGGTTCGACTGATGGAAATAGAGAGGATGAAGGTGTCGACCTGTGAAGACAGATGTCGACCGCTCTCTGTGATGAGCGTAGAAGTGTCAACCATGGGGTTCGACAGGTGTGGGCAGAGAAGAATAAAGTGTCGACTTGTGTTCACAGGTGTCGACCGGTTAGCGTGATGGGTAGAGAGGTGTCGACTGCTAGGGTCGACCGATGAAAAAAGAGACAAATGAAGTGTCGACCGGTGTTTACAGAGGTCGACCGAAAATGTCTTTTAATGTTTTAAAACTTGAAATTTTATTTAAATTGATGTTAATCAAAGTATTCCACTGCGACGATTTTAAACATTTTCAAAAAGGTCGTTTTGACTTGAGAAATGAATTTTTAAATTTTTACACGAATTTTACCCGAGTGTATGTATGTGAGCAGTAGTGAGCGTACCAGAAACCATGAGGGTTTTCAGGTCGCTACATCACCATACCCAGAACACTCTCCACGGGTCAAGTCGCACTAACACGGTCCACCAAACCAATGTTCTGGTCATGCGCTGCTAACTGCTTACTCGCCTTGACTAGGCTCTCAGAACTCACCTACTGTATCCTCAACACCTACACCACAGAACAAGCCTAATGGTCAGTAAGTATCGCGATATAAAATGTAAAACGGTTAATGCAATCCTATCACATGCAATCTCTACTTTCACACTCTTGTTGCTGCTTTTTGTGATTGTTCGTACGATCCTCCTATAGAGTTGGGAAACGGATCAGTCTTCCTAAGTCGATTCTCTTACTGCGTCAAAGAGCGAATCATTTCATTCGAGGCCACGTCATACAACTGCCCCAGGTAGTTGACCCTTACGCCACACTACCCCTGACACGTCACTACCGTCCGAGCTCAACCAGCGACGGGGCCCAAGAGCTGCACACGAATCTCATATCAACGATCCTCCTACAAAGTTGGGAAGCAAATCAAGTTTCCCAAGTCGATTCTATGTCTGCGTCGAAGGGTGAATCACTTTTTTCGAGGTCACGTAACCATTATTCTCACTGTTCACATATCACACCTCATATTTGTACTTAAAACCATACTCAAATTCATTTTCGTTACACCTTTCAAAACATGATGCATGACAAAGCGAAAATATACATGAACATAAACACACAATCATCCCTAATGTTCTGTAGTGTAGGCCCATAAGGGCGACACACATGCAAACACTACTTACCTGGTCTTTTGAGCTTTCTGTGATGATCGACCTCTATCCAACGCTCGGCGCAACCTATCACATAACCAATTCACATCAAAATTCATCCCAAAACTCATCCGGCATACTAAAATTACAACTACTAACTCAACCCATCAAACCCCGACCAAAACAGCTCACTAACTCGACTCGGCCAAAAATTAACCTAACTTCAAATGCGCATAACTTTTCCTATGGTTATCGGAACTACTTGATTCTAGCGGCTTTTTAACATACTAGGAGAGATTCTAAAACGAACAACCAAAGCTATGACGAAAAACTCAAAAACAGTTCTGTTTTAGGGCCTAAAATCATACATCCTCGGTTTCTACTCAAATTCAAGAAATTCTCCCACCATTCAATCACATTTTACTCCATCTGGCCATAAGCTAATAGAATTAGAGGCTTTCTGATTCAGGAACCCGAAATCACAGCTCAAATCCTCTCGGTTTCCTCTCAATTCAGATGTTCACTATCTAAGGATTAAACATTAACAAATTCACCCCTAAACCTCTCACATTCTATCACAAAATTGACAGAAACCGAACCAGTTTGAATTCCATACAATCGGTCATTGGAACTGAAAAGGGCAGAGAACTCACCGACTGTTTTCGCCGATGCTCTGCGCGAGAAGGGAAACCAGAGGGAGGCTCGGTCACCGACGAAGAGAAGGCCAAAAAACTGGCGTGAAACTGTCACCGAAGGAGGGCCTGTCGTCGGTGTCTCCTTCACCGTGTTGTGCTTGGGTTCTTCGGCTGGGGAGGAGAGAAACGCGAATGGCTTCCCACTGAAGCCATTCGTGTTCTAACAAATTTTTTTTTTTTTTTTTTTTGTAAATTACCTTTATAATCTTACGTGTTTAATCCTTTGAAATTCTCTCAAATCACATCCTTTCGTCTTTAAAATTCAGAAATTTTCTTCAGAGTTCCTTTTTAACTTTTCTCTAATTAATTAATCCTTTAAAATCTCTTGCGGAATTTACACGAGATCTTAATTAGCCTAGTAAAATTTTTGGGTGACTACACTGATTCCAAAAAATTTCTAACTAGAGTTGACTCATGAGACACGAGCCGATCCGACCCAACGAGCCTAGGTTGCACGCATCTAATTCTTAATCGTATACAAAATGTAAAAAAAATTTCAAGTTCAGAAAATACTTCAAAATTCAAATTAAAATACATTCAAATTTAAATGAAAATCTAGTATTCAATGTTCAAATTTTTAAAGTCTTATAGTAAATCGTTCTCCCATTGTTGATTTCTCATAATGACGTCGTTCCAATCTTTCATGCAAATGAGTATCTTCACGAGGTCGGTTATAAGTTTTCATTGGCGTTCATCGTACACATGTTCACTTGCACTAAAAGCAGGCTTTATTGCTACGGTAGAAACCGAAGTTGTTAGTAGATCACATGTTAGTATAGAAAGAATAAAATATGTAGTAGAAAATATTTTTTACCAATATAAAAATCAAAGTTCTCATCATGAGAAAATTAATATCGAGTTAAATATTTAATTCATTTTGCATAGAACTAGAATAAACATCCGTATCTAATTCATTATAAATATCATGAATACTAAATTATTGAGATACAATAGTTCTACCACCATTATTAGAACTAGCATGTAAAGAAAGACGTTAATGACTAACATTATAATATTTAATTTCATAAAAAGAATATAAATAGTAATTTCATGTATTATTTGATCACTAGAAAATAAAATAATAATATGTAGATTAGTAGAAATTCTATTAACCATAAAACACACTGCTTTTAATTTATATTTAGGATCTATTATACATGCATACAAAAAATATAAAGAATATCAAGCCAATATCTTTTTCATTTAATTAAGTATATCTCTAAATTCATCTATTTGTCGATATTGTATAAAATTACATATTAAGTTTACAAAAATTGAGAGAACAAGATGAGAAATTGGACAATAAATTTACAAATATTTATTTGTAGCATCATAAAATACTTTAAAAAACTTAAGAAATGTATTAGCTCCATCACAACTATATTTATTAAAATTAATACTTTGTGTTTTCTTATTAATAAAAATACAAATAACTTGCCAATATGACTTAACATTTTTTAACATTAAAAAGTCAAATTTCACTTATTATCTACATCGATTTTTAATTTTCGTAGTTTAAGTTGGGTAGTTTTACAGAAATATATATATTTTTGTTGTCTTGAATTACATCCAATGATATAAGAAATTGCAGATATAATTAATTCAATATGATGCGAATATATATTATACCATATTTAACAACTCAATTTAAAATATGACATACACGTTATATGAAAAAGAAAATCGTGAATAGTACCTAATTTAATATATTTTTAAAATTAGAAGTAGCAATATCGTTATTACGAGCCTTATCATGAGTAGTGCTAAATATTCTATCTTTAATAGAATATTATTGCAATATTGTTATAATATATATATATAAATAGTAATACTAATGTGAGAATATTTACAATTACGAAATCTTAAATTTTTTTATTTAATTGTTAAGATTTATCAATAAAATAAAAATTACAACAATATAGTCTGTAACATTACGTGCACTTTATAAGTTAGATGTAATACAAATAAACGTTGAATGAGAGCATGAAAAAAAATAAAATTAGATCATTTTCATTTCATTAAACATTTTAATGATATCATTTCTAGTTGTATTTCTAGAAATACATTTAAAATTAGAAGTAGCATACTCTTTAATAAAATTTTTAAATTCATCACTATTGGTGAACAATAAAGATAACTCGCATTGTTATACAAATTTTGCTATTTCTTCTCTAATTTTATTTTGTAAATATAAAAAATGTCATCATCATTAACATTCAATAACTTTTGTGTAGAATATTTTATTTGATCATTTAAGTGACATTTTTATAATATCTACAAATATGCTATTTGAACTATTATAAATATATTTATTATGGGGAATGAGTCGGCCTGTCGAGTTGTCTCAACTGGCTTATTCTCCTACAGGCTCACAAGCTTGATTAGCCAAGCTTGGACCTGACAAGCCGAGCTCGCTATTTCGCTTGTTTAACACCTCTAAGAAGAAATTCTTAGAGAAAAATATTCCAGTTAAGGGGAACAAACCCAAAAATTTCATTTACAGAATCTTAAAGCGGAAAGGACTGGTACTTGCTGACACTACAAAACACTGGACTTACCTTAAAAATAACTGCAGCAAATCAAAGTCTATTATGAATTTTACAGGTAATAATACATGGACTACAATGAATTACCATGTCCTCCTTGATGCCCAGAGACTCAAAAACTACCACTAAAGATTCCATCAAATAGCCCACAACAATCTTATCGGCTCCAAAACCCAGAAAAGTGGCTAGAAATATAGCATTTCATAACTATTAAGAAAACATATTCACTTAAAAAACTAACCAATATCCTCTCTGTTTAAAAAAAAACCTCAATTAGATTCGAACAATAGTGTAGGAAGGGGAAGAACCCATCTTCGTTTTCTCCAACTCAATGATCTTCCCAGGAGTTAATCAAAGCAAATTGACTCCACCAGCAATCAAGAAACCATAATTAACTCAAAAAAGTGAGTTATCAGTGTCTGTGGGTATCTAAGTTAAGTTATATGGTTGAATGTCAATCCTTTAGTTGTCAATTTATATAGAATTTTTGCAGTTGAGAGTACTTGATAATTATTATTAATGAATTAAAGGCCATTTTAGAGAGAATGCCAAAAAGAAAATAATTCTGAAATAATAAATATATCTAGATATAATAAATATATGAATTTAAAACTTTATTCAACCCAATTAATGTCCAAGTGTTTAAGCTCTATTAGCCATTCTTCTGTATCATGAGCAATGTAAGGTTTAGATGGGGTCTTACTATCCCCATCTGCCTCAATGAAAGCTACATTATCACTTTTCCTATCTTTACCAAACACGGCTTGTCTGTTCGGATGCCTTACCTTCAATGACAAAAGTCGAGAAACTTCGTGCAGCCCTCCCCATTTCTCCAATGCCCGTGCTATGTCATAACGTCCTGTAAAATGACCATTTTGAGAAATGTCCCAAAAACTAGATGGAAAATGGCATAAAAGTTTATCCAAACCAAGTTTCATCATGGGATGTAAGTGCTGTACCTGCCCTTTCGAATGACTTTCGACTCGGCATAAATGATGGGTCCATCCCCCAACTACTCTGAAATCGATTTATCTGTCGATAGTAACAAAATGATAAATAATTGTGCGAAAATTATTAGTGCAACAAATATTTTGTTTTGAAATAGAAATGAAAAAATAAAATAATATCAGATAAATAACTCCAAAGAATGAATAGTTTTATTAATTGTGAAAAAAAAAAAAACTCACTTTAATATTCATCCCAACCCTTTCAAATAGAGCTCAAATTATGATTTAAAATATCTAACAAAATAAAGTAAATATCTATGAAAAACTTTTAAAAACATAATGAAAACGTTTAAAAAAGATGAATTATATATAAAAAGTTAAAACGAATAAAATCTAACAAAAATATAAAAAGAGTCGGCCTCGAGCATTCAGAACATACCTCTTCTTGTAAATTTTCGAGTTTTTCCCAGTAACCCTTGGGTTTGCGATGCTTGTAAGCAAGAGATAGATTCATGATGGATGCAATCCTTCTGAATCCACCCATCCGAGTAATTGCCTTTTCAATATCCACTCTACCATGCAAGCGGAGTTGCTTTCTCATCGGCATAAAACCTTCCTGCCCATTTTCTGAAATAAATTTCAAAACCTCAGCTTTAAGAACTTGGAAATCTCTCTGTAAACCTGCAACCCTGGGCCGTGGTTTAAACCGAGCTTGCTCATTGGAATCAAATATCTGCTTAGCCATTGTAATTTCCTCGTCATCCCCCTCAATCTTGCATGAAACAATTTGCTCCTTTGAACATTTTTCAATGCAATTCGCTTCGAGAAAGTTTCCTTCTTTTCCTTTTTCGATGTAGTCTCGAATTGCGCATAAGTTTGATGGGAGATCTTCATACACGACCTGTAATATCATATGTGTATTCATCATGAATGTGAAATTGAACCTTCAATAAGAAAAAGAATGAACAAACCTCTTCCATGATAGCCTCAGACAAAAAGGTGTCCTTCCGCATTTTTGACTCCACTGAATATTTTAACAATGTATGATGGTTTCCTAATTGCTCGAGAACCCACTTCCCCTGAAACGAGTCAAAATCTCCTTCAACCTGTTCAAAACTAATTTCTTGTTCGAGATGTTCGCACAAGTCAAGAACAACACGAGCATGTAGGACCATATAAAGTAGACCCTTGCATCCTTCCTGCACATTTCAATAAAATAATTAACTTTATCCCTATCCCGTGCGAACATCACCAACTATTTTAATGCCAACCAAGAGTGAAATTGAAGCATGATTTATAACGACGAATTACTAATAATGACATCAGCATTTTTAAGAATCAATTTTTCATTCCAATTTCCCTTTCCACCTTTGATTTCTTTCTTCAAGTTGCATGAACAAAGCGACTCTTCAATACCCTGCCCCTCCTTTCTAAGTTTCCGTTTATCAAAGTCACAGCAGCTAGAAAAAGGGAACTAAAGAGAACAAAATATCTTCTCAATCAAACAGAAAGGGCATCATTTGTTCACTCGTGGGAAAGTTCTATTTTCTCAATCATATACATTTTTAATACAGTACATATAGGAATCAAAATTTTCATGTCAATTTATTATTGCTAAATAGTCTACTTTTACCTGAAGAATGCGAACTCTGTTGTTTTCTCTGGACAAAATCTTGCTGATTGCCAAGTTTGGAACTATTCTGAATTCACAAGCAGTTTTAAATTATTAAAATGTATAAATGTAAATCAATGCATATTTAAATATTGTATTTAAGTAGGAAGTATCGTAATCACACAACTTTATATTGTCGTGAAACTTATCATAATATGAAATACCTTGTCGACGCCATTGCCAACAGAAGATTTTTCCAAAATATCAAAGTGGAAATTACAATAATAGCATGGTTTTTTATTAGCAAATATGGTCATTCTTATTCCAACGTATTAAAGAAGAGAGAGAGCATACTCGGGGAGTCGTTCATAATCTGTCAAAGCATTCCATACCTCACGAACTGAAGATTTTACCGTAATGCTAGCAACAACACAGCGATGGACACCTCCATCTTCCTTTAACCAAAAAAATTCGTCTATAAGCGATGGCTAAACCTTAATAGACCTTTATAAAACATAAAAGCAAGGATTGATCATTTACTAGTAGACCATCAAATCTGCGAAGATGAACTTCATCCACTTTGCAAGGCTTATCAAGATCACAAACTTTTCCAAAGACACCCCAGTTGCCATTCAGCTTGAGTGAACTTGGAGACAATAGACCAGAACCTGAGCCAGATATAATGTCTTTGAGACCTCCAGCTAAGGGTTCGACATTCTCACACGAAGAGGCATTAAGAGAGTTAGTTGCGGATGGTTCACCAGTAAAATTTTCTGTGGATCCATTTGTCTTATTCCCATAAAAACTCTTTTCAGCTCTACAAGCCAAAGCTCGAAGATTAACAGGAAGATCTGATCTGATTATTCTCTCCAGTAAAATGGCAGGGAAATTGAATCTTGGTATTACATTAACCTCGTAAATTAAAACTGTCGGGCATGACCTTCAAAATGTTTGATAACAATGTGTAAGTGAAGAAATGACATTTTCCAAGAAAAGAAATAGTAATATGTCATGTGATGCAACAAAGTTAAACCATCTAAATCATGTATAATATCAAAAGCCAAGCAAATCCAACCAAATAAGAATGGGGCAAAGAATTTAGTTGAAAAAATAGATATCAACAAACACATTAACATCGCTCTGCAGATTTAATAGACTTCCCAAACGAAAAGATAAAAAGATGTAAACAATCGAGTACCAAAAAATAATAGGACATGCATGTGTTCAACGGGCAGGTACAAAACTTTAGCCACAATATTGCATTCAAGTTTCATGACAAGTAAGTTCACCTTTACCTCTTCATAGATTTTATAGACCACTTGCCTTCAAATTTCTTGAAGTCCCCATCAACCATGGAGAAATGTAGTTCATGTCCATCGGCCTATAACATAAACAACTCATGGAAGTTCAAAAATGCTGCAAAATCTATATTGCATTGAAAAAATGACCATGGACATGGGAGAAAACTACTTCATAACTTGATTACATTGACAATATAAAAAAAAAATCAAAAGATAACATAAAAGTAATAGATAAAGTAAAATAATGATAAATAATCGACATATAAATAAAAAGTACTTGCCAAATTTGGAAATTCTAGGAGATCCAACACAACTTGGGCTTCTATTTGCCAATATAGTCCCCGTTGTAAGCCTCTTTGTTCGAGCCATATCCGTCCAGGATGTGGGCAAGGAATTCTCCCACTGTACATAACCAAATGTGTAAATTAGACAGACAACAGCTGTAGAACCCAATAAAGCACAAAAACTCCCTCTCATTGAACATTATAAGATATGATAACTACTTAGTCACATAAGCTAAGGAAAAATGGAAATATTTCAAAAGAGAACCTGAATGAGCCTATATATATATATATAGCATGAAAAATCATCTTTAAGAAAAGGAAAACAAACCTGGACCACTTGTAAATACAGCTGAAAATTCGTAAAATGTAAACATAAAGGGGATAGATATTATCTGTAATGCAGCTACTATTTGATGGCGGATCTGCTTAATGAAAAAAAAAATCAATTTGTTTCATATGCAAACATATTGTCTGTACTGCTTAGCTTTAGAGGTTCTATGAACACCAATAACTCCCGAATACTATGAATTTGGCTCTCACAAACTTCAAATTTTCAATCTTGTAGCTGAGCAACACTGAGAAAGAGCAATCCGTACTTCGTCAAAGCTCAAATGATTGAAAAATAGCAGAAACTAAATACATTATTGTAATGATGCCACACAAACAATTCCATTGATCAAGTGAAGAAGATATCCACATCAGCATAATCGTGAAATAAATTATCGATTCAATAGTTCCAATTGCAACGTCGAATATAGAACTCAACCGGATCAAAGAGGAAATGACACTTCATAGAACTATAAACCAAGATATCAAATTTGAAAAAGACTTAGAAGACATGGGCTGAAGAGAGCCAAAAAAGGGGG